>CM038675.1:502376447-502976447 GCA_021605145.1 Aegilops bicornis
GCAAAAGCCCCTGTCATGATGAACCCTGCAATATATTGGTGATGAGTATATAAAGCAGCTTGAGTAGTAAAGTCTTGTGCTATGAATGCATAAGGAGGTAAAGAAAGTACGTCGATGGAGCTTCGGGGGGCCCACAAGGCAGGGGGGCGCCCTCCACCTTCGTGGCCGCCTCCTCCTTTCTTGACCGAGGGTCCAAGTATCCTGGATCTTATCTTATGAGAAAATCACGTTCCCGAAAATTTCATTCCGTTTGGACTCAGTTTGATATTCCGTTTCTTCGAAATACTGAAATAGGCAAAAAACAGCAATTCTGGGTTGGGCCTCTGGTTAATAGGTTAGTCCCAAAAGTAATATAAAAGTGGAAAATAAAGCCCAATATATTCCAAAACAATAGATAACATAGCATGGAGCAATCAAAAATTATAGATACGTTGGAGACGTATCAGAATCCGACAAATGTATTTCCAAGGAGAACATTGCACCCGTTGATGACTTGCGAGAGTTCCAACAGCAAGAGATCCAAAGCTGCCGTACCCGCCGTGAAAAAGGTCCCGGCAGGGCTGGCTGGGGCTGATGGTACTTTCACTACCAGTGCCACCCTCGATGACAAATAGGAAAGCACGCTCATTACCTTCCTGAAGGCGAATATCGATGTATTTTCCTGGCAACCATCTGATACCCCGGTGTTCCCAAGGAGGTAATCGAGCACAACCTTGCTATCTGCCCACATGCCCGACCCGTCAAGCAGAAGATCTGAAAGCAAGCCGTGGAGCAGCAACAGTTCATTGCCGAGGAGATCAAGAAACTTGAGGCAGCTGGTCTGGTCAGAGGAGTACTGCATCCAACATGGTTAGCAAATCCTGTGGTGGTACGCAAGGCTAATGGGAAATGGGGGTTGTGCGTAGATTATACGAATCTAAACAAGGCATGCCCGAAGGATCCATTTCCCTTGACGTTAATTGATCAGATTGTGGATTCAACCTCCGGGTGTGATTTGCTCTCTTTTCTAGATGCATACTCTGGATATCATCAGGTCTTTATGTCCAAGGAAGACGAAGAGAAGACCTCATTCATCACCCCGTGTGGCACATACTGCTTCGTGCGAATGACTTTCGGGTTGAAGAGCACCAGATCCACTTTTGCAAGGGTAGTCCAGATTGGGTTCGAGTCACAGTTGCACAGAAACATTGAAGCTTACATTGATGATATTGAAGGAAATATGCCCTAGAGGAAATAATAAAGTTGTTATTTATATTTCCTTATATCATGATAAATGTTTATTATTCATGCTAGAATTGTATTAACCGGAAACTTAGTACATGTGTGAATACATAGACAAACAGAGTGTCCCTAGTATGCCTCTACTTGACTAGCTCGTTAATCAAAGATGGTTAAGTTTCCTTGCCATAGAAATGTGTTTTCATTTGATGAACGGGATCACATCATTAGAGAATGATGTGATGGACAAGACCCATCCGTTAGCTTAGCACTATGTACGTTTAGTTCATTTCTATTGCTTTCTTCATGACTTATACATGTTCCTCTGACTATGAGATTATGCAACTCCCGAATACCGAAGGAACACTTAGTGTGCTATCAAACGTCACAACATAACTGGGTGATTATAAATATGCTCTACAGGTATCTCCGATGGTGTTTGTTGAGTAGGCATAGACCGAGATTAGGATTTGTCACTCTGTGTATCGGAGAGGTATCGTCGGTTCAAAACCGGCGGATCTCGGGTAGGGGGTCCCGAACTGTGCGTCTAGGCGGATGGTAACAGGAGACAAGGGACACGATGTTTTTACCCAGGTTCGGGCCCTCTCGATGGAGGTAATACCCTACTCCTGCTTGATTAATATTGATGATATGGGTAGTACAAGAGTAGATCTACCACGAGATCAAGGAGGCTAAACCCTAGAAGCTAGCCTATGGTATGATTGTTGTTCGTCCTACGGCCTAAAACCCTCCGGTTTATATAACACCGGATAGGTTAGGGTTACACAGAGTCGGTTACAATGGTAGGAGATCTACATATCTGTATCGCCAAGCTTGCCTTCCACGCCAAGGAAAGTCCCATCCGGACACGGGACGAAGTCTTCAATCTTGTATCTTCATAGTCTTGGAGTCCGCCAGTGATGATAGTACGGCTATCCGGACACCACCTAGTCCAGGACTCCTCAAGAGGCCCTGAACCAGGCTTCAATGACGCATTTAGTCTGGCGTGCATATTGTCTTCGGCATTGCAAGGCGGGTTCCTCCTCGAATACTTCATAGAAGGTTTTGAACACAAGGATAGTGTCCGGCTCTGCGAAACAAGTTCCACATACCACCGTAGAGAGAATAACTTTTGCACAGATCTGCTGATGTATTCTGCGGCGTGACATCATACCGTGGCCAGGTCTTTATATGAATTGTTTTTTATTGTTCCACCTCAGCGCGTTTAGCGAGGCGGTTTCCTTGGCACGTCTACCAAAGCATAGATCATGCCCCTTATTCCGGGATTCTCATCAATACGGACGTGGGTAACCCAACCGTGCCCGTCGGCACGCCTCCTCTTTCAAAGGCGAGTCCTAATGGACCACGGGGTGGGCTCTTGGTATTCAACCTCTTTATAATGAGACCAAGGCCCTCTTATTTTTACACCCTCCATCGAGTTCGCCTCGCGCTTCGAGTTCTAACACCCAAAGCTTCATATTTAGGCGCTTCGGACCTTCGACGATGTCCGGCTCCGGCCAGCATGGTCGATGGATGTCTTCCTCCGTCACAGAACAAGATGTGCTAAAGCTGCGAGACGCCAGGTATCTAACCGGCGAGATCTCGCATAGGCTGCCTGCTCCAGGGCAGGTCATTCCCACTCCTGAGCCTAGCGAGAACGTGGTGTTTGTGTCTCACTTCCTTCGGGGTTTAGGCTTCCCAACGGATCCCTTTGTGCGGGGGCTCATGTTTTATTATGGGCTGGATTTCCATGACTTGAATCCGGAGTCCATCCTCCATATCTCGTCATTCATTGTCGCATGTGAGGCTTTCCTCCATATTACCCCTCACTTTGGATTGTGGCTCAAGACCTTCAAGGTGGAGCCAAAGATGATCGAGGGGCAACAAGCGAAAAGCGGAGGGGCGGTCATAAGCAAATGTGCTGATGCTCCGTGGCCCGAGGGATCTTTTCAAGAGGAGCTTGGTTTGTGGCAACGGGAGTGGTTTTATATCACTGCTCCCAGGGGCACCAAATGGGTGGCGCTCCCCACCTTCCGCTCAGGTCCACCACTGCGGCTGGCGTCATGGGTCAACAGGGGGCTCGACTGGGGGCCGTCCAAGGACGTTCCTTTGCTGCAGGGCCATATTCGAGACCTCCAAGAAAGAGAGATCGATCTGGTTGCGATGGGCGCAGGTTATGCTGATCCGGCGTACGCCTCAAACGCCGCCCCCTCACTTTGTGGGAATTTAATCCGGAGGGACCACGAGCTCTCCAAAATTTTATGGGCACGACACCCGTGGAGATGTATAAACTGTTCTTCGGATCACAAGAGAGGTGTCCGGACCTGACTGAGGACGCAGGACTAAGCTGCAATCTCCCAGATACTCAAGTAAGTAGTCATGTAACCGGACAAACTGTTCATTCATTTATCATATATATATGCCCTTTAAAGGAGCCGTTTCTTGAACAGGAGTGGATAGCCAAGGCAAAGTTAATAAGGTGTCCGGCTCCCCTCCCAGAGACCACGCCGGATCCCATGCTGACCAGGATGTTGAAGGCCGCGCCTTTTGAAGAAGGCGAAGGGGGGAGCGGGGAAGCAACTGCCTCTACGAAGGAGGCTATCAAGGAAGGAGGGATTAAAAGTCCCATCTTTCGAGGAGAGAAGAGGACCGCTTCGGAAGATCCGGAGGTCAAGGCCTCAAAGAGGGGAAAGGAATCTTCGTCAGAGAGTCCGGCGCTGGGAAGTAACCCAACCGCACTATTTCCCCAAGGGGATCAGCCCTCCAGTGAGCCGTAA
Source organism: Aegilops bicornis (assembly GCA_021605145.1). Taxonomy (NCBI): domain Eukaryota; kingdom Viridiplantae; phylum Streptophyta; class Magnoliopsida; order Poales; family Poaceae; genus Aegilops; species Aegilops bicornis. The sequence goes on from CM038675.1 coordinate 502,380,443, forward strand.
GTAAAAAGAAGGGGTCCTGTGAATAAGGAACATCCCTGTATTTATTTCTAAAGATAACCGAAATTGTACCTTGTAGTTCGGATCTCAGCCCTTCTCAGCAGAGCTCGTCTTCAGGGGATCTTCTTCCGGAGATGATGGAGAGCGAAAAGCCTCCACCTGCCGCACCCTCGTGCGAGGCGGACGACCCTGAGGTGTCGTCGCGGAGGGTTTCCCCAAGTCCTGCGGGGCCGGAAGGTCCGGCGCCAACTAGCGTCTTGGTCGGAGGAGTCAAGGATCTGCTCGGGCGAGCGGCTATCTCAGAAGATCACCGTGCTCTAATGGGTACGGTGATTGAAAGAATTGCATCCACGGAGAGCGGATTGCATGAAGCCGTCAGAAGCTTACTGACGGGGTTCGAGGTACGCAAAAATGATGTACCTTCTGACAGTTATGCATATAGAATGCGCCTTGTATAGATAGTAGCCCCTGAGACTCGGTATGTTGTCAAAATTGACAGTGTGCCAAGGATCAAAATCTCAGTTATAACATATCGCCACTCCTAAACAGGTGGCGAGGCGTCCGGTGGCCAGCCGGACTGATGAATATGCCGAACTAAAGCGGCAACTTGACGAGGCGGATGCGGACATCGCTATTTGGTCAATAGACGGTTTGACGAGTCACAAGGTATGCGACTTCTACGCGGACACCTGGTAAGGGAGCTTGACGCCCATGTCTTACTATTTGTATGCTTAATGCAGATGGTGCCGCAGCTGTGGAGGAGCTGCGGGCGGAACTCGCCCGAGCGAAAGAGCAAGCCAGAAAAAGTAATGCGGCCGCTTTAAGGGCGGCCGAAGAGCTAAAAGGTGAATGGGCTGCTCACTGCCAAAGCAAGGAGGAAATGGCCGCTATGGCCAGAGAGTTGAAGAATACTACCGATCGCTGCGAGGTTCTTGAAAAAGAACGTCAAGCGGAGCAAGAGGGCCTGAAAAAGGCCGCCGCCGAATCCAAGAATGCCCATTCGGCTTTGAGAGCTGCCAAGGAGGAGCTTAATCAGGCCGGGGCGATTGCGGCTGGAAAACCGTTTCTGCTGCGGAGGAAATATACGGATCCAAAGTATGCTCAATTGGAAAAGTTGTGGAGTTCGGAAGATGCTTATCAGGACTTAGCGGCGAGCGCTGCGGACGCGATTGAGCACTTCCGAGGCCAGAAGGGGCACAGAAGGGAAGAGCTATATTGGTCGCAATTCCATAGTCCGGAGCGTCTTCTTCCGTTGACCGATCGGTTGGCCGAATGGGCCGAGCTGAATCGACTATCCGGACTTGCCATGAAGCATGTCATGACTCATTTATGGCTGGGCGGACCCCAGCCGAAGAGTTATTTTGGTTTAGTGCAGCAGTTCCTTGGTGCGGTACCGCGTATCGACGCAATGAAGCGGTCGACGTGTATTGAGGGAGCGCGGATGGCTATGGCCCGTGTCAAGACATACTGGGCAGATATGAAGGCCACAGACGTTGCATCCCAAGATTCGGACAGAAGTCGAGTACTTGCTGAGCACTACTTTGAGGAAGTCTGCAGGCGCTTCGTTTAATAGAGACTTGATGCTCGAAGGATATTATGTTTAAATGACATGTATGATTTGTGAAAACAATGTTTCAATATAATATAAGAGCTTTTTATACTTGTGCATTCAAGTAGTAAACTACTCCCTATGGGGCCGTTTATATATATGTATATATAACCTGAAAGATGGCAGTCCTTGGCTTCAGCCCCCACGCACATAGTGCGGGGGTGTTTGCAAATAAGGCGCTTTTCACACTTAATCCAACGTCTTGATCCTGTTAAGGAGGTGGTAGCGTAGAAAAATAGGCAATCGGACTATAATGCTTTATCACTTTCACTTAGCCATAGGAGTTCGAGGGTGGGGCTACTATATAGCCCCTGGGGGCACCGCACTCTCCCGAATTCGAGGTGCGTGTGTGCCTGACTGAAAACCGGTCCTTCATTAATGCGGAGGAATTCTAAACATTCCGATGAGTCCTCGAGTGGTTGACCAGTCTCTCGCTATATCATGACAGTCAGTTTTCGGCTTTCTCTACTGAGGTGCTCGCCCGGCCGAACCGGGGCACAATCGCAGTAGTTCTCCAGGTGCCGCGTTAGCCGATAAAACGGAACGTAAGGCAGCAAAACACAGGAGCCGGGCAAACCCAACATTTGACCAAAGACATGATTCGGAGCTGATGCATATAAGGCCCAACTCGAGACGTCGAATACTCCCTAAGGTATTCGGTCTTTATAAAAACGGGCAGAATAATGCCCCAAGCCCCAGTGTCCGTGCACGCCGCAAAAATTCTGGTGCGGCCAATGCCAAAACGCCAGCCTCCTCCTCGGTTATAGTAAGGAACCGGGGATGTCTATCAATAAGAGACAGTAAAAAGGTTTACGAGGGTCTTAATCTGAAAAGAATCCTTGCAACGGGTCCCTCTGCCGCGTCTGCGCTGTATCTCCGCGCAGCCGTATCCTGGACGGGTGTAGCACGTTGTTCATCTGTAAAAGAGAGGAACTTATTTAAAAAAATAGTGCGGAAGATGTACTTTATATTAAATAAACAGAGTACGATTCGAAGAAGTGAATAAAATTGAGCTTTATTGTCTCTTGTGATATATGCACGCAGCCCCTTGTATGGGGTAATGCCGCTAGTAAGCGCCGGACTCGTCTAGCCGTGTCCGGGGTTTGAATGACCAATTCAGGTTCTTTGACTAGCGGAGCCAGATAGGTGTGGGGCTGTCAAGGCAGTATCACGTTCCTCCGTGCTCAACTAACACTTAATACTCCCTTTTAATGAGATGATGCCGCGTGGACCGGGCATTTTAAGTGTAAGAGATGCATAATGCGGTATTGTGTTAAAGCGGGCGAAAGCTTCGCGTCCCAATAGTGCTTGGTGGCTACTTTTAAACGGGGCGACATGGAAGATTAACTTTTCGCGACGGAAGTTGTTGGATGGACCGAACACAACTTCTAGCAGTAGGGAGCCCGTACAATGGGCATATGGGCCTGGCATTACCCCTTTAAAAGTTGCTATGGCGATTTTTGGTTGGGTCTATCCCCATCCTGCGGAGTGTGTCCTGATATATCAGGTTTATGTCACTGCCACCATCCATGAGGACTTGTGTAAATTGGAATCCGTCGATTATGGGATCCAATATCAAGGCAGTCCATCCTGCGTTCGGATACTTTCCGGAATAGTCCTGATGGTCGAAGGTGATTGGTTTTGACAACCAGTGTTGGTGCTCTGCTAGGGTAGTTTGTGCGGCGCGCATCCTAGTGGGCGCCGCTATGTTTTTCCCTTTGATCACGTGAAGGGAGTTTACTGTTTTAACCTCTTGTGGGAAATTCTTTTGTTTTCCGGGGCTCTGCTTGTGGTGCTCGTCATCATCTTCACTTGGTGTGTCGAGCCCCTTGTGTTCGGCGTTGAGTCTCGCGGACTGTTTGAAGACCCAACAATTTCTGTGGGTATGATTTGCAGGCCTCCCGGGAGTACTGTGGATTTGACATATCTTGTCCAAAATTTTGTTTAAGTTGGATAGCTCATCGCTATTGTCCTTAAGGGGCAGATTTTTGTTGTTCTGCCATGAGCTTTTGAATCCGGCATTGACTGCCGCGCTCTTTGGACCGTTCCCTTTAATCTGGTGCTGGTCCTTGTTGCGCCGTGGTTTCCCATTTCCATCCCTGATTTCGGATGTACTTGGGTCGCTGGTGCTGCATCTTGCTAGCCAGCTATCCTCTCCCGCGCAAAAGCGGGTCATGAGGCTTGTTAATGCGGCCATTATTCTTGGCTTTTCTTGGCCGAGGTATCCGGCGAGCCATTCATCTCGGACGTTGTGTTTGAAGGCTGCTAAGGCTTCGGCGTCCGGACAGTCGACTATTTGGTTCTTTTTAGTAAGGAACCTGTTCCAGAATTTCCGGGCTGACTCTCCGGACTGTTGAGTTATGTGACTTAGATCGTCTGCATCCGGAGGGCGGACATAGGTCCCCTGAAAATTTGCCCGAAACGCATCCTCGAGCTCTTCCCAGCTTCCAATGGTATTTTCGGGGAGGCTTTTAAGCCAATGCCGAGCTGGCCCTTTGAGTTTGAGGGGTAAGTATTTTATGGCGTGGAGATCGTCTCCTCTAGCCATGTGTATGTGGAGGATATAATCCTCAATCCATACTCCAGGGTCTGTTGTTCCGTCGTATGCCTCTATGTTTACAGGCTTGAATCCCGCTGGAAATTCATGATCCAGCACCTCATCGGTGAAACATAGGGGGTGTGCGGCGCCCTTGTATTTGGGTGTGCCGTGATGTTCGGATATTTGGTGTGTTGCATTGCTTTGAAGATCTTGCTTTCTCGGCCCATAGATGGACCTAACTGGGCCATCCTTTTGATGTGAATCCTTATGCGGATCGCGTACCGGCTTGTGTGCGGCGCCCTTTGCCGCTCTCTTTTTGCCGTGGGGTCGTCCATCCGACCAGGTGGCCTTCTTACTTTTTGATTGTGGGGGCTCTAAGGCCTCCTCATCAAATTCGGGCAGTAGCTTTCTTTTTGGGTAGCTCTTTATTCGGCGACTGACGCCGTATTTGTCTGCGGTGTTGAATACTTTACTCCATCTGATCCTGAGTGCATCTTCCGCTGTTTTGAGCTTCCGCTTATGCTTTTTCAGGCTACGCAGCAAAGGGCTTTAGTCTTTTCTGGAGGTTATTTGCTCCCACAATTTGTCCGGCGTGAGATCGCCTTGATCGTTGTCTTCATGGGACGGGTTGTTTATCCAAGTTGTCTTGTTCGGACGATTGCTCGATAGCATGTTCGTCGTCCACCGGTTCGCCCTGCTCTATGGCTGGGTCTTTGTTGAGGCGGGACTTGGTTCGGCGTTTACGTTGCCGTTTTGACTGCTTTTCGAGGGATTTATCCTTCGTAGCGTCCCATTGTTCCTCGTCTTCATTTCCTTTAGGTGTATCCACCATGTATACATCATGAGATGAGGTGGTTATCCAACATTCTATAGGCGTTGGTTCATGGTTGTCTCCTACATCGTCGTCCATACCGTCGATGTATTCGGAGTCGAAATCGAGCACGTCGTGTAATCTTTCGACAGTGGCTATGAAGTGGGTGGTGGGTGGGCGTTGAATTTCTTCGTCGTCCGCATCCCAACCTTCCCCGACCGTAATCCGCCATGGCTCTCCGAATAAAGAAAGAGACTTTAGTGAATTCAGGATGTCGCCAAAGGGCGAGTCTTGAAAGATGTCATGGCGATGAACTCCATGACCGGTGCCCAATCGGATTCGATTGGCAGGGGCGCCGTGGGTTCGGAGTCCAGAGGAGTCCGCACCGGAGTCGAGGTCTTCGCAAAGGCGGGGATGGAGTTCGCTCAATCGCCAGAGAGACCGTAGCCCCCAAGGCGGTGTCCAACCACTCGCCCTCGATCGGGAATCCGACTCGGATTAAGGGTCGGAGCGGTGCCGGTGCGGCCTCCGTGGCACCGCTCACCGCAGAGCTAGATCATGCCCATCGAGACAGTACGGCACGCTTGGCTGCGGCTCGAATCCGTCGAAGATTAAGTCTCCGCGGATATCGGCCGTATAGTTCAAACTTACAAATCTGACCTGATGGCTGTGGGAGTAGCCGATCTGCTTCCAGATGGCTGCTTAATTGCCCGCAGCAAGGCCGCCGAATATGAAGATCTGTCCGGGGAGAAAAGTCTCACCCTGGACCGGGTCGTTGTTGATGATCGAAGGAGCCGTCGGGCCTATCGGTGATGACACAGCGGAACTCTTAATGAAAGCACCAATGTCGGTGTCAAAACCGGCGGATCTCGGGTAGGGGGTCCCGAACTGTGCGTCTAGGCGGATGGTAACAGGAGACAAGGGACACGATGTTTTTACCCAGGTTCGGGCCCTCTCGATGGAGGTAATGCCCTACTCTCGCTTGATTAATATTGATGATATGGGTAGTACAAGAGTAGATATACCACGAGATCAAGGAGGCTAAACCCTAGAAGCTAGCCTATGGTTTGATTGTTGTTCGCCCTCTGGACTAAAACCCTCCGGTTTATATAGACACCGGATAGGTTAGGGTTACACAGAATCAGTTACAATGGTAGGAGATCTACATATCCGTATCACCAAGCTTGCCTTCCACGCCAAGGAAAGTCCCATGCGGACACGGGACGAAGTCTTCAATCTTGTATCTTCATAGTTTTGGAGTCCAGCCATGATGATAGTTCGGCTATCCGGACACCCCCTAGTCCAGGACTCCCTCAGTATCTCTGGGCTCTCTCGGAAATGCACATCACTATAAGCCTTGCAAGCAATGTGACTAATGAGTTAGTTGCAGGACGATGCATTACGGAATGAGTAAAGAGACTTGCCGATAACGAGATTGAACTAGGTATGATGATACCGACGATCGAATCTCGGGCAAGTAACATACCGATGACAAAGGGAACAACGTACGTTGTTATGCGGTTTGACCGATAAAGATCTTCGTATAATATGTAGGAGCCAATATGAGCATCCAGGTTCTGCTATTGGTTATTGACCGAAGATGTGTCTTGGTCATGTCTACATAGTTCTCGAACCCGTAGGGTCTGCATGCTTAACGTTCGATGATGATTTGTATTATGAGTTATGTGATTTGATGACCGAAGTTTGTTCGGAGTCCCGGATGAGATCATGGACATGACGAGGAGTCTCGATATGGTTGAGACATAAAGATTCATATATTGGAAGGTTGCATTTGGACATCGGAATGGTTCCGAGTGGTTCGGGCATTTTTCTGGAGTACCAGGAGGTTACACTGCAAAAAAAATACACTTCCGTGATGATACGTGTTTGTCACAGTAGGTCACGTTTCCTGTCATGCATGTACATCCATGACAAATTTATGACAGAATCAAGATATTTATACATGTGCTGTCGTAGAAGTGTTCCATGACATTGCCAAAATTATCATCACGGAAGTGTCCACTTCCATGACGATAAATCACGCGTCATAGAAGTGCTTTCGTTAAGGGTGACCGACACGTGGCATCCACCGTAATGGGACGCCGTTAAGCTATCGGGTCCAATTTTGGATCCGATAACCCGCTAACAGCCACGACCAATGCCGATTTTCCACGTGTAAAATTCTCATTGGCTTACGGAACCACGTGTCAGCTCCGCGTTGGCACCATGTGTCACTTATCCAACGGGCGAGACGCGCCTATGATACGTTGACACGTGGACCGGCCCAAAAGTGGCCCTTAAAGATTAAATGGGCCGGCCCAACTAAAGGCCCACAAGATTTAGCAGGCCATAATGGGTCGGCTGAGCTAAAGGCCCACAAGATTTTGCAGACCCTAATGGGTCGGCCCAGCTAAAGGCCCACAAAGATTTTGCAGACCATAAAGGGCCGGCCCAGCTAAAGGCCCACAAGATTTTGAGGACACTAGTGGGCCGGCCCGTTAACAGGCTGCCATGTTTCAGGCCAAATGTCGGCCCATATTTGATCCTGTCCATCAACAACCTGCCACGTTCCGGGCCCAATAAAGGCCCATACACTACTAGGGAAAACCTTATACACAGAAATTTAGCAACAACGGAGGTGAAAAAAGGGTGCTAGTGCTAGATAGTAGTAGCGGTTCAGAAAAAACTGCACTGCATATACAATTGTAGCAGTAGCGCGTGTGGCCGTTAAAGCGATACTACTAATATTCCCATTGGTGGAACGATAGGCTACGCATAGCGATGGCGGCTTGGAGGAAGCGCTACCGCTAGGGCATGAGTAGCAGCGTTTTCCTAAGAAGAGCGCCATCGCTAATGGAAATAAAATAAAATGAAAAACAGATAAAAAAAGTAAATGAAAATGAAAGAAACAGAAAAAGGAGAAAGAAAAAAATAAAATGTAAAGCAAAATAAATGAAAAAGAGAAAAAACAGAGAAAGGCATAGCTGTAGCGTTTGTTCGTAAGAGGCGCTATAGCTAACGTAGCTGCATCGCGTTTCCTAGACCCCTGCTATAGACACAGAAAAGGAAATAAAAAAAGGGAGAGAATTACATAGCTATAGCAGTAGCGCGTTTTGTAAAAAGTGCTATAGCTACCTTAGCTATAGCGCGTTTTGCGAAACGCGCTACCGCTAATTTTGACTTAACCAAAAAACCGTGTCCCCCCGGCCCCCCCGTGCCCCCCCAAGCTCTCGACCCGCCCCGCCGCACTCGCCCCAATTCGCCGTCGCCCCACTTCGCCATTGCCTCTCGCCGACGCCGACGCCTCGAGCCACCAGAGCCGTGCGGTTCGCCGACGCCACCGGAGCTGCCCCCAATGCCACGGAGCCGCGCGGCCTCATCAACGCCACCGGAGCCGCCGTCGACGCTACTGGATCCTCCCTCGCCACAATTGCCTCCCTCGCCGTCACCGGAGACGCCCCTGCCTCCCTCGCCACCACTACCTCCCTCGCCACCACCGAAGCCATCCTCTGTAAGCCCCCACCCCTCCTCTCTTTCTCATGCATAGGTTAGCTAGTTTAATTATGTTAATTATCTAGGTTAGGGCAAAAATTTAGTTAGGGCTTTGACAGAGAAGTAGTTAGGTTTACTAGTTGAATTAGGTTAATTATCTAGGTTAGTGCAAAAATTTAGTTAGGGCTTTGACAGAGAACTAGTCAGGTTAACTAGTTTAATTAGGTTAATTATCTAGGTTATTTAGGCAAGTTTTATTTTAAAAATGATCCCTTCCTAGACTTTTTATTGTTGATTATATCTTTTCATTGAAGTGGTCATGTTATATCTTTTTCATTGAAGTGGTTCGATTGTGCCCAAGTGGCTTTGTTGTTTCAATGAATCTGAGTGGTTTATATATGTTTTGCCGAATGTTGATTCATTTCCGTTAAAGCAAATTTCAGGTTCTCGATTTGTCCACTTTTTAGCAAAGGTCATGCCGAAATTTTCCGTGAATTTCGGAATGACTTGTGCTACAAACTAGGACATATCGAGTGCCCGGGATTTGCCGCACCAGGAAGGAGTCAATGTTCCTGCAAAACAATATGCCTTTTTTATGTAATTATTCATTTTATTAGGTCTAGAATTAATTGACTAGATTTAATCATAAGAAACATGGCTAGCAACGATGAAGGACAGGGTTCTGGTGATTGCGACGACGTCTACCGGGCGGCATTTAAATTTTTTAGCCTTGCCGACGATCAACCGATGTTGTTGCTGGGCCCACTGGTGGCATCAGGGGATCGAGACCGACACGCAGACCGGTCTGAGACTCGAGACCGCATCGAGACAAAGGCCGAGATCGAGATCGGCGCTGCCTCGGGGAGCGGAGCTGGTGTAGAACCGAAAGCAAAGAGGCAACGGCTTCCTAACAAACTCATGACTCCTAGACTGGCGGTCACGGAGGTGGACGATGGCAATTTTGAGCCAAAGGCGCCCGAGGAAGCGCGCTCGTGCTACGGCAATCAAATAGGGTGCATCGTCCAAACAACCGCCACCATCAACGATGAGAAACTACAGAAGATAGAAAATATGAGGAGCTCCCTCCTAAAGAAGTTTCACCAGATATTCTTGTTCCCGGGCCGGAATGAGAAGGATTATGAAGATCCAGATGAGGACCCGACAATGAAGAAGATAATTTAGGTTCACGCTAATGCGAGAGAGGGATACGAACTCATGTACTCAAAGTGATAGCTCTTCTCGCGTATATCATTGTTTAGATGGATGATGATGTATTTGCAAGTAATCGAGACTTGTATCGCTATTTTCGAGATGATGACTAGAGACCACTTTGTGTTGGATGATGATTATGATGATGACATGATTTGATGAGACTAATTGTATGTATATGCTATGATTACATTTGTATGTGTATGATATGCTAAAGATTATTGTATAAACCCTATTCAAATACAAAACAAATATGTAGGAAAAAAACTAATAAAACTAGTAGTAGCGAGGGGGGGAAATTTAGCAGTAGCGCCGCCTTACGATGGCGCCTCCTTGTAAACAGCGCCAGCAGATAATATCAGCGCCTTTTCTTAAAGAGCGCCACAGCTATTCATGTATAGCAAGATGGCGTGGGACAACAGGCGCTACTGCTATAAGTTAGTTGTAGCGCCTTATTAGTAGCGCCGGTCCCCGCGCTACTGAGAGGCCTAAAACACGCGCTGCTGCTAGGCTTTTCCCTAGTAGTGATATGAGATCTGGCCCATCAAAAGCCTACCACGTTCTAGGCCAAATTACGGCCCAGATCAAATCCGGCCCTTTAAGAGGCTTTGGGCTAAATTATGGCCCATATCAGATTCGGCCCGTCAACTAGACTCTATGCTTTTGGGCCCACTTGCTCAAGGCCCATTTAGTAATTCGGCCTGATATTAGTTGCGGCCTGTTAAAGGCATGTTTAACATTTCGGCCCTATATTTATTTCGGCATGTTAAAAGCCCGTCATATAGTTGGGCCTAACTAAGGTCGGGTTTGCATCCGGCCTGCTCACAGCCGATAACCTGATTGGGCCAAACAAGGACCGAGACAATTTTGGCCTGTTAACGACCCGTGATGTGATTGGCACAATCATGGGCCGGGGACTATTTCGGCCTGCTACCGGCCCGTGAGCTGTTCGGCACGTTTCAGGCCCAACCCACCTTTCAGCCTCCTGAAAGCCAATTGAGTTTTCTTGCGAAAATAGGGCCGGCAGTTTACTCGGCCTATTAGAGGCCCAAATCTACTAGTGGGCCAGTTTACATTTAGGCCTGTTAACAGACCGATTATGTAGTGATTAGCATGACGGCCCGATTAGTACCGTAATTTTACAGTGTGGCCGGTTTATTGTGAACACAAGATATATATATATATATATATATATATATATATATATATATATATATATATATATATATATATATACGGTAAAATAACTGCAGCATCGTGAATAAGAAAAAACCTAGACTAGACAATAAACAAATTACAACATATTACATCCACTGGGCATCAAAGTTCGCCACTATGATAATAAAGCAGAAGCAGGCAGTAGATTACATACACTGGTCATCAAAGATCGCCACCAGTGCAAATAAACACGCCGACAAAATAGTATACAAAACAGACAACACTTCAATAGAGTTCAAGAAAGGTTAGCCCTGATCGGGAGCTGCAGCGCAAGCAGCTGAGCAAGCTGATGAGACGGCGCTTGTTTGACACTTATATCCTCCTCACTCTGAAAGATAAACAAGCAGACAGATGACAGGTTTGCACATATAAGTATCAGTGCTGACAATTCATCACATTTCTTACTGATGAATAAAGTGACACAAGTTTAAATAGCATTAACACAATATGGTATTGTTCAGGTTAAGACATGGCCGGAAATAACATTGTGAAGGAGTTGGCAGCTTCACGACACCACTGGATTACAGATCAAGAACTCATAAGTATCAATGGTTAGTGTGCTATAAATTTATCCCATTTCAGATTGGCAAATAAAGAGTCGGTTTAAATAATAGTAGACTGATATGACATTGTTCATAGTAAATACATTGCAGAATATGACATTGTGTTGTAGTGGGTAGGTTCACCACACCACTGGATTACGGATCAAGAACAGAAGCATACATGTAGTGCAAAAGAAGATCACTTGCTCTGTATAGTCTAATTTACATGGTATGAAGAAGGAACTTGGTTGTACAACTGAAAACTTAAATTGAGAAGGACAAACTTTTGTTTATGAACTACATAATAAACTTTAAACATGCAATTTGATGCAAACACCAAAAATAAATAGCTGTTGCAGTATGCCTAACCAAATATACACAACAAACTTTGAAGGCTTGAGAAGGACAAACTTACATTATTGGTGAAGACAGGCTCTATAAAGCCCTTGTCCATGCTGATGGGGGGGGGGCAATTCAAGAAGTTTACCACAGAATATTCTTCATAAGCATTGCCTTTATTCTACATTTTGTTAAGAGTAAATATAGATGTGATAATATAAGAAAAAATGGAGAATATTTAAGATAAGATGACGAGTGATGCTACATGACCAAGTAGCTATAAATGTAAGTACATCGATACACGAAAAAGGTACAGCCAAGAGCAATGGAGAGCTAAACTTCTTCAGGACCATCGGTGTTATCCAACATTATGGTAAGAGTAAATATAGATCTGATGCATAGAAAATGGAGGGCAAAGGAAAATAGGCTACAGAGTGATGGTACATGAACAACTACCTGTCAATATAAGTACACTGATAAAGGATAGCAGGTACTTACAAGAACAATGCAGAGCTAAAAAATTTCATTGGCATTGGATATATTCTACATTAATGTAACCATTCAAACAGATCAGATAATTTGGAGCGAACAATTGATAAGCAAGCTATCATGCATACTGCTGTCACATAATGAACCAGGTATGAATGCAAGTACAGTGATACAGGACAACAGGTACTAACAAGAGCAAATCAGCTGGCAGCATATTTGTGATATCATGTCATTCATTTCAAACCGGAATTCTTCTTCAATCTGATTTCCTGCACAAAAGATTCATAAGGCACATGCGGAAAGTAGAAGTTCAAATTGTCATGTGATATCATAGACAGTACCTCATCCCGGGAACGAGACCAGTGCATAAAAAGGTTTTTCCATTCAGTGTCTTCTAAATTTAGCACATGAGACTTCACCGGAAATTCGTTTATAGACTTGCCATCAAAGTGTGATTTCCTCACATAACACCGATACTGCTGCAATGCTTCCTTGAAAATCGCAAGCAAGCTTTGCTCTTCATGACTATCTAGATTGACCCTCGCCTACTTACAACAATGTAATATAAATCATTGATGTGTTCAATCAGCAGAAAACAGGAAAATAATCACCATGAATAATAGCACTTACACGTAAGTGGGACATGAAGATGTGAAAATGGTGTTTGTCTTCACTATAATCTTCCCATGATGGGAATATATGCATGTAGTCCCTAACAACATTGAAAGCATTGTCTTTAAAACTGGGAATAACTGGAATGGGGATCCAATCTGCAGGAATTGGCCGTCTCTGCACTTGGGATAGGTCTTCGGCGGTGGACTTGATGTACTTTTTGCTGGAGTGGATTTTTCTGTGGTACGGCTCGTGCTATGGCAACTGAAATCGGCATACCTTTTGCTGGAGTGCAGGTCCTGTGTGGTGCGGCTAGTGGTGTGGCCAGTGAAGTATGGGTACAGTCTGCTGGAGTCGATCATACGTTTTGTGTCACTGGTTGTACAACCAATATAAGTGGGGTGTTGTCCGATTTCTCCGGCACCACCATGTTTTTCAAGGACTTTGCTGGTGCTCCTTCAAGTTCGGCAATCACCCTCTTCCTTTTTGATGTCTAATGCACAAGAACATCATTTGAGTGGAAAACATGGTATGATGGCAGATGGAATATGTATTGATAATGGATGGGCATAGCATCTTGAAATATATGATGATTAAACTAAGCAGATGGCGGTGCAACAGAGTAGAAGAAATGCAAGACAACATATGCAAGATACGCGCAATCAATAAAACCTTGCAAAATTAGAACATGCACCTTGATGGGTGAACAGGACAGGCCATCTGGCTTTGACTCCTCGAGGTTAGAATAGTCATTAGGATCATATTCTGAACAAGAATCTACAGGTGGGGACCGTATGAGTCTCATTGCATCCAGAATGGCACTCAATGCTTTGGTGCCAATTTTGTAAGTCGTTGCAGTGTTCCACAATATTCTTCTGATGCGCGGATTCTGATATTCATTGTAATTACGTATAATATCTGAGAACCATGAAAACATAAATAGTAGTGAGATTATCTTTGTAATGCAGAGGATATTCTAATATAGGGGCGCCCCTGTAAACCCTTGTGTGCTATCACTGGATTCTGATGAGAGAGATCATGTGTGCTGTAATATGGAGCGTGCATTAATATAATCTGGCACAAGTACACACAAAAAAGGTTCCAGAAGTAAGGATAGTTGGCAGATGATAGGTACATAATATACTGTATAGAGAGTTTATTGCCAAACCCTGATAACAAGAGCACACAACAACTAGGCAGATCATAGTACATAAATGGGGTACACCATAACCACGATATATAAATCGGGAAAGTGGAACTGGCTGGAAAATACGGTGTTGTATTGCCGCTACTAATTGAAAGCCTATCGATTACAGGCCAGCTCTATTAGCTGTTGATTGCAGATGTCCCTGCTCCCCTTCTGGACAAGGAACATAATGTACGTACTAAATACAGAATAACAAAAGAGGAACATGTTAAAGAACAGAAGAGGAAGCATATTCTTGAGGTTCCGATGCATTGCATACAATGTTGGTTGCCCACTCATGATGAATCACAGCGCCCAAAGAAATTCAATTCCATGTTGTCTCTCTATATGTGGCCACATGCATTTGGAAAATAAAGTGGGAGCATTACCTGACCAATTAAATGTGTGTCTGTTAACTAATATCACTATCATATCACAATTCGTATTTGAAGAAGTAAGCTTTGGACTTATGATTGGTGTGTTGTTTAGCTTCAAGAGTGGACTGCTGCTAGTGTGACACATAGCAGCTACACAGATCATAGTGTAGATATAACGCGAAAACTGTAAGCATCACGAGTAAAATCAGCAAAGTGGAACTTCTGGAATATATGTGCTAGTATTGCCGGTACGTCTAGAAAGGCTTCGGATACCCACTCTATTCAACTGAAGGTGTGGTACTGTTAATATCAGTGTAACTCTCAAAGGCGATACAGCTCCCCGCAATTCCTTGCTAATATTATAGGATTCAAGTGGGCAGGCCACTACAAATCCTATTCCCATGTTTACAAAATCCTACGAATCAAAGAGGCCCGAAGAGTTCAAAGTGTCTGTCACAACCGATCGTATAGACCTCTACACTGCAAATGTCCCTGCTCGTCTTCACTACAGGGAACATACTGTACTACTATCATACTCCCTCCCTTCCAAAATATAAGTCTTTGTAGAGATTTCCACTATGGATCACATACAGATGTATACAGATACATTTTAGAGTGTAGATTCACTCATTTTGCTCCATATATAGTCCATGGTGGAATCTATACAAAGACTTGTATTTAGGAACGGAGATAGTACTTATTAAAAAAGAACGAAAGAGGAACATGCTAAAGAAGAGCAAGCAGATTTTGGATAATAAAATATTTGTTGCGCAGTGCCCACACATGATGAACTAGAGCACATTAAGAATGCAACTCCCTGCTGTCTCTCTATATGTGGTGCACGTGCTTTTCGAAAGTAAAGTAGGAAGATTAGCTGACCAATTAAACATTATATGGTTTAGTAATATCAGCATCATATCATATTCGTATTTGAGCAACAATTTTGGAATTATGAGTGGCACGTTGTTTTGCTTCATGGATTCAGGAACAGTGCTAAGCAGGTACGATGATGGTACTAAATATAAAGGCATGTCTACATGCAAGTCATATGACTTTTGTCATTTGGGTCAGTCGACCATTTCAGGCGGTTGGATGAAGATCCTACGTCTCCTAACCCTTCTTCTTCCTCATCTCGGATTCTTCCCATACAGAACACCGCACGGACCGCCGGCCGAACCACCGGCCCCGACCCCCCACCCTCCCCTGAACCGCCCCCACCACCTGTGTTCCTCCGCCACCCCCACCCCCCCACCCCCGCCCCCACCCGCGTCGAGTTTTCTTCGTTTGGCGAGGCCCCACCACCGCCCCCACAACCACCATCCCCACACGAGCCCCTTCGTTTTCACCGGTGAACTCCGGCAAGCTCTGAAAAATCGACTGACCCAATTTTGAAATTTAGTCTACTGTCATTTAACTAGTGTGGAATATAAAAGGGGAAAACCATAAACATTGCGAGTATAGTGTTGACCGTTCCGTGGTGGATCTGAAGGTGCAAACCGGACAAAGGGAACTTCACAACCAATGTTTCCTTTCAACTAGCAAGTAAGTGATGGACAAGAAATCAGAGCAAAGCAGTGGCGATCTATTTTCTTGCTGCGATAAATAAGTTGAGCAAATACAAAAGAGTACCACCTCTGGTGCGGCGCCGTGTATGCATCTGCTGAGAATTTGACGGTGCTGCGGTAGCGATGGCTGTCGACAGCGTGGAAGCAGATCTATGAGGGTAGACGGTGCCGACGGGGCGTGGTGGACGAGACGGTCGTAGGAGCGGCGCCGACAAGGTGGACGACTGGGGATGAAATGAGAGGACGGGATGCAAGGATCCCGGTCCGAAGCCGCGGATGAGAAAGGTCGATCTCTTGTAATGGACGACGGCTCGAGGTATCAGGTCCGGCATGGTGGAGGAGGACGGTGGTGGATGGGGTGGCGGACGGAGGAGGCTGGGGTGGAGAGGATGTTTTGGCGCCCACGGAGTATGAATGGGGAAATGGAGGGAGAGAGGAAGGGGGGAACTGTGTCTTCAGGGCGCGCTTGTCTCAAATGCGAGGAAATTTACAAAATTAGCCTCCGTTTAAAATTCCCTACATCATAGCAATATTAGTCGGCTGGGGACAGGACGGTAATCTCGCATACACCGAATATTTGCTGAGACAGTTTCTTTTTGGCGCACACCGTGTATGAATCGGGGAGGGAGTCGATTTCGGCCGAGGAGACACTATGTTTTGGTGCCCATCGGGTATGAATCCGGGTGAGAGGTGGTTATGTCACATTTGAGTGAAATTACAAACCTACCCCTATCGAAACCTATAGAAATCGAGCCGATAGGCTTTGCGTGTCAGTGATAGGCAGTAATTTCCATCTCGCAGATTTTGGTTTCGGTGATTCTGCGACTTTCCCCGCTTCGTTCAAATTTTTGCAGAGCAAGAGTGCACGTTTACTGTGCCAACTCAATTCGAATCCAGTTTGTATTCTACTTTTGTTCGGCCAGGATCCATTTGCTATTCGGACAAAATTCTATATACATCATTTTTTTATATATACTTTCAAAAGCACAACAAAGAATTCTCCTCCTTTATATGTATATAATATGATTTACAAATACAATGATCTCAAAATCATAAGGTTGAATTCAAAAAAAATTAAACCAAATTAAGTTCTACTAAAATGTATGGATCAGTAATATCTACATATTATATAACATAGATGCGGGTGAATTCATATGAGTATGCATGTTTGATAGATCAATTTTGGTTCGAGTATGAATTACATGCATCATCATCTCGAATTCAAATATTTGAATCCCTTTTATGTGGACTCCTTTCACGCCCATCTCTCTGGCATGCTCCTTCATGTAGCTATCATTCTCTTTTCTCCAGCTCACCCGCACGCTCACTTCATGTTTCTCCTATCTTTGCAAACATGGTCTCTCGATGTCTCCCTTGAGAAGTATCACACTCTCCCTATTATTATACATTACACGGTTTTCATTATCTCTCATGTCTCTACCGTTCTCTGGTATCACTAGGTACCTAAGCTTTCTATTT
Source organism: Aegilops bicornis (assembly GCA_021605145.1). Lineage (NCBI taxonomy): Eukaryota > Viridiplantae > Streptophyta > Magnoliopsida > Poales > Poaceae > Aegilops > Aegilops bicornis. The sequence continues at coordinate 502,397,907 of CM038675.1, forward strand.
CACCGCCACACAGACAGTCTCACTCGTCTTTCACTTTGTCTTTCTCTCTATGGGGTTCTCTCACACACCCTATATGTCTCTAGATATGACTCATACCACTAAAATTACTCTCTCCTACAGACACAACATTTGTTGCAGTCTCCTTTCCTTCTCATTCCCAGTTATAAACTGACATTATTCATTTGCTTACCGATCAGACAAACTCCCCCCCCCCCCGCTCTCTCTCTCTCACACACACACAACTCCTCCTTCCACTCCCCTTCCCGACTATCGTCTCTCTCTCACACACACAAAACTCTCGCTTTCGCACCCCCCGACTCGTATTTCTCTCACATCATTGATCGAATAGCCTCCAGATAGGTTTATACACCTGCACACTCGTGCTTCCACTATCGCGTACATGTCTCTCTCACGCTCCTTGTATCTATGTAGATTTTTTGTCCCTTCTTGAGACACGCCCTCTCGATCGTGCACACACACACTATTGCCTCATTTTAAGTTGATACCTCTCGCACACACACTCTTTGTGTCTTTGTCACACATGCACTCTATCCTCCTCCTCTCTCCCTCTCTCTCACACACACATGGGCTTTTTGCAACAACTAGCAAGATGCCCATGCATTGCACGGAACATCAAGATGAATTTGTATGAGTAGTTTATCTAGTGGGAGAAAAGGATGAACGAGGGAAGGCCTTATTTGCAAATGTGGAGAGGGGTGTGGGTATCTTTTTGCAAAATTGCCATAGTTTCCTTCCTATCTTCCTTGTGCCTATATTGCAGGATGGCAGGCACACCATCATCACCAACTCTGTTTTTATCTCGAACTCTTATAAAAAGCATAGTCGGTGATGATGGTGTGCCTGCCATCCTGCAATATAGGCCGTCCGATCTATATCTAATGGATAGGAAGGAAACTTTGGCAATTTACCCGCACTTCTCTCCACATTTGCAGATAAGGCCTTCCCTCGTCCATCCTTTTCTCCCACAAGATCTTGATGTTCCGTGCATCTTGCAATTAAGAATAGAAATTAGAGATATACACTTCTTGAATCTTGAAACCAACAACATTCCTCCCTTATCTCATCAAAACCGCCAAAGGAATATATTTTGAGTGAAACATAAGATATTTTTAGTGATACACGTATTTCAAAACTAGACTCTTTTTCTATCAAATCGGTGAATATGTATTAATCTACTTTGATCGTGTGGCAACGCATTGGCACATTGCTAGTAGCTATTACTACTGTATAATTTTTGGACACCAGACAAATGGTGGAGTACATATACGAAGAGAAGAGGCGCATGCACGTAGTCAGTCTCTCGCTGTCTCGCACGCATGAGAGTTACGTAAAGGCACTGTTAACAAACAAACCCTAAAACCCTAGGTGCACGATTGATGCATGCTGGTACTGCAGTGCGTGGTGGAGCGCACCTTTGTAGGAATAGTCAGCTCGTGTGATAATTTGATCTGTAGTAGTTGATGGTCGGGACCACAGGTGAACGACCTGGAGGCGGTGGCTCGCTAGTTGCCACAGATCGAGTAGCCACGTTTAAAATATCATTTTTTAGCGGGGTAAGAGTTCCGATTTTCAAGGGCGCGTTATAAGTACTTAAGTAGTTTTTAGAACAATTGGTATGGAGCAAAAATGGAATTCATAACTACTACCTCCTTGGCGTATGGTTGTATGGGTTTATGTTGTGAGGTGTTGAACCTGGTAGTTCTTGGGAAAATACTATGGTTTAGATGTTGGTTTTCAGTAATGAAAATCGGAAGGGGGAAACCCTTCTTTGATAAAAAAACTACTACCTCCGTCCTGGTTTACTAGTCCCCATCGTATTTTGGGTCAAAGTTTGTCCACGAATTTTACTTGTAAAATGTGAATGGAAAACGAGATTTTTGTTATACCCAAACAAAAAAGGACTGGAGGGAGTGATTGCTCTGACACGGACGCAACCTCTCATAGCGTAGGCATTGAATCAGCGCGCCGGCCAAGAGGGCCCCACTCGCTGCAGGCCAGGCTGAACTGGCCTCCTCGCCACATGCAACCGACTTCAGACTACCCCGCCTGCCTCCATTGAATCCGCGCGTGTGCCGGCAAGACGTCCTTCCGCAAGCCAGCTGGCATTTTAGAACACAACATCGGTGGCTGGCTCCTCTCGTCCGCTCGCTATTTAAAAGAGGCCAGACGCCTGGAAAGAACCGCACCCCACCGCTGCTCCCCATATCCTCCTTGCACCATTTTCTCCACACTCTCCATAGCATCCAGTGAGCACGAAGACGAGTTCTCCGGCATAAAAGCCGGCTGGGTGCCCCGACAAGCCAGGCAACTCACTACCCCACCTCTGTCCCCGCCCAAGGTCATCAGTACGATGGGCGAGGCTGCAGGTGGGTAAGCGGAGGAGCAAGCCGCCGCTCCAAGCTGGCCCCTGGTGCATCAACTCGACGCTCCAAGCCTGCTCGCAGAGGAGTGGCCAGTTGCTGCATGCCGGCACATGGGGGACTGCGGCGTCCAGTGCACCATGGTTGGCCGCGCCATCGGATGCAAACATTGGCGGAACCGCGGCATGCTAGCGGAGGTGACCAACACGTTTGCGGCCATCGCCCACACCGAGGAATAGCAGACCACGGGAGTTGCCGCCGCTCTGAACCCATGAGTGCTACAACCACCACGTCGTCGGCATAGACACCCGGTGTGTTGCCCGGTTTGGCTCAAAACATCGTGGGCCCCAGCCACGGCTGGCATTAGAAATTATACCTGCTTCCAGAAGTTATTCACGATTAGTCAAAAAATGACCAAAATATAATTAATTACGCATGGTCTTGACTTGTTGTGCTCGCACAGTCGCACTGGTAGTAGGAACTAGAGGTTTTTCTTTATTTATAACTATCCTAACATTTTATTTGGCTTTCAAGTGAATCATGGTTGTGGACATTATATATGAATGTGCATATATCGGTGAACATGAGTTTGATGTGGAAGTTGAACTTGGAATGTTGGGCTTGCGCGTGAACTATACCATGTCCAATGCTTCGTCTGTTATTGTTTTGAAAGTAATTGATGTTATTACATCACCCGAAAAAATATTTTGTGCCACATCAGTAGATGCACGAACATCACAACAGGCATGCTAAGACCATCTCCATTTGTCCCCCCAAGAAGCCTTCCCCAGGCACTTTTTCACCGCCGGCGAGTAAAATTCCTCCCACTCGTCACCCCAAGAGCCCAGTTTTCGCCGGATTTAAGCAAAAGTAGAGCCGGCGAGCCCAGGCAAAACCCAGCCCCTCGGGAGGCAGCTGGGGACGCCGGCACTCTTATTTGCATGCAAGTGGTCCACTTTCAGTGTCCCAATTCTCTCTCTCCTCTCTCTCTCTCCCTCTCTTTTCTGCAGGCCCACCCACGTGCTCACACTCCCCCACCCCCCCACCGAGGCAAGCAGGCGCACACGGGACGGGACGGGCGCGTCGAGCAGGGCGCCGGAGCTAGTGCACGGGCGAGCGTAGGCGTCACGGTAGGCGCGCGCCGGAGCAGGGAGGGAGGCGGGGAGCTTGCGGGGAGGGCGCCGGAGCAGGGAGGCAGGGAGCTCATCCATGGCGTCCTGCTCGTCAGTGCCCGAGAGCCCAAGCTGCGTCTCCGCTCGTCCGAGGACTACTACCTGCCTCGAGGGCCTCCCCTAGTGCCCGAGAGCCCAAGCTGCGTCCTCCTCCTCGACTGCAGCAGCGGTGGGCCGCGCCACTCGTCGCGTGAGAAGGAGACCTCGTGGGACACTGGGGTGCGCGCGCCAGCGCCGCGCCCGTCCTGAGGCGTCGTTGTGGAAGATGAAGTCGTACAACGCGCTAGCCACGTAGTTGAGCACGTCCTCCGTCTCCACCACGCACGGCCCACCGCAGTAGTAGTCCACCGCCCCCAGCGGCACGTCATTCACCCCCGACGGGTCCAGCCGGAGCGCGCCTTGCAGCACCCGTACACCTTCCCACCAGGAGAGGACCAAGTTGCGTCCTCCTCCTCGACTCCAGCAGTGGTGGGTCGCACCGCTCGTCGCGCGATAAGGAGACCTCGCGAGACACAGGGGTGCGTGCGCCGGTGGCGCGTCCGCCCTATCCACGGCGCCGGCGGCAGGGGCGACGGACGCGGCGATGTGGCACCTCGAGCCGATTGCCGACGACGGTCCTGACCGGCTTGCCTCGACTCCAGCAGCGGCGCCGGGTCCGGCCCCGTCCGCTGACCGGCTCACCGCTCGTCCACCTCCTCACCCCCGCCGGTTCCTCCCTCTTTAGAGTTGCCGCGGCCACCTGCCCCGCGTGCCGGGTGCGCTCGCTCACCCTCCCGCGGCTTCCTCCGCACCCGGCCGCTCGACCGCCGCCCCACCCGAGCTGGCCGCCTTGCTCCTCTCCTCGCCGTGCTGCTTGCTCGCCGTCGTGCTCGCCACTCCCTGCCGGCTCGCCCCGTCCGGCTTCGCTAGCCACTTGGGCGGTTCGCGTGGTGGTGGTGGTGGGGTACGTGTGTTGGGGGTGGGGGCAACGAGTGGATATTTTTCCATTCCCGGGCTAAACTTTTCGTTGGTAGCCCCCCAAGAGGTGAAAAAAATGCCTCCTGGGGGGCTCAACGGTTGGAGATGCTCTAATTGGATAAACATTTGAACCTAGCTATTATGAAGCAAAATTTGTATTGACAATAGTTTTAGATAGCATGAGATGCCTAGCTAGCTCTGCCTATGCTAGCTTCTTTCTGGCTTCTTCCATCTCTTCGTTGGCTTGGGTGAAGAGAGCATCTGATTGCTCTTTTCGCTTCTTCAGGAACTCAGCTACATTCTCAATGTCGGATTACGGGTTCCGACAAAACCCTTGAGGTTCGAACTCTAGGGTGCACACGAACATCTCTCTCCCCCTAGCTCACGCTCTCACCGCAATCTCAAAGCTCAGCTCGCCGAACCCGAAAAACAAGGGACACAAGAGTTTATACTTGTTCAAGCCACCGATATGGTGTAATACCCTACTCCAGTGTGGTGTGGTGGATTGCCTAGTAGGATTGGATGAACAAGTACAAGGGAAGAACTACCTCCTGAGGTGAGGTGTTCTTGAGCTCAGTGAGCTTGTGTGTGTGAGGATGGTCAGAATGATCTCCCTTTCTATGGTGGTGGCTAGTCCTATTTATAGAGGTCCGGATCCTCTTCCCAAATGTTAGGCGCAAAGGGATCCCACAACGGCTAATTTGAAGGGGGCGGCTAGTACAAGCTATTCTGACAAAAGGTGGTCTTCGTCTACCAAAGACTCTGGTGATGACTCCATCGTGGGCTCCGCGATGACCTCCGTCCTACCGTCCTGCTGGTCTTGTTATCCTTGCACTGATATGGAAACCTTTGCCTGAGGCCTTGGGACTCCTCGCCCGTGCCTGCTCCTTTAGTGTGAAAGAGGAAATGGGTACTCTGCGCCCGCTGGCGCCCGCCTGACCTTGGTCGTCATGGCTCACGTCGCGGGAACCTCGTGAGATGCCCCTTGCCTTGATCTCTCCACTCCTCGCGAGCCAGCCTAGGGAGGCTGCCCCTGAGGAGGTCTTGTGTCGTTCGCCTCACGAGGCTTGGCCACTCGCGAGGGTCTTGAGTGTTTGCTGGTGAAGATGGGCCGTACCAGGCCGCTGGTGGACTCACGCCGTGGGCCGCAGGCAGGCAAGTCTGGGACCCCGTTCTCCGTAATCGCCGACGATAGCCCCGGGCCCAAAGGCGGCGCTTCGGACTTGGCTTCGAGGCGAAGCCAAGGGACAAGTGTGGAGCGCCGCGGGCCCTAACCGCCTGCGGCCTTGACTGATGCGTGGTGACTGACGGGACGTGGGCGTCTCCGCTTCCCCACGCTCCCTCAGCAACTGCCCGACTGACAAAAGGCTGGCGCGGGCTATGCTGCCTTCATTGCTTTCCTTCGTCTTGCTCCAGATCCCCTTTCTTGTTCCTCGCTTCCAAAGACTCCAGATCCGCCTAGATCCTCCTTCAAGTCTGCCGCCAATGGCACCCAACAAAGCTCGGGCCGCTCCTCTGCCATCCTGGTACGAGCCTCCGCTCAATGCGCCGAGCGTCTCGGCGAAGAACTTTGCCGCCATTCTCCTGATGACGGCGGAGGGCAATGAGAAGAGGAAGACTGCGTTCCGGGCTGGCTCCGCCGAGCCGGAGGCCACGTGCAGCACCTTCTACCCCTTCTTCATGAGAAGCATCGTTGCGGGGTTGGTTCCCCCCTTCTCTGGCTTCTTCTATTCCGTCCTCAGCCATTACAAGATTCAAGCCCTCCATCTTCATCCCAACTCCATCCTCCTCCTGTCGATCTTCGCCTTCTATTGTGAGGCGTACATCGGAGTGATGCCATCTGTGGCACTACTGCGCCACTTCTTCTTTCTCTGAGGGCCACTACTCGGGGTGCGTCAACTTCATCACAGCCAACAAGACCAACGCGAGCTCGAAGGCCGGGAAGAAGGCCGAGGGCTTCAGGAGCAAGTGGATCCTGATGGATGCCAAGTGCTCCCACCCCCGACTGGTGCTGCCGACAGAGATGCCCGTGTCCCACGACGGGTGGTTCCGCGCGAGGCTCACTGACCCCCGGGCGACGCAGGTGCTGGAAAGGATGACCGCCGACCTGAAGCGTGATGACCCAAGGGTGGCAAAGCTGACGGGGGCCATGATCGTCAAAGAGTTCATGGCGCAGCACATGGCTCCCCTCTAGGCGCTTTGCGCCCCTTGTGGAAGCTCGAAGACGAAAGAGACGACCTCCGCCTGCGTCCGAAGGCCCTTTCTGCCAAGGAGTTGGGATCGGCCCTCCGCTCCTTAGTTGGGGATGACCAGGGGTAGCCGCCAGACTCCTTCATTCCCTTGTACCGCCACCCAGATGGGGCGGAGACTGTCTCTGCCATGCCTGTCTTTGATGGGCGTGGGCTCGTGCCGCCCGCGCCCTCGGATGTCGCGTTGGCAACGACTCTAGTGGTGGTGTCCTCTAGTGACTCCGACAAGGAGGAGGAGCAGGATTCGGCGGCCACCCCAGAGGGGTCTGGGGAGACCTCCCATCCACGTAAAGCAGATTTTCTTCGCGCTTTGCCCGATGACAACGACGCTGACGACCACCTGGTGAAGGAAGTCCCACCTCCTACTGGGGTCACCACAAGGTCCAGGGTCTCCCCCTAGAGGAAGCCGCCGCCTGGTGTCCTGATGAAGGGTAGATCGGCGTTGATCTCCCGGGGCGACCGACCATCGCCTGGTGGCCGGGCGCCTGGAGCTGATCTCTGGCTGGCTTCACTCTGATGCGTCCGTCTAGGCCGCGGAGCCAGACTGCGGCGGCCTCCGAGAAGGACAAGCAGGCCATCGCCCAAGCCGCGGCTGCCCGCGAGGTGGTGCTGAAGGATGCTAGGGCTGCCCAGGATCGCTGCCGGGCGCTGGAGGCCGAGCTGGAGACCATGCGCAACGAGTGTGTGGCCGAGGCTCGAGACCACAATGCAGAGGTGGAGAAGATGAAGTCATGAGAGGACGCTGTCAGGGGTCGCGACGCCGAGTTGGAGCAGTTGGTGAGGGCACAGACCACAGAGCGCAGCTGGCTGGAGAAGCTGGAGCAGGAAATGAAGGCAAATGAGGTCGAGCTAGAAGCCAAAGAGAAGGTCCTGGCTGAGGACCGCGTGGCCTTCAAGTCCCTTGAGGTGAAGTCCCACATGGCACTGCGGGCACTCTATGAGAAGGGCTTGGAGGAGCCGCTAGCAACAAACGACGAGGGCCCTACCCAGCTGCTCCCTCATCTGGTCGCGGCGCTTGAGGACGTCGTAGACGGGATCGGCCCCTTGGTGGAGGGGGAAGCCCGTGCACTCTCCTCTGCTGCACTGACACGCGTCCTCAGCCACCTCCATCTTGTGATCCTGACGCCGAACTTGACGAGCTTCTCGAGCCCGTGGATGACGAGCGCTGCGCAGCTGCTGCCGAAGCCGTGAAGAGCCAGGTGGAGGCCTTCCTGAAGAAGTTCCGCGCCTTCGACCCTGCGCCCTCAACTGGTAGTGCTGCTGAAACTGCAACTCCGGCGGGCGGCACAGGTGAGGGCAACGTCGCAGTCGAAGGGGCAACCCTTCCAGTGACGGCGGTGTCCAGGGATGACGAAATGGCTTGCTGGCGACTCCTTTTCCTGCTTTGCCTCTGCAACATGCACCATGCCTCATGGAGGCGTTTAAACTTGTGTTTGGTATTTGAAGAACAGTATGACTTGTAATATTTGTTTGAGATTCCGTGACTTCCTTCCCGCTTGCTTGGTGTTCTGTGTCGGCGGGGCCCGACCCCGCGCATACCTCAGCCGCCATTGGATCATCCGGATCGCCAGGACGAGACCAAGGGGTGAGGGGCTACGTGGCCAGTTAGGCTCCTGAGTCGTGATGCTCAGGAGTCCCCCTTGACGCGCAAACGGCTTACGGAAAGGAGATGTGGGAGTAGGCCTAGTGTTCTACATCGGCGGGGCCCGACCCGACGCATACCTTTGCCGCCGTTGGATCGTCCGGATTGCCAGGACGAGACCAAGAGGTGAGGGGCTACGTGGCCAGTTAGGCCCCTTAGTCGTGATGCTTAGGAGTCCCCCTTGATGCCCAAACGACCTTCATACCCTTGCTCCGCTCGGGAGGGCGCGTGACGACCAGGTCCGAGGGACCTGGCAGGGCGGCGTACGCTTGTGCGCGGCCCGAGTGCAGCCCTCGTGCCCAGCCCCCTCGTGTGGCTCTCCTCAGGGGAAAGCGTTGCGGTGAGGCGGGACACTGAGCCGGGTGGCTCCCTAAGGTTGGTACGGCCATGGTGCCGCCCTCTGTTGTTTATCACCAGCACGGAGCGTAGCGCTTCCGCACTTGCACGGACATAGCTGCTCCTCGACCGTCTCGACTGCTAGTGCGGAGCATGGTGCTTCCGCTGGTGCGTGGGTGGGGGCTCCCTCTGAGTGGAGCCCCCGGGGCGTGTACAGCCCCGCCCTGACACGTGGCTTGAACGGCAGGGCTAGACGAGGTGTGTCTAGGCACTCACGAGCCAGCGCGGGACTCACGAGGCCCTACCTCAAGGCGGGTTGCGCCTGGTCTTGATTCTTGATGGCTGCAGTGGTCCTGCGAGAAAGTTTGGCAACCCGCGTCGGGCGAATCTCCTGAGGCGATCACATGAGAAGGCCAAAAACCAACAACCCCAGGAGGTGATGTGAGCGGGGCCGGCCCGCCAGACAGAGATCAGTCGTTTGGTTTATCGACGCTGTAGGGACGGACCCGAGCACAAACTCCGTGCCTAGTCTTCTCATGGGAAGAATCCTAAGGAAAGACGACCGGCACACGGCTCCCGCGGTGGCGAGGCACCGGGTCGCGCGCCCTAGCCTATCCGTCCATGATTAGCTCATGCGAGAACAAGACACCAAGGGCCATGGGAGGTGACATACACGGGAGCGGGCCCGCGAGCCAGAGCTCAACCTCTTGGGTTTGGCGACGCTGCAGGGTCGGACCCGAGCACAGACGCCGTGCGAGTCCTTAATCATTAGGCGGTCGTGGGCGGTCTTGTTGGGGCACATGACGTTCACGGCAACGAAGTGTCGGGCAGGCGGGTGGTATTCATAGGTGGCTCATGCGAGGGAACAAGCTAGCTTACATAGATGCAAGAACGATACATGCCACTGGGACGGACCCGAGCGGCCCGGGGATGATGCAGCCCGAGGGGCGCCCCCAACAGGGTAAGCGAAAGATGTAAAAAGATACATGTCGGCGAGGGCAGGCCCGTTCGACCTGGGAATGGTGCAGCCCGGGGGGGGGGGGTGCTCCCCGTTGAGTAAACTTGGAAAATGTCACCTGGTTCCGTTGTCGAAGGAGTGTTGGGGTAGCCGAAGACCCGCAATGAAGGATTCGCTCCTCATGAGCCACCAGGACCCTGAGCCTCGGGAGGTTCTGGGGGCTCGAGTGGTTGCTTGAGGACCGTCGTCATCTCTACTAGGACTGCGTGATGCCTCGCCTCCTGAGCCATCAGGATGCTCCGCAGAAGGCGGCTGCCATGTTCGGCAGGCCAAATGGCATGCAGACATAGCTGTGAGGTGGACCCTCGCACCGCCCAACGCGCGAAGGCTAGAAGCGCTCCTGAGATGCGTCCCTATTGAGCCCTAGAATGTTGATGCAGACACGCAGCCCGCCGTCCTCGCCGAGATGGGGAGCTGCACCGGGTGGTGGGCGGCGGTCGCCACACATGGTCCTTGCTTCTTGAAGCTCCTGGGTTGCCTTGACAGCGAACTCTTGAGCACCGGGCGCTCCTCGCCCAGTGCCCTCTTGAGGGAAACGTGCAGCGAAGCACGCCTCCACGTGATGCCCGAGCGCCTCCCTCGTGACATTGGCTAGGTCTGAGGCCCTCCAGAAGAGAGCCCCTGAGCCCACCTTGAGGAGGGCTCCAGGCACGCCTTCCTATGCGAGGGAGGGAGGCGCCCCGGCTGTGGGTGCAGATCCCGAAGTGTTACCACTGAAGACACCGCTTCCCTGAGACGCTAGGTGGAGTAGCTGCTTCTTCTTCTTGGGGGCCTCAGGAGGGTACAGGGTGCCTCGGTTGTCGGGGTCATCGATTTCTGCAGCTTGGAAGGCACGCTCACAGGAGCACACCGCATCTCTTTCTTCACACGGAACCGTGATGATGCCGCCACTTCCCGGCATCTTGAGGACATTGTAGCCATGGTGGTCACCGTCATCAATTTGGCCAATGCTGGATACCCGAGGATGGCGTTGTACGGCAGGCGGATGTGGGCAACGTCTAAGTCAATGAGCTCGGTGCGCTAGTTGTCACGCTGGCCAAAGGTGACGGGGAGGCGGACTTGCCCTATCGGGGTGGTGGAGCCGTCGGTCAGTCCTGAGAAAGGCTTGGTAGGCTGTAGCTGATCGTATGGCACTTGGAGGCTGTCGAATGTCTTGACGGACAAGACATTAAGCCCTGCACCGCCGTCGATGAGGGTCTTGGTGACTTGGAAGTTGCTGATGACAGGTGAGCAAAGCATCGGGAGGGCGCCAGCAGTGGCCACGCACTTGAGATGATCCGACGAGCTAAAGGTGATGGCGCACTTGGACCACCTGAGCGGGCGCGTAGCCTCGAGCCTGGGAAGGGTTGCGTTCACCTCGCGAGCAAACTGCTTGAATATGCGTTGGGAAGCTAGGGCCTGAGCGCCGCCCAAGATGCAAGTGATAGCGCGCGGCTCCTGGAAGCCCCCAGCCCCCTCGTCCTGATGGTGGTCGTTGTTCCTTCTTGGCGGCGGTGGTAGCGGAGGAAGGCCAGGATTGCCCTGGGGGCGGTGCTCACGAGGTTGGTCCCTCCAGGCGCCCTCACGAGGCTAGTCCTGCCAGCGGTCCTCACAGGGCTGGTCGCACCACTCCTGCCGGGGGCCGCGGTCGTCCCAGCATCCTCCACTTCGTCCTCCTCCTCGACCGTAGCCCCGGTCGTTGCGTTCGGGGTGTCGACCGAAGCGTTTGTCTCAAATGGCCCTGAGCTCTTGGCAGTCATTGGTGTTGTGGTTGTGTACATTGTGGAAGGCGCAGAACGGACGGCTGCCCTTGGACGACTCGGGGTGGTCTCGGCCGCGCTTTGTGTCTGGCTCCGCCGCTAGCACGGCTACCCCCTTGGGCTTCACGTCCTTGGCCTTGGCTTTCTTCTCTTCTGGGTCAGCAGCTGTGAGTTCGAGGAGGGAAAGTCGCCCCTACTCAGCCCTCACACACTTAGTCACCATGTTGAACATCTCCAGTGCAGTGCATAGCTCCTCGTGGATAACTAGCTCCTCCTTCATCTTGACGTCGTGGACGCCATCAGAGAACGCTGAAATGATGGCCTCGTCCGTCACATTGGGGATCTTGAGGAGAACGGTGTTGAAGCGCAGGATGTACTTCTGCAGGGTCTCCCCTGGCTGCTGCTTGATGCGGCGTAGGTCACCCGCAGCCGGTGGGCGATTGCGAGTGCCCTGGAAGTTGGCAACGAAGCGGTCGTGCATCTCACCCCAGGAGGAGATCGAACCTGGCGGAAAGTTCAGGAGCCACGAGCGAGCACCATCTTTGAGAGCCATGGGAAACCAGTTCGCCATGACTTTCTCGTCGCCGTTAGCCGCCTCGATGCTCAACTCATAAAACTGCAAGAACTCCGCAGGGTCGGGGTGCCATCATAGCGCAGAGGCAGGTCTGGCTTGAACTTGCCTGGCCAAACAACGCTACACAGCTCCTGCATGAAGGCACGACAGCCCGCAGTAGCCACCAGGGCCCGCCGCGGAGGAGGAGCTTGGTCTAGGTGCCCGCGTACCGCTGCCGCGGGCGGCGCGCGGTCTTGATGTGGTGACGCCGGGAGCGCTGGAGCGTCTTCTCTGGGTCGGGGAATCTCTTGGCAGCTTCTTTCTTCATGCGCGGGCGCCCGACGCGGCGGGTCACGCCGGGGGGCCGCGCGTCTTGGTGCCCGGGCGCCATCTTGGTGCGGAGGCGGCGGAGGCGCTTCGTGAGCTACATCGCCCGTAGCTAGCGGAGGGTGAGGCAGCGAGAGGGACAGTGCGGGAGAGCCCCCAGCGGCGGTAACGATCTTGGCGATGTGGTCCAACTAGTCCTCGTAGAGGTCGTCGACCGGGCGGTAGTGCAGGAGCTTGCGTGCCATGAGCAGTGCGGCCTGCCCGTCCGTGGGCGTGCAACGAGCATGAGACGATGAGCTGGCCAGATTTAGCGACAGGGTGGTGGTGCGGCCGTCCCGCCGCACAGAGGGGTGCAGCGAGGACGCCTGCTGCTCGTTTCCCGCCGGGCTAGTGGCGGCGTTGGCAGCGGGTGACGGAGATCGACGGGGAGGCCCGCCGACAGGGGCTGTCTGAGCGACACGGGCGGCGAGGGCGGCCCGTCGCTCGGCACATGCTTGAAACGTGTCTGCCATGGACACGGTGGAGCGGTGGAGCGTGGATCGACGGAAGGAAAGCTTCAGCGCACCCCTACCTGGTGCGCCAAATGTCGGATTACGGGTTCCGGTAAAATCCTTGAGGTTCGATCTCTGGGGTGCGCACGAAGATCTACCTCCCCTAGCTCATGCTCTCACCGCAATCTCAAAGCTCAGCTCGCCAAACCCGAAGAACAAGGGACACAAGAGTTCATACTGGTTCAGGCCACCGATGTGATGTAATATCCTACTCTAGTGTGGTGTGGTGGATTGCCTAGTAGGCTTGGATGAACAAGTACAAGGGAAGAACTACCTCCTGAGGTGAGGTGTTCTTGAGCTCGGTGAGCTTGTGTGTGTGAGGATGGTCTGAATGATCTCCCTTTCTATGGTGGTGGCTAGTCCTATTTATAGTGGCCCGGGTCCTATTCCCAAATGTTAGGCGGGAAGGATCCCAAAACGGCCAATTTGAAGGGGGACAGCTAGTACAAGCTATCCTGATAAAAGGTGGTCTTTGCCTGCCAATGGCTCTGGTGATGACGCTGTCGTGGGCTCCGTGATGACCTCCGTCCTGCCGTCCTGCTAGTCTTGGGCTCGTTGCACTGATATGGAAACCTTTTCCTGAGGCCTCGAGACTCCTCGCCTGCGCCTGCTCCTTTAGCACCAAAGAGGAAATGGGTACTCTGCGCCCACTGGCGCTCGCTTGGCGTCCGCCTGACCTTGGCCATCATGGCTCATGTCACGGGAACCTCGCGAGGTGCCCCTTGGCTTCATCTCTCTGCTCCTTGTGAGCCAGCCTAGGGAGGCTGCCTTTGAGGAGGTCTTGTGTCGTCTGCCTCGCGAGGGTCTTGAGTGTTTGCTGGTGAATATGGGTAGTACTAGGTCGCCGGTGGAGTCACGCCGTGGGCCGCTGGCAGGCAAGTCTGGGGACCCCCGTTCCCAGAACGCCGACACTCAAGGGCTGCTGCACGCTTTCTTTCAGCCTTTACTAGAGCCACGAGGACACGAACAGTTGATGGTTCCACCTGGCTTGTGTGTAATCCAGCATCATCTGGGAATTTGCACCTTGTGTCTAATCCAGTATCATTAGGGAACTGGCACCTTGTTTGTAATCCAGTATCATTTTGGAAACATGATCTCGAGGTTGACCATACTTCCCTCCTCGCAGGAACTGCATCCTGACATGAAGTTATTTCTTTTTTAGACCAATACTCAGAGCAATCCAGATCCATTTAGTAGAAGACAGATAAACAGGACTCGGAGAAGTGAATTGAAAACGAAAAACATAAAAACAGACTACAAGGTGAGAACACCCACTTCCTACATCAAGCTAAAAATGAAAGCACTAGGACGATTAAGAATCTTCTTATTACACATCGAAGAACACAAGGCTAAGAGAAACAGAAACTATAACATATACACATCGAAGAACACGAGGCAAAATGAAAGTAATTGAAAGGGTGTTACTTACCAAAGCTCGTTTTACATGTTCGGTGCAGCTCCTCTTTTACTTGCCACGCACCTTGAAGATGTCCCCAATATCCCGTGTTTGGTCTTCATTGCTCCTCTGCATGTTCAAGACTTTCGTGGTTTTAAAATCTCAACATGGCAAGAAAAATATACTAGTAATACTCACCCATCTTGTGGGCAACATTAAAGCACTCATCTACCATGTTGGAGCATCTCCTACAGAAGCGCAACGCGCGGCGCTTTAAAAAAGTGTTTATAGTGCTGAGATCGAGAAGTAGAGATAGAGAGTAGTGACTAGAGAGTAGAGACATAGATAGTTCTCAGCATAGATATAGCATAGATAGATGAAAATAGATAGTTCAGCTACTGCTCGTCGTCCGACTCCTCCTCGGTGATGTCCTCCTCCGACGTCACAATGTAGGCGTGAATATACCGATCGTCGTCGGATTCCCAGGGCAACACTGCTCCTAGCCTCATGCTGAATTGAGCGTCAGCTTTTCGCGTATGCTTGTCCTCACACAGGAGGCTCGCTCCGCCCTCTTCTCCCTCTCCACCCTCATTTGCATGTAGAAATCGCGCTCGTTGATGATGTCCTGCAGGAAGTGTTGGCGCCACGGTACCATGGCTTCCTCATCCATCTCGGCGATGCCGAGACGGTGCTCCCGCCTCCGGTTGTCGCGACGGTCCTCGTCGGTGATAAGCCACGACAGAGGCGCGAGCTCCTGCGCCCGCTCCCGCGTCGGCACGTTGGAGAAGTTCAATGTTCTATGAGGCCACCAGAGGCGCCACGCCGCCGCGTCGTCTGTGGCGGCGGCCTCGTTAATGTGTCGAAATTGCCGAGGCCGAGGCGCATCCCGCGGAACCGGATCTCAGCGGAGAAGCCACCGGAAGGGCGCGTGCGGACGCCGCGGTATCCCCAAGTTTCCCGGTGATACGACGACATGGTGGCACGGCGGCGGCGAGAGGAGAAAGAGCGAGGAGAGAGCGGTGGCGAGGCGTACAGCGGGGAGAGAGTGGTGGAGAGGCATAGAGCGGGGAGAGAGCGGTGGCAAGGCCCAGAGCGTTGGGAGGGCGTTGGATTTTATAAAGCGCGCTGGACGCCGCGCGCCAAAACTATCGCGCGCCCGGCCGCTTTTTCCCGCGTGCGCGCGATCCTTTCCCGATGTCCCTGCTATATCTACTCTCTTCTCTGTTGTTATATTTATTTTATATTAAATATTTATCTCTACTCTCTTCTCTACTGTTATATTTATTTTATATTTAATATTTATCTGTACTTCTCTACTCTCTACTCTTTTTTTAGTTTTTTTTTCTTTTAAAAAACAGAGTTGGTGATGATGGTGTGCCTGCCATCCTACAATATAGGCCGTCTGATTTATATCCGACGGATAGGAAGGAACTATGACAATTTTGTAGAAAGATACCCACACCCCTCTCTAGATTTGCAAATAAGGCCTTCCCTCGTTCATCCTTTTCTCCTACAAGATAAACTACTCATACAAATGCCTCTTGATGTTCCGTGCAACGCATGGGCATCTTGCTACTTCTAAAAATATTTTCATCAATTGCCACACTACTAGTTGTAGATGAAGAACCTACCCAAGCACAGCGCGATACAGGAGCGACGCACAATTACAAGCTGATATTCTGTTGGACAATGGAGGCTATAACCAATTACTTTTACGGGAACAATAGCAACCATGAAATTTGAAGGGTAGGTATGAACAGAATTGGAACTGCACGTGTACTGCTAAGTGATTCAATACACACATTACCAATCGAGGAGGAGAACGATGGTCACGGCGGCCTCTGTGCATCATGGTCAGCAACGGGAGTCAGTTCATTGTCCACGACAGTGGTGCTTCTGCGCTTGGCGTCGGCTTCCGAGAAGCAGATCCAAGACCGTGGAAGACGGTGCCGGGGAGAGGCTCCGTGTACGATGACGACGGTGGACCGGCTCCAGTGCGGCGAGCGAGGTCTTCGATGAGGCAGATGTGCTACGGTGGACGAGTGCGCCGATGGAGAAGGGGAGGAGCACAAAGGCTGCGGTGCCGTGGAGAAGTGTATTTTGGTGTGGGGATAGAAAATAGGGAGTATTTAGGTGTACTACTATGGTTGCCGGGGTGGGGTTGGCTGGGTAGGGTGAACCTGAAGTTACGAAAATAAACACCTACCAATTATAATCCGTAGACCTATTCCGAAGGTCATGATGGTAACTTCGCACTACTCGAATCAGGGTCGCGGGAGATTTTCCCAATGACCTCAAAATTTTGTGACACTGAACTCCCCACGTGGCATGTTGGGTGATTGGGCTAAGCAACTACCGATTAGTACTAGTAACTACTAGTACTCCCTCCGATTTTATTAAGGGATAATTGATTTTATACCCCTAGTTGGGTCACCCTCGACAGGTTTACCCCTAGTTTTCAAAAACCCTCGATTTTGCCCAAGCACGCTTGCTCCTCTTATGGTTTTGCCCTTCCGTCACGTTTCCATCCAGTTAGTGCCGTTTGACCGTGTGTTGACCGTCTATGGACTTTTCATTGGACATTTTTGCCCCTGTTTCCTCACTCTCTCACTAGACACTTCCAAATGGGACCCATCACTCAGAAAACATCCCTCTCTCCTCTCTCTTCTTACTATCATGTGGGACCCACAATGGACCAAATATCTATAATGGACACTGCCATGTTGTAAACATAATATCAATTTTGCATTACTTTTTAAGCAATAATTAACACCACATAAACTAAATAAAACACCATTAATTAACACAAATCAGTACTCCTACTTAAGGTCGGTCTCATCTCGAATATATTTAATCATCAGTCCATAGTTGCCAGCTATACAAGCTAATTACATTGTGTCAAGTGTTAAAAACGCGTCAAGTCAACAATTTAAAGGGCGCCCTCTGAGGATGAGGATGAACTCACGGAGCAAATGGAATCGGCGTCGGAGCTAGCCAGCGCTTGGAAACCGCCACTCTGACGTCGAAGGAGAACCAGGGGAAGGTGCGTTAGCTTCCTCCACCATCTCTCGCTGCCATGGGTCCCCGGCCGCCGCCTAAATTGTCCATCGACGAGATCTGTGGCCCCATCATTAACCGGATCCCCGCTGGCCTTCCTCGGGGCGCTGTGGATCTGGGCCAGCGGGAGGCGTCGGTGGAGGCTGGCCAACGTTGGCATGGAGGAGGGTCAACGGGGACGCAGCCATTGCAGATATCTAGCCGGAGCTCATGAAATCCTCCTCCTGAGAAGAAAGAAGGAGGATGAGCTCGAGCAACAGCCTTGATGCAGGGATGGCGCTGGAAGTAGAGGACGTCGGGGATCTTCTACGCGGCGACGGCGGGCGGATCCCGGCGAGGACAGGCTGAATCTGGAGCTCGATGCAGGGGATGGTGTTGGTAGTAGCAGACGTTGGGGATCTCCGGCGGGGCGATGGCGGGCGGACCCCCTCGAGGACAGGTTCCTCATGGCAGAGAAAAGAGAGCGAGATGATTTTACAGAGAGAGGTGAAGGGAGAAAACAAGGAGACTGGTCTGAGGGGACGAGCTCAGCAGACCTGCGTGCTTACTCCGACGAGGTTGGCCACTGACGAGCTCGCTTGGATTGACCCGCACGCGGGCGCCGGCATGGCTTGTTGCTCTTGGCCTTGCGCCAAACCATGGCGGCGGAGCACTGAGTGTGGTGCACGGGGGTTAAGATTTGAGAGAGGGAATGGGATCTGGGGCTAGGGTTTGACCGACGGGAGAGAAGGAAGAGAGGATATGGTATGGTTTTTTCGGTGATGGTCCCACTTGGAAGTGTCTGCTGAAAGAGTAAGAAAGGAGGGGCAAAATGGTCCATTGGAAAGTCCATAGACGGTCAACACACGGTCAAACAGCACTAACTGGACGGAAACGTGACGGAAGGGCAAATTCATAAGAGGAGCGAACAGGCTTGGGCAAAATCGAGGGTTTTTGAAAACTAAGGGCAAACCTGCCGAGTGGGACACAACTAGGGGCATGAAATTAATTATCCCTTTTATTAACTACATATTAGGTTTGACCGAAGTCAAAGTTCCTAAAGTTTGACCAAGTTTAAAGAAAAGTATAAACATTTACCATAACAAATATGTATGATGTGAAAGTACACTCAATAATGAATCTAATGGTATTTATTCGTTATTGTATATGTTAATTTTTTTGTTATAAACTTTCTGAGAGTTTACAAAACTTGACTTTGACCAATGCTAATACGCGGACTTAAAGAAATGGAGGGATTACACATTTGTGTTTCTTAGTTTGTAGTGAATTGATCATTTGTTGTAATTGTGAAATAAATATATTAGGCTACTGACTTCGAATGTAATGGTCTATTAAATTCAATAGTTACAATCATTGTTGAATTCCAAGATGTATACGAGGTCTGTAGTACTTCACAATATGCTCAAACTCACATAATCCCAATCAAATGAGAATCTAAATGCATTTCATAGTTATTACTTTGTAGGATGCAACAAAACCAACCATAACTCTACATCATCCATTATAAAAGCAACATTTTGAACACATCCCAATCTGTGAATGAAACGTGTAGAGAGAGCTTGCGAAGATGGGGCAGATAGGGTGGTAAAGATAGTGTGTATGTGGAAAACAGAGTAGGAGACTGTCGGTGTACTAGAGTAGGGGTACCCTAGTATCCCGTACTCGTGCACGGACGGTTGCAGCACCCCGCGGCAAGGTTTGCCTCGTCACCGCCAATCTCCTCCGTGGCTCCCTTGGAGCCATTCAAGAACAAAAGTATTAGATTGAGAAGACAAGGCCCCAACAAGAGGAGCTTGTCGGAAGGCCACCTGTGCACGCAGAAGACAAGGCCCCGGCAAGAGGAGCTTGCCGGGAAGGCCCGGAGCGCGACAAGTCCCCGGCCGCGACAAGGCGCTTGCCGCGGCATGCAGCTCCTCTCCGTCTCCACTCCAGCTCACCCAGCGACGTGTCGCCACGGGACCATCCCATGGGCGCGTGTCAAGCAGCTGTGCAGCCAGCGGAGAGCAGCGATGGCGAGCGGCTGGCGGCTTCGCCATCGTGGCGAGCGGAGGCGCACCTGACGGTCTACGTTACACTGTTTGGGCGACAACGACAGGCATTTATTGATTTTGTCCCTTGCCGTCAGAGTTAGGTATTTTCACACTATACATTGTTCAAGTAGGTATACCAACCCCTGTTTTTACGTTTGTACCCCCCGCCTACGTTGCCACCTGTCGGAGACCCCTTGAGCATATAAAAGGAGGCCCGAGTGCAACGTAGAGGGGGTTCCGCGGTTGGCCAGAGTTCGATTCGCGTCTTCGCAAGGTTCAGTTCATTCGACCGCCATAGACTAGATACACTCACGCTTAGGTTTTGTAGCGAGCATTGCTCCCTAGCAAGAACACAATAGATCAAACAGGCAGTAGGGAGTTTTATCTCTCCGGAGAGCTCGAAGCTGGGTAAACCGCCCGTGCATCGCCTCGATCCGCTCTTCGTGCGACCTCCGCCCCCTCGAACCACAAAGGGACCCACTCCGCCGGGCCCCATAGGTGTCCGTGGGTGCGATCAGCCACCCGACATCTCTGGCGCGCCCGGTAGAAGCGTCGAGGCCGTGTGAACCCGATTCCGGCGTTCACGCTGGCAGCGTCATCAACATCTTCCTCAACATGCCACCGAAGAAGAAGGCTTGGCGGCGGTGAAACCGTCGCGTCGTACCCACCCTCACGGCGGCAAGCGGGTGGCGGTGCAGACGCTGGCGGAGGAACGAGGCGTCGGCGAAGGTGCCGCGGCGTTGCCAAGTCCAAGGACAAGGCACCGCAAACCTCGGCGTCCGCGCATCCCCGCGCCCATCTCAGAGACACGGGACCAACAACGTCATGGCGTTCACAACGCCATACGTTCGCTGGATCGAGACCCTCAAGACCAGCATCTGGCGCCAACATGTTGGCACGAGAGAATCTGACGCCGGACGGGCGCTGCTCCTTCTAACGAGGTTAGAAGTCCGGAAGCGCCGCCCCGCCTCGCACCGCTTCTCCAATGCCACCTACTACTCCAGCAGAAGCTCTGGCGAGCTCAATCGCTCCTCGACTACCCTCCAATGGCCGACAAGGTCGACGAGTGGAGGCCACTATCGAGCCTCATCGGCTTTGCTAACGACGACGCGCTCGCGACAACCAACGCCATCGTTGCCGCGGCGAGGCGACAAGGCACGAGCCGGTGGCGACGACACTGTCGAAGGTGCAACCACCGTGCATTCTCCGCCAAGAAGACCAAGATCGCCGACTCACCGGATCCACCTCGACAGCGACTCCACCGCATCGTCGGATCCGCGAACCCGCCGCGATCAGCGCCAAGAATTCATAGCTGAAGAGATCAAGAAACTAGAAGCAGCAGGCCTTGTCAGAGGAGTACTCCATCCTACGTGGTTGGCCAATCCTGTAGTCGTGCGCAAAGAAAATGGGAAATGGAGGCTTTGTATTGACTTCACGGATGTTAATAAAGCTTGTCCCAAAGATCCATTTCCCTTGCCGCGCATTGACCAGATTGTGGACTCCACGGCGGATGTGATTTGCTCTCGTTTCTTGATGCCTACTCAGATACCATCAGATCTTCATGGCTGAAGAAGATGAGGAGAAGACCGCATTCATCACACCATGTGGCACATACTATTTCATACGGATGCCTTTCGGTTTGAAGAATGCTGGTTCAACATTTGCAAGGGTAGTCCATGGCGGCTTTTGAGCCGCAAATGCACAGAAATGTAGAAGCCTACATGGATGACATAGTGGTCAAGAGCAGGACAAAGCAACTTTGGTTCAAGATCCGGGCGAGACCTTTGCAAATCTGCGCAAGATAAACCTCAAGCTCAACCCCGAGAAGTGTGTGTTTGGAGTCCCTTCCGCAAGCTTCTCGGGTTCTTCGTGTCTCGGCGAGGGATTGAGGCAAATCCCGACAAGATCAAGGCCATTGAGCAGATTGAAGCACCAAAAGCGCGTCAAGGATGTCACGAAGACTCGCGGTTGCGTGGCTGCTCTCGGCAGGTTTATTTCTAGGTCTGCATTGAGCGCCTGCCATTTTCAAGATTTTGAAAAAGGCGGGTCGATAAAATGGACTCCGGAAGCGGAGGCTGCGCTGCCAGAGACTTAAAGAGATACATGTCCTCTACTCCAACACTTGTCGCACCTAGGCCACAAGAGAAGTTGCTTGCTATATATAGCGGCAACCAATCAAGTGGTTAGCGCTGCGTTAGTGGCGGAGAGGAGGGCAGATGATGAGCCTTGACAACGCGGCAAGCACATCCAGCGACAAGCAGGGGGCTTCACCGACAAGCTCTGGTCCCGACAAGGACGAGTCCGCGAAGACGCATGAGCAGATGCAGAAAAGGATGGTGCATCGCCCAGTTTACTTTGTCAGTTCCCTCCTGCAGGGGGCTAGGTCAAGGTACTCTGGTGTGCAAAAACTGCTTTTCGGCCTCCTCATGGCCTCAAGAAAGATGCGCCATTACTTCCAAGCACATGAGATCACAGTTGTCACTCGCTTTCCCCTGAAGAGGATACTGCAGAATCCGAAGCGGCAGGCGGGGATTGTCGAGTGGGCACTGGAGCTATCAAGCTTTGGTCTTAAGTTTGAAAGCACATCAACTATCCAAAGCAGAGCCTTGGCAGAGTTCATAGCAGAATGGACTCCAACGACAGATGAAGAGATTCCGGAGACGAGCATTCCCGTCAAAGAAGCAAGCAAAGAGTGGCTGATGTACTTTGATGGTGCCTTCTCGCTGCAAGGCGCCGGTGCCGGCGTGCTGCTTATCGCACCCACCGGAGAGCACCTCAAATGCGTCGTCGGATGCACTTTCCCAAGGAGCAAGCGACAAACAATACTGCAGAGTATGAAGGTTTGCTTGCCGGTCTCAGGATCGCCGTGGACCTTGGGATCAAGAGTTGTCAGGGGTGACTCGCAACTCGTCGTCCGCCAAGTCAACAAAGATTACCAGAGTCCGTTGATGGAAGCCTACTTTGATGAAGTGAGGAAGCTAGAAGAGCACTTTGACGGCCTGCAAATGGAACACGTTCCATGAGCTCGAGAATGATATTCTTGGCATACTGTCAAAGTGCGCTAGCGCTTAAGCTACTGTGGAACCGGGGACTTTCGTGCTCAAGCTGACTCAGCCAACCGTAACACCATCGGCCGGACAAAGCAAGAAGAGGAAGTTGGCCTCCGGTGACTACTTTCCGACAGAGCTTCCCGAAGCCGTCGTTGCAAAGGTCCCCAAGATCAACACCAACAATCTTGAGGAAGCGATCTGCTCCGGCGGACCCGAGGTTTGTTTCGTTGAAAAAGCGCTCCCGACAAGTCTTGCTCCGGCAAGCTTGTCGGGAAACATCTAACTCGGCAGAGCCACCGGCTCTTGCCGTAGAAGCTGATGTTCCCGCAAAGAGCAGATGAGCCTTTAGTCCTTGTTGTCGAGCCACAAGCTCAAAGATGGGCGCAGCGGATTGTCCAATTCCTTGAGATAGGAGAACTTCCGAAGAGCGGGAAGAAGCGGAAAGAGTAGCCCAGCAGTCAAGTATGTACCAGTTTGTCGACAAGATACTGCATGTAAGAAGACTCAACGGTGTGAAATTGAAGTGTATTCCGGGGAAGATGGACAGAAGCTGTTGGCGAAGATACATGGAGGCATATGTGGTCACCACATTGGCGCCAGAAGAGCACTTGCCTAAGCAAAGCTTTCCGGCAAGGTTTCTTCCGCCGACAGCCCTCGAGGATGCAAGCTGCACAAGTAACCAAGTGTGAAGCGTGCAAGGTTCCATTCCAAACAGATACACTGCCAGCTCAAGCTCTCCAGACGATCCCTTTATCCTGGCCATTTTCGGATGCAGGGCTCAACATCCTCGGCCCCTTCCCCGAAGCCGGGGCTTTGAGTACTTGTACATCGCCATCGACAAGTTCACAAAGTGGCCGGAAGTGGAAACGATGAGGAAGGTGACAGCCTGATCGTGATCAAGTTCTTGGTCGATTGTTTGCCGTTTGGAATCCCTAACAGGATCATCACCGACAACGGCACACAATTCACGAAGTCGCACCTTCATGCGATGCGTCCAAGACCTTGGCGCCAAAGGTCGCCGGCTTCCGTTGCTCACCCGAGAAGCAACGGTCAAGCGAAAAGAAATGACGCTAAAGTGCTGCGGACTCAAGACCAGAACTTTTGACAGGCTGCACAAGTGCGGAAGAAAGCTGGATCGAGGAGCTGCGGTGGTTCTTTAGTCGATCGTAGCAGCGCCAAATCGAGCCAGCGGCGGGCACCCTTTGCTCTAGTCTATGGGCGAGGCAGTTCTCCCACGGAACTCGTATCACGGGTCGCCTCGAGTGCTCGCTTATGATGAGCTCGAGCAAGAGCAGCTGCGACAAGATGACGCTGCTCCTTGAGGAGGATCGTCTTGAGCGTCGTGCGAGCCGCTTCTACCGAGCCTGCGTCGCTACCATGGTCGCAGGGTTAATGCCGAAGTCTCGAGGAAGGCGACCTTGTTCTTGGTGCGTTCAATCCGCCAAGAAATTCAAACAAGTTGACGCCTTGAAGTGGGAAGGCCCTTATCGGGTGAAACGAGTCACTAGGCACTGGCGCTGTCCGCCTTGAGACCGAAGATGGCATTCGGTGAGCAACTCTGGAACATTGAGCATCTTCGTAAGTTTTACCCATAAAGCGCGGTTGTCGGAACTCGTTCGGCAACCACCTTTTGTACAAGTCTTGCGGCTGTTGCATGTAATCCTTCGTACAAAGCAGCGCAGACCCGTGCATCGATAAAGCCCATGTGTTGCGCACAACCCGTCAAGTTCATGCTTTCATCAAGTTATTGCATGTTTTGGCTAACACTTTGTGCAGCAACCACACCCGGTAAGCAGAATCGAGCCACTGGGCTCTATAACGTTATTTCCTCTTCTTTCTCTTGTCGCAAAGAAAGGGAGGCTCCCTCGCGCACAAGTTAACCAGGGGGGAGGAGGAGATAATACTATGGACCAGGCACCGCTCGAGGAAGTTTCGCCTCATCGGGAAGCAAGAAACAGAAAAGCTAAGTTGCCAAAGTTTGAGCAATCAATTTTTAAATTTTCGTTATCTTCCTCGAACGATAGTACTTTGTATGGAAAACCTGTGCGCAGAGGAACCAAACCATGACTGGTCGCGCCCTTACTTTGTTTCGAGTCCGCTCAACAACTTAAGTGAGCTGCGGCTAGTCCGCGACAAGGTTGCTTGTCGGTAGCGACCCCTTGACGGAGTTGCTTGAAGTTCCGCACTTTTCGGCCATGGCAAGGGTGCCTGCACCGGCAAGTTTCCCTAAATGCGCAGGGCAGAAACGTACAAAGGAAGAAAACAAGTAGAGGAAATAACATCGCATCGATCGATTCACCTAAGATAGAGTATATTACGAAATAACTTGTCGCTGATCTAACAAAGTTTTCTAAACATGATCAACAGCGACAAGGGAAAGATAAGGTTGGCGGCCTAGTCCACACGGTCGCCCTCAATCCTCTTAATCTTGTTCACCTTGTCCACAATGGGTGCGACAAGGGCTTTGAGCTCCTCCACATTGGCTTGGCGGCAAGGATCTGAGGGGCGCCATTAAGGTTGAGGCCGGGTTGCGGAAGGCCACCTTCATCAACACCTTCTCGAGGCCCCAGCGCAAATCTGGCGTGATTCCTCGGCCGGTTAGCTTGGGACCTCTTCCTGAGTCGCGGAGACCCGTCACCACGCCTTTGAAGAATAGGCTGAGCTTGACGCTGGGTTGGAGATGCTCGTCGGAGAAGTCTGCGAGGTCCCCATCTCCGGCTTCATCATTTCGTTGTGGATGTCCGGCCCGGTGTCCACAAGGCCTTGATCCCGATGCTCCACGCTCTCCCTCGAGTGTTACGGGCGGAGGCGGCATTCGCCAGCAGCTCCTCCTTGGTCGTGATCGCCTCTAACAAGCCCGCCTCCCGCTCTCTGGCACCATCCAACGTCTGCGTCAGAGTGGTCAACTTTAGCTCCAGATCTGCCTTGGAGTCCTTGGCGGCGTCGACCTCCTTGGCCCTGTCAGCGAGACGGGCCTGCAGCTCGCCCAGCGCGTAGGCGCCCTTCTCGCGCTCACGCTTGAGCACGGCAAGCTCTTCGCCGCTCTTCGTGAGGGTGGCCTCGGCTGTGCCACCCTCGCCTTCAGCTCTTCCTTGGCGGCCTCGGCGGCTGCGGCAGCGTCGCCCGCCTCTGGCGCCCGCCAGCGACTCCTCACAGCGGCAAGGTCCTCCTCGTGGCTGTCCAAGTTGACCTTCGCTGCGCCAACTTTCGCTTTCCTCTGGCGGCGAGCTTCTCGGCAGCCAGCCGCTCCTCATCATTGCGGCCTTCTCAAGGATGAAGGTAAATGCGCTCTTCTGCGAAGCTGCGCCAGCAGCGTCGCCACGTCGCGGGCGCTTTGTTAGCGCTCGGAGCTCCTCGGCGCGCTTCTCTATGTCCGCTCCGCCCTCGCGACAAGGACTTCCGGGTCTCCAACCTGGCTTTGCCAGGGAAGCGATAGAGGGCCAATAGCTTCTTGTGTTGCTCCTCCTCGGACTTCGCTTCTTTGCTGCTTAAGCGTCCACCGGCGTCAACCCAGCGGGCGAGTAGCTTCGCCGTCGAAGGTCTCGCCCTCGTGGCGCCACAGGCTTCGGCTCCTGGGAGCTTAATGAAAGGCATATCCGCCCGGCCTTGGTAGGCACCGGGCTGGGGCTCCTCGAACTGGCGCCCTTGGCCAGCAATGAAGTCATTTGTCGGTGTAGCGCTTCGCCGCTCCTGCGGCCTCAGGGCCGTCGATCTGACCGTCCGGCCCCTCGCCCGGCCTCTGCGTCAGCAGACCTCGGTGGCCTCCTACAGGCTCGTCGGCGGCAACCTCTTCTTCCACTGACGATGACCTCTTCTTCCTCGGCAGCGGCCTCGTCGGTGTTGCAGCGTCTCCTCCCTCGCCCGGCCTCGACCTCCATCGGGTCTGCGTCCGAGACGAAGAAGGGGCGATCAAGCAGAATATCCAAAAAGAGAAACAAAAGAAAGCAAGCCCAAGGGAGATTTTCGCGTGAGGGAGTTACCTGCAACGGGATCCGCAGCCATGGCCTCGACCACTGGAGGGTCGCGGGCGCCGTCCCTTGCTGGGGTAGCCTCCCTTGCCAGAGTGGCCTCCCTTGCCGGGGTGGCCTCCTTGTCGGGAGGAGCTCCCTTGCAGCCGTGAGTCCTCCCTCGGGCGGCGTAGTGGCGGGCAGGATCTCGGAGGCGGCTTCCGAGCCCTCCCCGATGAGACTGCTCTGCTCCTGCACAAGCACACGGTCAGGTATCAACAAAGAAGGGGCACCCCTGCGCCTATGACAAGAAGAAAGCTGCACACTCACTCACGGGGGGCTGTCTGGGGGCTGCTACAGGGAAGGGTTGCGGGTCGGCAAAGCTGACCTCGGGGCCAGCGTCCCGTCGCCACGGGAGAATCGTCCTCGACAACGACCGTCGGGGATCTTGGCCCTCTTCGTAGCTCTACGGGCCAGCGTCACGAAAAGGAAAGAGTCCAGAAGCGAGGCAAATCAGATTCAAGATGAAGCAATAAAAATTGAAGACATACAAGCACAATCTCGAGAAGCTTACTCTTCGCCTTCCTCCTCGGAGCTGAGCACGGAGAAGTCAAACTCCGGCCCGCCTCCGGCGCGATGAGGCGGGGGAGTGGGCTCTCTTGGCCGCTTGGCGGAGGCGTCGGCGGCCGAGAAGATTCCGCCCGGTTGTCGCTGCAGTTTGGGGCACTCCACGGCAACCTCGCTTGCAGCGGTGGAAGCAGCGTCGGCAGGCGCTGCGGCTGTGGCCGACCTGTCGCCCGACTCGTCCCCAGCCCTGGAGACGCCTCCTCGACGGAGCCGGGGCTCCCGGTGGTGGCAAGTCGCTTGGCGGCGGGAAGAAGCGCCCTCGGCGGAGTCCACTCGTCCCGGCCTCGAGCTCGACAAGCTCGTCCTCGCCCGGCGACCTCCCTCGCTCAGCAAGCGCTTGCAGCGTTCGCGCGTTCGCCTCCTCCACGGTGAACTCCGAAGGCTCCAGCGGCCGGCTCTGCCGCCTCCTCCGCTCTGGTGGCGATCCACGCCATCTCACGCCGGTGGTGTCTCGGGTGAGCCCCTTACGCTCGTCGGGCGGATCGGCACCTCGTGCAAGTTGTCGAAGAATTGTTGCACGACCTCGTCGGGGGCTCCTACCAGGTCGGGGCGATCCGTGGGAGTCGCCGCGGTGGCATCATGGCACGGATATGGTCGGCGCCCGAGTTTTTTGCGATGGGGCGACCCCTCGCGGCAACCTGAACCACTCACGGGTGTTCGGGTCGTTCTTGAACAGCTCGAGCAGCACCGAATCCAGCTCCATGGCGGTGAAGTTCCAATTCAGGCCCGGCGCAGCCTCATGATGTCCGCCGCATTACGGAACTCCCAAGCAGGCCTCCTCCTTTCCTGCAAGGGAAGCGATGCGGCGAATGAAATCTGCGCCAAGCTGCGCTCAATAGTTAATCCGGCAAGCCCGAGGCGTAGAATCCGAGTCACGGCTATCTTCACCTCGCATCCTCCGGCGCCAAGTTACTCCAATCCTTGCCGCAGCGCAATTGGGGTTTAGGCGCCTTGCGGTGAAGGGCTGTGGGTCCTCCTCTACGACCCAACACCAGTTGGCTCTCCACTCCTCCCACTTGTTAGGAACTCCCCTCTAGGTAGGCCTCTTACTTGCCGATCCTAGAGACCCAGGCTATCCCTCCGGCAAGGGGCTCTCCTCTCTCGACGCGGGGGACAAAGAAATGGCGGAAGAGTGCCGCGTTCGGGTGGACCCCGACAAAGTTTTCGCACAAATGTGCAAAAACGGCCATGGTCAAGATGGCGTTGGGGGTGAAATCAAGGAGGTGGAGGCTGAAGGTGTTCATTATGTTGCAAAAGAACTTCCGAGAATGGTGACGGGCAAAGACCGCAAAAGAAAAGAAAAGCGAAGAAAGGGTACCTGTTAGGGGCGGATCAGCGGCGAGGCGGGGAGCACCCTCGTGCGGATGCGCCCGAGTCTCCGTCGCCAGAAAAAGATAGTAGGCGTCCGCAGCTCCCATGCGCCGAGCTGCGAGGAAAACGGCTTCGCTCCTTGCGCATCGCCGCGAGCCGCTGCGCCTCGGCCGACTTAGCGCCCTTCTCCTTATCGGCCTTCGGGGGCCATTCCGAGGGGCGGAGGAGGTTGGCGGCGGTGAGTGTGCTCGTGGCGAAAGAGGCGGAGTTGTTGCTCTCTTCGCACCAGAGAAGACGAGGGGAGCGGCGGTGGTTTCTTGAAAAGACGGCAATGGCAGGAGTGGTCGGCCCGCCTCTGTTTCCTCCACTTATAAAGGGGAGGAGGGGAGGGGACGTTCCGCTTATATTAATAAAGAACCCCCCCCCCCCCCACGACCGTGCCCACGATCTCTCGCACGACGCCACGTCCGGTGCGTGCCGTTAGTGGGGATCGTGGTGGGTCCGGGGCGGGTTGCGGCATGGTCGAGGCCGCGCGTGTCCGTGCACAGTTCTGGGCCTAGCCCGACAAGCGCTCGACACTGTGCGGCCCGGCCGGGGGCTCCTGCCGGTGTACTAGGTAGGGGTACCCTAGTATCCCGTACTCGTGCAGACGATTGCAGCACCCGCGGCAAGGTTTGCCTCGTCACCGCCAATCTCCTCCGTGGCTCCCTTGGAGCCATTCAAGAACAAAGTATTAGATTGAGAAGACAAGGCCCCGACAAGAGGAGCTTGTCGGGAAGGCCACTCCAGGCACGCAGAAGACAAGGCCCCGGCAAGAGGAGCTTGCCGGGAAGGCCCGGAGCGCGACAAGTCCCCGGGCGCGACAAGGCGCTTGCCGCGGCATGCAGCTCCTCTCCGTCTCCGCTCCAGCTCACCCAGCGACGTGTCGCCACGGGACCGTCCCATGGGCGTGTGTCGAGCAGTTGTGCAGCCAGCGGAGAGCAGCGATGTGGCGCTTGGCGAGCTTCGCCATCGTGGCAAGCGGGCGCGCGACGGTCTCTGTTACCTTTGTTTGGCGACAATGACAGGCATTTATTGCTTTTGTCCCTTGCCGTCGAGTTAGGTATTTTCAAACTGTACACTTTGTTCAAGTAGGTGTACCAACCCCTATTTTACGTTTGTACCCCCGCCTCGTTGCCACCGCCGGAGACCCTTGAGCATATAAAAGGAGGCCCGAGTGCAACGTGAAGGGGGTTCATGATTGGCGAGTTCGATTCGCGTCTTTTCGCATGAGTTGATTCATTCGGTGGCCATAGACTAGATACACTCACACTAGGTTTTGTAGCGGGCATTGCTCCCTAGCAAGAACAGAATAGATCAAACAGGCAGCAGTAGGAGTTTTATCTCTCCGGAGAGCTCCGAAGCTGGGTAAACCGCCCGTGTGCATCGCCTCGATCCGCTCTTCGTGCGACCTCCGCCCCCCTCTGAACCACAAAGGGACCCGCTCCGCCGGGCCCCATAGGTGTCCGTGGGTACGATCAGCCACCCCGACAGAGACAAACCTAACGAGAGAGAGAGAGATAGAGAGAGAAAGAGAGAGGAATAAGTTAGGTCTGTGAGATAGATGGAGACATGTAATATACGTGAGACGTGTGTGCATCCGGATTATGTAGACGCGGAAGGAGAAGAGACAACAGGTTTGATGAGAGAGCTGGAAAAACATGGACGAGAGGGGAAGGATCTCGTGGGTTGAGGGATTGATAATTTTGTGTGGGAGAGAGAGGGATTGGTATTTTTGTGCGGAAGAGAGGGAGAGGAGTCAGTCAGTCGTCGTCACATCATCCTGCTTCCAAATGGCCCCGCATTCTCTAGTGAAGTGTGGTCGCCATCGGTGTCAAAACCGGCGGATCTCAGGAAGGGGGTCCCGAACTGTGCGTCTAGGCGGATGGTAACAGGAGACAAGGGACACGATGTTTTTACCCAGGTTCGGGCCCTCTCGATGGAGGTAAAACCCTACTCTGCTTGATTAATATTGATGATATGGGTAGTACAAGAGTGGATCTACCACGAGATCGGAGAGGCTAAACCTAGAAGCTAGCCTATGGTATGATTGTTGTTCGTCCTACGGACTAAAACCCTCCGGTTTATATAGACACGGATAGGGTTAGGGTTACACAGAGTCGGTTTACAACGGTAGGAGATCTACATATCCGTATCGCCAAGCTTGCCTTCCACGCCAAGGAAAGTCCCATCCGGACACGGGACGAAGTCTTCAATCTTGTATCTTCATAGTCCAGAGTCCGCTTAGCGGTGATAGTTCGGCTATCCGGACACCCCTAATCCAGGACTCCTCGGTGGCCTGAACCAGGCTTCAATGACGACGAGTCCGTGGCGCATATTGTCTTCGGCATTGCAAGGCGGGTTCCTCCTCGAATACTTGGAGAAGATTTTGAACACAAGGATTGTGTCCGGCTACGTAAAACAAGTTCCACATACCACCGTAGAGAGAATAACTTTTGCACAGATCTGTGGCGTATTCAGCGACGTGACATCACACCACGGCCGGGCCTTTATCTGAATCGTTTTCTTTGTTCCACCTCGGTAGCGTTTAGCGGCGGTTTCCTTGGCACGTCTTATCAAAGCGGAGATCGTGCCCCCTTATTCCGGGATTCCCATCAATACGGACGTGGGTAACCCAACAACGCCATTCATTACGGTGCTTGGGAGATAAGCAAGTTTTACCAGGCTGGCGGGGACGCGCATAACCGTCCCGCCCATATAAGGGGATAAGGATCCACCTTTTAACCTACGCCTTCTTCCTCCTTTGCTCATCCATTTCTGTGCACTCGAGCTCCAGTGCCCAAGTCCGCACATCCCTCCTCAACCTTCTCCAGCCATGTCCGGAGCGGGAGGCAAGTGGATGGTCTCCTCCGTCACGGAGGGACAAGTCAAAAAGCTGCGGAAGGCCGGATACTTGTCCATCGACATCGCGGACCTGCTCCCCGACGAGGGGCAGCTTATCCCCATCCCTAGGCCCCATGAGAGGGTGGTGTTCCTCACCCACTTCCTCCGCGGACTAGGTTTTCCACTTCACCCATTTGTCCGGGGGCTCATGTTGTACTACGGCCTGGATTTCCACGATCTGGCCCCGAACTTCATCCTCAACATCTCGGCGTTTATCGTCGTGTGTGAGGCCTTTCTCTGCATCCAGCCCCACTTCGGCTTATGGCTGATGACCTTCAATGTCAAGCGAAGGTAGTGGGGCGGCTTGCCAAGCAGTCTTGGAGGTGCCATGGTTGGCAAGATGGCCAAAGTCCTATGGCTCAAGGGCTCCTTTGTGGAGACCGTGAAGGGGTGGCAATCGGGGTGGTTCTACATCACCGAGCCGCACTACTCTCAATGGGCGGCGGCCCCCGAATTCCGATCTAGCTTCCCCACACGGCTCACATCATGGAAAGAGACGGGCCTGACGTGGGATGATTCGGAAGAGCTGTCCGGACTCCAAACCTGCGTCCGAAACCTGGTTGACAAGAATCTCAAGCTTGTCAACGTAATCCAGGTGATGCTCATCCGCCGGATTCTCCCATGCCAGGAACAGGCCATCAATTTGTGGGAGTTTGATCCGGCACAGCACCGAACCTTGAGCCGGCTCTTCGACACTAAGTACGAAGATGCCTGGAAGGTGTTGTTCAAGGGCGCCGAAGCTCCCGCATCCACTACCGAAGATCGCGGATTCAGCTCGCAGCGTCAAGCCAGCGAGGTAAGTTATTTTACCCTTTATGGGACTCTTTTTCATAGTTTGACTCTATGCACGGGATCTAAAACTCCCTAACCTTTGACAGGGACTGGCTGAAGGCGTCCGGACAGATTATTGTCCGGCCCCCTTGCCGAAGACCAGTAGGCGCCCGATTGTGGGGCTGCTGGCTCCGGCACCTCACATGGTGCCGGAGAAGAAAAACAGAAAGAAGGCCACGGGAACTCGAAGGAGCTCCGTCGCCCGATCTTGTCGGACTCATCGAGGCGGAATCCTCCCCTAAGGGCGAGGAGGAGGAAAAAAAGCCTCTCCCGGTGAGGAGAGAAGAAAAGGAAGGCCGCCCGGCCGGGGAGGCGAAGGGTCCAAGAAAGGAAGGACCCTTCCTCCGGGACTTCTCCACCAACGCCGACAACGACGAGGAGGTGGCCACCAAGGGCCAAGCCCCTGGCGAGATCGTAAGTGTCCGGACTCTGGAATAGCTCATGACTTTTTATTTGTCGCATAGTGTCTTGTAACACCGAATATAACCATGTAGCCCGCCCAAGGACGAGCTCGCCGCTTCGTCGAGCGACTCCCTGGATTCGTCGGATGTGAATAGCACTTCACTTCCGACCGCCTCCTCTCCACGTGATGCAGACGACACCACGGTGGAGTCCCAAAAGGGTCCCCACCAGGAGGAGGTGGTCCTGGAGGCGCCGCAAGGCGACCTCCTGCACTCTGGCGCAAAGGCGAAACCCAGAGGGCTCTAAGTCCGGCCACATGCGGACTCCGTCGGGAACCTTGATGGTTCGAAGTCCGATAAGCGGCCCTTCAGAAGAAGGGCAAGACTGCGACGCCGGTGGCCTTCGTCCATCCGGACGCACGGATAACTTGTTGGAGGCGCTTATGGCGCCTATATCGATGAGGAGCACCGCCTTTATTATGAGTGTGGTGATCCGAGAAGTTCGATCCGCCAAGAGCGGGCTGGTAAGCTTATGCAGCCTTCTAACGGGCTTTGAGGTAAGTTTAGAATATGTAAAAATATTACCGCATAGGCGGTAGCCTGATGCTTAGTTCGGTGTTCGGAAAGAAAAGCCGGATGAGGATCTAAAAAGATATCTGTGAGGAGTCTAACATAAGTATGTCAATATGGGAATGCAGGCTGTTTCTTGACCTCTGCCGCCTTGACTGCGCGGAGGTCAATGCATTGAAGCAGAGCCTCGGCGGTCCGAGAGCAGGCTCGGCCTTGCCAAGAAGCAGCTCGAGGACAAGGAAGGTAAGTAATACCTTATTAAATTAATACCTTATAGAAAGGATTTGGTTGCAAAAATGACAGGACTAACGTCGGTATTGTAGGGGCCACGAACGAGGTGGCGACCCTAAAGGAAGCGGTGTCCACGGCCGAAAGCAAAGAGGCCGCGGAGCGCACCGAGCGAGAGAAGCAGGAGGCGCGGGTGGCGGAGGTGCGACAAGAGCTCCAGGCTCTCGTGGAAAAACATGAGAGTTTGGAGCGTGACTCGAAGACTCGAGAGTCCAAGCTCGCCTCGGCTCTTGAGAGTGCCAAAGCCGCTAAGGACGAAGCCCAAAAAGCCCTCAAGGAAATTGAATCATTAAAGAAGATAGCGGCGGGTAAGGCATTCTTTATGCAAAGCAAGCATGTGAAAGTGAATTATCTATTACTTACCCGAATCCGGAGCTCTCCAAGAGCATTCGCAGATCTGCCCCGTAGTGTGTAATACGATCTTTGCGCGTTCTACAGCGCCCGAGGAGGGGAGCTTCGATGGAAAAG
Organism: Aegilops bicornis; assembly: GCA_021605145.1. Classification (NCBI taxonomy): domain Eukaryota; kingdom Viridiplantae; phylum Streptophyta; class Magnoliopsida; order Poales; family Poaceae; genus Aegilops; species Aegilops bicornis. The sequence continues at coordinate 502,431,751 of CM038675.1, forward strand.
GTGTTACGGTCTCGGTATCTTGAGGCGGACATCAGTGCCCTGAGCGACCAGCTGAAGCAGCTGGTCGAGCTCCACAAGGTCGCCGAACAGGCCATGAAGGGCCTCATAATTCGGCTGTGGCCTAAGGAAGCCATGCCTAGGAGCTACTTAGGGCTAGTGCGGTGGCTGGTGGACGCATGTCCATGGATTGAAGTCATCAAGCGCTCCGTCTGCATCGAAGGTGCCCGTAGGGCCCTTGCCCTTGCTAAGGTTCACTAGGGCAAGATGAATTTGAGAAGCTTGTGACAGACGGACCACCACTGAAGAAGGAGCATCATGAAGCGAAATGTATTATGAGGCGTCCTGAAGGGTGCTGCTTTATAAGCGGATGAATGCTCCAAAGATATAATTTTTAGTAGACTTCGCATTTGTTATCTGTACGCTGAAAACTTGTTCATATGCGCTAAGCAACACTTTTGAATTTAAAATATTACCTTATGTGCGGCCGTGTATTAAATTTGAGAGATGGCGAGTCGTCGGCTTCAGCCCCCTTGCCACGAGTGCTGGGGTGTTTGGGATAAACTTGAGCGCTCTTGTTCCCATTCTTGGGTCCTTCGAGGGAGGCGCTCAACATAACGTACAAGGCAACCGGTCTATAGTGCTTGAACACTCTCACTTAGCCATAGAATTCTATAATTTTTAAATTTCGTGAAGCCCCTAGTATTCGGAAGACCGAGTTCGGGGCGCTAACCACGCCTTGGCCGGACAATGCCGACTCCTCGCTCTAAGCGGCATAAGTCTTTAGGGACCCGAAAAAAACTCTTGAACAGCGACCGGCTCTCGACCTATCATGATGGTCAGTTTTAGCTTTCTCCACTGAGGTGCTCAACCCAGCTCAACCGGGGCACAATCGCAGTGGTTCTCCCAGCGCTACCTTAGCCGATATAACGGAACGTAAGGTACCAAAACATGGGAGCCGGGCAAACCCAACTATTGACCCAAGACATGATTGAGCCGATGCATATAATGCTATAAGTTCGGGGTGCCGCACTTCTGAAAGTGTTCGGACTTATCACACCATACTTTTGGGGTACTTAAGCCCCTGGTGTATTGGCCGTACCAAAGTGTACGGGTGCAACATGTCATGAATGAACATATATATAGATAAAATAAAAAAAGGAGTGCAATAGTAGGCAAAAGCTATGTATTGTTTATTCAAAAGAGTACTGCAATGAAAGCAGAACGATACAAATAGTGCGATAAGCAAGGGATGGGACTATTTAACATGTCCCCCTCCAGGGGTAAGCTGCGGGATGGTATGTAAAACAGGTATAATGCTCGTAGTAGAGACAACCTGGACACTCGACGTAGCTTTCTGCTTCCCTGGCTGTTGCATCGTGAGTTCGGCAATTCTAGTGCCGGACGGGGGCCGGAAAAGCGGAGTCCTAAAAGTAAGAGAAAAGAAGAAAGAAAAAGAATGACACAATCGGGGCCACAGTGCGGTTGAGCCGCTTTACGGGCGTCTTGGTGGTCGTGCCCTCCCTTATGCCCATGGTATCTCTAGGCGTAGTTATGTACGTGTAATCTTGGCCGCCAATTTTGTGAGGCTGGGGTTGGGGCGGATTACTTCTGGCGATGCTCGGATCGTGCAGGCGGTCTTGTTGTAGGTTACTCCGGTAGCGCTTGCGGTGTCAGGACGTTTAATAGCCGGACTCGAGAATTGCTGTGAGGCTGCTTTGCACCTCCGCCCGCGAGGCCGCCGTGTGCTCCTCCATTCGGAGAGAGCGTTCGAGTGTTTCCATTGACCGTGATTACTCCTCGAGGGCTGGCATCTTGAGCTTGAGGTGCAGCGTAGTGCGGCACCGCATTGAACTTTGCAAATGCGGTTCGTCCAAGCGATGCGTGATAGCCGCTTGCGAGCGGGACTATGTCGAAGATTAACTCTTCGCCGGAAGTTATCCGGGATCCGAAGACCACTTTGAGTGTGGCGAGCACTGTACAATTGGCCTCTACACGGTATGGCGCCTTTAAAGGTCGTCTTTGTGGGTTTAATCCTTGAGGGGTCTATGCCCATTTTGCGCCTTTGTATCTTGATAGAGCAGGTTCAGGCTGCTACCGCCGTCCATCAGGACTCTAGTGAGGTGGAATCCGTCGATGATTGGGTAAAGAACCAATGCGGCGAATCCGCCGTGGCGGATGCTAGTGGGGTGGTCCCTTCAATCAAAGGTGATTGGGCAGGGGGACCATGGGTTGAACTTTGGGGCGACTGGCTCCATCGCATATACGTCCCTTAGTGCATGCTTCCGCTCCCTTTTGGTTATGTGGGTTGCGTATATCATGTTCACCGTCCGCACTTGTGGGGGGAAGCCATACATCCTCTATTGTTTGGCGGCGGGGCTCCTCCTCGTCATCGCTATGATCCCTTGTCATTGAGTTGACATTTAACTTGCACTTTGTTTGAAGACCCAACAATCCCTGTTGGTGTGGTTGGCTAGTTTTTCGGAGGTGCCATGTATTTGGCACGAGCAATCAGTATTCGGTCCAGATTGGGCGGGCCTGAGTATTTCTTTTGAGCGGCTTTTTCCATCGACGGTTTTAGAGCCTCTGAATCCGGCATTGGCTGTCGTATCGTCATCATTATCGCCGTTAATCACGGCGCTTGTGCTTGTTGCAACCACGACCTGCCATTACTTGTCCTTAGTATCCGAACTACCGGGGTTTTGGTCAAGTTGTTGCTACGAGCTAGCCGGCTATCCTCTCCAGCATAAAAGCGGGTCATGAGTGTTGTGAGGGCTGCCATGGATTTGGCTTTTCTGTCCTAGGTGCGGGCAAGCCACTCGTCGTGGATGTTATGTTTGAAGGCTGCAAGGGCCTCTGCATCCAGGACGATCAACGATTTGATTTTTCTTGGTTAGGAACCGTGTCCGTAATTGTCGGCCGATTCTTACGGCTGCTGAATTATGTGGCTGAGGTCGCCGGAGTTCGGTGGTCGCATATATGTGCCCTAGAAGTTATCAAGGAATGCGGCTTCGAGGTCCTCCCAACGACCAATTGATTCTTTGGCAAGGCTGTTAAGCCAATGCCGAGCTGGTCCTTTAAGCTTGAGTGGGAGGTATTTGATGGCGTGTAGATCATCACGCGGGCCATGTGGATATGGAGGAGGTAGTCCTCGATCCAAACCGCAGGATCTGTTGTGCCATCGTATGATTCGATGTTTACGGGTTTGAAACCCTCAGGGATTTCATGATCCATCACTTCGTCTGTGAAGCATAGTGGGTGTGCGGCACCTCTGTATTGAGCTATATCACGACGCAACTCAAATGAGCTTTGTCTACTGTGTTCGGCCCGGCCGGAATTGTTGTATCCGGCGTGATGGTTATCATCGCGTGTCGTGGGGCGCCCACGTGATCCGTAGATCGATCTTGTTTGCCTTGCCTTGTCCTCCAATATGTCTCGCAGGTATGGCGTGTTTCCCCGTGCCTTGGTACTTTTGAGCGGCGGAGTGCGGCTTGAATGGAGGGCCTAGAGTCCTCTGTCGCCATGACCCGCAGGGGTGGCGGTCGGCTACATCATCTTGTTGGTGATGTAGGTTTGGGTGATGCTTCCTCTAATTGGGGTAGCAGCCTGCGTTACAGGTATCTCTTGGAGGCGTTCGAGTTCGTACTCTTGGCTGCAAGGACTTGATCCATCTGCCGACTAGCAAGTCTTGGTCAGCTCTAAGCTGCAGCTGCTTTTTCTTGAGGCTGCTTACCATGGCCATAAGACTGCGTTTGAAACGCTCCTATTCGGCGGGATCCTCGAGCACGACAAATTAAATGCGTCGTCGAGGCTTGCCTCATCTTCGGAGGGAGGCATATAATTATCGTCCTCCACCTCCATGTCCGCCAGCTCTATCATGAGGGCTGGCTTCTCCCTCCTCCTGTGCTAAATCCTGCTTTGGAGGGGTTGTCTTGACCTTTGTCAAGGGGTGTTATTATCTCGTGCCGGAATCACCGTTTTTTACGTGGCGGGATTTAGGCGGCGCTTGACAGCGGCGCTTGGGCTGTTTCTTGGAGGGTCATCCTCCGCTGTTCCATCGCCGTTCCCATCTTTTGGGATGTCCACCATGTATATGTCATTATGACGAGGTGGCCTTCGATTGCCACAGGCGCTAGTTCTTGGTCGTCTCGGCATAAATCGTCCATACCGTCGATGTCTTTGGAGTCAGTCGAGCATGTCGGTTAAATCATCGATAGTGGCTACAAATTGGGTGGTGGGTGGGCGTTGAATTTCTTTGTCGTCCGCATCCCAACCTTCACAATTAGTAGTCCGGCCAAGGCTCTCTGAAAAAGAGAGACTTTAGTGAATTCAGGATGTCGCCAAAGGGCGAGTCTTTGAAAGATGTCATGACGGTGAACTCCATGACCGGCTAATCGGATTCGATTGGCCGGGCGTGAGGAGGTTCGGAGTCCGGGAGAGGAGCCGGCACCTTGGAGTCACAGGATTATAAAGGGCGAGGATGGTGTTGGCTCAATCGCCGTAGATTGTAGCCCCAGGCGGTGTCCGACCACTCGTCCTCGTCGGTAGTCGGCTCGAGCTAAGAGCCTCGTTCGGTGGCGAGCTAGATCGTGCCCATCGAGACAGTCTGGCGTGCTTGGCTGTGGCTCGAATCCGTTGAAGATCAAGTCTCCGCGGATGTCGGCCGTGTAGTTCAAACTCCCAAACCTGACACGATGGCGGGCGTAGCTTCGACCTGCTCCGGATGGCCAAGTGAATTGGCCCTTGATCTGCAAAGCCGCGAATCTGAAGATCTGTCCGGGAGAAAAGTCTCACCTGGACCACGTTATTGTTGATGATCGAAGGAGCCATCGGGCCTAAAGATGACGACACGGAGGAACTCTTAATGAAAGCACCAATGTCGGTGTCAAAACCGGCGGATCTCGGGTAGGGGTCCCGAACTATGCGTCTAGGCGGATGGTAACGGAGACAAGGGACACGATGTTTTTACCCAGGTTCGGGCCCTCTCGATGGAGGTAAAACCCTACTCCTGCTTGATTAATATTGATGATATGGGTAGTACAAGAGTGGATCTACCACGAGATCGAGAGGCTAAATCCTAGAAGCTAGCCTATGGTATGATTGTTGTTAGTCCTCTGGGACTAAAACCCTCCGGTTTATATAGACACGGATAGGGTTAGGGCTACACAGTCGGTTTACAACGGTAGGAGATCTACATATCCGTATCGCCAAGCTTGCCTTCCACGCCAAGGAAAGTCCCATCCGGACACGGGACGAAGTCTTCAATCTTGTATCTTCATAGTCCAGGAGTCCGGCCAACTGTGATAGTTGTCATAGCCCTAGAGCTTGCTTGTAACTAGTGGCATTGCATCCATGCAGCATATTTAATTTTCATGAAATTTGAAATGGGGAAGACAGAAACCCCAGAACCCCTTTTAATCCAACTAGGGTTTACTAAAATTATTTTCAATGAACACAGAAATGCCCTTCAAAAATGCTCATCATTTTTGCTTTGGTTCGAGCCTCTTGCCAAAAGTGGTGCACTATTTTTAGGTCATCCTAAGGTCTTTGAATTAAATCATAAGTATTTGAGTTTGGGCATTTAAAATTATATAAAATATTTCAAATGCCCAAATATTGCCAAACCAAAATGTTTCATGTTGGAAATATTCCAACAATGGACCAGGAGCAGTTTGGTGATTTTTGAAACTGTTTTGGTATTTTTATAAACTCCACAAATTTACAGAATAATAGAAAATTGAAATAAATAGAAAAAAGGGAGAGAAGGAAACCCACCTGGGCCTTCTTACCTGGCGCTCACCTGCATGGCCTTGACCCGGCTCTGATACAGCCCAGCCCACCACCATAAACCCCCTACTTCGCTCGTCATCTTCCTCTGCCCGGTGGCGGCGGCGTGGCCTTGGCGCCCGGCAACGCCTTGCCACCTCCTGCGCCTTGGCTGGAGGCACCGAGTGCCACGCACACCCCCCGACCCCCTCGTCCTCTCCTCTCTCCCCCTGAACCCCATTCTCTCCTCTGCTCCCTCTCTCTCGCCCGGACCAAGCGCCACCGTCGCTGCCTCGCCGTTCACCACGGCCACAGGCCCCCCCCTCGCCCATCCAACACGCCCAAGGGATCCGCTGCACGCCCTCGCCCTCCCCGCCGTCCACACGCGAGAAGCCCAGAGGCGCCGCCCGCCCGCTTTTCCCTTCTCGGACCTGCAGTCGCCGTCGCCCGATTGGGTCCGCCTCCGGACCTCCCAGCCAGCCTTCCCATCGTGCTCGCGGTGAGCTCTTGAGCTTTTCCCTCACCTCCCCTCTCGCTAGCCTCCTCTAGCCACCGTACCCACATGGCAGGCTTGGCTTCGCGCCGCCCGTGCCTCGTCGCCCGGGCGTGGCTAAACCACAATGGCTCAAGCCAACCCCACCTCTGTGCTCGGTGTGACACCGGGAGCTTCGTAGCCACCACCGCTCCTCCTCCCGTGCACCGTAGCATTAAACCCGACCACGCCCGAACTCCGGCCGCCTTGGAGCTTGCCGCCGTCGATTCCGACCACCGAAGCTGCTGCCACCACCACCACTAGATTCGCGAGACTTCCAGCTCGCCGTAGCCGCAAACCCCACCCAAAATGGTGCACCGTAGGCAAAACCCGAGCCACTCCGGTGCACACCGCCATGATTTGGTCGCGGCGATCACTGCCTTGATGGTGATGACGTGGCATTGTCATTAGGTGCTAATGACCAACTTAACTACCCCCTGACCCACTGACATGCGGGCCCCGCCCGGTTAGTTAAGTTAGATTAGTACTAACTAAGTTAGGTTAGTTTAGTTAGACACTGACAACCGGGACCCACAGGTCAGATTTGACCTGGACAGCGCCCGTTGACTTGCTGACGTCACCATGAGGTCATGCTGAAGCACTAATAATTTCTGGAATTTTAAATAAATCAAAATGATTTATTTATTTCAGAAAATTCTCTAAACTTCTAAAATTCATAGAAATTCAACCGTAACTCCAAATGAAATAATTTATATATGAAAAATGATCAGAAAAATATGAAGAATCTGTTTATGCCATGATAATGCATGTTTGAACAAGTTAACCTCACTGAATAGGATGAATCATGATTAGGGTAAATTATGAACTAGCATTTGGAGTTGGAATTTGTTCTTGTTTGAGTTCCACTTCAATTAACTTGGCTAGATATTGCATTAGGTGAATTCAGTACCTTAACATGACATGTCATTCATGTGAATGTGCATTGCATTGATTGTGTTCTTTCTCGGTTGCGGTGTTTGCCCCTCTCGATGAGACGACGTTAGGCGATTGTTCGATGACACCGATGAAGAACTATATTATCTTGAAGTGTCGGGCAAGCAAAAACCCTTTTTAATTCCGATATAATCCCACTCTCTCGCTCCTGCTCTATTTTACTGAATTAGGACAACAACGACTCATGTGTTACTTGCTGCGGTAGCTGAACCCCTTTATCCTCTGCATGACCTGTCATTCCACAGTAATTAGATGAAACCCACTAGCATGAGTAGGAGTTGTTTGAGCCATGTTGTGCCTACTCATTCATGCTTGTTGTCATGCCTGCTATTGCTTAGAGTTTCGTCAGGTTTGATTCATCGGGAATGAATTGGAATGGTTGTGTGAACATGTCCTACTGTGTGTGAGCTAAGTGTGTGAACACGATTTGGTAAAGGTAGCGGTGAGAGGCCATGTAGGAGTACATGGTGGGTTGTCTCATTGCAGCCGTCCTCGGGAACTGAGTTACGTGTTTGTGATCCATGAAACAGTTACTACCATGCATTGGGATCCTTAATTGACCCTCTCGGCTTCTTAACCACCCTTGTCCTCGGTCGGGAGTTGCAAGTAGTTACGGTGTTTGTAGCATCTTTGGGGCCACTGCATAGCGGCGACCGTAAAGGGGTGGGTTGTGTTGCGGTAGGCACCGTGGCCCGGTGTACCGATTCGCCCGTTTGGTGTCTCGGGAACCCTGCACACATCGTTCGGGGCTGTATGGGAAACCTCGGGCGGACTCCCTGCGGATGGAACCCGAATAGGCGATAAACCTGGACTAGGGACTTGTGTGTTTAGGTAGGTCGTGGCCGACACCCACGTTGGGCTTCCGCTTGAAGGTTGCCGAGTACATGTCGTGTATGTGGCGGTAAGTGGTGAGAGCATGTGTGAAGAAGTACACCCCTGCAGGGTTAATATGATCTATTCGAATAGCCGTGTCCACGGAAAAGGACTTCTGGTTTGCCTATATCAGTTCATAGACAAGTGAAAGAGGATACTCTAAAATGCGCAACATAAGCGTGAGTGCTATGGATGGCGTTCTCGTAGGGAGACGGGAGCGGGTCCATAGTGGTGTATTGATATGGTGAATATGTGGACTCGTGTGCGCCACCTCAAAAGAGTTACTTGCAGTCGTAGTTCAGGATAGCCACCGAGTCAAAGCTGGCTTGCTGCAGTTAAATTCCACCACCCCCTTTTGAGAATGATGCATATGTAGTTAGTTCTGATGTAAGTCTTGCTGATTACGTTGGTACTCACGTTTGCTTATTTTATGTTTTGGAGAGAGACTTCAGTCTCGCTACTAGTTCCGCTTGGACTTCGGCGTTTAGCTTGTTACCTCAGCTACGATCTTGTGCCCTCGACAGGATCTGGCAGATAGTCAGGCTTCTCAGCCTTTTCCATTTATAGTTATGCGTACTTTCGAGACATGTTTAGCTTCCGCTTGTGCTTTGACTTGTATGCTCACGAGTGTTGGGTCATGAGACCCATGTTTGTAATATCTCGCTCCTCGGAGCCTAATGCATAAATATTTGAGTCGTAGAGTTATGTTGTGATGCCATGTTGTATCTACACATATTGAGCATATTGTGTGTATGTTTGAAATGCTTGGTATGTGTGGGATCCGGCAAACTAGTTGTTTATCCTTGGCAGCCTCTCATATTGGGAAATGTAGTCTCGTGCTTACGGCGATAGTAGTCCGCTTCTGACCCGGTTCACCGGAGTCCTGCTAGCCCAACACTACTGCTTGGACACTTGACTGGCGGCATGTGTTGCACCTCGTTCCTATGTCTGTCCCTTGAGAAATGTCACCTTGGTGTTATTCGGAGTCTGCCTAGCACACTTTCAGCCGGGATACCGAAGTCCTGTTAGCCCAGTGGTACAGCCCGAATTTAAACGTTGATGACCGACATGCTCGATGTGATTCATGTATGCTTGTCCCCATAGGTTAGCGCCGCTTTGGGTTCACGACTAGCCATGTCGGCCCGGGTTCTTTGTCATGTGGGTGCTAGCGACACTTTATCATATCGTGAGCCAAAAGGCGCAAACGGTCCCGGGCCATGGTAAGACGACACCCGTGGGAATACCGTGCGTGAGGCCGCAAAGTGATATGATGTGTTACATGCTAGATCGGTGTGACTTAGGATCGGGGTCCTGACAATAGTTCGGCTATCCGGACACCCCCTAATCCAGGACTCCCTCAGTCGCCGTCTTCGATCTCCTCGATGCCCTCTTTGAAGGTTGAGGTGTTGTGCATGCTAGGGTGCAGAGAAGCACAAGCAAGAGTGGTCGCCATATAGCCTTGGATGGGGATGAATTGTGTGCTCGGGGGAGGGGGGGGTGTGTGTGCGGTGTGTGTGTGTGTGTGTGTGTGTGTGTGTGTCAGGTATTGAGAGAAATGAAACCTATGGAGAGAAATGTCTGTGTATGTGACGGAAAGCTACATGCTAAATAGGGTTTTCACGAAGAGATTGGGAGTGTGAGATAGAGAGCGATGTGCGGCCCTTGAGGTGGGCAGGGGCCGGGTGAGGGTGTCAAAATGTGTGCGTTGATGCATGTGTTACATGCGATCGTGCGAGGGACAGACGAATCAAGAGAGATGGTTGTTGTGTAAAAATGCTCCTCTCGCTCTCACACACACAAAGTACAAATAGAAGACCGTTCTCTCATGTATACACAACGTATCGACATCTGTCTATGTCTCACTCATGCTTGATCATTTGCACATTCACACCTCTCTATGTTTCTATCACACGCACACTGTCTCCACATTGCCCTTCCTACACAACACACATATGGACACATATACACTTCTCTCTCAGTCACACACAAAAAATCAGTATTAAAAAAACTAGGGCGCACCTAAAATGTCCAAATCCAAATAAACACAAACTGGAGCTAAATTCAAATATATGGAAATATTGTAGCATCAAGAACTTTTCCAGGAGAGTAATATTCGGGGATTGTTTTCACACACACAAGAAGATTCGGTGGATGTCCTTCGAGCGCGACATATTGACGCACCGTTCGATCGACCGCGCAGCCGCGGTTCACGCGCTTGCACAGGATTCCGTATCGTGGCTGTGGCAACTAATATAAGTGTTGCCTCAGTCTAATGTTTACGTGTACTAGTACGGTTTTCTTTTAAGTTTGACCAACCCTATATAAAAATAAACTACGCTCCCATACGCGCACTCATCAATATGCCACCGTCGACATTGCGCATGACGGCGCCCGCCTACTCCAGCCAACCATTTCTCTCCCATCACCGCCGTGTCGCCGCCATCCCTGTACCGTGAAGCCAAAGTCTCGCCCACTCACGTCGTCTGCAGTCCCTCCTTGCGATGCGACCGCGCTGCCAAGCACGCGAGCAGCTGGTGGAGCCACGTCTATGCATGCAGCATATGAAGAGGAGGACGAGCGCGTGCTCCAGCACGCTGGCGAGGAGGAACTAGCATGTCATTCTCGTCTCTGCCCGCGCGAGGCGCGCATGGTGGCTGTCGCGGCGGAAGCCGGTCGCGCCCGCGCCGAGCCCGCAAACCGGGTGCGGATGCGGAATCTACCTTTGAGACCTTGAATGCCACGTGGATCCTGCAATCTGAAGGAGCAATTTGGGTCAGTCGACTCTTGTGAGCCGTTGGATGCAACATGGATGGCTAGAAGGGCTTCTTCAACCTCCGAAATTGATGCACTATTCATCTTCTCAGCCCGCCACACGCCTAACCACCTGCCGCCGCTGCCCTGCCCTCCCCTGAACCGCCTGCCACCGCCATGCTCCCCCCACCCCCGCCATCCGTTTAACCCGGGGCATGATCCATTTTTTTCAGCGAACTGCATTCCACACCCAACACTCATAACATAGATCATGGGCACCCTGCCACCCTAATATAGATACTGGGGTAGATTCTCTGCCGTCTTCTTCCTTCGCTCCGTCGAACTTCTTTCACAAATCGACTGGCCCGAATTATACTACCAGTACGAACATATCAAGTACAGTAGGAACTCGAAGATACGAGCAGTAGTATCAACTGCAAGAAAAACAGTAGTAAGACATAGTACTAGTACTACTGTATGTAGTAAAGAGTTCAAATACCGAGAAAGAACAAAAAGTTCAAATAATGAGAAAGAACATAAACATAGTTCTGCTGGAGGCTCAGCACAACGCACCCCTGAAATAAAACTAAGCAACTAGTCCGCTTGACACTGTAGTAGAACTAGCATGAGCGACGGCACTGCCACCTTACTCGGAGTCCGAGTCCACGTCCTCGTCCCTCTTCCTCTTCCTCTTCACTGCCCTTCTTTGCTTGAACCGGACACTGGGCTCTGCTTCTTCATCCAACCCTTGTAGATATTTAAACAAAGGTAGGCATCCATTGCAACATACAGGATGTGATCTTCATCTATTGTCTTCGACTCCCATGCATGATGAAACTCGTGGTGAGGTTTCTTCTGTTTAGCGTACGAAGGATCAATCATGGCTGCCGCCAGTGTTAGCATTGAAGGCTGAGAGGAGGACACCAGGCTTGCCTTCTGGAGATCGAAGGGCTGGCCTACAACGAGGCCTATCCGACCCAGGACATCCCTGTCATTCCTAATGTCTACAGTAACAAATTTCACTCTTTCGTCCTTGAGGAAGTTCTTAAAATCCTGGCACTCAACGTCGGCATGGCATATGTGGTAGAACAAGCACATGTTGTGTACGCAAACCTGGATCACGGTGGGCTTCTTCTTCTCTGTCTCCTTTAGAATCTTCTCGCTTTCCTTTAGAATCTTCTCGCTTTCCAGGACTGTGTTGTACTCAACATCTAGCCCAGCGACCCACTCATCCTTTGAACTGTTGAACATGCGCAGGAAGCGAGCAAGGCATGCTTGCACCGTCGCAGATCCACGGGTGTAGATGACGATGAACTCATCGCCGGTGATGGCTCTAACCTGGTATTCAGCGGTGACCATGGAGATTCGGGAGGCCATGGATTTTGGTGGAGGGTTAGGAGAAGTTGAACTGGTGTAATGTGAAAGGACAGGACGACAGGGAGCGAGCTATTGTAAGGTAGAAGACGGGGACGAGTAGGGCGTGCGAACGACATGGGGTTGTTGGCTTGCCTGGTGGATAAACGGCTGCAAGCCCCCAAAGAGTTCTCGAGTACTATGCGGGACCCACTAGATGTCATGTCTACTACATCCATATCGTAGGCCATACGATATAGCTCTTGCCTATTCGCACGCATGCCGGTGCGTGGATGTAACTTCACTTAATTCCCTCAACTGTCGCGTCTCCCACGACCTTCTCCTCCCTCGCTCGGTCACGTCCTTTGAGACTTCGACCGGCTATAAATGAGCAATTTTTTTGCCTACTCCGCATGCATGATACTCCCTATAGTCCTTATTCCTTCCGTCAACCGTTTGCAAAGTTTTTGACCAAATTTATACTAAAAATATCAATATCTACAATACTGATTATAATGAGTATAAAAACTACATTTTATAATGAGTATAAAAATATTGATTTGACATTGTGAATGTTGATGTACATTTTTCTATAAGTTTGATCAAGTAGTGGTACATTGACTTCAGAGAAAACTTAAATGCACAATGCAGACTAGTTCCTCCGTCCAGGTGTGTGCCATGTCCTATCTAGTCATCACAACAAGGTTAGCTATTAGAGTACAACTACCTCCCTTGTAGTTTAAAGGGCTCGATTCAAAAATTCCACCTACTCTTACCAAGATAGAGGCGGTGGAATCCTTTCAAAAAAAGATAGAGGCGGTGGAATAGTTTTTGTAGTGGTTTCTAGAGTCTAGACTCCATCTTCAGGAACCTTCGCCGCCGTCGGCAAGAATGCAAGGAGATGAACCATAAAGGAAATGAGGCTGGAATGAGTAGTTCCGTATTTTATACAATGGCAGAGGTGGGTAAATATCTGCTATATAGTACCTCCAGTGGCAAGTCCATGTCTCTATGCACACACATCTCAGCCGTTGGTTCCAAGTAGATCGAACGACTCACGTTGTCTAGAGGCAGACATACCATCACCACCAACTGAGATTTTTATAAGAGTGGTCATGTTATGCATGTGGTGTAATTAATGCGTCGATTTACACAAATTTTTTAGAAAAACGAGAGTACTAATTAAGTACTTTTGCAAACTACGGAATTAATTCCACCATTCATCATCTACCTTGGTTGAAGAGATTTTCAAATTAAACCGGAAAGGAGGGAGTACCACATTACCACCACTATGGCCAGCCTTAATCATCGCATGCAATAATTTAGTGCACCTTGAAATCTGAACGCCTGCTTGACTATCCTTCTCCCTCCAGCAGTCCCACCACTCCATCCCGTGTCAAAAGAATCTGCATGCATGACTCTCCTCCCCCTCGCTCGTCCAATCCGTTGTGACCAACAATATTTCCACCCCTTCCCTCACCCGTAATTTACTCCAACAAATATGCCCATGTAGCTTCTTGATTACCCTAGCTGGCAGGTGCATTGGAGTCAGCGACATGTGGGCCCAACAGGCATCGGCCCACATGTTAGTGGCATGGCTGAACTGCGATTAAGTCGATGAAGCTCAGTCCATATATTACGTAGGTGTGCCATTGCTCGCTATAAATATTGCGCCTCCCACGGCATTCAGAAGAACACTCACGTTCATCGCTATCTCCTCCCCCTCCCTCTCACGTCGACCACCATGGCATCACCCGTCCCAAGCCCTAGGCGCCCCTCGCTGCACCGCGCGGAGGGTCACGCGCGCCGTTCTGTTCCTCGCCGCCACTAGTCGAGGAGGACACGTCGTCATTCCGTTCCTCGCCGCCACTAGTCGAGGAGGACGCGTCGGTGTTCCGCTCCTCGCCGCGACACGTCGAGGTGGACACGTCGGCATTCCCAATCTCCCCAGCACACGCGTCGGAGGAAGCGTCGGCTCGCCGCTACGAGGAGAATGCCGCGCCGCCCGCCGAGCCCCCCCCCCCCCCAGTCTTGAGGAGCTTTGGAAAGAAATGGATATCGCCTTGTGGGAGGCTTTGCCTCCGGCAAAGCGCGCCAAAATAGAGGCGGAGAAGAAGGCCGAGGAAGAGAAGAGCGACGCGGGGCAAGCTGCCTGGCAGGCCTATATCGCGTCCGAGAGAGTCAGGCAATTGGCTCTTTGGCAGAAGGCTCGTGCGAGGGCCGTGAGGGTGGCGGAGGACGCTCGTGCCAAAGCCCTGAGTGCAGTCGGGCCCAAGCGCCTCATCTACGCTTGGCGGTAAATGGACTGGGTGCACGCTTCCAGCGAGGAGGAGTACATGTTCGTGCTGGATCACCATACCGGTGTGATCGCGCTCGCCCGCCGGCAAGCCGCCAATCAGCACCTCACGAGTTGCGAGACTGAGGAAGTGGTGTTGTGTCGGTGCGCTGGGAAACGGCCGTGCACCAGGGCACTCATGGCGCGCCGCAAGAGCTCCTGCGAGCGGTGTGGCTTTTATTAGGAATATAATTTAGTTTTGTAAGGCTCATTAGTTTTGGGACGCAAATGATAAATCCCGAATGTTCGGGTATTATTAGCATCTTTAATTAGGTCTGTAAAAGGAAAAGTTTGGAAACCTTGTGTATCCGTACGCATTTTGTAAGTACGTGCATATGTCACATGCACTAACATTTTATCAGTTAAATCTTTGGTCAAAATTTAGCACAAATTACAATGGTGACGAATAAACTAGGACGGAGGTACTACTAGTACTACCCCGTCCTGGTTTATTGGTCCTCATTGTATATTGTGTCAAATTTTGACTATATATTGAACTAACAAAACGTTCATGCATGTTACCAAAAATTATATCATTGAAAACTATGTTGAAATACGAATCCAACGATATAGTTTTTGTTGACATGCATTACCATTTTGTTAGCTAAATATTTGGTCAAAATTTGGCACAAACTACAAAGGTGACCTATAAACCAAGACGGTGGTAGTAGTAGTAGTTTAGAAGCCCAAATAAATGAGTGAGGTGCCTTAATGTTACTCTCCACTATGACTAGTCTTATGGGAAAAGCTGGGGAAGAGACGGCTTATTTTTTAAGCCGCCAAAAGAACTGGTCGTAGGAGTAGTATCTAGGGATACTAGGGATCGAGTGTGTGAGATGAATCGGAGAAAGTAAATGCAGAGAGATGACATGCAAAAAAGACGAAGGGGTGTGATGGTTGCTTGTCCGTTTATTTTACCAGGCTACTTATTACTGGGAGTGGTTGGGTTTTGTGATATGACGGCTTTACTGCCGCGCCACGGCGGAGTGAGACTTCAGCGTCTTGGCCGCCGCCCTCTACACTAGTACTACATTGGTTGTGGTTTATTAGTCCCCCATTGAATTTGACTGAAGATTTAACTGACAAAATGTTAGTGCATGTCAACAAAAACTATATCATTGGATTTGTATTTGAATATAGTATTTAATGATATAATTTTAGGTGACATGCATCAGCATTTATTGTACTATATATAATGTTAGTTCAACTTTTGGTCATACTAATCTATAGTAAGGTGCCCGTGCGTTGCACGGAACAGTGAAATGCATTGATCAGGGAGTTGTTTATTTTGACAAAGGATGTGGGGGTCATCTCATGTGTAACGGGTATCGACAGGTTTCTTCGGATATTACTTCATCTCTAGAGCTCACAAACATCTGGGTGAAATAGATAAAAAAGTATCATGTGCAAACAAAAGCGTTCAACTATTCAACCTGCATCCAAAACTTGTGAAGAAATAACACTTATTGTGCTTTGCAAGAAATGATCTTTAAGAATTAGTTTTTGAGTATCGGTTGATATACATGTTGGCTACAGATGACATAGCACTTTCATATAGTCAACAGTTGGCTATACTATTAAGTATTAACCATGCCCTTATACACCTAGACGGAGGGATTAAATCAGGATGACTTGGAAGGGGGCGGAGGAGATGTAAGAAATGGTTCATCATAAGTCTTTCACTAGTACTGTAGTAAAAATCTCATACGTGGAAGATTCTAGACTAAACCATAAAATGATACACTTTTATTCATGCGCGATACTCCAATAGAGCAAGATCATGCATGGAAGTGTCCACATGCTTAGACAGCGGATTACATTGAGCGAAGACTAATGATCAACATTTAACTTGGTAATGCATATGTCCAGGTGCACATTGTTTAGACAGCGGATTACATTGAGCGAAGACTAATGATCAACATTTAACTTGGTAATGCATATGTGATAGACGGACGACTGCGTGAGTGTCCACATGGAAGTGTCCACATGCTTAGACAGCGGATTACATTGAGCGAAGACTAATGAACCTCCTTGGAATCCCCGTGCACATTGTTGGGGGTCAAATCATACCATGCATCTTCCATGCCCACATCGGTGGGAAGGTCCCAGCTCTGCACAGTCCTAGTCAGCTTGACGTAGCCAGTGTCGCCGCCCATGTACCTCCGAGGGGTAGTAACAGTGAGCACGCACCCGTACATTGGCCTCGTGTCAGTGTCAGTGTCAGCAGCGTCGCCCCTGACGCACACTACAGAGATGGGGCGGAGGCCTGCGCGGCGGCCCTTGCCGGTGCCCACGATCAAGAGGAAGATGCTGCCGTCCTCCTCCAAGACTAGCAGGCGGTGGTGATCCTCCAGCGACTCCAGCACGGTGAACGGGTAGCACGTCTCGTACTTGATGTTCTCCACCAAGGGCCAGTAGTGATAGACGGATAACTGCGTGAGGTGAGGCACGAGGTCTGTCGGTGAGCCCCAAAACGGCATCGGGCACTCATAGCAGTAGACGAAGGGCTCCTTGGAGGCATCGACCAGGCCGTCCCTGAAACGGGAGTGGTTGTAGGGGATGGTGCGCCAGTTGAATATATGAGCAAGTTACTACGAGATTTAGTCTGAATAAGCACAAAATAAATCATGACGGCTGTAACAGAGATTAAACTAATCAAGTGGACTAGCATAGTAGATGAATAGATCGAATCTAGGACACAGACTAGAAACATGAATTCTACCACGATTTCAAACAGGAAGGACAGAAACACATACGGTGCAACAGGAGCAGCACCGTTGGCGTTGAGGTTGTCGCCCATGTCATTGAGGAAGAGGTTGCTGAGGTCGGGGGAGAAGTCGTCATCGATGAAGTCGTCGCTGCCAGCAATCACGAGAGTGCGCTCCCCAAATTCAACAACGCTCGCCGAATGGAGCGCAGGAGGGAGTGGTTGTAAGGGACGTTGCGGCCGCCGAATGGAGCGCAGGAGTAGCACATGAAGCAGTAGATGGTGCTCCTCCGTAGTCTCTATCTCTACTCTTATCTCTATCTCTACTACTCTTCTTTATTTTTTATAATATACTAGTAGTTGTGAAATCAAATAGTACTCCGCCGCCCGCTCCACGCCCGGCTGAACATGCCTCCTTGCCTCCATCAAACCCCTCCATTAAACCCGCATGCAAACCGAGAAACCTACTCCGACCCACGGGAGGAAATTTGCCGGTTGCCGGTAGAGAATAATAGTCATGTCCAATCCATTTGAGTTAATTGCGTGTATGACTCTCCCTCTATAAAAAGTTAATTGCATCCTTAATCTTGTATTCTAAGTACTCTGTGGGTTCCACTGTCAGTACATTGTACATTACTTGCGGTGGCTTCTGATTAAATGCAGAAAGTTAGAAAGAAACGAATCCATCCTTAATCGAATTCGAACCCAGGCCATCGCGCTGCAAGGATCCGGCCCAGACCAGTACACCAGGTGTTCGTCGCGGACGATTCAAGAGATAAACCTTTATAGCAATGAGCCCGTCCGTTGCAACGGATCCAACATAGAATAATACGTATACACAAATTTGAAAGAAAACAGTTTAGTTTTGATATACATATCACTAAAAATATCTTATGTTTCACTCCAAATATATTCTTTGGGCTGTTTTGATGAGGTAAGGGGCAAAAGGCCACAACTTACATCACAACCGTTAGATGCAGATCTAATGGTCAGAAATGGCGGATGGCAGACACACCATCATCACCAACTGAGTCTTTTATAGGAGTATACTAGCAAGTTGCCCGTGTGTTGCACGGAACATGAAGATGCATTTATATGAGTAGTTTATCTTGTGGGAGATAAGGATGAATGAGGGAAGGCCTTATCTGCAAATGTGATGAGGGGTGTGGGTATCTTTCTGCAATATTGCCATAGTTTCCTTCCTATTCGTCAGATATAGATCAGACGGCCTATATTGCAGGATGGCAGGCACACCATCATCACCAACTCTGTTTTTATAAGAGTAGAGATAAGTATAAGTAATACTAGCAAGAGGCCCATGCGTTGCATGGAACATCAAGATGCATTTATACGAGTTGTTTATCTCGTGGGATATGAAGATGAACGAGGGAAGTCCTGGTCTGCAAATGTGGAGAGGGGTGTGGGTATCTTTTTGCAAAATTGTCATAGTTTGCTTTCTATCCGTCAGATATAGATCAGACGGTCCGTATTGCAGGATGGCAAGCACACCATCATCACCAACTCGGATTTTTTATAAGAGTAGAGATAGGAGTAGGAGTAGATAAAAAACCAAGTTGGTGATGATGGTGTGCCTGCCATATTATAGTATAGACCGTTCAATCTATATCTAACAATTTTACAAAAGATACGCGCACCTCTCTCCACATTTACAGATAAGGCCTTGCCTCGTTCATCCTTATCTCCCACAACCTCATTCCGAGCAATTAAAAAAGGAAGTCTCTGGAACAATCTGGCATGGTGGCCGCCAAGCATCGTCCATCCCCATGCCTCCGCCCAGTCCGACCACCAGTCACCACCACGCCCCACTCCTCCTCACCTTATCTATCATCTTTCTCGAGATATCATTTTTTCGATGAAATGGTCGAGATACCATGTTTCCGATAAAATTCTCGAGATATCATTAGTTTTTACACATGGGATTACTCCTGCATGGGTCAATCACAACAGGTGTTTTGTAAAAAAAATGCATCTTGATGTTCCGTGCAATGCACGTGCATCTTGCTAGTTTTTTTTCATATAATTCCAAACACCACGTAGACACAGTCTTTGACCATTTTACAATTATGTTAGTATCATTATTAGTGGTCAGCCGGTGCAAGTTATAGCCCCGGGTGTTTTAACCTTTCTTTAGTAATGATATCTGGCGATTGTTCGCCACAAGCTCAATCATGGTGAATCCCACGTAACCGCCAGATTTCCATCCGACGGTGGCCTGTTTTTAAGCCATAGTATTTGGCAAAACCGCCACCATTACACATGTACTGTAACTGCGTCACGGGCGTTTGCAACTGCCATGTCTACTAGCAAACGTTTGCTGGATATTGGAGTTAGCACCGATGGCGGTTCGTAGTCATTCCACGCTCGGGCATTCAAGTTTGTAACTATTTTAGATTAGAATATACTAATCCTCCGGTGCTAGTAGTAGAGCAGAGTCCTACTCCACTACTACTCTAGTCAAGGAAGTTAGGGCATAGTAGTAGGCACTATAGGGAGTACCAGTACTGTGATCACTCAAGCAAGTTGTCTGGCATCGATATGACCCTATGTTGCTGGTATGTGTCTCGTAACTCAAGCGGCGTGCTGTAGTCATCATCACCTATCCACTTACCGTAGCACATATTCGCTTCTCCATCCTTGTCCGCATATAATCGTCCAATCTTCCATCCCCGCTAAGGCGCCTTCCCCCCTCTTTCAAAACCCAAGCACTAACAATGGCAGAACCGAGCAGCGTCCGCCGAAAGAGTGGCTGGAATTCTCTCCCCACAGAGGTAATCAAGCTCATTGTTTTGCGTGTGGAAAATCTCAGTACCATGCCGCTCGCCGCATGCTCGTCGGGGCTGTACCGTCTACTCAAAGCCCTCAGGCCGGAGCTTTTTAAGCCAGCTCCTTGCTTGTTGATGCCGCCTGATCTTCAGAAACGGCGTGTCACGCAGCATAACGATTATAGGGTGGCAAGCATCAACCCTCTTGACTGCGATCCAATCCCTGTCACCCTCAACTACATTAACGATATGTACTGCATCGGCATAAACACGTCTTGGATGGTGCTCGTCGATGGTGGCGGCAGCTGGATGCTCATGGAGGTCTACACCCCGCGATTGATCCCCCTTCCTTTGATTAACATTGCACTGCTTTGGCATCGCGGCCCAGAATACTCAGAATCTTACAGTAGCCAACATGATACCAAGTTGATTTGCTCAAGGTTGTAATCTGCCAAGTGCCCACAAGATCTGCGAATTATAAAGACTTCAGGCTAATTGCGTTCTTCAACCGCGGTCTCGCCTATCTGACAGGTCATTGTGGTAAGTGGATAAATCTGCACGCCCATCGCAGGATCATACATCCTCCATGGTTCTCTGATGCCATTGAACACAAGGGCTTCATTTACGCTGTCGACTCCTTCTATGGATGGACGTATTGCTGGCCTACTCCAAATATCGCTACAAACGGCGATTCTGAAGATACGTTACTTTCCTATGATATCATGATGGCTTGCTTATATTATCATCAACATTTACTGAAAAAATATTCATGCTCATAACATGTTGTTCTTAAGATTGACTACATTAAGAGCCCTTTTTTATTTGACTCCTACTTGATATGATGTTGTAGGTCGCCTGGTGTCCCTACCCTTCCTAATCCCAGAACCTTTCAAAGAAAAGCGGCATGGCAGTTGCAGGTGGTTCCTGGCTCGATCAGACGACGGCGAACGATTGATGATCGTTCGCACGTACCGGACATGTTGTTTCGTGGAATACAATCACATTCACTGCAAGGTCTTTGAGCAGGATCCCAGCTTCTCTGGGCCTTCAGGAATTTTTGACTGGAGGCTGGTAAGTAGCCTTGGTACACGCTCTCTATTTCTCGGACTGAATTATTTGATTAACCAAGAGATAACCGACGGCAAGGATCATGATGGCAGCGCGGTTTCATTCATCAGGCAAAACTGTGTGTACACAGCGTACCATGCGTCTCTGTATGCACCATACCCTGATATGTGCCACCATGCTCTGCAGCCCAAAGTAGGAGAGAGGGTCGCAAGTATCAGACTTCGACCTGCTGGCTGGAGTTTGCCCCGTCATGCACCCATCTGGTTCAAGCCGTCAGCCAATCTCCACAGCTTAATAAATAGTAACGTCTAACTGATCCAGTTAGTTAGATGCGTTCTCTTGGTGTAGTAGGATCTTTATTTAGTTTGATGCATACACTTGTTCTTTTTTGGTAGCCCTTTTGTAATTATGGCTGATGTTTGGTTTGGAAGAGAGAGCTGCGTCTTTACTATTACGGCACCTTCGCTTATCGCTTACATTGCACCCCCAGCCCTGGTTGTTCTTTGCTGCTATTTTCAATGTACAATCAGTAGTATATTTAAATACATTGGTTGAATATATGTGTTCTTAGAACGACAAACACAATGTTTTGGAAGTCGTTGCCTGATCCGATCCTTTAGTGCCCGTTACCGTGCGTGGCGCATACTATTTTTAAACGGAACACATTTTCCACTTGTTGATAACATGCAGCCCACTGATGAAGGCCCAATAGAGGAGCCCATTATTAACTAGAAGGGAGGCTCTCACTTGAATCCGGCCCAGGTACATGCTCATGGTCCCCTAAACATAAATAAGTAAATAAATAAAGCTAAGTGCTCATGCACTAGTTCTTTAAATTCACGATTTAACAGGAGGATATTATTTCCTATGATAGTGTCGTTACATTCAGTCGATATAATTCTTAGGCAAAGATAGCGACCCGTCTTCTTTCTCCCACCATTTTCTTCCTGCAACCAGCGGACCCATGCAAATCATAGTCAACATCGTAAATAATTCTGGTCCATTTTTATGATTCAATAAGAATGTCCAACCCATCCCAGCACATTGGCGACAGCACTTTATCCTCTGCCTTGGTGCGCTCGCCGCGGTGCCGCCATCCAGCCCTATCAACATAGTGAATCGGGACAACACTGTAGATGTGAGTATGACAGTACGGACCCACCAGGTCCATTCACGAACACAAGCAAAGCGCCTCTTTTACTACTCAGATGCACCCATCGTTTTTTTACTCTAATCCATCCTGCTGATATCTGGGACCCACATCATTTTCAACGTATAGTCAATTAACAACAGAATTGCACAATTTTTTTGAGGATTTGTTCGGAGGAGCAGGCTATAAACTGGGTTGTGCGGTCTCTGTAGCCCGTCTAACAACATGAATAGCCCAGCAGTTTTTTCCGTGGGAAAATAGGTAGGCCACTATTTCTTTTTGAAGAATACCCAAGCTAGGCCTATTTGTTTTCTCCGACTTACTGGGCTGCAAATCTTTCAACACGAGAAGGGATGCATTCCGGCCTGGCCGAAGAGTTTGGTCAGTATCTGTTAAAAGTAAATGGGAAAATTAGTTTCTTTTTTGTTTTTGTTCTTCACTGATATTTTATATTTGTTTGGATTTTAACATGACATAGTACTAATTTACTTTTAAATTTGATTTAGTATGGCTAATAATTTTTGGCTTAAGAATATTTTGTTCACAGAAAAAATTGCGAATTTTCAAACTTTCGCACATCTTTAGTTCAATTTTTTTACACAGGTACTGACCAAAAAATGGGCAGCAATTCTAGAAATGGAAAATGGGCTGCAATAAATTCCATATGAATTAGAAAATGAGTAAAAATTATAAAAATAATAGCAAAAGGGTTGTACACGCCACAAATTTTGAGGCTAACTTGTTTACGCAAGGCTTTGTCAGTCAACACACGATTCTAGCAGCAGTGACTGTTGGATGTCCATCCAACGGCCGACGTGCTTCTTCAATATCTTATCTTCCTGCTCCAGCCGCCAAAAACAGCGTCGGCGGGACTGCCTGCTCCCTCCTCTTGTGGCCCACTGTCATGCAGCGCAGGCTTCACCAGCCCACCCTACTCCCCCTGCTGGCCTGGCCGCACGCAATCAACTGCCTCCTTATTACGCGAAAAATGATTCCTCCCACTGACATCTGGGGCGTACCGGTTCGGAGGCTGACCTGTGTGCCTACTAAGTTGACGCGTACACAAGGCGTTGTCAACTTAGTCAACAAACGATTCTAGCAGCAGTGACCATTGGATTTGAATCGAACGGTCCTGCTGTTTCTTGAATCGCTGCTCTTCTTGCACCAGCCGCCCAAACCAGCGCCGGCGAGACCGCCTGTTCCTGCATCCAGTGGCCGGCTGTGCTGCTGTTGAGGCCTCACCGCCCCCTACTACTCCCACCGCTGGCGAGGCCCTGCGGCGACGGCAGACTCCCACCGAAGCCGAAGTAGGGAACCCTCGTACTCCTCTTCGCGCGGGCTTCCACTGTCCCGTCTTCCCTGGCTCCACGTCGTCCCCTTCCTAGGCCTCGCAATCGTCCTCTGCCCTGGTGCTCTCGCCGCGGCGTGGTCAACATGGTCAAGGAACAACTTCTATTGGAAGGGTACTGTACGTGGAGAGGCTGACAGCTGGGTCCATGGCTGCAGCAAGGAAGTGCCTCCATATTTTGCAGAAAATAATGATTCCTCCACCTAACAGCAGGGACCCACCGGACAGGCCACCGTATTTCATGAAAAAAATGTTTCCCCCTGACTGCTGGGACCCACCAGCTACATCTTCGCACACAAGAAAGTGTATCCATATTACGGGCAAAAAAAATGATTCGCCCCCTGACTGCTGGGACCCACCAGCTACATCTTCGCACGCAAGGAAGTGCCGGACAGTCGGGACCAACCCGGTCGAAGCGTAAGTAGCGTTGTCATTCTGGTCGCGAACGTGTACGTACATACTGGTCGGTCGGTCGGTCTGCAGGCTGCAGCGATGAACCGTGGCCGTGTAAGGAAGGGCACGTGTGGTAGTAGAGGCGCACACGTGTGGTTGTAGAGGCGCGCACGTAGCATGTACACGTACGTACAACGGCCAGGGTGCAAGAAAGTAAATACAGCCACATACGTACATACGGGCGGGGTCTCGAACGCCTACTCGTGCATACGTACGGCCAGGGCTCGTGTACATGGCTGTGGCTGGGTCGGAACGGAGAAACTGCGTCGTCGTCGTGTTCATGGGGAGGCAACGGAATGCGTCGTGTTCATCGGGAGGCAACGGAACGCGTGCTGTTCATCGGGAGCCAACCGGCTTGGACGGAACAACCGATGGAAACGAGGCATGGCGTACTGCAGAATGGAGGAAACGACCTTGTGTTTGATCGCGTACGGCAAGTCGCCTGGCTCCTCCGGCGCGCGCACGTCAACAGAAGGCCCAGCGCGCTTGTCGGACTGACGTCGCGCTTCTCTCCGGCGCTCGATGCGAGTTCGAGCATCCTCTTGTTGTCGCTCATGAAGAACTTGGCGCTGATCGCGGTGAGCTCGCGGGATCCGGCGACGCGGTGGAGTCAGCTTGTCGAGGTGGATCCGGTGAGTCAGCGATCTTGGCCTACGTGGCGGAGAGTGCGTGGTGGTTGCACCTCCGAAGCCTCGCTACCAACGGCTCGTGTTTTGTCGTCTTGCCGCGGCAATGATGGCGTTGGTCGCCGCGGAGCATCGCCATTGGCAAAGCCGATGAGGCTCTGGATAGTGGCCCTCCACTCGTCGACCTTGTTGGCCGTTGGAGGGTAGTCGAGAAGCAGCTGAGCTCTCGCCAGAGCTTCTGCTGGAGTAGTGGGTGGCATTGGCGAACGGTGCGAGGAGCGGGATATGCTCGGACTTCTAACCACGTTAGAAGGAGCAGCACCCTGTCCGGGCGACCGTATCTCACTCGTGCCAGCATGTTGGCGCGCATGCTGGTCTTGAGGGTCTCGATCCAACGAACGTATGGCATTGTGAACGCCGTGACGTTGTTGGTCCTGCGCCTCCTGAGATGGGCGCGGGGGATGCGCGGACGCCGAGGTTTGCGGGGCCTTGTCCTTGGACTTGGCAACGTCGCGAACACCTTCGTCGGCGCCCGGTCCTCCGCCAGCGTCGGGGAGGCTGATCGTACCCACGAACACCTATGGGGCCGGCGGACCAGGCCCCTTTGTGGTTCGGAGGGGGGCGGAGATCGCACGAAGAGCGGATCGAGGCGAGGCACACGAGCAGTTTACCCAGCTTCGGAGCTCTCCGGAGAGATAAAACTCCATCGCTGCTTGTTTGATGTATTGTGTTCTTGCTAGGGAAGCGATGCGAGCTACAAAACCTAAGCGTGAGTGTATCTGGTCTCTAGTGAGTCGAATGAACCGAAACTCCAACCTCCTCTACGCTATGCATGGGCCTCCTTTTATATGCTCAAGGGGTCTCCGACGGTGGCAACATAGGCGAGGGTACAAATGTAAAAACAGGAGTTGGTACACCTACCGAGCATTATGCGATGCAAAATACCTAACTCTGATGGCAAGGGACAAAACCAATAAATGCCCGTCGTTGTCGCCCAAACAAAGGCAACAGAGACCGTCAGTGCGCCACCGCCGCCACGATAGCAAGCTTGTCGGCGCCGCTTATCGCTGCTCTCCGCTGGCTGCACAGCCTCTCGACACGCAGCGCATGGAATGGTCCCATGGCGACACGTTCTGCTGGATGAGCTGGAGCGGAGATGGAGAGAGGTTGCTTGTCAGCGGCAAGCGCCTTTGTCGCGACGAATCCTTGTCGCGTCCGGAGGCTTGTCGCGCTCGAGCCTTCCCGGCAAGCTCCTCTTGCCGGGGCCTTGTCTTCCGCATGCCTTGAGTGGCCTTCCCGGCAAGCTCCTCTTGTCGGGGCCTTGTCTTCTTAATCAAATACTTTGTTCTTGAATGGCTCCAAAGGAGCCACGGAGGATCTTGGCGGTGATTTAGGCAAACCTCGCCGCTGGGTGCTGCAACTATCCGTGCACGCAGTACGGGATACTAGGGTAGCCCTACTCTAGTACACCGACAGTGAGCCTCGGCTGGGTCAGACACGTGCCGAAGCGCTGTCGCCAGGCCCAAAATAAAGCACGGTCACACGCGCCTCGACCACGCGTTACCTTCGCCTCGGACCCACCACGACCCCACTAACGGCACGCACCGGACGTGGCGTCGGCGAGAGATCGTGGGGCGTGGTCGTGGGGGTTTCTTTATTAGGAAAAGCGGGCGTCCGCCTCCCCTCTTTATAAGCGGAGGAAGCAGGGCAGGCCGTCCACTTCGCCATTGCTGTCTTGTCAAGAAAACCACCGCCGCTCCCCTTCTTCTCCGGTGCGAAGAGAGCGCCCGCCTCTTCGCCACAAAGCGCGCTCACCGCCGTTGGCTTCCTCCGCCGCCCTCGCCATGGCTCCAAAGCCGACAAGGAGAAGGCGTCAAGTCCGCCAAGCGCAGCGGCTCATGGCGTGCGCATGAGGCGGGCCATCTTCCCCAGCTCGGCGCAAAGGAGCTGCGGGATGTCTTCTATCTCTTTTGGTCGACGGAGACGCCAGGCGCATCCGCGCGCGAAGGTACTCCCGCCTCCGCTTCTGATTTGGCCCCAACCGGGTACCCCTTTTTGCCCTTTTTCTATTATTGCGGGCTTTGCCGCCTTTTCCGGAAGTTCTTCTGCGATATCATGAACACATTTGGCCTCCGCCTCCTTGATTTCACCCCCAACGCCGTCTTGACCATGGCAGTTTTCGCGCATCTTTGTGAAAACTTTGTCGGAGTCCACGCAAATGTGGCACTCTTCCACCACTTCTTCGTGCCCCGCGTCCGAGAGAGGAGAGCCACTTGCCGGGAGGGATAGCTTGGGTCTCCGGGATCGGCAAGAAAGAAGCCTATCTGGAAGGAGAGTTCCGCAACAAGTGGGAGGAGTGGAGAGCCAATTGGTGTTGGGTCGTGAGGAGAACCCGCAGCCCTTCTTCGCTGCGTCGCCAAACCCCAATAGTGCGCGGCAGAGATTGGAGTAACTTGGCGCGGAGGATGCGAAGTTGAAGATAGTTGTGACCGGAGTTTGCGCCTCGGGCTTGCCGGATTAACCGTGGCGCAGTTGGCGCGAACTTCGCTTCGCCGCCAGACGCTTCCCTTGCAGGAGAGGAGGAGGCCTGCTTGGGAGTTCCAAAATGCGGCAGACATTATGAGGTTGCGCCTGGCCCGAACTGAATTTCACCGTCTTGGAGTTGGATGCGATGCTGCTCGAGCTATTCAAGAACGACCCCGACCACCCTGAGTGGTTTAGGTTGCCGAGGGGGGTTGTCCCATTGTGCAACAACTCGGCGCTCGACCGCATCCGCGCCATGATGAAGTTGTGCGATTCCCATGGGATCGTTCCAACCTGGCAGGAACCCCCCGACGAGGTCGTGCAGCAGTTCTTCAACGACTTGGAAGAAGTGCCGATCCGCTCCGACGAGCAGAAAAGGCTCACTCGCGACACCACCGACGAGGAGATGGCGTGTATTGCCACCAGGGTGGAGGAGGCGGCAGCAGCCGCCGCTGGAGCCTTCGGGTATACCGTGGAGGAGGCGGACGCCGAAGGTGGCAAGCCTTGCCGAGCGAAGGAGATCGCCCGGCGAGGACGAGCTTGTCGAGCCCGAGGCCGGGTCGAGTGGACCCGCCGAGGGCGCTTCTTCTCCACCACCCAGCGACTTTGCCGCCCGGAGCCCCGGTTCCGCCAAGAGGCGTCTTCGCAAGGCCGGAGACGAAGTCGGCAGAGCCAGCCCACAAAGAAGCGGCGCCAGCGACGCGCTCTCTGCGGCAAGCGAGGTTGCCGCGGGAGCGCCTCACACTGCTGCGACAACTGGGGCGGGATCTTCTCAGGCCACCGCCGACGCCTCCGCCAAGCGGCCAAGAGAGCCCACTCCCCCGCCTCGCCGCACCGGAGGCGAGCCGGAGTTTGACTTCTCCGCGCTCAGCTCCGAGGAGGAAGGCGAAGAGTAAGCTCTTGAGATTGTGCTTGTATTTCTTCAATTTTATTGCTTCATCTTGAATCTGATTTGCTTCGTTCTGGACTCTTTCCTTTTCAGGACGTTGGCCCAGAGAGCGTCGAAGAGGGCCAAGATCCCGACGGTCGTCGTTGAGGACGATTCTCCCGTGGCAACAGGGGACGCGTCCGAGACCCCCTTGCCGGACCCGGCAACTCTTCCTCAGAGCAGCCCCCAGCACAGCCCCCAAAGTAAGTGTGCGGTTTTCTCCTTACTATTAGGTGTGCAGGGGTGCTCCTTCTTCGTTGATACCTGATTGTTTGCTTGTGTAGGAGCAGCAGCCTCATGAGGAGGGCTCGGAAGCCGCCCCGAAATCCTGCTCTGCTGCCACTCACGCAGCCAAGGGAGGAATCTCCGGCAAGGGAGCGCCCTCGACAAGGGAGGCCACTCCGGCAAGGGAGGCTACCCGGCAAGGGGGGCGCCAGATGACCCTCCAGTGGTCGAGGCCATGGCTGCGGATCCTGCTGGTGTAATTTCCTTACACAAAAATTCCCCTTGGGCTTGCTTTCTTTTGTTTCTCTTTTGAACATTTGCTTGATCGCTCTTTCTTCGTCCCGACGCTGGAGCCGATGGAGGTCGAGGCCGCGGCCGAGGAGGAAGCGCTGGCAACACCGACGAGGCCGCCGTCGAGGAACAAGAGGTCGTTCTTTGTGGAAGAAGAGGCTGCCGTCGGCAGCCTTTGTTGGCGAGAAGGCCACCGAGGCTGCCGACGCAGAGCCGGGTGAGGCGTCAGGCGATCAGACCGACGGCCACGAGGCAGGAGCGCCAGGCGCTTCACCGACAGCCGACTCCTCGCCCGGCTGCTGCGGCGCCAGTTCGAGGAGCCCCACCAGTGCCTACACGAAGGCGGCGAGGGTGTCTTCATCAAACTCCCTGGGAACCGAGCTCTAGGGCGCCGGTCGAGGGAGAGACCTTGACGTCTGAGCTACTCGCCTCTCTTGGGTGTGGTGGACGCCAAGCAGCAGCAGCCGTGGCGAAGTTCGAGGAGGAGCAACTGCTTGAAGAAGATTGTCGCTCTACCGCGCCCGGCAAGCCAAGTTCGAGTCCCGGAAGCACTTGTCGCGAGGGCAGGAGGACATGGAGAAGCAGCCATGAAGAGCTCCGAGCGCCAACCAAGAAGCTCTCCGCGACGAAAGGTAAGCGTGGGGCAACTTGTAGAAGAACGCACGGCCTTCATCCTTGAGAAGGCCTTGGTGAGGAGGAGCAAGGCTGGCTGCCGAGAAGCTCTCCGCGCAGGAAAGCGGGCGCAGCGGAAGGTCAACCTGGACAGCCACGAAGAAGACCTTGCTGCCATGAGGAGTCACTTGGCGGGCGCTTAAGGAAGCGGGCGATGCTGCCGCAGCCGCCGAGGCCGCCAAGGAAGAGCTGAAGGCGAAGGTGGCACATCCGGAGGCCAGCCTCAAGAAGAGCGGCGAAGAGCTTGCAGCGCTCAAGCATGAGCGTGAGAAGGACGCCTACACTCTTGGCGAGCTGCGAGTCGTCTCGCCGATAGAGGCAGGGAGCTCGACGCCGCCAAGGGTTCCAAGGCGGATCTTGAGCTGAAGCCACCACGGACGCAGACGTTGGACGGCGCCAGAGCGGGAGGTGGGTTTGTTGGAGACGATCAAGGCCAAGGAGGAGCTGCTAGCGAATGCTGCCTCCATCCGAGCACCTTGAGGGAGAGCGTGAAACCTTGGGTGAAGGTCTTGTGGACACCGCCGCCGACATCCACAACGAGTGATGGACTCCCCGACGAGCATCTCCAACCCAGCGCCAAACTTCGGTTTATTCTTCAAAGGCGTGGTGACGGGTCTCCAGCGACTCCGGAAGAGGTCCCGAAGCGGTGGCCGAGGAATCACGCCAGATCTGTGCAGGAGCCCTCGAGAAGGTGTTGATAAAGGTGGCCTTCCGCAATCCGGGCCTCAACCTTAACGGCGTCCTCAGATCCTTGCCGCCAGATGCCAACATGGAGGAGCTCAAAGCCCTTGCCGCACCCATTGTGGACAAGGTGAACAAGATCAAGCGGATTGATGGCGACCGCGTAGACTAGGCCGCCAGTTTTATCTTTCCCTTGTCGCTGCTGATCATGTTTAGAACACTTTGTTAGATCAGCGACAAGTTATTTTGTAATATACTCTATCTTAGGCGATCAATGCAACGTTATTTCCTCTACTTGATTCCTTCCTTTATGCGTTTACGCCTTACGCATTTGGGGGACTTGTCGGTGCGGGCACTTTTGTCATGGCCGAGTCGAACGTCTGACCTGCTTTGGCGATTCGCCTCCGACAAGCAACCTTGTCGCGACTAGCTGCAGCTCACTTAAGTTGTTGAGCGGACTCGAAACAAAGTAAGGGCGCGACTAGCCGGCGAGTTGGTTCCTCTGCACACAGGTTTTCCATACAAAGTACTATCGTTCAAGGAAGATAACTTAAAAATTTAAAAATTGATTGCTCAAACTTTGGCAACTTAGCTTTTCTGTCTCTTGCTTCCCGATGAGGCGAAACTTCCTCGGGTGGTGCCTGGTCCATAGTATTATCTTCTCCTTCCCCCCTGGTTAACTTGTGCGCGAGGGAGCCTTTCTTTCTTTGAGAAAAGAGAAAGAAGAGGAAATAATGTTATGGAGCCCAGCGGCTCGATTCTGCTTACCGGGTGTGGTTGCTGCACCAAGTGTTAGTCAAAACATGCAATAAAATGATGAAAGCATGAATTTGACAAGTTGTGCGCAACACATGAGCTTTACTAATGCACGGGGTCTGCGCCCGGCTTTGTACAAAGGATTACATGCAACAGCGGCAAGACTTGTACAAAAGGTGGTTGCCGGAACGGGTTCCGACAACCGCGCCCTATGGGTAAAACTTACGAAGATGCTCAATGTTCCAGGAGTTGCTCACCGGAATGCCATCTTCAGTCTCAAGGCGGACAGCGCCAGGCCTAGTGACTCATTTCACCCGATAAGGGCCTTCCCACTTCGGTGCAACTTGTTTGAATTCTTGGCGGACTGAACGCGCCGAAAAACAAGGTCGCCTTCCTCGAGACTTCTGGCACTAACTCTGCGGCTATGGTAGCGACGCAAAGCTTGTCGGTAGCGGCGGCTCGCCTGACCGAAGACAATCCTCCTCAAGGAGCAGCGCGTCATCTTGTCGCAGCTGCTCTTGCTCAAGCTCATCATAAGCGAGCACTCAAGGCGATCCATATACGAGTTCCGTGGGGAGAACTGCCTCTGCTCCATAGACTAGAGCAAAGGGTGTATGGCCGGTGGCTCGATTTGGCGTCGTCCTGATCGACCAAAGAACCACCGGCAGCTCCTCGATCCAGTTTCTTCCGCACTTGTGCAGCCTGTCGAAAGTCCTGGTCTTGAGCCCGCGACACTTCAACATTTTCCCTCTACGCTTGACCGTTGCTTGGCGGGTGAGCAACGGAAGCAAAGCAGACCTTGGCGCCAAGATCTTGGGCGTCTTGCATGAAGGTGCGACTTCGTAAATTGTGTGCCGTTGTCGGTGATGATCCCGTTAGGGATTCAAACGGCAAACAATCGACCAAGAACTTGATCACGACCGTGTCTGTCACCTTCCTCACTGCTTCCACTTTCGCCACTTTGTGAACTTGTGATGGCGGCGTACAAGTACTCAAAGCCCCGACAGCTCGGGGAAGGGGCCGAGGATGTCGAGCCCCTGCATCAAAATGGCGGGATAAAGGGATCGTCCGGAGAGCTTGAGCTGGCTGGTGTATCTGTTTGGAATGGAACCGCACGCTTCACACTTGGTTACTTGTGCGGTTGCATCACGGAGGGCTGTCGGCGAAGAAACCTTGCGGAAAGCTTTGCCGGCAAGTGCTCTTGGCGCCAATGTGGTGACCACATATGCCTCCGTGTATCTCGCCAACAGCTTCATCCATCTTCCACAGGAATACACTTCAATTTCACGCCGTTGAGTCTTCTTACATGCGGTATCTTGTCGACAAACTGGTACATACTTGACCGCCGGGCTACTCTTTTCCGCTTCTTCTTGCTCTTCGGAAGTTCTCTGTCTCAAGGAAATGGACAATCTGCTGCGCCCATGCTGGAGCTTGCGGCTCGACAACAAGGACTAAAGGCACATCTGCTGCTGCGGGAACATCAGCTTCCACGGCAAGAACTTGCGGCTCATCCGGAGCTTGATGTCCCCTGGCAAGCTTGCCGGAGCAATGCTTGTCGGGAGCGTCTGCTTCAACGAAACAAACCCTTGGGCTTGTCGGAGCAGACTGCCCCTCAGCATTCTTGGTGTTGATCCTGGGGACCTTTTTGGTGGCGGCTTCGGGAAGCTCTGCCGGAAAATAGTCACCAGAGATCAACTTCCTCTTCTTGCCTTGTTCAGTTGATGGTGTTACGGTTGGCTGAGTCAGCTTGAGCACGAAAATCCCTGGTTCCATTGTGTAACTTAAGTGCGGCGCACTTTGACAAAGCCGTCAGCGATATCATTCTGAGCTCTTGGAACATGTTCCATTTGCAGGCCGTCAAAGTGCTCTTCTAGCTTCCTCACTTCATCAACGTAGGCTTCCATCAACGGACTCTTGTAATCTTTGTTCACTTGGCGGACGACAAGCTGCGAGTCACCCACGACAATAAGCTTTTTGATCCCAAGGTCCCGCTGCGATCTGAGACCGGCAAGCAAACCTTCATACTCTGCGGTATTGTTTGTTGCTTGCTCCTTGGGAAAGTGCATCTGGACTACGTACTTGAGGTGCTCTCCGGTGGGTGCGATAAGCGACGCCCGGCACCGGCGCCTTGCAGCGAGAAGGCACCATCAAAGTACATCAGCCACTCTTTGCATGCTTCCTTGACGGGGATGCTCGTCTCCGGAATCTCTTCATCTGGCGTTGGCGTCCATTCTGCTATGAATTCTGCCAATGCTCTGCTTTGGATAGTTGATGTGCTTTCAAACTTAAGACCAAAGCTTGCGGTTCCAATGCCCACTCGACAATCCTGCCCGTTGCTACGGATTCTGCGGTATCCTCTTGATGAATGCGGTGACAACTGTGATCTCATGTGCTTGGAAGTAGTGGCGCAGCTTTCTCGAGGCCATGAGGAGGCCGAAAAGCAATTTCTGCACACCGTAGTACCTTGACCTAGCCCCTGCGAGGGAAGGCCCGACAAAGTAGACTGGGCGTTGCACCATCCTTTTCTGCATCTGGTCATGTGTCTGCGCGGATTCGTCCTTGTCGGGACCAGAGCTTGTCGACGAAGCTCCCTGCTTGTCGCTGGATGTGCTTGCCATGGTTGCTGGCTCGTCATCCGCCTCCCTCTCCGCTACTAATGCAGGACTAACCACTTGATTGGTTGCTGCTATATATAGCAGCAACTTCTCTTGTGGCTTAGGTGCGACAAGTGTTGGAGTGGAGGACAGGTATCTCTTCAAGTCTGCAGCGCAGCCTCCGCCGAGTCCATTTCATTGGACCTGCCTTTTTCAAAATCTTGAAAAATGGCGAGGCGCTCAGCAGAACCTAGAAATAAACCTCTTTGAGAGCAGCTACGCAACCGGCAATTCTTCGTACATCCTTGGCCAGCGCTTTGGTGCTTCAATCTGCTCAATGGCCTTGATCTTGTCGGGATTAGCTTCAATCCCTCGTTGAGACACGAAGAACCCGAGAAGCTTGCCGGAAGGAACTCCAAACACGCACTTCTCGGGGTTGAGCTGGAGGTTGATCTTGCGCAGATTTGCAAAGGTCTCGTCCAAATCTTGAACAGAGTTGCTTTGTCCTTGCTTTTGACCACTATGTCATCCATGTAGGCTTCTACATTTACGTGCATTTGCGGCTCAAAAGCGTCATGGACTACCTTGCAAATGTTGAACCAGCATTCTTCAAACCGAAAGGCATCCGTATGAAACAGTATGTGCCACATGGTGTAATGAATGCGGTCTTCTCCTCATCTTCTTCAGCCATGAAGATTTGATGGTATCCTGAGTATGCACCAAGAAACGAAAGCAAATCACATCCATCCGTGGAGTCAACAATCTGGTCAATGCGCGGCAAGGGAAATGGATCTTTGGGACAAGCTTTATTAACATCCGTGAAGTCAATACAAAGTCTCCATTTTCCATTTGCTTTGCTGCGACTACTGAGATTGGCCAACCACGTGGGATGGAGCACTCCTCGACAAGGCCTGCTGCTTCGGTTTCTTGATCTCTTACACTCACAATTCTTGGCGCTCCATTGCTTGCTTCACGACTTTTTGCTTGACGGGCGTGCATGAGGACAAACGGCCGGCGGTGCTCAATCACTTTCACAGGAACACGGGGATGTCGACGGTTGCCATGCAAACACGTTGACATTCGCCCAGGAAAGCAACGAGCGCCGCCTTCTTCCTATTTAGGGTCGAGAGAGGCACCGATGGTAAAGGTACCACCGGTGCCGTCCTCCTTGGCGGGCACCTTCTTGGTCTTTGGCGGAGCTACCATCTTCTTGCACTTGCTGGTGGAGCTCGATGGTGCGTCCTCGACGGTAGCGCAGCACTCCGAAGAGGTACGCTTGCCGGAGTAAGCATCAGAGCTCTTGCCGGACTTGGACTTTGTCTTCTTCCCCCCGGGAGCTTCAGCGGCAAGTGTTTGGCGATCTGTCGCGGCTGATGCATCCCGGTAGATCTTGTCGGCACAGATAAGGGCATCCTTCTTGTCGCCATGGACAGAGATGGCGCTTATCGGGCCTGGCATCTTGAGTAAGTTGTAGGCGTAGTGAGAGGCTGCCATGAACTTGGCGAGTGCTGGACGGCCAAGTATCCCATTGTAAGGCAATGGGAAATCGGCAACGTCGAATGTGACCCTCTCAATCCTAAAGTTCAGCTCATTGCCAAATGTTACCTCAAGCGTAATCTTCCCCTTGGCTTGCTCCTTCCTGGATTGATTCCTTGGAAGGTGCGGTCTCTTCGAGCTTCGCCGTCGAGGATTTGAAGCTTCGGAGCACCGCGGAGGAGATCAGATTCAAGCGGCCCGCCGTCAACTAGCATTTTGGTGACCTTGAGGTTGCGGATGGTTGGTGAGACCAACATCGGCAAGCACCCGACATGATTATGCGATCAGGTGGTCCTCAATATCAAAAATGATAGGCGTCTTGGACCACTTGAGAGGCCTGTGTGACTCTCACGGATGGTTCCGCTGCATTGACCTCCCGCATCCATTGCTTGAGTTGGCGGTGGGAGGTATGCGAGGAAGCACCTCCGTCAAACGCAGAGGACCTACTGTGGCTTTTTGAAACTCCTGCTCATCGGCGTAAATGCGTCTTCCATATCTTCGTCGTCGTCATCATCTTCATCCTTGTCGCGGCCGCGGGGAGGTCTGTCTCCTTGCCGTTGCTTGGCCTTGCATGGCGTCCTCCCGGCCGGGGCGTTTCTTGCTTACTCCCCGGCACCTTCACAGGCCTTCTCTTTGTCGCGCCGCTCGTACTCAGCCCTCTGCTGTTCGACAAGCTGCTCGACCTTCTTGCAGCTCTGGAGGTCGTGGCCCTTAGTGCGGTGGATCTTGCAAGATCTTGCTTGCGGAGCCGTCCTGCTTGTCGGCCGCCACCGGCCCAGTGGTGGGCGTCGGGCAACCTCCTTGCCGGAGCCACCAGCCTTGGCGTTCTTGTCGCCACCTCCGTTGCCGGACTGCTCAACAGCTAGCACTTCTCTACCTTTCTTCTTCATGTTGCCTCGCCATGGCCCTTCTTTCTTGGGCGGTCTCCTCCTTGTCGAGATCACGCTTCCGCATTCTCTCACAGGAGTCTCCTCCCTTCCTCGGTAGCGTGCACACTTGTCGGCCAAGGCGTACAGCTCATCGACGTCCTTGACTTTGCACATCACCATCTCCTCCCTCATCCTGCGGTTCCGCACATTACGATGAAACGCAGCGGCGATCACCATGGCGGGTGGACATCCGGGATGTTGTAGTGCACACGGCTGAATCTCTGAATGAACTTGCCAGGACTCTCCTTCCTTCAGGCGGCGAGATGAAGGTCACTCTCTTGGCCATGAGGTTTGTGGCCACTGTGAAGGCGCCAACAAACCGATGGCACAGATCTGCCCAAGAGGATATGGAGCTGTCCGGCAAGTGCATGAGCCAAGATGTGACGTTGGGCTTGAGCACGGCGGGAAGTAGTTGGCGAGGATCTTGTCGTCCCGTCCCCGCATCCTGCACCACGATGGTGTAGATCTTTGAGGAACTCCGACGGATGCGCCCTGCCATCATACTTCTCGGCACGTCTGGTTTGAAGTTTTTACGGCTGGGCCCTTTGGACTTGCCGCAGCTCACGAGTGAACGCGGGGCAACCTACAGCGTCTGACAAGTCGCTCGCTGGCTCCTCCGGTAGCGCCGTCAACAGAAGGCCCAGCGCGCTTGTCGGACTGACGTCGCGCTTCTCTCCGGCGCTCGATGCGAGTTCGAGCATCCTCTTGTTGTCGCTCATGAAGAACTTGGCGCTGATCGCGGTGAGCTCGCGGATCCGATGACGCGGTGGAGTCGCTGTCGAGGTGGATCCGGTGAGTCAGCGATCTTGGCCTACGTGGCGGAGAGTGCGTGGTGGTTGCACCTCCGACAGTCTCGTCACCAACGGCTCGTGCCTTGTCGTCTTGCCGCGGCAATGATGGCGTTGGTCGCCGCGGAGCATCGCCATTGGCAAAGCCGATGAGGCTCTGGATAGTGGCCCTCCACTCGTCGACCTTGTTGGCCGTTGGAGGGTAGTCGAGAAGCGGTGAGCTCTCGCGAGTACCTGCTGGAGTAGTGGGTGGCATTGGCGAGCGGTGCGAGGCGGGATATGCTCGGACTTCTAACTACGTTAGAAGGAGCAGCACCCGTCCGGCGACCGTATCTCACTCGTGCCCGGCATGTTGGCGCCGCATGCTGGTCTTGAGGGTCTCGATCCAGCGAGCGTATGGCATTGTGAACGCCCGTGGCGTTGTTGGTCCTGCGCCTCTGAGATGGGCGCGGGGATGCTTGTGACGCCGAGGTTTGCGGGGCCTTGTCCTTGGACTTGTAGCGTCGCGAACACCTTCGTCGGCGCCGGTCCTCCGCCGGCGTCGGGAGGCTGATCGTACCCACGAACACCTATGGGGCGGCGGACCAGGCCCCTTTGTGGTTCGGAGGGGCGGAGATCGCCTGAAGAGCGGATCGAGGCGAGGCACACGAGCAGTTTACCCAGCTTCGGAGCTCTCCGGAGAGATAAAACTCCTCTGCTGCTTGTTTGATGTATTGTGTTCTTGCTAGGGAAGCGATCGAGCTACAAAACCTAAGCGTGAGTGTATCTGGTCTCTAGTGAGTCGAATGAACCGAAACTCCAACCTCCTGTACGTTGCGCATGGGCCTCCTTTTATATGCTAAGGGGTCTGCGACAGGTGGCAACACAGGCGAGGGTACAAATGTAAAAACAGGAGTTGGCACACCTACCGAGCGATGTATGCGATGCAAAATACCTAACTCGATGGCAAGGGACAAAACCAATAAATGCCCGTCGATGTCGCCCAAACAGTGCAACAGAGACCGTCAGTGCGCCACCGCCGCCACGATAGCAAGCTTGTCACGCCGCTTATCGCTGCTCTCCGCCGGCTGCACAGCCGACCTCTCGACACGCAGCATGGAATGGTCCCATGGCGACACGTTGCTTGGATGAGTGGAGCGGAGATGGAGAGAGGTTGCTTGCGCGGCAAGCGCCTTGTCGTGGCGAATCCTTGTCGCGTCCGGAGGCTTGTCGCTCCGAGCCTTCCCGGCAAGCTCCTCTTGCCGGGGCCTTGTCTTCCGCATGCCTTGAGTGGCCTTCCCGGCAAGCTCCTCTTGCCGGGGCCTTGTCTTCTTAATCAAATACTTTGTTCTTGAATGGCTCCAAAGGAGCCACGGAGGATCTTGGCGGTGACGAGGCAAACCTGCCGCTGGGTCTTGAATCGTCTGCGTGCAGCACGGGATACTAGGGTACCCCTACTCTAGTACACCGACACCTGCGCCGGTAACTTCATCATCACCGTCGCCACGCTGTTGTGCAATCGGAACTCTCCCTCAGCCTCAACTAGATCAAGAGCTCGAGGGACGTCATCGAGCTGAACGTGTGCTGAACACGGAGGTGCCGTATGTTCAGTGCTTGGATCGGTTGGATCGCGAAGACGTTCGACTACATCAACCGCGTTACTAAACGCTTCCACTTTCGGTCTACGAGGGTACGTGGACACACTCTCCCCGCTTGTTGCTATGCTTCTCCTAGATAGATCTTGTGTGATCATAGGAGAATTTTTGAAATACTACGTTCCCCAACAGTGGCAACCAAGCCAGGTCTATGTGTAGATGTTATATGCATGAGTAGAACACAAAGAGTTGTGGGCGATAATAACCATACTGCTTACTAGCAATGTCTTACTTTGATTCGATAATATTGTTGGATGAAGCGGCCTAGTCATGGGTGCATCATGTTGAAATTTCAATGAATTTGAAATGGGGACATGTGAAAGCCTCACAGATCATCAGATCATTTGTGAAAATGACCAAGATAAAAATTGCTTCAAATAGGTCCAAGAAAATGTTCATATTTCTCTCTGAAAATATTTGCGAGGTAAAATTCAAACCAATATTTTTAGGAGCTCATAAATATTTATTTTGGACATTTGAGTTAATTCAGTATATATTTGCATTGGAGTTATATTTGTTATATATTAAATATAAATCCAATAACTATGAAAGTTTGTAAGTGGCTTTGAATACTTTTTAAAAGGTCAAATAATAATTTTCAGAAGTTTATGAAATGATCTAGTATTTAAATAAAATCAAAACCCATTGCAGAAAATAGAAAACATAAATGAATAGAAAACTAGAGAGAGAGAGAGAGAAGGACTTACCTGGCGCCCCACCGCAGCCTTAAGAGGCTCCACCACCGCCTCGCCAGTCACCACCAACCTCCCGCCAGGAGGACCAGGGCGTGTGCCCGCCGCGCCCTAGCACACGCTGGCCACCTCCTGCCTGCCTGCTTCATCCCCAATGCGCCTAGGAGACGCCACGCACTCAACCCCGACACCCCTGGCCTCATTCCGTCCTCCTCGTCTCTGTCTCACAAGAACAGAGGAACCCAAGCGAAGTTTGTCGCCGCCGCTCGCTGTTCTCGCGTCCACCGGCCGCCCTCGCCCCGTGACCGTGACTAGAAGCTCCGCCATCGACCACCATGCCCCCAAGCCGAAGGAAAGGAGCCGGAGGGCTCTAATTCATCACTAGCGTCCTCGTCTTCCTCCTCGGCCGCCATGGATCTTCGCTGATGTTTGTTCGCCGTATCCGCTTCCTCGAGCTCGCTGATCATCTCTACGTGACCGATGTGAGCTCCTGATAGTTTCCCCTTATTAACGCACTCGATAGCACCCCCTAGCCACGCCTGTCGCCAAACCTGAGAGCTCATCCTCGCCGGCCATGCAATCGTTGAAGCTTGCGTATGAGCGCGTAATAGTGCTCAGTATGCCCCCAGGATCCTAACACATTCATCCGCTGCTCCTGCCGCATGCTGCATCGCCGTAGCCATCGACGGCCGAACTCCGGCCGCCGCGGATGACCTTGCCGCCGCCTACTTAGGCCACCTCCGATGAAACCAAGGGCACCAGAGGATGCGCGTGTGCACCAGCTTCACGTAGGACCAAACCGCAGTCGATTTGGTCGACTGTGGAAGATTTTCTGAGCCGGCCCGCAGCCACAGACCTCGCCGGCGGCGAACCCTCGGCGAGTTTGACCGGTGTTTGACCCTGGGTTGACCACTGTTTGACTCCTCGTGAGTCACTGACATGCGGGCCCAGCCCGGCTAATTAACCTAGTATAGGTTTAAACATAATTAGTTTAATCTATGATTAGTACTAATTAAACCGAGATAGTTTAGTTAGTAACTGACACGCGGGACCCACTGGTCAGTTGACCTGGGCCGCTCCGTTCACCACTGACGTCAGCGTGTGTCATGCTGATGCAGTAAATCATTTTCTGGATTTTGTTTAATATTAAATAACCAGAAAAATCCTGAAAATGATTTGAACTTCAAAAAAATCATAGAAAATAATCTGTAACTCCAAATAAAATAAATTATATATGAAAAATGATCAGAAAAATCCAATCTTTCCATCTGTACTGGTTTCATGAATGTTTAAACAACTTAAACTTGCTTTTTAGTTCAAAACATGATAATGCACTATTGGAATCCATAACTTGAGTTTGAATTTGAACCCTTGGTTCAAGTAAGCTAAAACCTTTCTGTTCTAGTTGCATTAGCCTAAATCAAATCATATTGCCATTTTATGATTATGCATCATATTGTTGCATTGCAATGATTGTGTTCCTTCTCTGTTTGTCGGTTTTGTTCCCCCTCAGTAGACGTTTGTTTCGACGATGAGTTCGATGACACCAATGAAGAGCTATACTATCTTCAGAAGTGCCAGGCAAGAAAAACCCCCTTGTTCATTCTGATACAATCCCACTCTCTCGCTCCTGCTCTCTTTACTGCATTAGGACAACAACGATTCAACTATTACATGCTGCGATAGTTGAACCCCTTTCCTCTTCATGACTGTCATTGCCACGATAAATAGATGAAACCCACTAGCATGAGTAGGAGTTGTTTGAGCCACGATGTGCCTACTCATTCATGCTTGTTTGTCATGCCTGCTATTTCTTAGAGTTGTGTCAGGTCTGATTCATCGGGGATGAGTTGGAAAGTTGTGAACATGTCCTACTGTTGAGAGCTAAGTGTCTGAACACGATTTGGTAAAGGTAGCGGTGAGAGGCCATGTAGGACTACATGGTGGGTTGTCTCATTGAAACCGTCCTCAGGAACTGAGTTATGTGTCTGTGATCCATGATTAGTTACTACCACACATTGGGTTCCGGTAACTCGACCCCTCTCGGCTTATTAACCGCCTCGATCTCTGTCCAGGAGTTGCAACTAGTTTCTGGTGTTTGTAGGTTGTGTTAGTAGTCTACCAAGTGGCACCCGGTACAGGTGGGCTTGGGACAGACTAGGCACCGTGGCACGATGTACCAAGCGTAGATCCATCCGTCGAGGTGGGCTTGGGAACCCTGCACACATCTTTTGGGGCCGTGAGCGAAACCCCGGCCGGATCTCCTTGTGGATGGAACCCGAATAGGCGATAAACCTGGACTAGAGACTTGCATGGTTAGTTAGGTCGTGGCCGACTCCTCATGAGCTTCGCTTGAAGGTTGCTTTGAGATACAGCGTGTACATGGTGGTAAGTGGCGAGAGCGTGTGTGAAGAAGTACACCCCTACAGGGTTAACATCATCTATTCGAATAGCCGCGTCCATGGTAAAGGACTTCTGGGTTGCATGTACAGTTCATAGACAAGTGAATGTGGATACTCTAAAATGCGCAAGATAAGCGTGAGTGCTATGGATGGCATTCTCGTAGGGAGATGGGAGCGGATCCATAGTGGTGTATTGATATGGTGAATATGTGGACTCGTGTGCGCCACCTCAGAAGAGTTACTTGCAGACGTAGTTTAGGATAGCCACCGAGTCAAAGCTGGCTTGATGCAGTTAAACTCCACCATCCCCTTTGTTGATACTGATGCATATGTAGATAGTTCTGATGTAAGTCTTGTTGGGTACATTTGTACTCACGTTTTCCTAATTTATGTTTTTGCAGTGGGACTTCAGTCTCGCTAGTAGTTTCAAGTGGACTTCGACGTTTAGCTTGTTACGTCAGCTACGATCTTGTGCCCTCGGCAGGGTCTTGTAGTTAGTCAGGCTTCTCAGCCTTTTTCATTTGTAGTTGTCTGTACTCAGACAAGATAAGCTTCCGCATGTGCTATTGCTTGTATGACTTGAATGCTGAGTCATGAGACCCATGTTTGTAATATCTAACTCTTCGGAGTCTTATGAATAAATACTTTTGAGTCATAGAGTTTTGTTGTGATGCCATGTTGTATTTACACATATCGAGCATATTGTGTGTATGATTGAAATGCTTAGTGTGTGTGGGATCCGACAACCTAGTTGTCTATCTTTGGTAGCCTCTCTTATGGGGAAATGTAGTCTAGTGCTTCCACTGAGCCATGGTAATCTGCTACTGCCCGATTTACCGGAGTCATGTTAGCCCAGTTGCTACTGCTCCGGAACACTTAGACTGGCCAGCATGTGTCCTTCTTTGATAATGTGTCTGTCCCTCTGGGTAAATGTCACGCGGTGTCTTCTGGAGTCCTGTTAGCCTGCTACAGCCCGGATTCCCGGAGTCCTGCTAGCCCAGTTGCTACAGCCCGAATTCACTAGCTGATGACCGACACGTTCGTTGCTAGGTCATGTATGCCTGTCCCTGTAAGTTAGTACCACTTTGGGTTCACGGCTAGTCATGTCGGCTCGGGTTCTCTGTCATATGGATGCTAGCGACACTATCATATACGTGAGCCAAAAGGCGCAAACGGTCCTGGGCTAGGTAAGGTGGCACCCGTGGGAATACCGTGCGTGAGGCCACAAAGTGATATGATGTGTTATATGCTAGATCGATGTGTCTTAGGATCGGGGTCCTGACAGCTTTGGTATCAAAGCCAGACTACCTGTAGGATTACCAAGCCAAACTGGACGAAGTTGAGTCTAGAAATGCTTTAGTTATATAAGGGAATTGATTTTGGAAGGGAACGTAAGGCTCTTTTTACTCCTTATACCTTATGCCCTTTTGATCTGGGTCATCCTATCTTTCCTACAGGGATTAAGAACCAGGCTTCTCTTC
Organism: Aegilops bicornis; assembly: GCA_021605145.1. NCBI lineage: Eukaryota > Viridiplantae > Streptophyta > Magnoliopsida > Poales > Poaceae > Aegilops > Aegilops bicornis. The sequence continues at coordinate 502,474,579 of CM038675.1, forward strand.
TTTCTATCAGGATCACGTATTACTAATCCGTAGACTTATAGGATTGATGGATTCAAGCCTTAGTTCAGTTCTTATCACTTCTGCATGTTGACAGTTGGTCTCGGAACCTTGATATTGTGATGTTAAGTGGTTATGCCACCATTTTGCATGATGTCTCAAATCTTTTTGAGCATTTATAGCCGTTATGTTGTCCGAGTAATTCCAGGCTTCTTACTAGTCTGATGCATTTGCAAATCCCTTCCTCCCGTTCTCGATGTCCCTTTGGGCCGGTTCAACCACACTAATCGTTGAGTTGAGGTGCTTCATTGCCTCAGTATATATGTTGGAGCTATTATGATGATCCTAGGTATCTTAGAGAGTCACCTAGTAATCTATCCATGTTTTGTGTTCCCAGTGTGATGATTCTGGCCATCATTCTCGAAAGCATCCCGTGATGCCATTTAGTTAGTAGGCCTTCTATTTCTGGGTTCTTGAACCCGAGATTCACCCTACTTACTTCATGTTGATAGTGTTTGTTAGTTCCTTTAGGATATTAGTAACCTTTGTGATGGCCCTCCAGGTCCGTGGTGTTTCCTTCTTCCAAATACCATGAACTATTTATGCCAAAAGTTCCTCGTTGAACCGAAAGATCACAACTAGAATGCTCTTGATGAGTTCTTGATTCTATGTTGTGACTTTGCCAGTCCTACCTTTCTGCATGGGTTATCCGGAAGAAACATGTTGAATTTATTCAACGTGCTAACCAATGCATCTACAACTTAAAGAAATCATATGTTCCTTTGAGTTGTTCTCTTTAGTTGTATTCTGACCTCCGGCTATCATAAGATAGTAAAGAGCATGTCTTGCATTCGTGTTCATTGATGGATATTATTCTTGTGGTCCGTTAAGCCGTTCTATTTTAGAATGACTAGGAGAAACAAACTCCAGTACCTTGTCCATTTTGAGGATTGGGTCAAAGTAGTTGTATTCCGTGGATCAAAATGCCTATCCATCTTTTGCTCTGTTCTACCATTGAGTATTACCATCTTTATGTCAGAAATGTCATGGAAATTGCACCATCTCTTATGAATTCTTGATGCAGTGATACTTCTCACCATCATCATTCATTCCTCGGTCCTCGTGTTGTTGTAACCAGAATGCCAACAAGTGAATTGTGATGTGTGAAATCAATACTCCGAGCAACTCGTTGCTTGGTAGTAAATGGACAATACTCTCATTCTTAGCGTGCTGCTTATTGAATCATCATCCTAAGATTGATCGTGCTCCCTAGTCCTTATTTCAGGTGCACTCTTCGATCAATGAGTTATGATTGCGTCAATCCCTCGCTCTTTTGATCATATTGTCTTGCCTTGAAAAGCAAGATTGTTCTCGAGCTTAGTAACATATCAGTGGTTCATGATTTTCCGGATATCTTCACGGAAGTATCACCAGGTTGTTCCCTGGCCGTTATGTTGAGCTCATGATCAAGTTGGTTTTCCTCTAAACCATCCCTTCTCCAAGATTCTGTGTTGGATACCCTGAACAAGTTGGTTGAGCAAAACAACAACTTGGAGAGTTGGAAGATAAAAGCTTTGCCTAACTTAGTTCATTCCAAAGGGATTTTTTTTGTGTATGTGTGTTGAAGAAAGATGATACCTTCAATGATTGGTCCTCGTGGTCAATTGTTGGACCTATTATATTACCCAAATCTTTGATTTGCGTATGGGCTATCATCAAATCAAATCAGAACCAACGATGTTCGCAATGTTGTCTTACTCGCGGTTGTCCCTCGAGCATACACCACTATATCTTTTGGGTCTGACCAATACTATCGCCTTGTTCACATAGTTTTGGAATTCCACCTATATGGAAGCCTAGATGGATTGTTGTTGAGCCCACTGACAACAATTTCATCTTGTCCATGATTCATGTTGAACATCTAAGTTAGTGTTGGAAACTTTTATAGTATTATCTTCATGTCCCGTTCGTGAAATGTATGTTGGTGTAAGAAGTGACTTTCTCCAAGTTCACGTGCATTAGGTGCAAGTTGCTGCCATAAATTTGAGAAAGGTTTGTTTTGTTTCCTCTGGAATCATCCCAAGTCAGTCATGCATATGTGCGAAGTATCCTGTGGTCTGGAGACTTGCAACCTTCATTCTATATGTATCCCTAGCACACCAAGCCACTGATTGATTTGTTCAAGGATAAGAAGTTCAAATGCTATTCCCGAAGGGCCCAGATGGACATGCACAAGTCTTTGTTATTTCAATGATGGTTCCCAATCTGAACTCGGTAGTGTTTTATTATAAGACTACCAGATGGTCATGCTTGTCTTGGACAACGTTTTCACATGTGTGTAGCAGAACCGGCTCATGTTTTGGAGCTTGCTATCGTAGTTCATTTCCCGAGAATCTTGCAACGTCATCTCGTCGATTTGTGTTGCAAACTTTATTTTCAGACATGCTAAGTCTGAAGTATCCTATCACCAATCGGATCTGAATCTCAGGCAGATATGATGGTTGGAACATTCCCAACAGTTGCATTTTGTTCCCAGCTTGCACCGCCATTGTGCCAATTCCCATGGGCTGCCCTTCTCGTGATTTGCTGTCCAAGATCATCTTCAAAAATGGACTTACCATGGGTCCCATCCATTTCCGATGATAAGCAAAATCATCCATTGCATTGTCTTCAACAAGGTAGTCCACATCATCCATTCTAGTCCGAGTATGTCATTATTTTGAACTCCTTCAAATGATCGATTGTGATTGCCTTAGGCTGGTATAAAGAGTCTCAATGATCTCTATGTCAAAAGTAATTCTTTCTGCCACTTAAGGGGATAATTCTACGAGTCACCTTCCCTATGGTGCCTCGTTATGGAACCATGGCAATTATTCCCTCGCTATCTTGAAACCATGCACCATCATCTTAAGCATGGTATTTTTGCCTACCAATCGAACCGTTGTCATATACCTCTTGCCATTTGCTCTCAATGTGTGTTTTGTGTCTCAGCTCAAGAGATGATTCAACGTCTCACTCCATGAGTTGATCCTGAGTGCTCGACCTTCGAGGAGATCGATTCATGTAGAGTTTCTTTCTGTTGTCGTCGTGTTGGATGAAGTTCTCAAAAGCAAAGACGTCAAGATCAATTTGAAGCAATGAATCAACATCTTCGAGAAATGCAATGGATCATGAAGACCGTGTCAGTTCCGTGTCCCCTCTGTCTTCTTACCTCACGTTTTGAATCTCGGGACGAGATTCTAGTTTAGTGGGGGTGAGCTGTCACATCCCTAGTTCTGGTATGACCTAGACTAGCTAGTCATGGGGCATCATGTTTAAATTTCAATGAATTTGAAATGGGGACATGTGAAAGCCTCAAAGATCATTTGTGAAAAAGACCAAGATAAAAATTGCTTCGAATAGGTCCAAGAAAATGTTCATGTTTCTCTCTGAAAATATTGGCCAGAGGTAAAATTCAAACCAATATTTTTAGGAGCTCATAAATATTAATTTTGGACATTTGAGTTAATTCAATAATTATTTGCGTTGGAGTTATATTTGTTATATATTAAATATAACTCCAATAACTCTGAAAGTTTGTAAGTGGCTTCGAATACTTTTTAAAAGGTCACATAATAATTTTCAGAAGTTTATGAAATGATCTAGTATTTAAATAAAATCAAAACCCATTGCAGAAAATAGAAAACATAAATAAATAGAAAACTGGAGAGAGAGAAGGACTTACCTGGCGCCCGACCGCAGCCCAGCAGAGGCCCAGCCCACTGGCCTCTGCCAGTCACCACCAACCTCCCGCCAGGAGGACCATGGCGTGTGCCCGCCGCGCCCTGTCACACGCTGGCTATCTCCTCCCTGCCTGCTTCATCCCCGATGCGCCTAGGCGACGCCACACACTCAACCCCGACACCCCTGGCCTCATTCCCTCCTCCTCGTCTTTGTCTCGCAAGAACATAGGAACCCAAACGGAGGTTGTCGCCTCCGCTCGCTGTTCTCGCGTCCACCGGTCGCCCCTCGCCCCGTGACCGTGACCTGAAGCTCTGCCATCGATCACCACGCCCCCAATCCGAAGGATAGGAGCCGGAGGGCTCTGCTTCGTCGCTAGCATCCTCGTCTTCCTCCTCGGCCGCCATGGATCTTCGCCGACGTTTCTTCACCGTCTCCGCTTCCCCGAGCTCGCTGATCATCTCAACGTGACCGATGTGAGCTCCTGATTCATTTCCCCTATTAACGCACTCGATAGCGCCCCCTAGCCGCGTCTGTCGCCGAACCCGAGAGCTCTTCATCACCGGCCATGCTGCCGTTGTCGTTGCATCCGCTGAAGCTCGCGTATGAGTGCATAATAGTGCTCAGTATGCCCGCGGGATCCTAACACACTCATCCGCTGCTCCTGCCGCATGCTGCATCGCCGTAGCCATCGACGGCCGAACTCCGGCCGCCGCGGATGAGCTCGCCGCCGCCTACTTAGGCCACCTCCGACGAAACCAAGGGCACCAGAGGATGCGCGTGTGCACCAGCTTCACATAGGACCAAACCGCAGTCGATTTGGTCGACTGTGGACGATTTTCCGAGCCGGCCCACAGCCACAGACCTCGCTGGCGGTGAACCCCCGGTGAGTTTAACCCGAGTTTGACCCTGGGTTGACCACTGTTTGACTCCTCATGAGTCACTGACATGCGGGCCCAGCCCGGCTAATTAACCTAGTATAGGTTTAAACATAATTAGTTTAATATATGATTAGTACTAATTAAACCGAGATAGTTTAGTTAGTAACTGACATGCGGGACCCACTGGTCAGTTTGACCTGGGCCGCTCCGTTCACCGCTGACGTCAGCGTGTGTCATGCTAATGCAGTAAATCATTTTCTGGATTTTGTTTAATTCCAAATAACCAGAAAAATCCAGAAAATGATTTGAACTTCGAAAAAATCATATAAAATAATCTGTAACTCCAAATAAAATAAATTATATATGAAAAATGATCAGAAAAATCCAATATTTCCATCTATACTGGTTTCATGTATGTTTAAACAACTTAAACTTGCTATTTAGTTCAAAACATGATAATGCACTGTTGGAATCCATAACTTGATTTTGAATTTGAACCCTTGGTTCATGTAAGCTCAAACCTTTCTGTTCTAGTTGCATTAGCCTAAATCAAATCATATTGCCATGTCATGATCATGCATCATATTTTTGCATTGCATTGATTGTGTTCCTTCTCTGTTTGTCGGTGTTGTTCCCCCTCAGTAGACGTTTGTTTCGACGATTAGTTCGATGACACCTTCAGAAGTGCCAGTCATGCAAAACCCCCTTGTTCATTCTGATAAAATCCCACTCTCTCGCTCCTGCTCTCTTTATTGCATTAGAACAACAACGATTCAACTGTTACATGCTGCGGTAGTTGAACACCTTTCCTATGCATGACCTGTCATTGCCACAGTAAATAGATGAAACCCACAAGCATGAGTAGGAGTTGTTTGAGCCCTGATGTGCCTACTCATTCATGCTTGTTTGTCATGCCTGCTATTGCTTAGAGTTGTGTCAGGTCTGATTCATCGGGGATGAGTTGGAAAGTTGTGAACATGTCCTACTATTGACAGCCAAGTGTGTGAAAACGATTTGTAAAGGTAGCGGTGAGAGGCCATGTAGGACTACATGGTGGGTTGTCTCATTGAAACCGTCCTCAGGACCTAAGTTCTGTGTTTGTGATCCATGATTAGTTACTACCACACATTGGGTTCCGGTAACTCGACCCCTCTCGGCTTATTAACCGCCTCGATCTTTGTCCAGGAGTTGCAACTAGTTTTTGGTGTTTGTAGGTTGTGTTAGTAGTCTACCAAGTGGCACCCGATACAGGTGGGCTTGGGACAGACTAGGCACCGTGTACGGTGTCTGGCGTAGATCCATCCGTCGAGGTGGGCTTGGGAACCCTGCACACATCGTTTGGGGCCGTGAGCGAAACCCCGGCCGGATCTCCTTGCGGATGGAACCCGAATAGGCGATAAACCTGGACTAGTGACTTGCGTGGTTAGTCAGGTCGTGGCCGACTCCCTCGCCAGGCTTCAGCTTGAAGGTTGCCGAGACACACAACGTGTACATGGTGGTAAGTGGCGAGAGCGTGTGTGAAGAAGTACACCCCTGCAGGGTTAACATCATCTATTCGAATAGTCGCGTCCACGGTAAAGGACTTCTGGGTTGCACACGGTTCATAGACAAGTGAAAGTGGATACTCTAAAATCGCTAAGATAAGCGTGAGTGCTATGGATGGCGTTCTCGTGAGGAGGCGGGAGGCGGATCCATAGTGGTGTATTGATATGGTGAATATGTGGACTCATGTGCGCCACCTCAAAAGAGTTACTTGCAAACGTAGTTTAGGATAGCCACCGAGTCAAAGTTGGCTTGCTGCAGTTAAACTCCACCACCCCCTTTGTTGATACTGATGCATATGTAGATAGTTCTGATGTAAGTCTTGCTGGGTACATTTGTACTCGTGTGTTCATAATTTATGTTTTTGCAGAGAGACTTCAGTCTTGCTAGTAGTTCTACGTGGACTTCAACGATTAGCTTGTTACCTCAGCTACGATCTTGTGCCCTCGGCAGGGTCTTGTAGTTAGTCAGGCTTCTCAGCCTTTTTCATTTGTAGTTGTCTGTACTCAGACAAGATAAGCTTCCGCATGTGCTATTGCTTGTATGACTTGAATGCTGGGTCATGAGACCCATGTTTGTAATATCTGACTCTTCAGAGTCTTATGAATAAATACTTTCGAGTCGTAGAGTTTTGTTGTGATGCCATGTTGTATTTACACATATCGAGCATATTGTGTGTATGATTGAAATGCTTGGTATGTGTGGGATCCGACAACCTAGTTGTCTATCCTTGGTAGCCTCTCTTATGGGGAAATGTAGTCTAGTGCTTCCACCAAGCCATGGTAGTCTGCTACAGCCCGGTTTACCGGAGTCCTGTTAGCCAGGTTACTCTTGCTCAGGAACACTTAGGCGGCGGCATGTGTCCTTCTTCGATCCTGTGTCCGTCCCTTCAGAGAAATGTCACGTGGTGTCTTTCGGAGTCCTGTTAGCCTGCTACAGCCCGGATTCCCGGAGTCCTACTAGCCCAGTTGCTACAGCCCGAATTCACTAGCTGATGACCGACACGTTTGTTGCTTGGTCATGTATGTATGTCCCTGTAAGTTAGTGCCACTTTGGGTTCATGACTAGTCATGTCGGCCTGGGTTCTCTGTCATATGGATGCTAGCGACACTATCATATACGTGAGCCAAAAGGCGCAAACGGTCCCGGGCTAGGTAAGGTGGCACCCATGGGAATACTGTGCGTGAGGCCGCCAAGTGATATGATGTGTTACATGCTAGATCGATGTGGCTTAAGATCGGGGTCCTGACAGGCCTAGACCGACATTATATGACCGCGTTCATGAGACTGGTTCTACCGCTGTGCTTCACACACAGGTGGCTAGTGGGTGTCTGTTTCTCCAACTTTAGTTGAAGCGAGTTTGACTACACCCGGTCCTAGTTGAAGGTTAAAACATCACACTTTAGTTGATGCGTAGGTCAGAACGGTTCTTGCTAGAAGCCCGTAGTAGCCACGTAAAACTTGGAACAACAAAGTAGAGGGCGTCTAATTTGTTTTTGCAGGACTTGCTGTGATGTTATATGGTCAAGACGTGATGATATACAAATTGTTGTATGAGATGATCATGTTTTCTAAAAGTTATCGGCAACTGGCAGGAGCCTTATGGTTGTCACTTTATTGTATGAAATGCAATCGCCATGTAATTGCTTTACTTTATCATTAAGCGGTAGCGATAGTCGTATAAGCAATAGTTGGTGAGACAACAACGATGCTATGATGGAGATCAAGGTGTCAAGCCGGTGACGATGGTGATCATGACGGTGCTTTGGAGATGGAGATCAAAGGTACATGATGATGATGGCCATATCATATCACTTATTTTGATTGCATGTGATGTTTATCCTTTATGCATCTTATTTTGCTTAGTACGGCGGTAGCATTATAAGATGATCTCTCACTAAATTTCAAGGTACAAGTGTTCACCCTGGGTATGCACCGTTGCTACAGTTCATCGTGCCGAGACACCACGGGATGATCGGGTGTGATAAGCTCTATGTTCACATACAATGGGTGCAAGCCAGTTTTGCACACGCAGAATACTCGGGTTAAACTTGACGAGCCTAGCATATGCAGATATGGCCTCAGAACACTGAGACCGAAAGGTCGAGCGTGAACCATATAGTGGATCTGATCAACATAGTGATGTTCACCATTGAAAACTAATCCATCTCAGGTGATGATCGGACATGGTTTAGTTGATATGGATCACGTGATCATTTAGATGACTAGAGGGATGTCTATCTAAATGGGAGTTCTTAAGTAATATGATTAACTGAAATTTAATTTATAATGAACTTAGTACATGATAGTATTTTGCATGTCTATATTGTTGTAGATAAATGGCCCATGCTACTGTTCCGTTGAATTTTAATGAGTTACTAGAGAAAGCTAAGTTGAAAGATTATGGTAGCAACTACACATACTGGGTCCATAACTTGAGGATTATCCTCACTGCTGCACAGAATAATTATGTCCTGGAAGCACCACTAGGTGCAAGACCCGCTGTAGGAGCAACACCGGACATTATGAATGCCTGGTAGAGAAAAGCTGATGACTATTTGATGGTTCAGTGTGCCATGCTTCACGGCTTAGAATCGGGACTTCAACGACATTTTGAACGTCATGGAGCATATGAGATGTTCCAGGAGTTCAAGTTAATATTTCAAGCAAATGCCCAGATTGAGAGATATGAAGTCTCCAATAAGTTCTATAGCTGCAAAATGGAGGAGAATAGTTCTGTTAGTGAGCATATACTCAGAATGTTTGGGTACCACAATCACTTGACTCAGCTGGAAGTTAATCTTCCGGTTGATAGTGTCATTGACAGAGTTCTTGAATCATTGCCACCAAGCTACAAAAGCTTTGTGATGAACTATAATATGCAAGGGATGGATAAGACAATTCCTGAGCTCTTCACAATGCTAAAGGCTGCGGAGGTAGAAATCAAGAAGGAGCATCAAGTGTTGATGGTCAACAAGACCATCAGTTTCAATAAAAAGGGCAAAGGGAAGAAGGGGAACTTCAAGAAGAACGGCAAGCAAGTTGCTGCTCAAGTGAACAAGCCCAAGTCTGAACCTAAGCCTGAGACTGAGTGCTTCTACTGCAAAGGGACTAGTCACTGGAAGCGGAACTGCCCCAAGTATTTGGCGGATAAGAAGGATGGCAAAGTGGTAAATTTGATATACATGTTCTTGATGTGTACCTTACTAATGCTCGTAGTAGCACCTGGGTATTTGGTACTGGTTCTGTTGCTCATATTTACAACTCGAAACATGGGCTACGGATTAAGCGAAGATTGGCTAAGGACGAGGTGACGATGCGCGTGGGAAATGGTTCCAAAGTTGATGTGGTCATCGTCGGCACGCTACCTCTACATCTACCTTCGGGGTTAGTTTTAGACCTGAATAATTGTTATTTGGTGCCATCGTTAAGCATGAACATTATATATGGATCTTGTTTGATGCGAGAAGGTTATTCATTTAAATCAGAGAATAATGATTGTTGTATTTACATGAGTAGTATATTTTATGGTCATGCACCCTTGATGAGTGGTCTATTTTCACTAAATCTCTATAGTAGTGATACACATATTCATAGTATTGAAGCCAAAAGATATAAGTTTAATAATGATAGTGCAACTTATTTGTGGCACTGCCGTTTAGGTCATATTGGTGTAAAGCGCATGAAGAAACTCCATGCTGATGGGCTTTTGGAATCACTTGATTATGAATCACTTGATGCTTGCGAACCATGCCTCATGGGCAAGATGACTAAGACTCCGTTCTCTGGAACAATGGAGCGAGCAACAGATTTATTGGAAATAATACATACTGATGTATGCGGTCCGATGAGTGTTGATGCTCGCGGCGAGTATCGTTATTTTCTGAACTTCATAGATGATTTGAGCAGATATGGGTATATCTAATTGATGAAACATAAGTCTGAAACATTTGAAAAGTTCAAAGAATTTCAGAGTGAAGTGGAAAATCATCGTAACAAGAAAATAAAGTTTCTACGATCTGATCATGGAGGTTAATATTTGAGTTACGAGTTTGGTATACTTTTGAATCAATGCTGTATAGTTTCGCTACTCGCGCAAACCGGAACACCACAGCGTAATGGTGTGTCCGAACGTTGTAACCGCACTTTATTAGATATGGTGCGATCTATGATGTCTCTTACTGATTTACCGCTATCGTTTTGGGGTTATGCTTTAGAGACAGCTGCATTCACGTTAAATAGGGCACCATCTAAATCCGTTATGATGACACGATATGAACTGTGGTTTGGCAAGAAATCCAAGTTGTCGTTTCTTAAAGTTTGGGGCTGCGATGCTTATGTGAAAAAGCTTCAACCTGGTAAGCTCGAACCCAAATCGGAGAAATGTGTCTTCATAGGATACCCAAAGGAGACTATTGGGTACGCCTTCTATCACAGATCGGAATGCAAGATATTCGTTGCTAAAAATGGATCCTTTCTAGAGAAGGAGTTTCTCTCGAAAGAAGTGAGTGGGAGGAAAGTAGAACTTGATGAGGTAATTGTACCTGCTCCCTTATTGGAAAGTAGTTCATCACAGAAATCAGTTCGGTGATTCCTACACCAATTAGTGAGGAAGCTAATGATGATGACCATGAAACTTACGAAAAAGTTACTACCGAACCTCGTGGAGTCAACCAGAGTAAGATCCGCACGCAGTGGTACGGTAATCCTGTTACGGAAGTCATGTTACTTGACCATGACGAACCTATGAACTATGAGGAAGCGATGATGAGCCCAGATTCGCGAAATGGCTTGAGGCCATGAAATCTGAGATGGGATCCATGTATGAGAACAAAGTGTGGACTTTGGTTTACTTGCCCGATGATCGGCAAGCCATAGAGAATAAATGGATCTTCAAGAAGAAGTGGCGGCGGTAATATTCTTGTCTACAAAGCTCGCCTTGTTGTGAAAGGTTTTTGACAAGTTCAAGGAGTTGACTACGATGAGACCTTCTCACCCGTAGCGATGCTTAAGTCCATCTGAATCATGTTAGCAATTGCCGCATTTTGTGATTATGAAATTTGGCAAATGGATGTCAAAACTGCATTCCTGAATGGATTTCTGGAAGAAGAGTTGTATATGATGCATGATACGTCTCCAACGTATCTATAATTTTTTATTGCTCCATGCTATATTATCTACTGTTTTGGAGCATATTGGGCTTTATTTTCCACTTTTATATTACTTTTGGGACTAACCTATTAACCGGAGGCCCAGCCTAGATTTGCTGTTTTTTGCCTATTTCAGTGTTTCGAAGAAACGGAATATCGAACGGAGTCCAAACGGAATGAAACCTTCGGGAACGTGATCTTCTCACCGAATATGATCCAGGAGACTTGGATCCTACGCCAAGGAAGCTTCGAGGTGGGCACGACGTAGGGGGGCGCGCCCTCCCCCGCCCCCCCGCCCCCCAGGCGCGCCCTCCACCCTCGTGGGGGCCATGAAGCTCCACCGACGTACTTCTTCCTCCTATATATACCTACGTACCCCCAAACAATCATATACGGAGCCAAAAACCTAATTCCACCGCCGCAACTTTCTGTATCCACGAGATCCCATCTTGGGGCCTGTTCTGGAGCTCATGGGAAGGGGAATCCACCATGGAGGGCTTCTACATCATCATCATAGCTTCTCCGATGAAGTGTGAGTAGTTTACTTCAGACCTTGGGTCCATAGTTAGTAGCTAGATGGCTTCTTCTCTCTTTTTGGATCTCAATACAATGTTCTCCCCCTCTCTTGTGGAGATCTATTCGATGTAATCTTATTTTTGCGGTGTGTTTGTTGAGACCGATGAATTGTGGGTTTATCAAGGTTATCTATGAGCAATATTTGAATCTTTTCTGAATTCTTTTATGTATGATTGGTTATCTTGAGAGAAGCCACTAGTGAAATCTATGGCCCCCGGGTCTATTCTCATCATATTAATCTTCCTACGCTTTATTATTGCTTTGCTTTATACTTTGCCTTTTATTTTACTTTGCATCTTTATACCAAAAATATTATCTATCATCTCTATCAGATCTCACTCTCGTAAGTGACCGTGAAGGGATTGACAACCCCTAATCGTGTTGGTTGTGTTGAGCTATTTGTTTTGTGTAGGTACGAGGGACTTGTGCGTGGCCTCCTACTGGATTGATACCTTGGTTCTCAAACACTGAGGGAAATACTTACGCTACTCTGCTGCATCATCCTCTCCTCTTCGGAAACCAGCATAAGCTCAAGACATAGCAAGAAGGATTTGGCGCGCCGTTCTTGGGAGTCTATGCAAAAGTCAACATACCAAGTACCCATCACAATCCCTTATCTCCCGCATTACATTATTTGCCATTTGCCTCTCGTTTTCCTCTCCCCCAATTCACCTTTGCCGTTTTATTTGCCCTCTCTTTTCCGTTTGCCTTTCTTTGCTCTTGCTTTTTGTTGCTCGTGTGTTAGTTTTCTTGTTTGTCGTTGTGTCTGAAATTGGGGAAATTATTGCCGATATGGACAATAATAATATCATAGAAAATTCTGATAATCCTGCTGAAGAACCCCCTACCTTGCATACAAAAAGATTTCAAATTGGTAGTGGTAATATTATTGGAAAAGGAGTTATTCAAGATTTCTTTACTTGTGTAACGCCCGGATAATCATGCCACAGTAATCTCACGTTAATGATGACACGTCACCTCTGTCACTGTAGTTAATCTCGGGTTAATTCAAAACCGTTTCAAATTTAAATCCTAAATAAGTCAAACGACAAAAGTTTTCAAATATTAAAAACAAAAATGTTCGGGCTATGTCAATTATTGCATCGGTAATTATGGTGAAGTAAACACATTTTATAAAATTCCTAAATACTTTTAAATGAATTAAAATAGAAAACAAATAATAAAAGAAAATACAAAGGAAAACCAAACAGAAAACAAAAAAGGAGAAACCCTCCCCCCGGGCTTCGCCCAAAGAAGCCGCCCATTCGCCACCGCCCAACAGGCCCGTCCCGCCTCCCTTATCCCGTGGTGCCGAAACCCTAACCCCCACCCAATCCCCACTCGCTCCCACTCCCCTCCCTCCCCCCACGTTCGCCTCCTCCTCCCCGATCCAGATCGGGATCGGGGGAACGGAACCACGGGCGCGCTCGAGCCCGACGCGCTCCCGCCGCACGACGCCGGCGCCGGCCCCGCCCCTCCTGGACTCCTTCGCACCCCCTCCTCTCCCTCGAGCGGCGCTGCCTGAAGCCGCGGCCTCGCCTCGTCACCAACCCAACGCCGTCGCTCGTCGTCGCCAGCGCCCGACCGCGTCGCCGGAGCTCCCTCGCCGGCCTGCTTCCTCCACAACGCCGTCGTCCCCATCGACCTCCCCGCGCCCCACTGCCTCTTCCCTACGGCCCTCGTGAGCCTTCGCCTCCCCTCTCCTCCTCCTGTCTTCCTCACGCACGCACTCCCGACCACGGCCTCCTCCGCGCGCCGCGCCTGGACCGGCGCCTCGCGCGTGACCCGCGCCATCCAGCCGCAGCCACGGCGCCCGTCGTCCCCTCGCTACCCGTCGCGCCGTCGCCGTCTGTGCCCCATGACACTGGCCGCAACCGCCTGGTCGCCGTCGTCGTCGAGGCCTCACCCCCACTCGTCGCACCGTTGTCGTGCTCCTGCACCACAGCGGCGCACCACCGCTGTCGCGCTGGTAACACCGCTGGCGCCCGTGCGCGCCTCACGCCGGCGAGCCCGCCCGGCTCCCCAGCGATTGCTCCGACCACCGCCATCGTTCACCGGCTGCTGCTCTCGCATGACCCCTTGCTTTCGCCGGTGGCGCGTACCCGACCCTCTTTGTGGCCGTTGCCTTGCGTTGGCGTCTTGCCCGTCTTGATGCAGGCAGCGCCTGCGCCGATGCCCGCTTACCCGTGCGCCCGTTAGGCCCCTATGGCCCTATGACACATGGGCCCCGCCCAGATAACGTTTTAATTAAAAAAAGGAGTTAAAAAATAAAAATAAATAAATAGATAATAATAAATAAATAAAATAATTAATCAACGAATTAATTAAGTTAATTAATCACAATTAGATTAACCTAATTAACTATTAGTTAATTAATCAAACAATGACAGTGGGGCCCACCCCCCTAATTAATTATGATTAGTTTAATTAATCTGTTAATTAAAATGTGTCACTGACCAGTGGGACCCACTGGTCAGGTTGATCAGTCAACTTGTTGACTGCTGAGGTCAGCATGACATCATGCTGATGTCATTAAATCATTTTCGAATTAATTAAAAAATTAATTAAATTCCAGAAATTAATAAAATATTTAGAAAATCATATCTTTTAATCCGTAAATCGGATTAAAATATTTTCAACATGAAAGTTGCTCAGAACGACAAGACGATTCCGGATACGCAACCCGTTCGTCCGACACACTCCCCTAACCTACCGAACTCGCAACTTTCCCCCTCCGACTCCTCTGCCCGAAAACGCGAAACACCAGGAATACTTTCCGGATGCTTCCCCCCTTCACCGGTATCACCTCATACCGCGTTAGGGCACCCCTAGCACCGTTACTTGTCTTGTCATGCATCGTTATGCATCTGTTTGCATGGTATTCATTGTTTCTTCCCCCCTCTTCTTCCGCTAGACACCGAGACCAAGCTGCTGCTTTGCCTGATTCGACTACGGAGTTGGCGACCCCTCCTTCTTATGCGAGCAACCAGGCAAGCCCCCTTGATCACCAGATATCGCCTATTCTTCTCTATGCTGCTTGCATTAGAGTAGTGTAGCATATTCTTTGCTTTCGATTAATCCTATCTTCTTTGCATAGCCTTTGTCCTTGCTACTCTCTGTTGTTACCTTTACACCTTTATCCTCTTGCTTAGTATAGGATGCTAGTGTTCCATCGGTGGCCCTACACTCTTGTCAAATGCCGCCATGCTATACTCTTTGGGCTGTGATCACTTGGGAGGTGATCACGGGCATATACTATATACTTTACACTATTACATTACTCGTGATCTTGTTAGGAGATGAAATGAAAGGACGGTGGCTCCATCCCAGAGAGGTTGGCCTGGGTTCCCGACGGCCCCGATTGTTACTTTGTGGCGGAGCTGACAGGGCAGGTTGAGACCACCTAGGAGAGAGGTGGGCTCGGCCTGGTCGGCGTTTCGCGGATACTTAACATGCTTAACGAGATCTTGGTATTTGATCCGAGTCTGGCCATTTGGTCTATACGCACTAACCAACTACGCGAGGAGCAGTTATGGGCACTTTCGACGTCGTGGTATCGGCCAAAACGCCGTGGACGTCGGCGATCGAGCGGCACGCGCCCGGTTTGGAACGTAAGCTTGCTCTTGTATTAAGGGGCTAGATTACGCTTCCGGCCACGCATAGCAAGTGTGCTAAGAGCGATGGGCCCAGACCCTTGTGCGCTTAGGTTTAGACCGGCGTGCTGACCTCTCTGTTGAGCCTAGGTGGGGCTGCGACGTGTTGATCTTCCGCGGCCGGGCATGACCCAGAAAAGTGTGTCCGGCTAAATGGGATCAATCGTGTTGGGTTATGTGGTGCACCCTAGGAAGTTAATCTATTGAATAGCCATGATCTTGATAACAGGGCGACTTGGAGTTGTACCTTGACCTTATGACAACTAGAACCGATACTTAATAAAACACACCCTTCCAAGTGCGGATACAACCCGGTGGTCGCTCTCTATCGTGGTTATGAGGAGGGATCGCGGTAGGATTATGCTATGCGATGCTACTTGGAGGACTTGATCTACTCTCTTCTACATGTTGCAAGATGGCGGCTGCCCGAGCGTAGTCTTGACGTGATTAGATATCCCCTCTTATTACGGCATTACGCGATTCGGTCCAGCGATATGGCCCTTTACACATATATCCATGCATATGTAGTGTAGCTCCTTGCTTGCGAGTACTTTGGATGAGTACTCACGGTTGCCTTGTTCCCCTTTTCCCCTTTCTTTACGGGTTGCTGCGACGAGACGATGGAGCCCAGGAGCGAGACGCCACCGTCGATGGCGACTACTACACGGAGGTGCCTACTACTAAGTGCAGCCCGGCGGCGACCACTGTGAGTAGTTAGGAGGATCCCAGGCGGGTGAGGCCGGCGCCTCTTTCAATCAGATCCCTTTGTGCTAGCCATCTTATGGCAACTTGTTTAACTTATGTCTATACTCAGATATTGTTGCTTCCGGCGACTTCGTCTATGATCGAGCACTTGTATTCGAGCCCTCGAGGCCTGGCTTGTATTATGATGCTTGTATGACTTATTTATGTTTTAGAGTTGTGTTGTGAAATCTTCCGTGAGTCCACGATCTTGATCGTACACGCGTTATGCGTGTATGATTAGTGTATGATTGAATCGGGGCGTCACAAGTTGGTATCGAGCCCATTGCTGTAGGAATCCTTCCAACTCCTTGGCCGAAGTCGAGTCTAGACTTTACAAAACTTTTACTAACATGGATGTGCGGCCCATGGGCCCACGTCGCCATTGGGTGGTATTAGGATCTTTTACTCCTCAATCTTTACTCTGGGACTCTGAACTCTCTTCTACTCGGGTTAAACGATTTTTACTAACTCTGACTCTAGGTTCTCGATAATACTTTCTCCGGAGAGCCTCTTGATCCGGATGATTACTTGGTGCATCGAAGGATTACGAAGATACCTTCGATATTCTCTCGAGATGTTGTGCCCATTGCTTTTGCAATTCCCTATGGATAAATACTTACACCTGTCGTTCTTACTTTATACCCAGTCGATATTGTTATTACAAGATACCGAGAATATTTTGTGCCCTCTTGCCTTGCAGTTCTTTGCCACTTGAATACCCCTAAGAGTAATTTCTCGCACTTTCCGAGTATCCGCTCATCCCCAGTTGTTCAGGTGTTTCACAAAAGTCTTTGAAATACTATTCAATCCTCCGAAAATCCTTAGCAGCTTTATTGCTCTGCAAATACTTGTCTACTTGCATTATGGATGCTTCCCATATATCTGGCAATATTCGCTAGTATCTTTTGACACCGTCATTTTGATCCTATTGATTCAACATGTGTGCGAATGCACACAATCATCTATCAACCCTTCTAAATTATCTTTCCGGCTCAGAAGTCATTTTAAACATGAGCTGGTTCTCGACCAAACTAATTGTCGTCAATTGTGCCCCTAAGTATTGAACTTATCCATCCTTGATCAGAGCGTCTGCTTCTGATCCTTTGTTTTGGAAATCATAATTCCTTTGTTATCAAAGCATCAAATTATTCAGATGTTCTATAATATGATGCCCGTGCATTCTTTCTTCCTCTGATTGAGTACCGATACTCACAACAGCTCCGTTGTGGATCGCCCGATCCATTGTTAGATTATTATCCGACAGTGTCCTTCATAATTAATCACCTTGTGAGTTCTTTCTCCGATACATAATGCCTTTGGTAAATTGTATCCTCTCCTTTTGTCAACCATGCTCTATTTTCGAGCTTGTGTCAGTACTCTGAAGCTTGTGGTATATGTTTCCACGATACCCTGACGGGTTGAACCTATGCCTTCCTTAATATGTGTGAACTCGGAAATTTTCACGAGTCATACTCTTCTGGTATTTTGCTAGATAAAATTTCAACACTACGACTTATTCAAAAGTGAGAGGTGAATGGAAGGTTATACATTGAAGAAGTGGGAGTCGACCTTGAACTTTGTGTTCATGCCCATGGACACGATGTAGATCCTACCATAGAAGCTTCTTGTGATAATAACTATTTCGTTGATACAATGTCATCTGGTATCTGTGAATTTATCCTATGCAATCGTGGTTCCGACCATATTTTCTCCTTGATCCCATTTCTCGGGCAAGTTTAATCACTTGTCTTCTATAGAGCAATACCCCCAGTCCAACCTCTACTTTGATTCGTCGTCGAGTATTACCCCCTGGTATCTCGAGATTATCACGGAACTGCATAACTTCTTATGAGTTCTTCATCAAGTACTACATTCTCGCCGATTCCAATCCCCCTCGGGTTCTGAGTTATTAAACACTCAAAGACACTGATAACTGAACCGAGTCCACACTACGGTTCAATAACTCTAAGTAATCTTCATTGCTTATGAGATTATTAATCCTTCAGGACATTCCTAGCCTGATCGGCTATATTATTATCGCGCTGATTTTAACTGTGCTACCTGGCCCTTATTCCCGGAGCACAACTCTCGGTGATGAGCTAAGCTTAAGTCGATCTTCCTCGTCATATCATTTCTCCTTGAACACCAAACTTGATTTCGAGTTTGTGTCATACCCATGGTTCCAATAACCTTTCACCTCATCATTCCTTTGACTTGATGTCATCGCCGTTCAATTACATCTACATGAAATCTCTCGACAATTGTGTCATGATCATCATCGGCATTCTGAGCTCTTCCAGGGTATCCATTGAATTCATGATGAGAAATACCATCCTTTCACTCGGTGATTTATATTATCATCGACCACTTTATTGCCTTCCGTTCAACATAAACTTGTTCGTGTTTTGTGTGACACGTTGAGATCCTTGCTACCCAGCAGTTGTTCTTCGTTACCTTGGAAGTATTTGTTGGAAATATGCCCTAGAGGCAATAATAAAAGCATTATTATTATATTTCCTTGTTCGTGATAATTGTCTTTTATTCATGCTATAATTGTATTATCCGGAAATCGTAATACACGTGTGAATACATAGACCACAATACGTCCCTAGTAAGCCTCTAGTTGACTAGCTCGTTGGTCAACAGATAGTCATGGTTTCCTGACTATGGACATAGATGTCATTGACAACGGGATCACGTCATTAGGAGAATGACGTGATGGACAAGACCCAATCCTAAGCATAGCACAAGATCGTGTAGTTCGTTTTGCTAGAGCTTTTTCAATGTCAAGTATCTCTTCCTTAGACCATGAGATCGTGTAACTCCCGGATACCGTAGGAGTGCTTTGGGTGTACCAAAGCGTCACAACGTAATCGGGTGACTATAAAGGTGCACTACGGTATCTCCGAAAGTGCTGTTGGGTTGACACGGATCGAGGCTGGGATTTGTCACTCCGTGTATGACGAGAGGTATCTCTGGGCCCACTCGGTAATGCATCATCATAATGAGCTCAAAGTGACCAAGTGTTTGGTCACGGGATCATCACATTACGATCTGAGTAAAGTGACTTGCGAATCTAGACCGAACGAGGTATTGGGATACCGACGATCGAGTCTCGGGCATGTAACGTACCGATTGACAAAGGGAATAGTATCACGGGGTTGCTTGAATCCTCGACATCGTGGTTCATCCGATGACATCATCGAGGATCATGTGGGAGCCAACATGGGTATCCAGATCCGCTGTTGGTTATTGACACGAGCTGTCTCGGTCATGTCTGCGTGTCTCCCGAACCCGTAGGGTCTACACACTTAAGGTTCGGTGGACGCTTAGGGTTATTAGGAAGACTTGTATGTGATTACCGAATGTTGCTCGGAGTCCGGATGAGATCTCGGACGTGTGAAGAGTTCGGAAGGGTCCGGAGGTAAAGATTTATATATGGGAAGTTGTCAAGCGGACACCGGAAAGTTTCGGGGCATATCGGTATTGTCTGGGGCCACGGGAAGGTTTCAGGGGTCCACCGGGAGGCCACCCCTCGGGGGCCACTATGGGCTGTGTGGGGCAGGAGCCAGCCCACAGTGGGCTGGGCGCCCCTGGGCCCATGCGCCTAGGGTTGGGGGAACCCTAGAGGCGCCCCTTGCTTGGGGGGCAAGTCCCCCCTCCCCTTGGCCGCCGCCCCCCCTCTAGATGCCATCTAGAGGGCCGGCCCCCTTGTCCCTTCCCCCTATAAATAGAGGGGTGAGGGGAGGGCTGTAACACACTTGAAGGCGCAGCCCTCCCTCCCAACACCTCTCCTCCTCCGCGTGTGCTTGGCGAAGCCCTTGGGGCTGTCACTCCACCATCATCAAGCCGTCGTGCTGCTGCTGGAGCCATCTTCCTCAACCTCTCCTTTCCCCTTGCTGGATCAAGAAGGAGGAGACGTCATCCGTACCGTACGTGTGTTGAAAGCGGAGGTGCTGTCCGTTCAGCACTTGGTCATCGGTGATCCGAATCACGACGAGTACGACTCCATCATCACCATCCCCTTGAACGCTTCCGCATTCGATCTACAAGTGGTATGTAGATGCAAACTCACTCCCTTGACTCGTTGCTTAGATGAACTCATAGATGGATCTTGGTGAAACCGTGGGAAAAATTTTAATTTTACGCAACGTTCCCCAACGGTGGCATCATGAGCTAGGTCTATGCGTAGTTCTCTATTGCACGAGTAGAACACAATTTGGTTGTGGGCGTAGATCTTGTCAACTTGCTTGCCGCTACTAGTCTTATCTTGCTTCAGCGGTATTGTGGGATGAAGCGGCCCGGACCAACCTTACACGTACGCTTCGTGAGACCGGTTCCACCGGTGACATGCACTAGTTGCATAAGGTGTCCGGCGGTGTCTGTCTCTCCCACTTTAGTTGGAGCGGATTCGATGAAAAGGGTGCTTATGAAGGGTAAATAGAAGTTGACAAAATCACGTTGTGGTTATTCGTAGGTAAGAAAACGTTCTTGCTAGAACCCAATTGCAGCCACGTAAAAGATGCAACAACAATTAGAGGGCGTCTAACTTGTTTTTGCAGCAATTGTCATGTGTTGATATGGCGAAGTTGTGATGAATGATGAATGACATATTGTGATGTATGAGATCATGTTCTTGTAATAGGAATCACGACTTGCATGTCGATGAGTATGACAACCGGCAGGAGCCATAGGAGTTGTCTTTATTTTTGTATGACCTGCGTGTCATTGAAGTACGCCATGTAAATTACTTTACTTTATTGCTAAGCGCGTTAGCCATAGAAGTAGAAGTTGTCGTTGGCGTGACAACTTCATGAAGACACGATGATGGAGATCATGATGATGGAGATCATGGTGTCATGCGGTGACAAGATGATCATGGAGCCCGAAGATGGAGATCAATGGAGCTATATGATATTGGCCATATCATGTCACTACTATATAATTGCATGTGATGTTTATTATGTTTATGCATCTTGTTTACTTAGAAAGACGGTAGTAAATAAGATGATCCCTTACAACAATTTCAAGAAGTGTTCTCCCTAAGCATGCACCGTTGCTAAAGTTCGTTGTTTGAAGCACCACGTGATGATCGGGTGTGATAGATCCTTACGTTCACATACAACGGGTGTAAGACAGTTTTACACATGCAAAACACTTAGGGTTAACTTGACGAGCCTAGCATGTACAGACATGGCCTCGGAACACGGAGACCGAAAGGTCGAACACGAGTCGTATGGAAGATACGATCAACATGAGAATGTTCACCGACGATGACTAGTCCGTCTCACATGATGATCGGACACGGCATAGTCGACTCGGATCGTGTATCACTTAGATGACTAGAGGGATGTCTAATCTGAGTGGGAGTTCATTAAAACAATTTGATTAGATGAACTTAATTATCATGAACTTAGTCTAAAACCTTTGCAAATATGTCTTGTAGATCAAATGGCCAATGCTCATGTCAACCTGAACTTCAACGCGTTCCTAGAGAAACCAAGCTGAAAGATGATGGCAGCAACTATACGGACTGGCTCCGGAACACGAGATCATCCTCATAGCTGCCAGAAACAATATGTCATAGAAGGACCGCTAGGTGACGCCCCGTCCCGAGAGAACCAAGACATTATGAATGCTTGGCAGACTTCGTCTTGATGATTACTCCCTCGTTCGATGCGGCATGCTTCTGACTTAGAACCGGGGCTCCAAAAGCGTTTTGAGCAACACGGAGCATATGAGATGTTCAAGAGCTGAAACTAGTTTTCCAAGCTCATGCGGGTCGAGAGATATGAAGTCTCGACAAGTTCTATAGTTGTAAGATGGAGGAAAACAGTTACATCGGTGAGCACATACTCAAAATGTCTGGGTTGCACAACCGCTTTGTCCCATTTGGACATAAACCTCCGGACGAGGCGGTCATTGACAGAATCCTTGATCGCTCCCACCAAGCTACAAGAGCTTTGTGATGAACTACAATATGCGAGGGGATGGTGAAGACCATTCCGAAGTATTCTTAATCTTTGAAGTCGGCAGAGGTTGAAATCAAGAAAGAACATCAAGTGTTGATGGTCAACAAAACCACTAAGTTCAAGAAGGGCAAGGGTAAGAAGAACTTCAAGAAGGGCGGCAAAGATGTTGCCGCGCCCGGTAAGCCGATTGCGGGAAGAAGTCAAAGAATGGACCCAAGCACGAGGTCGAGTGCTTTTATTGCAAGGGAAGGGTCCTTTGAGCGGAACTGCCCCAAATACTTAGCGGATAAGAAGGCCGGCAACACCAAAGGTATATTTGATATACATGTAATTGATGTGTACCTTACCGATTACTCGTAGTAACTCACGGGTATTTGATACCGGTGCCGTTGCTCATATTTGTAACTCACGTGAGGAGCTGCGGAATAAGCGGAGGCTGGCGAAGGGCGAGGTGACGATCTTGGCGTCGGGAATGGTTCCAAGGTCGATGTGATCGCCCGTCGACACGCTACCTCTACATTTACCTCACGGGATTAGTTATAAACCTTAATAATTGTTATTTGGTGCCAAGTTTGAGCATGAACATTGTATCCGGATCTCGTTTGATACGAGATGGCTACTCATTTAAATCCGAGAATAATGGTTGTCCTATTTATATGAGAGATATGTTTTATGGTCATGCCCCTATGGTCAATGGTTTATTCTTAATGAATCTCGGCGTAGTGTTACACATATTCATAGCGTGAATACCAAAAGATGTAAAGTTGATAACGATAGTCCCACATACTTGTGGCACTTTGCCGCCTTGGTCACACTCGTGTCAAGCGCATGAAGAAGCTCCATCTTGATGGACTTTTGGAGTCTCTCGATTATGAATCATTTGACACATGCGAACCATGCCTTATGGGCAAGATGACCAAGACTCCGTTCTCCGGAACAATGGAGCGAGCAACCAACTTATTGGAAATCATACATACCGATGTGTGCGGTCCAATGAGCATTGAGGCTCGCGGAGGATATCGTTATGTTCTCACTCTCACTGATGACTTGAGTAGATATGGGTATGTCTACTTAATGAAACACAAGTATGAGACCTTTGAAAAGTTCAAGGAATTTCAGAATGAGGTAGAGAATCAACGTGACCGAAAGATAAAATTCCTACGATCAGATCGTGGAGGAGAATATTTAAGTCACGAATTTGGTACACACTTAAGAAAATGTGGAATCGTTTCACAACTCACGCCGCCTGGAACACCTCGGTAATGTGGTGTGTCGAGCGTCGTAATCTCACTCTATTGGATATGGTGTGATCCATGATGTCTCTTACCGATTTACCGCTATCATTTTGGGGATACGCTCTAGAGACAGCTACATTCACTTTAAATAGGGCACCGTCTAAATCCGTTGAGACGACACCGTATGAATTATGGTTTGGGAAGAAACCTAAGTATCGTTTCTAAAAGTTTGGGGATGCGATGCTTATGTCAAGAAACTTCAACCTGAAAAGCTCGAACCCAAGTCGGAAAAATGCGTCTTCATAGGATATCCTAAAGAAACCATTGGGTATACCTTCTACTTAAGATCCGAGGGCAAGATCTTTGTTGCCAAGAACGAATCCTTTCTGGAAAAAGAGTTTCTCTCGAAAGAAGTAAGTGGGAGGAAAGTAGAACTTCGATGAAGTACTACCTCTTGAACGGGAAAGTAGTGCAGCTCGGGAAAATGTTCTGTGATGCCTACACCAATGAAGAGGAAAATAATGATGATGATCAAGGTACTTGGATCAAGTAGCTCTTGAACTTCAGAGGGTCCACAAGGACACGCTACGCACCCAGTGGTATGGCAACCACATCACGGAAATCATGTTGTTAGACAACGGTGAACCTTCGAACTATGAAGAAGCGATGGCGGGCCCAGATTCCAACAAATGGCAAGAAGCCATGCAATCCAAGATAGGATCCATGTATGAAAACAAAGTATGGACTTTGACAGACTTGCTCGATGATCGGCGAGCGATAGAGAATAAATGGATCTTTAAGAAGAAGACGGACGCGGATGGTAATGTCACCATCTATAAAGCTCGACTTGTCGCTAAGGGTTATCGGCAAGTTCAAGGGATTGACTACGATGAGACTTTCTCTCCCATAGCGAAGCTTAAGTCCGTCCGAATCATGTTAGCAATTGCCGCATACTATGATTATGAGATATGGCAGATGGACGTCAAAAGCGGCATTCCTTAACGGGCATCTTAAGGAAGAAGCGTATATGATGCAGCGGAGGGTTTTGTCGATCCTAAGAATGCTAACAAAGTATGCAAGCTCCAGCGATCCATTTATGGGCTGGTGCAAGCATCTCGGAGTTGGAACATTCGCTTTGATGAGATGATCAAAGTGTTTGGGTTTATCTTGAGACTTATGGAGAAGCCTGCGTTTACAAGAAAGTGAGTGGGAGCTCTGTAGCATTTCTCATATTATATGTAGATGACATACTTTTGATGGGAAATGATATAGAATTCTTGGACAACATTAAGGCCTACTTGAATAAGTGTTTTTCAATGAAGGACCTTGGAGAAGCTGCTTATATATTAGGCATCAAGATCTATAGAGATAGATCGAGGGCGCCTCATAGGTCTTTCACAAAGCACATACCTTGATAAGATTTTGAAGAAGTTCAAAATGGATCAGTCCAAGAAGGGGTTCTTGCCTGTATTGCAAGGTGTGAGATTGAGCTCGGCTCAATGCCCGACCACGACAAAAGATAAAGAAGAGATGAGCGTCATCCCCTATGCCTCAGCCATAGGATCTATTATGTATGCCATGCTGTGTACCAGACCTGATGTAAACCTTGCCGTAAGTTTGGTAGGAAGGTACCAAAGTAATCCTGGCAAGGAACACCGGACAGCGGTCAAGAATATCCTGAAGTACACGAAAAGGACAAAGGACATGTTTCTCGTTTATGGAGGTGACGAAGAGCTGCGTCGTAAAGGGTTACGTCGGCGCTAAGCTTCGACCTGAATCTGGATGACTCTAAGTCACAAACCGGATACGTGTATATGTTGAATGGTGGAAGCGATGGTGGTGCGGTACAAGCGAGCGTCGTGGCGGGATCTACATGTGAAGCGGCGTACATGGCAGCCTCGGAGGCAGCGCATGAAGCAATTTGGGTGAAGGAGTTCATCACCGACCTAGGAGTCATACCCAATGCGTCGGGGCCGATCAAACTCTTCTCGTGACAACACTGGAGCTATTGCACTTGCCAAGGAGCCAGGTTTCACAAGAAGACCGAGCACATCAAGCGTCGCTTCAACTCCATCCGTGAAAATGTTCAAGATGGAGACATAGAAATTTGCAAAGTGCATACGGATCTGAATGTCGCAGATCCGTTGACTAAACCTCTTCTCTTCATGGGCAAAACATGATCAACACCAGAACTCTATGGGTGTTCGATTCATCACAATGTAACTACATTATTGACTCTAGTGCAAGTGGGAGACTGTTGGAAATATGCCCTAGAGGCAATAATAAAAGCATTATTATTATATTTCCTTGTTCGTGATAATTGTCTTTTATTCATGCTATAATTGTATTATCCGGAAATCGTAATACACGTGTGAATACATAGACCACAATACGTCCCTAGTAAGCCTCTAGTTGACTAGCTCGTTGGTCAACAGATAGTCATGGTTTCACGACTATGGACATCAAATGTCATTGACAAGCGGGATCACGTCATTAGGAGAATGACGTGATGGACAAGACAATCCTAAGGATAGCTCAAGATCGTGTAGTTCGTTTTGCTAGTGCTTTTTCAATGTCAAGTATCTCTTCATTAGACCATGAGATCGTGTAACTCCCGGATACCGTAGGAGTGCTTTGGGTGTACCAAGCGTCCTGGCAATGGCTGGGTGACTATAAAGGTGCACTACAGGTATCTCCGAAAGTGTACATTGGGTTGACACGGATCGAGGCGGGATTTGTCACTCCGTATGATGGAGAGGTATCTACGGGCCCACTCGGTAATGCATCATCATAATGAGCTCAAAGTGACCAAGTGTTTGGTCACGGGATCATGCATTACTGATGCGAGTAAAGTGACTTGCGATGCTTGAGGTGAGCGAGGTATTGGGATACCGACGATCGAGTCTCGGGCATGTAACGTACCGATTGACAAAGGGAATAGTATACGGGGTTGCTTGAATCCTCGACATCGTGGTTCATCCGATGACATCATCGAGGAGCATGTGGGAGCCAACATGGGTATCCAGATCCTTTGTTGGTTATTGACACAGAGCTGTCTCGGTCATGTCTGCGTGTCTCCCGAACCCGTAGGGTCTACACTAAGGTTCGGTGACGCTTAGGGTTATTAGGAAGACTTGTATGTGATTACCGAATGTTGTTGAGTCCGGATGAGATCCCGGATGTCACGAGGAGTTAGGAAGGGTCCGGAGGTAAAGATTTATATATGGGAAGTTGTCAAGCGGACACCGGAAAGTTTGAGGGCATATCGGTATTGTCTGGGGCCACAGGAAGGGTTCCGGGGTCCACCGGGGGCCACCCCTCCGGGGGCCACATGGGCTGCGTGGGGCAGGAGCCAGCCTGGTGGGCGGGGCGCGCCCCCCTTGGGCCCAGGCGCCTCGGGTGGGGGGGACCCTAGAGGGGGTGCCCCCCTTGCTTGGGGGGCAAGTCCCCCCTCCCCTTGGCCGCCGCCCCCCCCCTCTAGATGCCATCTAGAGGGGCCGGCCCCCTTGTCCCTTCCCCCTATAAATAGAGGGGTGAGGGGAGGGCTGCAACACACTTGAAGGCGCAGCCCCTCCCCTCCCCAACACCTCTCCTCCTCCGGCGTGTGCTTGGCGAGAAGCCTGCTTGGGAGCCCATCACTCCACCATCATCACGCCGTCGTGCTGCTTTGATGGAGCCATCTTCCTCAACCTCTCCTTTCCCTTGCTGGATCAAGAAGGAGGAGGCGTCGTCCGTGCCCGTGCGTGTGTTGAACAGCGGAGGTGCTGTCCGTTCAGCACTTGGTCATCGGTGATCCGAATCACGGCGAGTACGACTCCATCATCACCATCCCTTGAACGCTTACGCTTTTCGATCTACAAGTGGTATGTAGATGCAAACTCACTCCCTTGACTCGTTGCTTAGATGAACTCATAGATGGATCTTGGTGAAACCGTAGGAAAATTTTTAATTTTCTGCAACGTTCCCCAACAGTATTACCATCTCTTTTGTCAAGAATGTGGTGAGAATTTCACCACCTCTTAAAAATTCTTGGTATAATAATACTTCTCGTCATCTCCGTATTTCCTTGGTCCCCGTACCGACAATTGAGCTATGACGTGTGAATTCAAAACTTCTAGCAACCTTATTGCTTTGAAGTGAATGGGCGATAGTTTCATTCTAAGTCTTCCGATAATTGAATCACCATTCTAACATTGATTGTGCTACCTAAGCCCATATGTCGGGTGCACATTTCAACCAGTTTTAACTGAGTATGATTTCTTCGAGCATACATCATAATACCACTGATCTGACAAATGTTATCTCCTTGTTCACATAATTGTGGGAATCCATCTTTTGTTACTCTCGATGTATTGCGGCTGATTCCATCAGCCACCCCTCATCCTCTCCTTGGTTTAATGATGATGAACCCTTGTCTCGAACTTCGCTCCATAGTCATTTCGAGAATCTTACATTGTCATCTCGTCAGTTGGTGTTGCACCTTTTCATCTCAGGCATCCTAAGTCTGAGGTATCCTGACACCAATCAGATCTGAATCCCGGTCAGATATGGTGGTTGAAACATATTTCCAAGAGTTTTAACATTGGTCTATATATCTCTCGGTAAAGTGATGTCATGCCTAGCACACCTGGCCGGAGGACCTATTGTTAATGTTTCCTTTTTAGCAAGGTTATCCATTCTTCCTTGAGGAAATTGTAAGACTTATTCTACAAGTTATTCCTGATGGATCCTTTGTGTTTCCAAAGTCTGATCTTCACCTGATAACCACGTCAATGCTATCTCGAAGCATGTCAATGGTACTCCGATTTTAAACAGGAACATTTGAAGCACGATGCTAAATTTTATTTATCATTTATCCTAACACCGTTGTATGGGTAATATCATGAGATTCCTTCCCCCTTACCTAAATGGTTTTCTACTTTATATCATGTCTTGGATATCATCCTCTGCTTGACTTTGGGGAGGATATACCCTTGATATATGTGTTTTAACACATTTTCCTTTCCATTGTTCTGTTTAATCCGATAATCATATTTTCCTTTCTATTGTTTGGTTTAACCCTTCTTGTGATCTATATGACCTAAGCAGTAATATTCTCCTGCTTATGTAAAAACCTCGTGGTACCGCTTCATCAAGAAGACCACATTACTATTGTTGATGACATTCCGGTAGCCACCGATGGACGGAACCTTGCCTATTGGCCCGCCTCGTTCAATGAGCGGAAAATGGTTCTCTTCGTCCCTCGCCCTTGGTATCGATGTTGTTGCCGACATAAGCGATAGGCTACCCTCGACATGCCTTGCTATCGTGATCGTACAAGATGTCAACCCCTTTCTACTTTTAACCCACATGGTGGGCCCATAACCTGACTCCACAGGATCGAAACTGACTCTCCTGTACAACCTGATGTCAAAGTTATTCCTCGTGCTTGATTTTGTATGTAATTCACGGGCCACTTGCTGTTGATCTATTCGATATCGGACACAATACTTATTCCGTTGCTCGAACCCCTTTTCGCTTTTCTGCTTGAGCAATGAGCGATTGCCTATCCGCTTGAAGCTTCTTACTGCACCGTCTTACTTTGCTCTCGATGTGTGACATTTGTTCAACTCGAGATATACTCATATGTTCATTCTTGGGATACCCCCAGATGAATTTCCCTTATAACATCCTATCATTGTAGTGCTGCCCCTTACCTATTCGTAAGTACGATGGAGTTCCCCGAAGAAAGGACGACAACTTCATCATGATGCTTTGGAATAAAGAATTGAAGATACCAACGAAAGGGATTAACTTCTTCGAGAAGATCCGTTAGAATATCGTAACCAGAACTTTCCCCCTTACTCCCCTCTTAAATCTCGGGACGAGATTTCTTGTAGTGGAGGAGATTTGTAACGCCCGGATAATCATGCCACAGTAATCTCACGTTAATGATGACACGTCACCTCTGTCACTGTAGTTAATCTCGGGTTAATTCAAAACCGTTTCAAATTTAAATCCTAAATAAGTCAAACGACAAAAGTTTTCAAATATTAAAATAAAAATGTTCAGGCTATGTCAATTATTGCATCGGTAATTATGGTGAAGTAAACACATTTTTATAAAATGCCTAAATACTTTTAAATGAATTAAAACAGAAAACAAATAATAAAAGAAAATACAAAAGGGAAAACCAAACAGAAAACAAAAAAAGGAGAAAACCCTCCCCCCCCACTAGGCTTCGGCCCAGCAGGCCGGCCCATTCGGCCACCGGCCCAACAGGCCGGTCCCGCCTCCCTTATCCCCTGGTGCCGAAACTCTAACCCCCACCCGATCCCCACTCGCTCCCACTCCCCCCCCCCCCACGTTCGCCTCCTCCTCCCGATCCGAGCAGGATCGGGGAAACAGAACCTGGGCGCTCGAGCCAGCCGCGCTCCGCCACGACACCGCGCCCGGCCCGCCCTCCTCGACTCCTTCGCACCCCCCTCTCCCTCGAGCGGCGCTGCCTGAAGCCGCGGCCTCGCCTCGTCACCAACCCAACGCCGTCGCTCGTCGTCGCCAGCGCCCGACCGCGTCGCCGGAGCAACCCTGCCGAACTGCCTCCTCCACAACGCCGTCGTCCCCATCGGCCTCCCCGCTCCCCACTGCCTCTTCCCTACGGCCCTCGTGAGCCTTCGCCTCCCCTCTCCTCCTCATGTCTTCCTCACGCACGCACTCCCGACCACGGCCTCCTCCGTGCGCCGCGCCTGGACCAGCGCCTCGCGCGTGACCCGCGCCATCCAACCGCAGCCACGGCGCCCGTCGTCCCCTGCTACCCGTGCGCCCGTCGCCGTCTGTGCCCCGCGGCACCTAGCCACGACCGCCCGGGTCGCCTTCGTCGTCCGGGGCCTCACCCCCCACTCGTCGCACCGTTGTCGTGCTCCTGCACCACAGCGCACCACCGCGTCGCGCTGGGCGGCACCCAGCTGGCGCCCGTGTCGCGCCTCACGTCAGCCTGCCCGGCTCCCATTGCTCAAACCACCGCCATCGTTCACCGGCTGCTGCTTCCTCGCCATGACCCCTTGCTTTCGCCGACCGGCGCGTACCGACCCTCTTGTGGCCGTTGCTTGCGTTGAAGCGTCTTGCAGCGATGCAGCGCCTGCGCCCGATGCCGCTTACCCGTGCGCCCGTTAGGCCCCTATGTCCCTATGACACATGGGCCCCGCCCAGATAACATTTTAATTAAAAAAAGGGAGTTAAAAATAAAAATAAATAAATAGATAATAAAAATTAAATTAATTAATTAATCAACGAATTAATTAAGTTAATTAATCACAATTAGATTAACCTAATTATCTGTTAGTTAATTAATCAAACAATGACAGTGGGGCCCACCCCCCTAATTAATTATGATTAGTTTAATTAAAATGTGTCACTGACTAGTGGGTCCCACTGGTCAGGTTGATCAGTCAACTCTGTTGACTGCTGAGGTCAGCATGACATCATGCTGATGTCATTAAATCATTTTCGAATTAATTAAATAATTAATTAAATTCCAGAAATTAATAAAATCTTTAGAAAATCATATCTTTTAATCCGTAAATCGGATTAAAATATTTTCAACATGAAAGTTGCTCGAGCAGCGAGGCGATTAGGATCGCAACCCGTTAAATGCGCCACACCCCTAACCTATCGAACTCGCAACTTTCCCCTCGGCTCCTCTGCTTGAAACGCGAAACACGGAATACTTTCCGGATGCTTCCCTTCACCGGTATCACCTCATACCGTGTTAGGGCACCCCTAGCACCGTTACTTGTCTTGTCATGCATCGTTATGCATCTGTTTGCATGGTATTCATTGTTTCTTCCCCCCTCTTCTTCCGCTAGACACCGAGACCGACGCTGCTACTGCACAGTTCGACTACGGAGTTGACGACCCCTCCTTCTAGTCTGAGCAACCAGGCAAGCCCCCCCCCCCTTGATTACCAGATATCGCCTATTCTTCTCTATACTGCTTGCATTAGAGTAGTGTAGCATATTCTTTGCTTTCGATTAATCATATCTTCTTTGCATAGCTTTGTCCTTGCTACTCTGTTGTTACCTTTACTGCTATCCTCTTGCTTAGTATAGGATGCTAGTGTTCCATCGGTGGCCCTACACTCTTGTCAAAATACGCCATGCTATACTCTTTGGGCTGTGATCACTTGAGGAGGTGATGGGGGCATATACTATATACTTTACACTATTACATTACACGTGATAATGTTAGGAGATGAAATTTGAAAGACGGTGGCTCCATCCGGTAGAGGTGGGCCTGGGTTCCCGGCCCCCATTTGTTACTTTAATGGCGGAGCGACAGGGCAGGTTGAGACCACCTAGGAGAGAGGTGGGCCTGGCCCTGGTCGGCGTTCGCGGATACTTAACACGCTTAACGAGATCTTGGTATTTGATCTGAGTATGGCCATTTGGTCTATATGTACTAACCAATTACGCGGGAACAGTTATGGGCACTCGACGTCGTGGTATCAGCCGAAGCACTTCGTGACGTCAGCGACTGAGCGGCGTGCGCCGGTTTGGAACATAAGCCTGCTCTTGTATTAAGGGGACTAGTTCTGCTTCCGGCCGCCCATAGCGTGCGAGGTGTGCTAAGAGGCGATGGGCCTGGACCCTGCGCTTAGGTTTGAACCGGCGTCTTGACCTCTCTGTTGAGCCTAGGTGGGGCTGACGAGTTGATCTTCAGCGGCGGGCATGACCCGAGAAAAAGTGTGTCGGCCAAATGGGATCAAGCGTGTTGGGTTATGTGGTGCACCCTGCAGGAAGTTAATCTATTGAATAGCCGTGATCTTGATAGCAGGGCGACTTGGAGTTGTACCTTGACCTTATGACAACTAGAACCGGATACTTAATAAAACACACCCTTCCAAGTGCGGATACAACCCGGTGGTCGCTCTCTATGAGGGTTACGAGGAGGGATCGCGGGTAGGATTATGCTATGCGATGCTACTTGGAGGACTTGATCTACTCTCTTCTACATGTTGCAAGGCGGCGGCTGCGAAGCGTAGTCTTGACGTGATTAGATATCCCCTCTTATTAAAGCCTGCGATTCGGTCCTTGATATGGCCCTTTACACATATATCCATGCATATGTAGTGTAGCTCCTTGCTTGCAGTACTTTGGATGAGTACTCACGGTTGCCTTGTTCCCCCTTTTCCACCTTTCTTTACCCGGGTGCTGCGACCAGACGATGTAGCCCAAGAGCCAGACTCCACCGTCGATGACGACTAATACACTGGAGGTGCCTACTACTAAGTGCAGCCCGGCGGCGGCGACCAGGAAGTAGTTAGGAGGATCCAGCGGGGAGGCCTGCACCTCTTCGATCTGTATCCCGGTTTGTGCTAGCCATCTTATGGCAACTTGTTTAACTTATATGCGTACTCAGATATTGTTGCTTCGTGACTTCGTCTATGATCGAGAACTTGTATTCGAGCCCTCGAGGCCCCTGGCTTGTATTATGATGTTTGTATGACTTATTTATGTTTTAAAGTTGTGTTGTGATATCTTCCCGTGAGTCCCTGATCTTGATCGTACACGTTTGCCTGTATGATTAGTGTATGATTGAATCGGGGGCGTCACAACTTGTGCTGGTGCTTTGCCTTCTATGGGCGGTTCAATTCTCCCTAGAACTAGTAGTCTTGCGGACGCTATTGCCATGCTTATCGTTGAACTTGAAAGGTAATTTATGCACATGCATCCTTGCATACAAAGAATTTTCCTAGAATTCTCGAATATTGAGCATTCTTCTGTTAAGCGTGCCGCTACTATCTTTTTGGCTAATGATTTTAGATTTATAATAAAAGAGGCCAAAGAAATCTTTGCGCATTATAGGGTTGCGCTGGCCGTCCTCCCATAGAAGCTATCCTCTTTGATCAAGAAGAAATAATGTGTTTTCAATCTCTAGATTATGTTGCTTTCAATGAAAACCTTAGAAAAAAGGTTCCTACCAATGTTCTAGTTGATAGAATTTCTGAACTTAATGATGAGTTGGCTATTCGAAATAATGAGCTAGGATATTCTCTCGAGTATAGGCTCACCAAGTTCTGTCAAAAGAATGCTCATAATGATGAATTGGTTGTGCAATACGAAGGGCCGAAAGAGGAACCTATACCTCCTAAAATAGATCTTGGGGACTTCTGTCCCATTAAATTTAGCCCTTTTGATTACTTTTGCTTGCCCCAAAGAAAATTTGTTGTCGAACGTAGAGAGTATGAGATGAGTTTTACCGATCTATCCTATTACTATGGCAGTACCTAGATCTATCCTTGCTTTTATGCCTAGCTAGGGGCGTTAAACGATAGCGCTTGTTGGGAGGCAACCCAATTTTATTTTTAGTTTTTTGTTTTTGTTTATGTTTAGGAATAAATAATCCATCTACCTTCTGTTTAGATGTGGTTTTATGTTTTAATTAGTGTTTGTGCCAACTTAAACCTATAGGATCTTCTTGGATGATAGTTATTTGATCTTGCTGTAATTTCCAGAAACTTTCCGTTCATGAAAACAATTGTTAAAAATCACCAGAACGTGATAAAATAGTGATTCCAATCGCTTCTTATCAATAAACAAATTGCCTAGGTCTTCCTATTTTTGCTGAATTTTTGGAGGACCAGAAGTTTGTGTTAGCTACAGATTACTACAGACTGTTCTGTTTTTGACAGATTCTGTTTTTCGTGTGTTGTTTGCTTATTTTGATGAATCTATGGCTAGTAAAATAGTTTATAATCCATATAAAAGTTGGAATACAGTAGGTTTAACACCAATATAAATAAATAATGAGTTCATTACAGTACCTTGAAGTGGTCTTTTGTTTTCTTTCGCTAACGGAGCTCACAAGATTTCTGTTGAGTTTTGTGTTGTGAAGTTTTCAAGTTTTGGGTGAATTTTTTTGATGGATTATGGAACAAGGAGTGGCAAGAGCCTAAGCTTGGGGACGCCCATGTCACCCCAAAGATAATTCAAGGACACAAAAAATTCAAAGCTTGGGGATGCCCGGAAGGCATCCCTCTTTAAATCCACTTCCATCGGTAACTTTACTTGGAGCTATATTTTTATTCACTACATGATATGTGTTTTGCTTGGAGCGTCTTGTATGATTTGAGTCTTTGCTTTTTAGTTTACCACAATCATCCTCGTTGTGCACACCTTTTGAGAGAGCCATACATGAATTGTAATTTGATAGAATACTGTATGTGCTTCACTTATATCTTTTGAGCTATATAGTTTTGCTCTAGTGCTTCACTTATATCTTTTAGAGCACGGTGGTGGATTTTTTTATAGAAACTATTGATCTCTCTTGCTTCACTTTGATTATTTTGAGAGTCTTAAATAGCATGGTAATTTTCTTAAAAATAATAATATGCTTGGTATTCAAGATTTGTAAAACTTTCTTTTGAGTGCGTTGAATACTAAGAAAAGTTTGATACTTGATAATTGTTTTGAGATATGGAGGTAGTAATATTAGAGTCATGATAGTTGAGTAGTTGTGAATTTGAGAAATACTTGTGTTAAAGTTTGTGATTCCGTAGCATGCATGTATGGTGAACCGTTATGTGATGAAGTCGGAGCATGATTTATTTATTGATTGTCTTCCTTATGAGTGGCGGTCGGGGACGAGCGATGGTCTTTTCCTACTAATCTATCCCCCTAGGAGCATGCGCGTAATACTTTGCTTTGATAACATGTAGATTTTTGCAGTAAGTATATGAGTTCTTTATGACTAATGTTGAGTCCATCGATTATACGCACTTTTCTCACCCTTCCATCATTGCTAGCCTTTCTAATACCGTGCAATTTTCGCCGGTATCATACACCCACCATATACCTTCCTCAAAACAGCCACCATACCTACCTATTATGGCATTCCCATAGCCATTCCGAGATATATTGTCATGCAACTTTCCACCGTTCCTTTTATTATGGCACGCTCCATCATTGTCATATTGCTTAGCATGATCATGTAGTTGACATTGTATTTGTGGCAAAGCCACCATTCATAATTCTTTCATACATGTCACTCGTGAATCATTGCATATCCCGGTACACCACCGGAGGCATACACATAGAGTCATATTTTGTTCTAATTATCGAGTTGCAATTGTTGAGTTGTAAGAAAAATAAAAGTGTGATGATCATCATTTTTAGAGCATTGTCCCAAGTGAGGAAAGGATGATGGAGACTATGATTCCCCCATAAGTCGGGATGAGACTCCGGACGAAAAATAAAATAAAATAAAAGATAAAAGAAAAGAGGCCATAAAAAAGAGAAAAGGCCCAAATAAAAAATGAGAGAAAAAGAGAGAAGGGACAATGTTATTATCCTTTTACCACACTTGTGCTTCAAAGTAGCACCATGATTTTCATAATAGAGAGTCTCTCGTTTAGTCACTTTCATATACTAGTGGGAATTTTTCATTATAGAACTTGGCTTGTATATTCCAATGATGGGCTTCCTCAAATTGCCCTAGGTCTTCGTGAGCAAGCGAGTTGGATGCACACCCACTTAGATTCTTTTGTTGAGCTTTCATATACTTATTGCTCTAGTGCATCCGTTGCATGGCAATCCCTACTCACTCACATTGATATCTATTGATGGGAATCTCCATAGCCCATTGATACGCCTAGTTGATGTGAGACTATCTTCTCCCTTCTTGTCTTCTC
This sequence comes from Aegilops bicornis, assembly GCA_021605145.1. Classification (NCBI taxonomy): domain Eukaryota; kingdom Viridiplantae; phylum Streptophyta; class Magnoliopsida; order Poales; family Poaceae; genus Aegilops; species Aegilops bicornis. The sequence continues at coordinate 502,510,716 of CM038675.1, forward strand.
CACAACCACCATTCTATTCCACATATAGTGCTATATCCATGGCTCACGCTCATGTATTGCGTGAAGATTGAAAAAGTTTTAAGAATGTCAAAAGTATGAAACAATTGCTTGGCTTGTCATCGGGGTTGTGCATGATTTAAATACTTTGTGTGTTGAAGATAGAGCATAGCCAGACTATATGATTTTGTAGGGATAACTTTCTTTGGCCATGATATTTTGAGAAGACATAATTCCTTTGTTAGTATGCTTGAAGTATTATTAATTTTATGTCAATATTAAACCTTTGTCTTGAATCTTTCAAATCTGAATATTCATACCACAATTAAGAAGAGTTACATTGAAATTATGCCAAGTAGCACTCCGCATCAAAAATTCTCTTTTTATCATTTACCTACTCGAGGACGAGCAGGAATTAAGCTTGGGGATGCCTGATACGTCTCCAACGTATCTATATTTTTTGATTGCTCCATGCTATATTATCTACTGTTTTGGACCATATTGGGCTTTATTTTCCACTTTTATATTACTTTTGGGATTAACCTATTAACCGGGGGCCCAGCCCAGATTCTTTGTTTTTGCCTATTTCGGTGTTTGAAGAAGCGGAATATCAAATGGAGTCCAAGCGGAATGAAACCTTGAACGTGATTTTCTCACGAATATGATCCAGGAAACTTGGACCCTCGCCAAGGAAGCTTCAAGGTGGGCACGAGGTAGAGGCGCGCCCTCCCCAGGCGCCCTCCACCCTCATGGGGGCCACGAGCTCCACCGACGTACTTCTTCCTCCTATATATACCTCATTGCCCCAAGCGATCGAGATCTGAGCCAAAAACCTAATTCCACCGCCGCAACTTTCTGTATCCACGAGATCCCATCTTGGGGCCTGTTCCGGAGCTCCGCCGGAAGGGGAACCCACCACGGAGGGCTTCTACATCATCATCATAGCCTCTCCGATGAAGTGTGAGTAGTTTACTTCAGACCTTCGGGTCCATAGTTAGTAGCTAGATGGCTTCTTCTCTCTTTTTGGATCTCAATACAATGTTCTCCCCCTCTCTTGTGGAGATCTATTCGATGTAGTCTTCTTTTTGCGGTGTGTTTGTTGAGACCGATGAATTGTGGGTTTATGATGAAGATTATCTATGAGCAATATTTGAATCTTTTCTGAATTCTTTTATGTATGATTGTTTATCTTTGCAAGTCTCTTCGAATTATCCGTTTGGTTTGGCCAACTAGATTGGTAGTTCTTGCAATGGGAGAAGTACTTAGCTTTGGGTTCAATCTTGCGGTGTCCTTTCCCGGTGTGATGGGGAAGCAAGGCACGTATTGTATTGTTGCCATCGAGGATAACAAGATGGGTTTTTTATCATATTGCATGAATTTATCCCTCTACATCATGTCATCTTGCTTAAGGAGTTACTCTGTTTTCATTAACTTAATACTCTAGATGCATCTTTGGATAGCGGTTGATGAGTGGAGTAATAGTAGTAGATGCAGGCAGGAGTCGGTCTACTTGTCTCGGACGTGATGCCTATATACAAGATCATACCTAGATACTCTCATAACAATGCTCAATTCAGTCAATTGCTCAACATTAATTCGTTCACCCACCGTAAAATACTTATGCTCTTGAGAGAAGCCACTAGTGAAATCTATGGCCCCCGGGTCTATTCTCATCATATTAATCTTCCTACGCTTTATTATTGCTTTGCTTTATACTTTTCCTTTTATTTTACTTTGCATCTTTATACCAAAAGTATTATCTATCATCTCTATCAGATCTCACTCTTGTAAGTGACCGTGAAGGGATTGACAACCCCTAATCGCGTTGGTTGCGTTGAGCTATTTGTTTTGTGTAGGTACGAGGGACTTGCGTGGCCTCCTACTTGATTGATACCTTGGTTCTCAAAAACTAAGGGAAATACTTACGCTACTCTGCTGCATCATCCTCTCCTCTTCGGGGAAAACCAACGCAAGCTCAAGACGTAGCAATGCAACCGGAAGGTTTTATCGATCCAAAGGATGCTAACAAAGTGTGCAAGCTCCAGTGATCCATTTATGGACTGGTGCAAGCATCTTGGAGTTGGAATAAATTTTTTGATAGTGTGATCAAAGCATATGGTGTTATACATACTTTTGGAGAAGCATGGATTTACAAGAAAGTGAGTGGGAGCTCTATAGCATTTCTAATATTATATGTGGATGGCATATTGTTGATTGGAAATGATATAGAATTTCTGGATAGCATAAAAGGATACTTGAATAAGAGTTTTTCAATGAAAGACCTCGGTTAAGCTGCTTATATATTAGGCATCAAGATCTATAGAGATAGATCAAGACACTTAATTGGACTTTCACAGAGCACATACCTTGATAAAGTTTTGAAGAAATTCAAAATGGATCAAGCAAATAAAGGGTTCTTGCCTGTGTTACAAGGTGTGAAGTTGAGTCAGACTCAATGCCCGACCACTGCAGAAGATAGAGAGAAAATGAAAGTCATTCCCTATGCCTCACCCATAGGTTCTATCATGTATGCAATGTTGTGTACAAAACCTGATGTGTGCCTTGCTATTAGTTTAGCAGGGAGGTACCAAAGTAATCCAGGAGTGGATCAGTGGACAGCGGTCAAGAACATCCTGAAATACCTGAAAAGGACTAAGGATATGTTTCTCATTTATGAAGGTGATAAAGAGCTCGTCGTAAATGGTTACGTCGATGCAAGCTTTGACACCGATCCGGATGACTCTAAGTCACAAACTGGATACGTATTTATATTGAATGTTGGAGCTGTCAGTTGGTGCAGTTCTAAACAGAGCGGCGTGGCGGGATCTACGTGTAAAGCGGAGTACATAGCTGCTTCGGAAGTAGCAAATGAAGGAGTCTGGATGAAGGATTTCATAACCGATCTAGGTGTCATACCTAGTGCATCGGGTCCAATGAAAATCCTTTGTGACAATACTGGTGCAATTGCCTTGGCAAAGGAATCCAGATTTCACAAGAGAACTAAGCACATCAAGAGATGCTTCAATTCCATCTGCGATCAAGTCAAGGAGGGAGACATAGAGATTTTCAAGATACATACGGATCTGAATGTTGCAGACCCATTGACTAAGCCTTTCTCACGAGAAAAACATGATCAACACCAAGACTCCATGGGTGTTAGAATCATTACTATGTAATCTATATTATTGACTCTAGTGCAAGTGGGAGACTGAAGGAAATATGCCCTAGAGGCAATAATAAATTTGTTATTTACATTTCCTTATATCATGATAAATGTTTATTATTCATGCTAGAATTGTATTAACCGAAAACTTAGTACAAGTGTGAATACATTGACAAACAGAGTGTCCCTAGTATGCCTCTACTTGACTAGCTCGTTAATCAAAGATGGTTAAGTTTCCTAGCCATAGACATGTGTTGTCATTTGATGAACGGGATCACATCATTAGAGAATGATGTGATGGACAAGACCCATCCGTTAGCTTAGCACTATGATCGTTTAGTTTATTGCTATTGCTTTCTTCATGACTTATACATGTTCCTATGACTATGAAATTATGCAACTCCCGAATACCGGAGGAACACTTAGTGTGCTATCAAAAGTCACAACGTAACTGGGTGATTATAAAGATGTTCTACAGGTGTCTCCGGTGGTGTTTGTTGAGTTGGCATAGATCGAGATTAGGATTTGTCACTCCGATACTCGGAGAGGTATCTCTAGGCCTTCTCGGTAATGCACATCACTATAAGCCTTGCAAGCAATGTGACTAATGAGTTAGTTGCGGGATGATGCATTTTGGAACGAGTAAAGAGACTTTCCGGTAACGAGATTGAACTAGGTATGGTGATACCGACGATTGAATCTCGGGCAAGTAACATACCGATGACAAAGGGAACAACATATGTTGTTGTGCGGTTTGACCGATAAAGATCTTCGTAGAATATGTAGGAGCCAATATGAGAATCCAGGTTTCGTTATTGGTTATTGACCGGAGATGTGTCTTGGTCATGTCTACATAGTTCTCGAACCCGTAGGGTCCGCACGCTTAACGTTAGATGATGATTCGTATTATGAGTTTATGTGATTTGATGTACCGAAGGTTGTTCGGAGTCCCGGATGAGATCACGGACATGACGAGGAGTCTAGAAATGGTCAAGACATAAATATTGATATATTGGAAGGTTACATTCGGACACGAAATGGTTCAGGTTGTTTCGGATAAGTTTCGGAGTACTGGGGGTTACCGGAACCCCCCCCCCCCCCGGGGAAGCTATTGGGCCTCATGGGCCTTAGTGGAGAAGAGAGAGGGCCGGCCAGGAGGTGGCGCGCGCCCCCCTTGCCCCAATCCGAATTGGACAAGGGGAGGGGGCGGCGCGCCCCTCCTTCCATCTCTCCTCCTCCTCCTCCTTCCCCCCTTCTCCCACTTGGAATAGGAAAGGGCGGGGGGCCGAATCCTACTAGGTTTGGAGTCCTAGTAGGACTCCCCCCCATCGCGCGCCTCCCCTCTTGGTCGGCCTCCTCCTCCCCCTCATTTATATACGTGGGGAGGGAGCACCCTAGAACACACAAGTTAATCTTTATCCATGTGTGGTGCCCCCTCCACAGTTTTACACCTCGGTCATATCATTATAGCGCTTAGGCGAAGCCCTGCGTCGGTAACTTCATCATCATCAACACCATGCCATCGTGCTGACAAAACTCACCCTCGACCTCAGCTGGATCAAGAGTTCGAGGGACGTCACCGAGCTGAACGTGTGCAGATCGTGAAGGTGTCGTGCGTTCGATACTTGATCGGTTGGATCGCGAAGACGTTCGACTACATCAACCGCGTTACTAAACGCTTTCGCTTTCGGCCTACGAGGGTCGTGGACACACTCTCCCCGCTCGTTTCTATACTTCTCCTAGATAGATCTTGCATGATCGTCGGCAAAAATTTTGGAATACTACGTTCCCCAACAAGTAGAGCCCGTGAGAAAGGTGACTGCTCAGTCAGCTATCAAGTTCTTGGAAGGATTGGTGTGCCGCTTCGGAGTCCCTGCCCAGATCATCACTGACAATGGCACCCAATTCACGAGCCGCGCCTTCATGCAATATGTTCATGTCCTCGAAAGTAAGATCTCATTGGCCTCTGTTGCACATCCAAGGAGCAACGGGCAAGCTGAGAGGGAAAACGCTGAAGTGTTGCGAGGACTCAAGACAAGAACATTTGATAAGCTGCAGAAGTGTGGCAGACCATGGATCGACAAGCTGCCGGTGGTTCTTTGGTCCCTCAGAACGACACCAAATCAAGCTACCGGGCAGACTCCCTTCTACCTAGTCTATGGGGCAGAAGAAGTTATCCCCACAGAACTCATTTACGGATCACCTCGAGTGCTTGCCTACGACGAAGTAGCGCGGGAACAACACCGACATGACGATGCTATGCTACTTGAGGAGAACCGTCTCCGGGCTGCTACGCGTGCTGCACACTACCAGCAAACGCTGCCTTGCTATCACAGCCGCAGGGTTCATGCCTGGTGTTTTGAGGAAGGAGACCTTGTCCTTAGGCGCGTTCAGTCCGCCAAGGGTACAAACCAGTTGACGCCGAAGCGGGAAGGCCCTTACCGGCTAGTACGAGTCACCAGACCTGGCGCAGTCCGTCTAAAGACCAGAGATGGCATCCAATTGCAAAACTCATGGAATACTGAGCATCTCCGCAAGTTCTACCCGTAAGGAGGGCCCGAAACCTTTGGAATGATAGTTGATTTGATTTTGTGAAAAAACAGAAACTTTTGGGCCCAGCACTGGAATTCTCTAAATTTACTGGGTGTGCTTTTGATCTTAATTTTTGACACATGACCGATATACAAATTTCCCTCGTTGTCCTAATTTTTTAGAATTTTTTGATTTACAGAAGTATAGTCATAATTCAAGTTACGAAAGACTGTTCTGTTTTTTGATAGATTCTATTTTCATTGCATTGTTTACTTGTTTTGATGAAACTATGGATTGTATCGGGGGGTATAAGCCATGGAGAAGTTAGAATACCATAGGTATAATGCAATGATAAAATATGAATGGGCTGAAAACAGTACCTAAAGTTTGTGATTTGGTTATTGTAACGGATCTCACGAAGATTTTGTTGAGCTTTGTGTGCAGAAGTTTTCAAGTTTTGAGTGAGACCACGATGGATGAAGGAATAAGGAGTGGCAAGATCCTAAGCTTGGGGATGTCCAAGGCACCCCAAGGTAATATTCAAGGACTCCCAAGCATCTAAGCTTGGGGATGCCCCGGAAGGCATCCCCTCTTTCTTCTACCAACCATCGGTAAAATTACTTGGAGCTATATTTTTATTCATCACATGATATGAGTTTTGCTTGGAGCATCGTGTATTATATGAGTCTTTTTCTTTGTTTTCTTTTTAATTTTTCACAATAATCTTTGCTAGAAACACCTATTTGAGAGAGACACACATTTATCATGATTTGTTAGAATACTCTATGTGCTGCACTTATATCTTTTGAGCTAGGCGGTTGCTCTAGTACTTCACTTATGTCTTTTTGAGCACGGTGGTGATTATATTTTGAAGAAATACATGCACTCTCATGATTCACTTATATTATTTTGAGATTTGATAATAGTAATGGTAATATGCATAAGATATGAATTTGGTCCTAATGTGATGGATATTCAAGAAGGATATAATAAAAACTTTCATGTAGATCACTGAATATGATAAGTTTGATTCCTTGCAATAGTTTTGCGATATGAAGGTGATAATATGTGAGTTGTACTGGTGAGTAATTGTGGTTTAATAAGAATATTTGTGTTAAGGTTTGTGATTCCCTATGCATGCACGTAAAGTCAATAGTTATGCAACGAAGTTGCGTCCTAGTTTTGGTGCACTATTCAGTGTTAGTTATGTTCAATGCATGTTTATGACTGTTTTTGTTTTTTGGCTGGTTGTTTCTCAATCTATTTGCTAGCCTCCATTTGTACTAAGCAGGAATGTTGCTTGTGCATCCAAATTCCTTAAACCTAAATTTGTGCCATATGAGTCCACCATACTTACCTATATGCGGTATTTACATGTCGTTCCAAGTAAATTTGCATGTGCCAACTCTAATCATTCAAAATAATTTTCCATTTTGTGTGCCCATACCGCTAATGAAGCGGCAGGGGCTGGCCAATTTCTTTCTTGCTAGGCGGGTTATTCTCACTATGCGTGTTTATTCACCTGTCATTGCACAAGAAAGTGGCAGGTAATAGGGATGCCCAGTCCAATAATGGATCAATAATAATAATAAATTCCTTGTAAAGTTGAAAGTTTGGAAGGCACCCGTGGATACGGCTAGCCATGGATTGTGAAAGAATGGTGGCAAGGAAATGAACTTTGTTTGGTGTTTGGGAACCGCCTATAATGTGTCTAGCATGGAAGATGTTGGGAACTCTCAGTCATGACACTGACAGGAAAAGCTTGCCTCTCAAAATAACTTTACCTCTCTATTTTAAGCTTTGAGCTCTGTCACCTCTGCAAATCTCTACTTCCCTCTGCGAAGGGCCTCTCTACTTTATTTTTATGCAATTTTTATTTTTATTTCGAGTCTTCACCTTCTCTTCTAAGCATAAACTAGAGAACACTATTGTCATACTTGTGCATTGGGTGTAGTTAATATTGAGTGTGTTTCATGAATCGATCAATGATTGAGCATGACAGGCTAGGGATACCTTTCTTTAGTGTTGATATTTGGAAGACATGATTATTTGTTGGTATGCTTGAGTATTTATATCTTTATGTCAAACTATAGACTATTGCTTTGACTCATTCGGATCTCAATGTTCATGCCACAAAAGAAAGATTACATGATGAATATGATAGGCAGCATTCCACATCAAAAATTCTTTTTTTATCATTTACCTACTTGAGGACGAGAAGGAATTAAGCTTGGGGATGCTTGATACATCTCCAACGTATCTATATTTTTTTATTATTCCATGCTGTTATAGTATCAATCTTGGATGTTTTATATGCAATTATATGCAATGTTATATCATTTTTTTGGGACTAACCTATTAACTTAGTGCCAAGTGTGAGTTGTTGTTTTTGCCCGTTTCTTCCAGAAAATCAGTACCAAACGGCAAATGCCATGAAACTTTTTGATGACTTTTTATGGACAAAAGAGACCCTGGAAGCTTCGGGAGAGGGCCAAAAGATGAAGGTGTAGCCCACAAGGCACCAGGCCGCGCCCTGGTGGCTTGTTGAGCTATTTGACCCTCTATAAATTCTCTAAAATCGGGAAACCAATAAAGAGCCACCCAAAATACGTTTTCCGCCGCCGCAAGCTTCTGTTCTTGAGAGATCCCATCTAGGGCCTTTTCTGGCACTCTGTCGGAGGGGAATCAGCCACGGATGGGTTCTACATAAACCCTGCTGCCCCGCGGGTGATGTGTGAGTAGTTTACCACATACCTATGGGGTCCATAGTAGCTAGATTGCTTCTTCTCTCTTGTTGTTCTTCAATACAATGTTCTCCTTGATGTTCTTGGAGATCTATTCGATGTAATCACTTTTTGCGATGTGTTTGTTGGTATGCGATGAATTGTGAGTTTATGGTCAGATTATCTATGAATATTATTTGAGTCTTCTATGAACTCTTTTATGCTTGATTATTATAGCTTTGTATTTCTCTCTGATCTATTGATTTGGTTTGCCAACTAGATTGATTTTTCTTGCAATGGGAGAGGTTCTATGTGATGGGTTCGATCTTGTGGTGCTCGATCCCAGTGACACAAAGGGACATGACACATATTTGTATCATTGCCATTAAGGATAAAAATACTTGGTTTATTCATATTAATTGAGTTTAGTTTGTCTACATCATGTCATCTTGCTTAAGGCGTTACTCCGTTCTTTATGAACTTAATACTCTAGATGCATGCTGGATAGAGGTCGATGCGTGGAGTAATAGTAGTAGATGCAGGCAGGAGTCGGTCTACTTGTCTCGGATGTGATGCCTACATACATGATCATTGCCTTAGATATCGTCATGTTATTCGCTTTTCTACCAATTGCCCAACACTAATTTTTTTACCCACTGTATGCTACTTTCAAGAGAGAAGCCTCTAGTGAAAACTATGGCCCCCGGGTCTATCTAAATCATATATAAAAATCCAAAAATATATTGCCGCACTTTTATTCCCGTTATTTTATTTTGTGTTTTTTATTTATTTATCTATCTATCATTACGAGATTTGATCCTTGTAGTTAATCGCCAAGGGATTGACAACACCTAATTTGCGTCGGGTGAAAGTATTTGTTATTTTGTGTGTAGGTGTTGCTGACGAGGTGTTATGTGATTCTCCTACTGGATTGATAACCTTGGTTTCTAACCAAAGGAAATATTTATCTCTATTGTACTGCATCATCCCCTCCTCTTCGGGGAAATCCCAACGCAGCTCACAAGTAGTAAGTGGCTGCACGAATCACATGACTGCTAACAGGAATCTACTCACCAACGCCCCCCTCGCACCATCTCATCTGAAGCATGTCACCTACATTGACAAAGGCAAAGTCAAGGTATTGGACCTAGGTAAGGTTGCTATCTCTAAGGACCAACACATGGGAAAAGTGATGCTTGTCGAATCCTTTGGATACAACCTCATGTTTGCCTCAATGCTTTGTGAACTTGGTATGATTGTCATCTTTGGCAAATATAGATGCATTGTGTTGTTGGAATCTGACAAATCCAAAGTTTTTAAAGGCTTTACGAGAGGTGATTTGTACATTGTAGATTTTTATCTAGGTCCTCAGCCTGCCACATGTCTATTGGCAAAATCTTCAGAGTGCCGGCTATGGCGCCTACGACTTGGACATGCTGGCATGAGGAATTTGAGCACTCTCGTCAACAAGAAGCACATCATTGGCATCGAGGGTGTCAAATTTGTCAAAGATCATCTGTGTGGGGCTTGTGAGTCTAGAAAGATGACCAGATCCAAGCACTCAGCAAAGACAATCATGACCACTAGTCGTCCCTTTGAATTACTTCATATGGACTGGTAGGAAAAGACCATCGCTCGTCCCCGACCACCACTCATAAGGAAGACAATTAATAATAAATCATGCTTCGACTTCTTAGCACAACTAGAAACCATACATGCATGCCTCAGGAATCACAAACCTTAACACCAATACTCTTACTAAACCACAATCATTCACTAGTACCTCCCACATATTACAATCTTAATACCGCAAAACTATTGCAAGGAATCAAACTTATCATATTCAGTGATCTACATGATTTTTTTATTATATCCCTCTTGAATACCAATCATATTAGGAACAATTTCATAACTCGTGCATATTGCCATTACTAATTATTAGACTCTCAAAAAGATATAAGTGAAGCATGAGAGTGTAACTATTTTTTAGAATATAATCACACTCGTGCTCTAAAAGATATAAGTGAAGCACATAGAGTATTCTAACAAATCACGAATAAGTGTGTGTCCCTCTCAAAAGGTGTGTCCAATAAAGTTGATTGTGAAAAAATAAAAATCAAGCAAAGCAAAGACCCCTATAATACACGACGCTCCAAGCAAAACTCATATCATGTGATGAATAAAAATATAGCTCAAAGTAATACACTGATGGATTGTAGATGAAGGAGAGGATGCCTTCTGGGGCATCCCCAAGCTTAGACACTTGAGTCTCCTTGAGCATTACCTTGGTGTGCCTTGATCATCCCCAAGCTTAGGGTCTTGCCACTCCTTATTCCTTCATCCATCATGATCTCACTCAAAACTTGAAAACTTCAGCACAGAAAACTCAACAGAAACCTTGTGATATCCGTTATTATAACAAGAAAATCATAAAATTTAGGTACTGTTATGAAACCATTCATATTTTAATCTTGCACATTAGCTACTGTATTCCAACTTCTCCATGACTTATATCCCCCAATATAATCGATAGCATCATCAAAACAAGAGAACTATGCAATAAAAACAGAACAGTCAGTAAAGATCTAAATTAATCGTATACTTCTGTAAGTCCAACAATTCCGACAAATAAGGACAACATGGGCAATTTGCATATCAATCATGTCAAAAAAATCCGAAGAGAAGCACGTCAAAAGTTTATGTTTTTTCACAGAATCAAGTCAACTATCAACCAAATTATCCCAAAGGCTTTACTTGGCACAAACACTAATCAAAATATAAGAACGCAATATATTTGTGTGGACACTCAATAACAGAAAAGAAAATAAGAAAAATAAGATAACTATTGGGTTGCCACCCAGCAAGCGCTTTTTTTATGCCCCTAGCTAGGCGTAAGGCAAAGTTTCAAGTATTATCATCCTTCAAGTTAATTCCATAGGTGGCCCTCATAATATATTTATATGGTGTCTTAATTCTATTTCGAGGGAAGTGCTCCATTGCTTTCTTTAATGGAAATTGGAATCTTATATTACCTTCTTTCATACGAATAATAGAACCTATGGTATTATAGGACAAGAGAAATTGCAATGAATATCAAGCATTATGAAATCCAAGGGAACATAATTTCTATTAGCAAGAATTAGAACATCATTTATTCTACCCAATGGTTTCTTAATAGGGGAATCCACCAGATGCAAATTAAAGGAACATTCATCCATATCGGTAAGGCCTATCACATCACATAAAGATTTTGGTATAGTAGAAATGCTAGCACCAAAATCACATATAGCATTACATTCATAATCTAGTAGGTTCCCATTCATTATATAATTTCCTAGGTATTGAAACCTCCAACTCTAGCTTTCCTTCACGAGCTTTCATCATAGCTTTTATGATATATTTAGTGAAAGCTTATTTTTCATAAGCATTGGGTGAATTTATCATGGATTGCAACAAGAAATACGTTCAATTAAAGATTAACTATCATAATTAAAGTCCTTGTAATCCAAAGTAGTGGGCACATCACTATTTAATTTTTTGACCTCTCCAAACCCACTTTTATTATTTTTATCAATAAGATCATCACCCTTCGAACAATTGGGACGCATTCTAGCTAAAGTTGACTAATATCCAATCCCTTTTTTTATCAAGTTTTATATTACTAAACAAAGATTCAATAGGTGAGACACCAATCATTTTAATATCTTCATGATGATTAGGGTAAAAATCGCACAAAATAGCCTTTTCTAGGAATTCTCGCTTAGCTCTCACCCTAGCGGTCCTCTCTTTACTTTCATTAATGGGGACATAGATAGCTTTAATAGACTCATTAATATCATGCTTGGGTGAAAAAATTCTAGATTTAAGAGTTTCCACATCATGCACAATTCTATCCATGTTTCTAGCCATATCATCAACTTTATTCATTTTTTCTTCAACCATGGCACTAAGAATCTTTTGAGAATTTATTAATTCCTTTAAGTTGTTTTGAAGATCAGTTGGTATACTATTATTATTATAAGAATTACCATAGGAATTACAATAATTATTAGTGGAATTTACAGGATACGGTCTAGGATTAAAATTACCTCTATAAGCATTATTGTTGAAATTGTATCTAGAGACAAAATTCACATAAATGCCATCATTATTTTGCTCAATCAAAATATATAATGGCACATCATTAGGATCAACATGACCATTTTTACTAGAAACCATTTTCGTAAGAGCATCCATTTTATCACTGAAAGTATTAATTTCTTCGACAAAATTTACCTTCTTACCAGTATGAGCTCTTTTGGTGTGCCATTGCGAATAATTTGCCATGATATTATAAAGAAGTTTTGTAGCTTTCCATGAAGGTACCACCGGTAGCAGAGTCTAGAATATTTCTAGAAATGAAGTTTAGTCCCACATATTTTTTTATGATCATCCATAAGCTTAAACCATGAGTGGGGCAATTTCTAATCATTGATTTCATTCTCTCCCAAGATTGTGCAACATGTTCATGCTCAAGCTGCTTAAAATTCATTATTTGATTTCCAAGAGAAATAATTTTAGTGGGAGGAAAATACTTGGCAATGAAAGCATCATTACACTTATCCCAATAATCAACTATTTCTAGGCAAGGATGAAAACCAAGTTTTAGCACAATCTCTTAGTGAGAACAGAAATAATTTGAACTTAACAATATCATTATCCACATCTTTTTTCTTTTCAATATCACATAATTCAACGGAAATATTAAGATGGGATGCAACATCTTCATTATGACTTCCAGAAAATTGTTATTTCATAACAAGATTTAGCAAAGCGGCATTAATATCACATGACTCGGCACTAGTGGTGGGAGGAGCAATTGGAGTACTAATAAAATCATTATTATTAGTATTAGAAAAGTCACACAACTTAGTGTTTTCTTGAGACATAGCGGCAAAGCAAGCAAACTAGCAAACAAAAATATTTTTGTGTTTTTGTAAAAAAAAGTTAGAAGTAGGGGAGATGAAAATGAGAGGAAAATGCAAATAAAATAAGAGCAAGTAGCTGATAGTTTGTGCGAAGGTACTTGATAGGTTTTGGTGATGTCTCCCCGGCAACGGCGCGAGAAATTCTTCCTGCTACTTGTGAGCTGCATTTGGATTCCCTCGAAGAGGAGAGGAGATGCATTACAATAGAGATAAGTATTTCCCTCGGTTAAGAACCAAGGTTATCAATCCAGTAGAAGAACCACACAAAACCTTGTTAGCAGCACCTGCACACACAAAAGCAAATACTTGCACCCAATGCAAACAAGAGGGTTGTCAATCCCCTTGGCGGTTACTTGCAAGGATTAAATCTTGTAGTGGTAGATAGGTAAAGTAAATTGCAAAATAAGAGAAAGGAAATAAAATTGCAGCAAGGTATTTTTGGATTTTATATATGATAAAAGTAGACTCGGGGCCCTAGTTTTCACTAGAGGCTTCTCTCTTGAGCACATAACATACGGTGCTTGAACAAATTACTATTCGGCAATTGAAAGAAAAGTGCATAGTTATGACGATATTCAAGGCAATGATCATGTATATAGGCATCACGTCTGAGACAAGTAGACTGACTCCACACTAAGTTACCTCAATGGGGATATGAATCTCCCCTATAATAAGTTTCATATTTCTTTTTGACAGAAGGAGTAGGGAATTGAAAACCTCCAATAGTGATTGTCGAAGCTTTTTCAGTAATGTTGATACCATTCACTTGGAATTGTTTCTTCGGAAAGTGCATCATATGCTCATTACCACTGATATGAAAATTGACTTTACTTTTGTTGCAATCAATAATAGCCCCTGCAGTATTCAAAAAGGGTCCACCAAGGATAATCGACATGTTGTCGTCCTCGGGCATATCAAGTATACCAAAGTCTGTTAAGATAGTAACATTTGCAACTACAACAGACACATGCTCACAAATACCGATAGGTATGGTAGTTGATTTGTTAGCCATTTGCAATGATATTTCAGTAGGTGTGAGTTTACTCAAATCAAGTCTTCTATATAAAGAGGAAAGCATAACACTAACACCGGCTCCCAAATCACATAAAGCAATTTTGACATAATTTCTTTTAATGGATCATGGCATAGTAGGTATTCCTGGGTCTCCTGGGTTTTTAGGTACTCCGTCCTTAAAAGAGTAATTTGCAAGCATGGTGGAAATTTCAGCTTCAGGTATCTTTCCTTTGTTGGTGACAATATCTTTCATATACTTAGCATATGGGGCCATCTTCGAAATATCAGTCAAATGAGTGTGCAAAAAGATAGGCCTAAGCATTTCAGCAAAGCGTTCAAATTTTTCTCCATCCTTATTCTTAGATCATTTAGTTGGGTCTGGTTCCCCATGATTCTCATTATTTACCATGTTTTCTAGCAATGAAATCTCTTTTTATCATAATGTTTATTCTTTGGAGGTGGGTTATTAAGATCAACAACAGGTTCTATCTCAACATCATTATCAGGTTCTTTATCATTGTCTGGTTGAGTATCTTCATGAACCTTATCACTATCTTTATCATTATCAGTAAGTGCATGTTCATTACTAGATTGTGTCTCAGCATCTGAAATAGAAACATCATTACTATTCTCAGAAGGTTTTTCTACCTCAAGTTCACTAGAAGTATGCGAATTCCTACCATTTTTATTTTTATTTTTCTTCTTAGATGCACTAGGTGCATCTGTATTAATTCTTTGAGAATCTTCTTCAATTCTCTTAGGATGACCTTCAGGATAAAGTGGCTCCTGAGTCATTTTACCTCCTCTAGTCATTACTCTAACAGCATGATCATTCACTTTATTGTTCATCTCATTAAGCAAATCATTTTGAGATTTAGCAACTTGTTCTAACTAGGGTTGAACCATGTATGCATGTTTACCTAGACCTTTTACATCATTAGCAATTCTGAACATTAAGTCACTCAAGTGATCGATTATGAAAGAATTACATTTCAGTTGCTTCATAACATATGTATTAAAGTGTTCTTGCTTAACAATGTAGTTATCAAATTCATCCAGGCGTTGACTAGCAGATTTATTATAAGGAATATCACCTTCAACAAATCTCATGAGATAATTTACCTCTACTACCTGTGTCAAGGTATCAAGTCCATGTATTTCTTCAATGGGTGGTAAATTCTTAACATCTTCAGCTTTAATACCTTTTTCTTTCATAGATTTCTTTGCCTCTTGCATATCTTCAGGACTGAGAAATAGAATACCCCTCTTCTTCGGAGTTGGTTTAGGTGGTGGTTCAGGAAGTGTCCAATCACTATCATTCCTCAATATATTATTTAATAGTTCTTAAGCTTGTTAAATAGTTCGTTCCCTGAAAGCATAACCAACACAACTATCTAGGTAGTCCCTAGAAGCATCGGTTAGTCCATTATAAAAGATATCAAGTATTTCATTTTTCTTGACAGGATGATCAGACAAAGCACTAAGTAATTGGAGAAGCCTCCCTCAAGCTTAAGGGAGATTATCTTCTTCAATTCGCACAAAGTTAAATATTTCCTGTAAGACAACTTGTTTCTTATGAGCAGGAAAATATTTTTCAGAGAAGTAATATATCATATCCTGGGGACTACGCACACAACTAGGAGCAAGTGTATTAAACCATATCTTAGCATCATCCTTTAATGAGAAAGGAAACAACTTAAGGATATAGTAATAGAGATTTTTTTTCCTCATGAGAAAACAGGGTGGCTATATCATTCAGTTTAGTGAGATGTACCACAACAGTTTCAGATTCATAACCATGAAAAGGATTAGATTCAACCAAAGTAATTAACTCAAGAGAGAATTCATAATCCTTATCAGTAACAAAGATAGGTGAGGTAGCAAACTTAGGATCATATTTCATTCTTGCATTCAGAGATTTTTCTTTCAACTTACATAATAGTTTCTTAACATCATCTCTATCATTACAAGCAAGAAATTCTCTAGTTATCTCCTCCCCCACAACATAAATTTCAGGTATTTTAGGCATTTCAATTCTAGGGTAGCTAGGCCTAATAGGTGGACCATAAATTTCACCAATTTCACCAATTTCAATTTTTTTAGCTCTAGCAAGTTGTTCATCGAGAAATTCACCTAGTGGCACAATATCATCAAGTATAGTACTAGCATTATCAATAGCATCATTCATAGCAGAAGTAGCATCATCAATTACTTGTGACATATCAGGATTAATAACAGGTGGTGATGTTGCAAGCTTATTTGAAACAGAAGGTGAATCAAGTGCTGAGCTAGATGGCAGTTCCTTACCTCCCCTCGTCTTAGAGGGAAAGATCTTGGTTGTATTATCTTTCCTATTCTTCATACTGATCAACAGATATAAATCCCAAGTGACTCAGCAAATAAGGCTATGGTCCCCGGCAACGGCGCCAGAAAAGGGTCTTGATAACCCACAAGATAGGGGATCGCATCGGTTTTCGAGGGTAGATTATTCAACCCAAATTTATTGATTCGACACAAGGGGGGCAAAGAATATTTGCAAGTATTAGCAGTTGGGTTGTCAATTCAACCACACCTAGAGAACTAAATATCTGCAGCAGAGTGATCAATAGCACAGTAGTATGATAGTTTGATAGCAGTGGTAACTGGTAACAATAGCAATAGTAACGGTAACAATAACAGTAGCAGTTTTATAGTGATTGTAACAACACCAGCTACAACAATAGTAACTTAGCAAGATGAATATGCGAAAGTCGTAGGAATTGGATTGGGGATGGATAATTATGTTGGATGACATTCATCATGTAACAGTTATAATTTAGAGCGACACAGAACTAGCTCCAATTTATCAATGTAATGTAGGCATGTATTCCGTACATAGTCATATGTGATTATGATAAGAACTTGCATGACATCTTTTGTCCTACCATCCCGTGGCAGTGTGGCCCATAAGGAAACTAAGGGATATTAAGGCCTCCTTTTAATAGAATACTGGAACAAAGCATTAACACAGTGAATACATGAACTCTTCAAATTACGGTAATCACCGAAAAGAACAATTATTTTCACCTTGGGTTATGCAGATCATAACATGTAATAGGTGCGTATAACTTGCAAGATAGGATCAAGAACTCAAATATATTCATGAAAACATAAAGGGTTCAGATCTGAAATCATGGCACTCGGGTCCTAGTGACAAGCATTAAGCATAGAAAGTCATAGCAACATCAATCTCATAACATAATGGATACTAGGGGTCAAGCCCTAACAAAACTAACTCGATTACATGATAAATGTCATCCAACCCATCACCGTCCAACAAGCCTATGGAGAAATTACTCACTCCCGGTGGTGAGCATCATGAAATTGGTGATGAAGAAGAGTTGGTGATGATGATGACGACGAATCCCCCTCTTCGGAGCCTTGAACGGACTCCAGATCTGGCCTCCTGATGAAGAACATGAGGTGGCAGCGGCTCCGTATTATAAAACGCGATGAAACTTCTTCTCTTATTTTTTCTCGGGAAATCTGAATTTATAGCGTTGGAATTAAGGTCAATGGAGCCACGTGGGCCCCATGAGGCATTAGGGCGTGCTCAGGGGGTGGGCACGCCCTGGTGGCTTGTGGGCCACTGGTGGCTCCCGTCCTGTGGGTCTTGGATCCAGTATTTTTTATATATTCCGTAAAAAATCTCTAAAAAGTTCCGTCTAATTCCGAGAACTTTTATTTCTGCGCAAAAACAACACCATGGTAGTTCTGCTGAAAACAACGCCAGTCCGGGTTAGTTCCATTCAAATCATGCAAATTAGAGTCCAAAACAAGAGCAAAAGTGTTTGGAAAAGTAGATACGATGAAGACGTGTCAATGGTTTTGGTCGTCAATCCCACTGTCACTAAAGCGCCATCACAAAAAATAAAATCATTACGGTACCACTATTTTCGTCACCTAAAATCATATCTTAGGTGATGGTTCCAGTTTTGTCGGAAGTCCAGTTTCGATGACGACCAAGACTGTCAACTTTAATCGGCTGATTTGTCATCTATTATCGCTTTTGGTGATGATAATATATCACTTGTAATTGGTTTTTCAGGTTTGATCGATCAACGATTTTGACAAATGGGCCCAACACATGTTGGTGTGGCTGCTTACCTGTGGGTTCAGCTAAGGTTTTTTCATTGACGGCAACCGTTAGTAATAACTAGGAGCGTCCAGTTTGATCATTCAACGGTACTAACATATGGGCTAGTAGATGCTGACGTGGCTTCTTACATGCAGGTCCAGACATCATTTTTTCTGTGACAATGGTCGTCACTAATAGTTACAATGATGGCGTTTGACCAGTCGGTGATTCTAACATATGGGCCCGGTGAGATACCAACATGGTTGTTGCCAAGTGGTCCCAAGCGTGGGTGACGTGGCTTCTTACAAGTGGGTCCACATGTTGATAATGGCATGCATAACTGTCACAGTTTGTAGACGCAACCAATTTGTTTTATATTGCAATTGGCAACCGTATTTGAATTAAAATCATATTTTTTTGAGAATTTTAATTTTAATTTCTACAAAATTTGAATTTGAATGCAAATTCAGCTATCGCAATTGTGATTAAATCACAAATTTGAAAATTGTCACACAAACTATGTGAGACATTACAACACCAACCATGGGATAGAGACACACAAAAAAAGACACATGACACAGTTTCATGACCATCAAAACAATGCACCAGTATGATGGGGGTGTTTGTTGAGCGGCAACCATGGGATGCTAGCGACGGCGTCCTAGAGATGAACTTAAGCATCCATCAATATCATTTTGCCTCTTTCCTAGAGCCAAAGTTTTCTCTTCCTTGGCATTCTTGATAGCATCAAGTTCTTCCTGCTGGTCTACAAGGGGAATCTTAACAGATTCAAGGTCTTGATGCAGCTCTACTAGGACAATTTTTAGAGCTTTAGTTCATCCTGCTACTCTAGCAGGGCCTTTTTGACAGTTTCAAGTACTTCCCGCTGATATACAAAGGTATTCTTGACATATTGAAATTCATGCTGGCAGGACATGCTTGACAGCTTCATGTTCTCGCCAATGCTTTGCCGGGCCCTTCTTCGCAACTTCAAGTTAGTGCTACTGCTTTGCCATGAAAGACCGAGCCAACAAACGACTCACCATCTGGTCGAGTCTCATCACGTCTGGCTGCAAGCTTTGATGAACTTCCGCCTTGTAGGCGTTTATCTGTAAGACCAACCCATGACACATTATTATGGAAAGACACCTAGTACCATAATGGATGTAAACTCTTGGTTATAAGTTTCTCGTGTACAACAACACACTGATCATGGGATCCTTCTTGCATATATAATTGGAGGCTTCGGCTGTCTAAATCGGGTTGCCACTGAGCTGGTATGAGAGTCATCCAGACTGTATAAAGACTTAGTTAGCCTGAATGCATGTAGTTAGGATAAAATTATATTATAAAGTCATATACCTGCTATATGCAACTACAAAAAAACTTCTCTTATCCCTCACCCCTTTTCTAGTATTTAATTTTTTCAAGTTACTTATACAAATGATCTATGTTCTTCGCTTCACTTTGATAGAAAAATAGTTGTGGCAGGTTCACTCAGCTCAGAATAAGAAATTAGCAACAAAAAAAAGTTACTCAAAAGCCAGATTTGAAGCATTCACCTATGCTCTTTATTCCCTTAAGGAGCAACTGATATTAATATACATCATACTAGAATCTTGTGATTGATATTTTCTTCAACAAGAAAATAATAAATAGTGAATGGGTATCTCTATCTTGTCTGTTTCTTTCCAGCTTCGTTAAGCTTAGCAATCTTTTGGATGCTCCAAGAAGCAATGGGAGCCTTCTTAAGTATCGATGGATCAACAGAAATTATTAAATGAATGTACTATGCGTACCTAATTTAAACATAGGAACATTAGGGTGTATGGTCTTCGTTCAGCGGGAATTGTTGCTTTAGCCTTTACGTCCTGTATCATATTCCTTACAAAAATCATCTATCTGAGCACTGCATATTAAGAATTGCATAAACATACTTAAATTAAGTAGAACAATCTTTACAAACTTTGCCAAGATATAAAACATAGGTAGCTCACTGTACCATTTTTTTACCTTTGTTTTTTTTTAAGAAGCAATTTGCTCAAAGTTGCACATGGTACAAATGTTAATTCTTTTTAAGTTACATATGTAGATGATCAATTCCTCTGTAGCTTGTAACTTGTCATGGAAGATAGACCATTTTGAGCCCTGTCTACAAACAAGTACAGTGCTCTAAAAATTGCTTTTAGAACTATTTTTTCTTTTCATTGGAAAAAATGCTCGTATTTTATGCTGAAAAACTACAAGCACATAAGGAACTCACATATTTTCATGTGTCTTATTATCAGAAGTTCTTTCTCTGATGCATTTTTTTTGAATTTAATGTTCACGGCAGGAGCACATCATGAGGCATTTTGCTATTCCTATTTTGTGGATCCAGCTTTGTGCAAATATAATCAAATCTTGCTTTTGTTTTGCCACTAGAACCTACTTGATTTGAATCAAAATTCTTATACATAATTTCATAATATTACTAGTGCTACTGCAATCGAATTGATGTGATAGCAAGGAAAACCAATACCGACGAACTGTTTATGTGGATTTAGGAAGTATTCTTGTAGAAATAGGCTCTCGTCCCGCTTTATAGATAAAGCAAACATCAAAGTTCATAGCCGAACAATACAAGGTAACGTGAAAGCCCTCTTACAAAGTAGAACCCAGAATAATCTGACAACATAAACGCACACGACTACGTTGCCAAGAAATAACACAGATGGGCCTGAATACAACGCCACAACATTGCCCTAGGACACCTAAACTCCACGACAACATCCTAGGCGTCAGTATTGGTATATACTTCCTCCGTTCCCAAATATAAGTCTTTTTAGAGATTCCAACAAGTGACCACATACGGAGCAAAATGAATGAATCTACACTCGAAAATATGTCTACGTACATCCGTATGTTGTAGTTTATTTAAAATGTCTAAAAAGACTTATATTTATGAACGGAAGGAGTAGATAAACCAAAGGAAGTATTCTCTCCTTGCTTTCTCTTTCCAGAGAAAATTAAAATACGAACCTCCCTCACAAAACAAGAGGATGATGGACCTCCATAGAATATAGTTTCTGGTGGTAATTAATTAGCCTGCATTTAGGAGGAGAGCATCAGGCTTTATTAGAAAGCAAATATTTTCTTATGTGAATTTCCTTTGAAAGACAAAGATAGCTGCAAGGGCTACGGTTCAGGGTATCTCTAGTTCGTGCAAATGATGGGAATAAGAAAGCTTCCTTTCTCTAAAAAAAGACGCAAGCGCCATGAACCAACGAAAGTGTAAGTACTCCCTTGGTAAACTAATATAAGAGCGTTTAGATAACTACTTCACTACTTTAATGATCTAAATACTCTTATATTAGTTTAACGAGGGAGTAATAATTAATAGAACATAGGTAACTATATGTTCCAAAATAGTTAACCATTTTTTTCTGCTCCAATAATAGTCTATACTATTGAAAATTCTATTCTTCGATAGCCCTTCCCTCCCCTCCTGAGGCACTCCCCCGCGCGCCCTTGGGAGGCAACCCTAGCGCCGCCACCCCCGCCCCCTCGCCGCCGCCAGAGGCGCCACCGGCCAAAGGCCGCATGGCGTAGGCGACGGCGGGGTGGTTTTCCCCTGCGTGCGGGTGGCTAGCGTCGGGGGGCGCCTTCCCCTGCGCTGCGGCGTCGGGTCCCAGCCGACCACTGCTCCGGCGCTCTTCTCATGCGTCCTCGTGGCCCGCCGGTGCTGCTTCCTCCTCTCCCCTCCCTCAGCGACGATCGTGGGGTCCGATGGTCTCGGGACGAGCTGGCGGCGGATCAAGGCATCCCTGCCAGATCCGGCGGATGTGATGGTCGGCGACGGCAGGGGTGGTCGGCGACCCTGTGGAGGTGGTGGTGATGCGGCTGGTGTCCCCGCTGCTCCGGTGCGGGGTGGCAGGACTCCAGGTGGATCTGACCAGGGCGTGGAGGCACAGGTGCTGTGGTGGTGGTAGATCGGCTGCGGCGGTGGCCGGATTGTTCTGGCGTCGACTTGTCTGTAGGTGGCCTGTGTCGGCCTTCGACTCCTCTCCTGGGCGTTCGGTTGGTACGCTCGTCGAAGGGGTGGCGTTCTCCCAGTTGGAGTCCATCGCCCGTCTTGCGGCCGGTGCCGCAGGACTGCGCTCGTCTCGCGCCCGGCAACAAGACTGCGCTCATCTCGCACCTGGTGCCGCAGGACGGCTCGATGGAGGCCAGTTGTGGCCAGCCTAGTGGATCTCGGCGCTGGGGGCCGACCAGGGGTACAAAAGGCGGGACCTTTCCGCTCGTCTCTTCGGTTGGGGTAGCGGCGGGTCTCGGGTGACGTGGTGTCAAGGCATTGGATACCGGGCGTCGGCCCTGGTGGTGGTGGCACGGTGCTCATGGGCTGAGCCCGTGCCTCGGTGCTGCCGGGTTGCCACGGTCGTGTGGGCGGCATGGTAACCGAGGTGTGGCGTTCGGTGGCGGTGAGTGTTGGCCGGTGTGAAAACCTGCTCTATCTTCAGATGGACCGGTGGCGACGAAGCTCGTTCCCTTCTTGAAGGTGTCGCCGCAACTCTCATTGCATGTAGTGTTGCTCGGGGGAAACTCTCATCCTAGGATCAGGCGGTGGTGACACTCTGGTGTCGTATCCTTGCTGAAGACGCCGGCTTGGAGCCCACGGTTCGTCAAATGCGGTTTCACTTCTTCACGGTGGCGTGTTCACGGTTGAAGCCCCCGGCTACTCTTGTAGTGCTAAAAATAGTGTTGCTGTGCTTAGCGACTATTTCAGGTCATGGACTAATAGTGTTGCCTTAGGTGTGTATTGTGCGGGTGTGCGTTTGTACCGGATGTTGTTGATCGTTGCTTTATAGTATATAAAGCGGAGTGAAAACCTTTTTGGGTAAAGTTCTAAGGCATCTGCTATCACAAATCCCTGCCTGGCCTGCCGTGACATCAGTTTTAGGTCAAGCCTAAAGTCCAAACCTAACTCCTGGTTTTGGATCATTGCCAAGGCAATCGCATCCTGTTTACTATGAGTACTGAAGCAATGCATAGTTAAGCCTCATTATTGAGCTCTCTTGTCCCCACTCTCACCACAAACACATGAAACCTGTCAAGTAATAAGCTCACATAGCTGATCAAACCGTGGGCCCAGAAATCTGACCAGAACCTATAGAAGATGGAACGATGGCGAGGATAATGCTGCAAGAGCAAACACATTGACAAGATTCTGCAATTAACAATTTCACTAGTACAGGCACAGGCTCAGTGGTAATGTCCACTTGAAGGGCTACCTTGTACATGTATATGCTAATGGTAATTGGACAAAGATGCTTCAGACGAATGATAAGGTTATAGGGTTGGATTAAGGGTCCTCCAACATCAATTATGGGAGCGTGTGTTATGATGCATGTTCAAGAGAAAAAATATTATGGGAACTTTAACTAAACGATTCTAATTAATAGGCCTACGTGTCATTTTGGATCGTTGTGGCATCCTGAAGACGAAAAAGTGTTCGTGAACCCTCATTTTAAATGGCATGCTTCCTGCTGCATTATTGAGCTTCCTTGATGATGATGTATATATACATTGGTGTCCAATAAAGACCTCCATGTGTCATTGTACTTGAAGTTCATGGATACCACCATTACTTGTAGCTAACCTCTTGAACTTATAAGTAAACGGAGCTTTCGGAGCAACTACTTATACCATTGCTTGCAGTTAACTTATTCATGGCATAAGCAAAGAAGTCTCCATCCTTTTCTTGCTGGGGCGGCTAAAGAGACTATCAAACAGTTGTCGTTGTAGGATAAGGTACAGATATTTTTCAGGAAGCATATGATCAGTTGCTGAAGCTGTCCGTTTCTATTTTATTTTTCATAGTGAAGCAGAACAGTGTTCAGAACAGCAATAACCTTTTCAAACCTGGATTAGATTTGAGAACCATACAGATGTCCATTCTGAAATACAGTACATGACATCTGAAACACAGTGCATGCCTCTGCTATACAGACAGATACAGTCACAGGAGATGATACCGTTACTGCAGGATGGCTCACAAAGTTATTCTGTTTCTCTTTTCATCATTTGATATGTGCGGATAGACCTGTCTAACAGTAGAATTCCATAACTGGTTAGAAAGCTTATAGATCTCAGACAATGCTAATTGGCTACTGCATTATTGAACTGATCCTGTTGCCACATACCTCAAAATGAAAGGCACAAGCACTTTGGCAAAAGTCTACTACTACTACTTTTGTAGCAACTGCTGTAAATGCTGCTCGACACTGTTGATTCCAGTGGTCTTCTTATGACCGCCTTTGCGATCAACATCTTCTGCATCTTTATTTTCCTTATCTGATCATAATAGATCAGTCATGAAAGACAAACAGCATTCCAATCTGCGATTGTGTGCAAGGTTCAACGAGTGGGCCAGCTGGTCAATTGTGTCACTGCAGGGGTCATCCATCTCTAGTGCTCACACGATATCGATGTTGTAGGATAGGATGATTATGTGTGCAAGATTAGGCTTCTTCTTAAGAATTTCAGGTCATGGACTAATAGGTGAATGAGTTAGTAGTACCTGGTACTCAAACTGTTAGGTGACTTGCTTGCCTCAATTTTCTTGTGCAGAGACTTCTCAAAACCTAGATTATGTGGCAAGTGGAGATGCAACTGGCGGTCGAGGAACATTTTTATGCAGACCATTATAGTCTTATGGTTAGAGGTGTTCTAGTATGTAATTTCTTAACCTGTCATGCACATCTTCCAGGTAGGATCCTGACTAGCTATATGATTTTCCTACTGCATTATTGGTCCTCAAATTATTAATAGGTATACTTGCTACTACTTAAGAAGTCCAAGCTTAGGGTCTACATCAAATCCACATGATGTATAGCTACGTTCTTAATTGATTACACCGTCAGAAAAGTAAAAGAAGGTGTAAATTGCCACTTTCGCTTCCATGAAATAGCCTGCATACTACAATTTTATAGCTTCAGGATATCATATCACAAGAGACCATGACATCCTTCCTAATGGATATATTTTCTAATGATCTTTTCCAGTTTCTTCTAAGGGTATACTTAATGCAACCATGACTTCCATTCTCAAGTACTTGAGCTGATATTCTTACAGCTACTTTTTCTTCTATTGTGTAGAAGTACGCAATAGACTGATGAACGTGCACTGAGAATCGACTGCAAATTTAGGACAATGAACTGCCAAGAACGTGCGCTGTTGCTCATATTTTCATTTTATTAGTGACTTAGAGTGTATAATGGATGAGAGAGAGAGAGAGAGAGAGAGAGAGAGAGAGAGAGAGAGATAGATAGAGAGCATAGGTAGTGGAGCATTTCTGTTGCCCAGATTTGCTGTCTGGAGTAGCCCTCAATAATGTCATACTCTGTCTGCTGTTCCTACGAGGATTGACTGCAATCTTTATAATAATGTCATGAAAAGACTATATGGCTGCATGCTATGTATATATCCGGTGATACAATATGTTCTAACCAGGTGCATGTAACCTCTGAAGACCTTTTCATTCACCCACCCACCCACACACACGCACGCACAAACTAGGAAGTTCTGAAAGGTGTCGGCTGAACTACTGCATTGGCAATTCAATACACTTCTAGAAGAACTAATTACAAAAATCTCAAACCGGCACTGTAACAGCTGACATACTTATGTGATATTTTTGTTTTACGCTCTTTTCATTCGTATGGAGGACATACCCAGCTGACATACTAAGATATGTAAATGAAGGCTTTTCCCAGCAAATAGAGAGTTGTTGCAAATTCTACTGGATCTTGCAATAGCTGGCAAAGCAAAACACTACTTGTGCCAAATCACAAGTCTTTCGTCGAGAAGCTGTAACACGGCAGGTCACATTGCTGCAGTCAGAGCCTGGATATATTCTAACTCAAAACCATTACACATTTGGCTCCTTTACAACTGTGTCAATTCAGTCATGCTATCATATGCTTTGTCACAGACAATCTTGGATGGAATTTTCTTATCGTGCAGTAATTATCGCATATGCCTGCCTTGCGTGGCAATGCTTCAGCTGTTTCGAGATGAACCGGCTAATAAGACGGTTGTGTTTAGATGGCTCAACTTGTTTGAGTTTTCTTCAGGTAGCTGAAACATGGGACAATGCACATGCACCAAAGAACAAAGAGATTCCGTTTTGAGTTGTAGGTGTCCTGTTATCTGATGATGAAAATAAGTACAATGTAACAGAAGACATGACATTAAATGCAAAAATAATTGTTGAAGCTCGAGATTGATTTTGGATTGTCCATAGAATTATGTTGTACTCTTTAGATTATTTCCTTACGGAGGGAGTAACTTGTAATTATGTTTGCCGAAAGTGCTTTGGGCGCACAGTATTAATAGTTAGGAAACAGAATTAAATTTCGTAATTATAGCCTGCAGGTTGTGATGTTGAGGTGCAGCAGATGCACAATGCATGCATGATCCCAATAATAGAGTGACTAAATGATGAGGATAAGTCAAACCCAAAAGAAAGGAGTTTATTGATTACTTTCCAAAGTAGTGGAGCGTTGCAAATGCATGTTACTAGGTTCTCTTGTTCACGGAATTGTAATACAGATACGATGATGGGGATGGGGTCAAAGCGTGAATGGCTGGCCATTTTGCAACAACAAAAATGGAATATAATAAAAAGATAAGAAAATGTCCATGTTGAATGGAACAGCTGGAGAAAGATTCATCCTCACAAGAAGAAATATTATACTCCCCCGTTTCTAAATATAAGTCTTTCTAGAGATTTTAATATGGACTACATATGAATGTATATAAACAAATTTTAGAGTGTAGGTTCACTTATTTTGCTTTGTATGTAGTCCCTGTTGAAATCTCTAAAAAGACTTATACTCCCTCCATCACAAAATAAGTGTCTCAATATTGATACAACTTTCTATTAAAGTTAGTACAAAATTGAGACACTTATTTTGCGACGGGGAGTATTTAGAAACGGAGGAAGTATATGGTGTGTTGAATTATGAACCGGTTGCCCACATTTCCTTAAGAGCTAGCGTCTTGATGTAAAATGGTTGGTGAGAAGATCTAGCCGATGGTATCTTATTCAAGACTTCGGATCGACCCACCACCTCCTTCGACATAGGCATAGTGTCGGTCTATAGGACTCTACTATTACCGTTTTGTCGGTTTTTATTTGATGATTTTTTTGGTCGGACTTTCGGATTTGGCTGTGTGTATCCTAGTTATGTAGAGGACGGGTGTTACTCATAATGCTTTGTATCCACTTGATGCTACATTTTGAATTAATAAAATCACCCTTTATCGAAAAGAAAAGTGTGATTGTTGGATGGTCCGATAAAAAGGTCAATATGACAACCCCAGCCATCTTAAGTCCTTGTTATATGGTGGTTGAGGCTAGAGCGTGGGGTACTGTAAAATCATTAGTGGCACGAACCGGTACTAAAGGCTCAACACGAACTGGTACTATTGATCGCAGCCACGAACCGACACTATTGATCACATTAGTGCCGGTTTTTTTACAAACCGGCATTAATGTGCTTCACATTTGACCCTTTTTCTACTAGTGTCATTTCCAGCAAGCTTTCATGGCAATATGCCCCAAATAGAATACATGGATTTCATGTGAGGGAATCAGTTTAAATTGTGTTCACCCTAAACAGCAGTGGCGGAGCTTGAGCCATATTCTTGGAGGGGTGATGGGCTGGGGGGGCGACCAGAGCAAGAGTTTGGGCTTATTTTCACTAGTATATGGGCCATCTATTATGGGGTAGTCAAAGAAAATCTCATGGGCTGGGGGGGCGGTGGCCCAGGTTGGCCCTCACTAAGCTCCGCCACTGCTAAACAGTATCATTAGAACAAGACAAACGAGCATATCAACTCAACACATCCTGTCAAATTGTCAATCCAGCATAAAAACATTGGCATCTACAACAACAAAGAAATTGTCATTTTCTCCGGAGATGGCCTATGATTTGAAATGCAGGGTCATGTAGTGGAGCAGAGTAGAAAGAAACGTTGCTCCATATTAGCAGCCAATGGGAGGTGCTCATTAAGGCAGACATATCACAACAGGGGGCAAAGCCAGAGCATACATACATATCAAGCCATGCAGAGCCACACAGCTGATCCAGATCCAGCTAACCTTCCAAAGATCCCAGACAGCATGAGGCCTGATCCACTAATCCCCCATGACAATGATGATTAAACCCTTTTCCACCTTATCTTTAGGGCGGTTAACTAGTCATCGCTCCAGCCGATGTGTCAATACCCAACTGGCCGGCAGGGGTGACGTGTCCGGCACGGCGTGCCACGTGGAGTCGGGTCCAGCAGGGTGCTGACACGTGTGAGTGCCGTGGAGACCTTGAGGTTGGACCGAGCTTGTGGCCAGCTGCTGCTGATTGGCGGTTGGTCAATTGCACGCGATGTGCACGCACACTGCCTCCTGTCCTCGGAAATCTGGTGAGTGGTGGTGCCAAAGCTGCATCTCACTTTCCTGGCATGTGAGAAGCACATGCACATATACCTGCTGGACAAATACAAGTCGCATAGTCTCTTTCCTCTCTCTCACCTCTAAGATGGTGCACAGGAGTAGTACTGCTTTGCTGCGTAATACGAGTGCTCGACTTTGTTCACAAGAGAACGTTTGCAGACTTTGCACTGCCTTTGTACACAAGAGAACATTTGCAGACTTTGCCACGGCTTTGTACACATGGTTGGTTTATTCAACTCTTCTTGTATGGCGACATGTCAGACAAATCATGTTGCTTTTTTTATTAAAGAAAGAGTTTGACCGAAAAGTCCATTCTGCATCTGAGCTCATATGCTCTCGCGTGAACAGTAAAATTAAAAAAAATTCAAAAAATTCTAATTTTTTTGAGAGAAACGTTGACAAAAGTTCTAAGTGCCTGCAAAAATTCATCATGAAATCACATTCCTGTAAGGCGTGGCAAAATAAAAAAAAATTAATTGCTTCAAAATGCGTTTGAAAGTAGCTTTTTCAGAGTACTATTTTTGTTTTTTTTGCCACGCCTTCTAGGAATGTGATTTCATGACGAAATTTTGCAGGCACTTAGAACTTTTGTCAATGTTTCTCTCAAGAAAAATTGAAATTTTTTGATTTTTTTTCGATTTTTTTTCGATTTTACTGTTCATGCGGGAGCATATGAGCTCGGGTGCAGATTAGCCGCGTCCGAGTTTGACGGACTTCATTTTTCTTTGAGCAACTAGCAAGACTATTCATTAAGAAGAAACTTTATCAAAAAAATCATTAAGAAATAGAGGCGAAGTGTATATAGGAGGGGCGCATGTTTTTGGCACAACATGCGGAAACCGTGAAAACAAACTAGGATCACTTGCCCTCAAATTGACTGAACCCCACGCAAATGTTTCCCCAAAGCTCTAGCCCTGACCTAGAGTGTTCGGAAATATAGTAGAAGCAAAAAAAAATATGTACCTACGTACAAGACCATGATCCCTCTAACGATAGAACTAAAATAGATAAAGGCAAAGATAATAGTGGTGATACGAAACCGGGGCACCTCCCCCAAGCTTGGCAAAAGCCAAGGGGAGTGCCCATACCATGAACTCAAGTCTCCTTTGGTGAGAAGGATGATGATGGTGGTGCTGATTAGGTAGTAGCAAGTTTATCCTCCGGCTTCCATGGCAGCGGTTCACCATCACAAGAGGAAGCGCGAGTCTCGCGAGTCCTGCAACTGGCAGCCAAACGCATACCTTTAAATCTTGCCTCATACTCAAAGACTTGATTTTGGAGATCATAGATTTAGCTTTGCAGAAAGTTGATTTGCTCGTTGAGGGTGAAGGTGACGTCCTCCATGAACCGGCCATCCACCTTGTGATCACGGGTAAAACCAGTAATCATGAGGTGATTGGCATTGAGTCCACGCTCCACCATCCCCTTGCACTTGAAGACCTCCTGCTCCATGGCCTCGAGCCTCGCCTCCAAGGTTCCTTTCCCCTTGGGCCCTTGGACATCCCGGATGTGGAGCACCCCCTCATGTATCTTGATGGTTTGAGGGTGCTTCATCACCTCCGGCAAGTAGGGATTGATTACCCTTTCGAAGAACTTGTCCTTGGAGGAACTCGGAGCGGCCATGGAATCTAGATCTGTCAGAAAACAACAAGAAAGAAGAATAGAAGATTTCTCCGTGATACGGTGGTCAATACGTTCGGGGGTATATAAAGATTTCTTATCTTGCGAAACAAGCAAACGAGAGGAAAACGGAGTCGGGAAGGTTCCCGAGGTGGGCACAATCCACCTGAGCGCGCCAGACAAGGCAGGTGCGCCCTGGTGTCTTGTGCCCTCCTCGGTTGCCTTCCTGGTTATTTCTTATTTTCCTAATTTCTGTAATGTTCCAAAACTGACAAAAAATATTTTTACGGATTTTTCGGAGTCCGTTTACTTACCGTATCACGTACCTGTTCTTTTCAGGATTCTGGAGTGTTCCAGAAGGTTTATGTCTTCCTTCAGTGTCATGGTTTGACTAATTTTGTTTTCAACATTAATAGGCATACCTGAGATATAGTGTTTAATTATTTGCCCATTGACCACCTTCAGGTTAGTACCTTCGGCATTATTAATCTTGATAGCTCCAGAGCGATAAACCTCCTCGATAATATATGGTCCTTCCCATTTAGAGAGAAGTTTTCCTGCAAAGAATCTAAAACGAGAGTTGTACAAAAGAACGTATTCTCCAACCTTAAATTCCCGCTTTGGATTCTTTTGTCATGCCATCTTTTAACTTTTTCTTTAAATAATTTGGTATTTTTCATAAGCTTGGGTTCTCCATTCATCTAGTGAGCTAATATCAAATAACCTCTTTTCGCCGTCAAGTTTGAAATCATAGTTGAATTCTTTAATTGACCAATAGGCTTTATGTTCTAACTCTAGAGGCAAATGGCAAGCTTTTCCATAAACCATTTTATAGGGAGACAAACCCATAGGATTTTTATATGCTGTTCTGTAGGCCCGAAGTGCATCATCCAATTTCTTAGACCAATTCTTTCGGCACCTATTGACAGTTTTTTGTAATATTAATTTTATTTCTCTATTGCTAAGTTCAACTTGACCACTAGATTGAGGATGATAGGGTGATGCAATTCTATGGTTAACATCATATTTAGCAAGCATTTTACGGAAAGCACCGATAAAGTGTGAACACCATCAGTCATTAAATATCTAGGGACTCCAAACCTTGGAAAAATGACTTCTTTAAGCATTTTAATGGAAGTGTTATGATCAGCACTGCTAGTTGGAATAGCTTCTACCCACTTAGTAACATAATCAACAACAACCAAAATATGTGTCTACCCATTAGAGGAAGAAAAAAGTCCCATATAATCAAAAGCCCAAACATCAAATGGTTCAACAGCAAATGAATAATTCATAGGCATTTCTTGACGCTTACCAATATTACCAATTCTTTGACATTCATCACAAGATAAAATAAACTTACGGGCATCCTTGAAGAGAGTAGGCCAATAAAAACCAGATTGAAATACCTTGTGAGCAGTTCTATCTCCCGCATGATGCCCTCCATAAGTTTCGGAGTGACATTTCTGTAGGATTTGCTCTTGTTCATGCTCAGGTACACAACGTCTGATAATACCATCTAGTCCTTCTTTATAAAGATGTGGGTCATCCCAAAAGTAATGTCTTAAATCATAGAAGAATTTTTTCTTTTGTTGGTATGTGAAACTAGGTGGTATGTATTTAGCAACAATTAGCATAGTCAGCATACCAAGGAGTATTATGAGAAACATTTATTGCAGCTAGTTGTTCACCAGGAAAGCTATCATCGATAGGTAGTGGATCATCAAGAATATCCTCTAGCCTAGACAAGTTATCAGCTACGGGGTTCTCAGCTCCTTTTCTATCAGTTATATGTAAATCAAATTCTTGTAGCAAGAGAACCCACCTAATGAGTCTAGGTTTAGCATCTTTCTTTTTCATAAGATATTTAATAGCAACATGATCAGTGTAAACAATTACTTTGGAATCAACAATGTAAGATCTAAATTTGTCAGAAGCAAACACAACTGCTAAAAATTCTTTTTCAGTAGTAGCATAATTTCTTTGGGCATTGTCTAGAGTTTTGCTAGCAAAATGAATAACATTCAATTTCTTATCAACTCTTTCTCCTAGAACAGCACCAACAGCATAATCACTAGCATCACACGTAATTTCAAAAGGCAAGTTCAAATCAGGTGGTTGAACAATAGGTGCAGAAGTTAAGGCTTTCTTAAGTGTTTCAAAGGTTTCTACACAATCATCATCAAAAACTAATGGAACATCCTTTTGTAAAAGATTCGTAAGAGGCCTAGAAAATTTAGAGAAGTCTTTAATAAATCTCCTATAGAAACCAGCATGACCTAGGAAACTAAGAATACCTTTAATATCCTTATGACATGGCATTTTCTCAATTGCATCAACTTTAGCTTTATCCACCTCAATACCTCGTTCGGAAATTTTATGCCCCAAGATAATACCTTCATTAACCATAAAGTGACACTTCTCCCAATTCAAGACAAGATTAGTTTGCTCACATCTCTCCAAAATTCGATCAAGGTTGCTCAAGTAATCATCAAAAGAAGTTCCATAAACAGAAAAATCATCCATGAAAACCTCAACAATCTTTTCATAAAAATGAGAGAATATAGCAGTCATACATCTTTGAAAGGTAGCAGGTGCATTGCATAAACCAAAAGGCATACGTCTATAAGCATAAGTTCCAAAAGGGCAAGTAAAGGTGGTTTTCTCTTGATTAGGTTGTAAAATAGGTATTTGAGAAAAACCAGAATATCCATCAAGAAAGCAAAAGTGTGTGTGCTTAGATAATCTTTCCAACATTTGATCAATAAAAGGTAGAGGGTAATGATCTTTTCTAGTTGCTTTATTTAATTTTCTAGAATCAATTACCATTATATAACCAGTAACAATTCATTGTGGAATAAGTTCATTTTTATCATTAGGAACAACAGTAATACCTCCCTTCTTAGGGACACAATGAATAGGCTTACCCATCTACTATCAGCTATGGGATAGATTATACCTGCTTCCAGAAGCTTTAGTATTTCAGTTCTTACCACTTATTTCATCTTAGGATTCAAACATCGTTGATGATCAACAACGTGTTTAGCATTAGTTTCCATATTAATCTTGTGCTGACAGAGAGTGGGACTAATGCCCTTAAGATCAACAAGAGTATATCCAATGGCAGCATGGTGCTTCTTCAGAATTTTCAATAATCTTTCTACTTCATGTTCTGAAAGGTTAGCACTAATAATAACAGGATATATCTTTTTCTCATCAAGATAAGCATATTTCAAAGTGTCAAGCAATTGTTTTAATTCAAAGACAGAATCACCTTTAGGTGGAGGAGGACCTCTTGAAGTTTCAATAGGCAAATTGTGTTTGAGCAGAGGTCGTTGTTCAAAGAAAATTTATCTATTCATATCATTTTCATTGTCTAGAAAATATTGTTCTAATGGATCAGTAGGAGGCACAACAATAGAAGCAAGACCAATTATTTCATCCTTACTAGGTAATTCTTCCTTAAGAGGTTGTCTAGTAAACTTGGAAAAATTAAACTCATGAGATCATCACCAAAGCTAACACCGACAGTTTGTTTTTCACAATCTATTTTAGCATTAACGGTGTTCAAGAAAGGTCTACCAAAGATAATGGGACAAAAATCATCTTGTGGGGAACCAAGAACTAGAAAATCAGTAGGGTATTTTATTTTCCCACACAAGACTTCAACATCTCTAACAATCCCAACTGGTGTGATGATGTCACTATTAGCAAGTTTAATAGTAACATCTATGTCTTCTATTTCAGCAGGTGCTATGTCATTCATAATTTATTGGTATAAGGTAAAAGGAATAGCACTCACGCTAGCACCTAAGTCACATAAACCATAATAACAATGATCTCCTATTTTAACTGAGACAATAGGCATGCCAACAACAGGTCTATGTTTATCTTTTTCATCGTTGGCAATTCTAGTAGCTTCTCACAGAAGTAAATAACATGCCCATCAATATTTTCTACCATGAGATTTTTAACCATGGAAACACTAGGTTCTACTTTAATTTGTTCAGCAGGTTTAGGTTCTTTAATATTACTTTTGCGAACCATGGTTGAAACATTAGCATGTTCCTTTATCCTAACAGGGAATGGTGGTTTTTCAATACAAGAAGTAGGCACAACTGGATCAACATTGTAAATCATAGTTTCATCCTTAACTATGACCAGTTATTTAATTTCTTCTTTAATAGGTGGGTGGTATTTAAACCACTTCTATTTAGGTAGATCAACATGAGTAGCAAATGATTCACAAAAAGAGGCTACTGTCTGTCGGGTGTTGGGTGCGACATATGCCAAAGGATGGCTTATCATGCTGGGGGCGAGTAGAACGTCGCCGGTGCCTGGAAATGGGATGAGGGGAAGGCATGCACGCCGGCGGATCTTACCCAGCTTCAGGGCTCTCCGTGGAGATAATACCCCATCGCTGCTCTGCGGGGTCTCCGCATGATCACTATGGCAAAGTGGGTACAAGGTTGCTCCTCGAGCTGTTCGGGGTGAGGAAGGAGAAGGGCACGGCTAGCTCTTCCCTTCCTCTATGTGTCTAAAGCTATTAGGGTCCAACCTCTTGCATGGGTGCCGGGGTTTATATAGGCCTACCCCGGGGTACAATGGTAATCTGGCTGGGGCGGGTCCCAGCCGTCTACATCTCTCAAGTCGCCGTCTTCTCCGCCATTCTTTGGGGCCCGCCGACTAGTGGGCCCCGGCCGTGAGCCCGACATGGGGCCGACAGGCCTTGTCACTTGTGGTGAGTCTTGCCACCTGCGGATTCGTGGCCGCGCCTCTAATGACGCTGCTTGGTCATGGGGTCATGGCAACAAGGCCGCCTCTGACAGGCGATCACTTGCTGCCATTCCTCGTCTTGTACAGTTAATGGCGCGGGGCCCGTGGGCGGGGCCGGCCGACTCCTGGAGGCCGACTCCCAACGGGTCCGGCTTGTGGCACTCTCGCCGTCTTCTGCACCCCCGCCGTCAGGCGGGTCCCGCCGTCTCTGGGCCGTACAGACAGGCCGTCGTGGGCTCAGGGCGCCGCCCATGGGTTGATGTCGGGCCGGCATGGCAGCAGCGCGCCGGACGGAGATCTCTGTCAAGACGGCGATCTGTGGCCATGCTCGCTTCGTGAACGGGCAGGGGATGGGCGGCGGCCGCACCCCATCCGTCCGTGGTTGCGTGGCGAGGAGGTGGTGGGAGTCATGGCTGACTCCCCATAGCCGGCTTCTCTAGAAGCCGCTTGATTGAAATCGGCTTATCTCAAGCCGTCTACGGGTCTCGGCCGTGAGGCGATCGGCGGCTCTGCTGCCGACTCTCAGAAAGCGGCTCTTCGTCTTGGGGTCTTGAGGGGCGCATCCTGCCCCGATGTTTTGAAAGGTCCGGGGGCTCGGGTTTGCCTACCCGTGGCCCATTACTCCGACAGTAGTCCCCGGAGCTGGTGAGGCGTCGAGGGCGACAGGTCGAGGAGCCTCAACAGTTTCATCCTTCTGGTGGTGGAATCTGGGCCTTGCTCGCCGTCTTCCTCCAGGCCGACTAGCTGGAGCCGGACTCGCAGAAGGCCGTCTTGCCCCTTGGAGAGTTTGAAAGTCGTAGCGGGAACCAGGCAGCGTGCCCGATAAGCTTCCTGGCGGTGGCCCGTTGCGGGCCCGTCGCGTGACGCCACGCGGCAGGGTCAGTCTGCCCACCCACGCGCGTGACGAGACAGGCCGTCAGGCGGGACCCGCCACTACCGCGCCTCGGCACGCGAACGGATCCGTTGCGGCCGTGCGGGCGGTTGGGGTTCCCACGTCGTTACTGCGTGCAGTAACTTCGTGGGTTAAATCATGGGGGGCGTGGGGTCCTGGGCGCAGTTAATCCCACGTCCGCCCCATCGGCTTCTCAGCCCATGAGCCTATAAGTAGGCGGGAGGAGGGGGGCGGCGAAGCACGCGCACCCATCTCCCTGCTTCCCCTGCTTCCTCTTGCTTCTTCTTCCTCTTGCTTCTTCTTCCTCTTGCTTCTTCTTCCTCTTGCCGCCGCCGCGCCGAACCACGCCACGCCGCGGCGATGAGCTCTTCCTCCGCCGCTACACCTCCTGCCGCACGCTCCGGCGTGTGGGACGGCTCCGAGGTGGACGACGACCACATCAATTCCTCCGCCAGACGCGCCTCCCGGCAAGAGCCTAGTGCAGACCAGCGCCCGGCTGGTGAATAACGCTGGCCCGGAGGAGGGCGAGCGGTCGTATTCGCCGCACCTCATGCGCGGCCTAGGGCTGCCGGCGAGCGGCTTCTTCCGCGCCTTCTTGGAGTTCCACGGGCTCCATCCGCACCACCTCACTCCGAATACAGTGGTGCTGCTGGCTGCCTTCGCCGCCTTGTGCGAAGGCTTCCTTGGCGTTCTCCCCACCATCGAGCTGTGGGGGGAATTCTTCTAGTCCAAGCTCGGTACGCACGTCGCTGGCGTGCCGGCTCTGTGCGGCACCTTCATCGCGATGCAGAGACCGGTGGCCGACAACCCATTTCCCACCATTCCGCTGATCAAGTCGGTGAAGATGTGGCAGTGATCCTACTTCTATGTGAAGAACGTCGCTCCAGAAGGCGACTAGGTCAATCTGCCGCCTTACAAAGCCGGGCGATCGCCGGAGGCTCAACCTGGTCCCACCGGCCGTAACGCTTACCTCTGGCGCCGCCGCCACACGCGACTCCGAAGTGCCGACGCAATGGCGGGCTTGACCGGGGCCGACCCATCTTGGCCGCCGTGGCGCGCCGAGTCCTTCCGCTCAAGGCCGACCTCATCGATCCGCCGGATGAGCGGCCACCGGACCGATCGGCTGTGCTCCAAGGACATGCCCCACGCGAAGGTGGCGGACATGGTGAACTACATGGCAAACTGCAATCTCACGACGGATTGGCAGTTCGGTAAGGAGCTGTACTCGCGCGCCAACCCCCCGCCTGTGGTAAGTCGTCTCTCTTCCTCTTCTGTTTTCTTTTTCAGCCGAATCCGACCTCTGATCTTTTTTTGGTTTTTTCGAGTTAGAACCCCCTCATGCAGCCCTCAGCCGGCACCACGGGGCCGGCCCGTGAGTTCGTCCCCGACCGGGCGGAGAGCGACGTCGACGACCCTGACTTGGGGGCGGCGGTGATGGAGGCCGACGCCGAAGGAGGAGGAGGAGGGGCTGACGACTTCAGGCCCTCGGCTACCTTCGCCGACTGGCCTGAAGATGACGGCGAGGGGGAAGTCATCCCATGCTGCCAACCGAAAGTCGGCCAGCCGAGCGCGAGTTCCTCCGCCGGCTTGGGTGGTCGAGGCGGCACGAAGAAGCGCCGGCCTGGGCCGAGCTTGTTTGGCGGCCGGTCGAAGAAGTTCAAGGGGACGGCCGCCGCGACCAAGCGGGAAGAAGCGGTCGCAGAGGCCAACCGCTTCCGCAAGGAAGTGAAAAAGCCGCCACTGGTCTCCGCGTAAGTGCTTCTGCTTTTGTCTTGTTTTCTTTTGGTGAATCTTCTCCAAATCTTTTACACGTCTTCTTCGCATCAGGCTCCCCTTACTTTAGAGAGTCGCCGCCGCCTCCGTCATGGGGTCGGCGAGACGTCCGCCACTAATCGGCGGATTGACCCCGCCGCCGACCTCCGGGAGGCGACGGAGCGGAACGCGCAGGAGAAGCGCGACGAGGAGGAGGCCGCCCGTCTGGAGAAGGCGGAGGCCGAGAAGGCGGCGGCCTTTGCCCAGCGGAAGCTGGATGAGGCCGAAGCCGCCGTCGCGGCAAAGCGGCGAGGCGAGGAGGCCGCACGCCTCCAATCGGCGTTGCTCGTCACCCCGCTGAGCTCCGCGCCGCCGCCCCCGGAGTTCACGGACAGATCGAGGGAGCCGCGGCAGCACCCCATCATGGAGAAGGAAGGCGGCGAGGCCTCCATGCCGGGCACGGCCCGTGCCGCCACCGCCGCCTCCGCCCCGTTTGGGAGCGAGGTAAACAGCAAGCGGACTCACGGTGCCGCCGGCCGAAAGACGAGCCGTGGCGAAGCTGCTCCTTCAAGTCGCCTCGCCAGCGCGCCGCCGTCTTGAGAAGGTGACTTCGGCGCCACGCCCCTTGGAGACCGGCGCCGCCAGCTCGGCCATCCCAGACGTTGGGCGACAAGCGCCGCGCCCATTGGGTGGGTGCGAGGAGGCAGCACAACCCGGCTTGAACGGCGCTCGGGCGTTCAAGCGAAGGCGAGCCGAGGGCGCCATCGAGAACTGCACCAAGGCGCACTGGTGTCACGAACCGCCGCTCGGGTATGTTTTCTTCTTTGAGTTTTTTCTTATTCTTCTTCGTAAGGCCAGCACTCCATCGGGTGTAGTCCTCGAAGTTTGGGCCGGGCTGCTGAGCAGGCGGCTCAGAACTCCATCTGATGAATTCCACATATTTACCCTTATCTGAAATGCTTATCACATGAGTATCACAACCTCCGCGTCACTGCCTTCAACCGCAATGTTGAAGAGCTGGGCAAGCGGACCGCCGACTTGTCGAGGAGCCGGGGTGAGTCTTCTTTCTTCTTGGGCGCACAAGACTGGGCTATAGTCCTCGAGATTCGGCCGATCACGAGCGATCGGGCCGGATCTTCCTGGCGACCTTCTTAGTTGACGACTTAACGTCCTTTTTCTTTTTATTCTTCAGAGGCCAACGCCACTCTCCGACGGCAGCTGGGCGAGGCCGACACCGCCTTGCGGGCCAAGGGGGGGAGTGCAGTAAGCTCACCGCAGAGCGCGACCTGCTGGCTACGCAGCTGGCGGAGCAAAGGGAGCTGCTTAAGAAGGCGCAGGACGAGGCGGAGAAGAAAGAGGCTGCTCTCCTGGCCGAGTTCGAAAGCGAGCGCTCCTCCTGGACCGACAAGGAGGCACAGCTGACCTCCGACTTCCATGAAATTGAGGACATCGTCGACGGTGAGTTTCTTTACTTTCCTTCTTTGAGCCACTGACTATAGGTCGGGCTGACTCCTGGTTTTTTGACTTGCTTCTTTTTCGTCTTGGAAGACTTCTTCCCTGGCCACACGCAAGCGGCCACTCAAGCCATCGAGGCTGATCGCGAGGCGCGGAGGGAAAATGGTGCGGGGATCGCTGCCAATGCCCCCCGGACCCTTAATGAGCAGCTTCTGAGCATCGAGGCTCGTCTGCGGCCGGCCCATCGGATGCTGCGCCGGCTTCAACGTGTCGGTGCCCAGGCGATCGCTGCTCTATGGCCAGACATGCCAGTTCTATGCACTCCCAGTCGAACTTCCGACTGGCTGGAGGTCGCGGCTGGCTGTCTTGAGGCTCGAAGGTTCCTCGCCCGGCCGAAGCGCGCCGGGCCTTGGAATTCGCCAAGGCGTGGTATCTGTGGCTGGATCTGGACCGGCTGGCTGCGTTCCGGTCAGAGGCCCAGGCGGAGCTGCTGGCTGCGGAAGACGCCCTCGCCGAGCGTGCGGTGGCGATTGCCGACTACACAGACACCAGCGTCTTCGTCCTTGAGCGGGCTGAGGACGGCGGGGAGGCGTCGCCGGAGTGGTTCGGGATGAACCCAGATTATGACGAGGACTCGGCGGAGGTGATCGGCTCCAGCGCCGAGGAGGAAGGCGAGGCGGAGGACGGAGGTGAGACGGAGGCGCCAGAAGATGGAGCGGGCGACCAGCCTCGGCCGACCGTGCCTCCAAAGAACGAACCGCGCCCAGCTGGGCGGCCGCCGGAGATGATCAAGCCGAGACTGCCCAGCCGGCCGCCCCGGCGCCTGACACAGCCGTCTCCTCCGGCCCTCCAAACCCGTCTGCCGCTTCCTAGGCTGCCGTCTTGCCTTTATTTTATCTGCGTTGATAGTCTTTGAAAAACTTGTTAATTCGCACAATTCCACCCGCGGGGTGTATTTTGAACTTCTGCTCGAAGATTCGGCCAAGTGCCTATGCTGTGTAAATATTATCCTAATTATATCTTTCCTTGCTCATTGCTCTTATGGCTTTTTCCTTTGCCGCCTTCCCTTAGTCGCCGCCTTGCCAGTCGGACAACCGCTCTGCGGACTGCCGTTTGGATCAAGTGCTTGGCTACTCTTGGGAAGGCAAGTACTTGGCCATTTTTTAGAGTCTTTTTAACAAGTTGGATAGAAAGCGGCAAGCCGACTACTCAAGAGTCGGCTTTGCAAAGAGAGGCTGGAAGCCGGCTTAAGCTATGTTTATGCTTTGGGTCCTTAGCCATTTTTCATGTGGGTGCCCATTCTTCCTTACTCCTGCCCACCAAACAGTCGCTCTGCGAGCTGCGGCTTCTGACAGGAGACGGCTTAGGCACCACACACTACTTGTCCGACTGCAGGAAGCATTCCATAGCGCGAGGCGGCGAGTCCCCGGGTCGACTAGTCGAAACCGGTGCCAAGCGGCATAATCAAAGAGTAACATACTCGAAGGCATAATTCTTATCATACAGATAACAAAAAAGGGCAGTCCCCGAGCTCGTCTCGGGGGGGCCAAAGTCTTGGTACTTTAACACAAAAGTTAGCGTGGTACATACTGCATCAACTGTAAAACCTTCGGAGAAGATTTGCATTCCATGGCCGTTCCGTCTCTTTGCCGGAGTCGTCCCTCTTGCATGCTCGGGGCTTCTGAGCGTCGATCAGGTAGTAGGAGTCGTTGCCCAGCACTTGGCTGATAATGAAGGGGCCTTCCCAAAGGCGCCGACAGCTTTGTTACGGCCGGCTGTTCTTTGGATCAGCCGGAGCACAAGGTCGCCCTCTTGGAAAGATCTCGGCTTGACCTTCCTGTTGTAGTAGCAGCGCAGCTCGATGGTAGATCTTTGGACCGGTGAGTGCCAACAGCCGGCCCTCTTCCAGCAGATCGACGCCGTCTTGACGTGCTTCTTCTGCTTCCTCCTCGGTGTACATGGTGACTCGCGGGGAGTCGAACTCTATGTCCGTTGGGATGACGGCTTCAACACCGTAGACGAGGAAGAAGGGTGTGAAGCCGGTTGACTTGTTTGGAGTCGTGCTCGGACTCAGAAGGACGGTAGCAACTCCTCAAGCCAACAGCCGGCCGAACGCTCGATGGTTCGACGATCGAGGCTTGATGCCGAACAGGATGAGGCCGTTGTTTCGCTTCCACTGGCCGCTTGATCATGGATGGGCAACGGACGCTAAGTCGATCGGATGCCTTGTGTCGCATGAAAGCGGGCGAGCGCCTTTGGCAAAATGTGTGCCATTATCGGTGATGATGCTTTGTGTACGCAGCATCGAAGTCGTGATGTCGGCGATGAAAGTCACTGCAGTTGGACCATTCAACTTCTTGATGGGCTTTACTTCTATCCACTTGGTGAACTTGTCCACCGCGACAAGTAAATGAGTTAGGCCACCTCGTGCCGCTTTGAATGGTCCCACCATGTCCAGACCCCAAACAGCAAAGGGCCAGGCGATGGGGATAGTCTTGAGTGCGGAAGCCGGCTGATACGGCTTGGAGCGGAACATCTGGCACCCTTTGCATTTTTGCACTAGTTCCTTGGCCTCTTCTAGGGCAGTTGGCCAGAAAAAACCGTGTCGAAAGGCTTTGGCGACGAGTGCTCTTGAGGCCGCATGGTGGCCGCACTCGCCTTGATGAATCTCTTCGAGAATCGCTTGGCCTTGCTCTGGCTCGACGCAACGCTGGTAGACACCAGTGTGACTGCGCTGACCAGCTCTCATTGACTATGGTGTAGGCTGCCGCTCGGCGTTGTACTTGCCGAGCCAAGATTTCGTCGGTTGGTAGCTCTACGCTTACTAGGAACTTGAGGATGGGCTGGGCCCATGAAGGTGCTGCTATTTCTTCAACCGCCAAGATCGCTACTTGGACGAGGGCGGTAATTTGGCCGGAGGCGGCGGCTGGAGTCCGCGGCCGCTTCTTGGGTTGATGAAGTCCCCGGCCGACCGGTGCAGTCCCGGCCGAGCTACGAGTTCGCAATGGTCGCCGCAGCCCCGGCCGGCTCATTGCGGCATTCTTGGGGCCATCTGTAAGAATTCTCATGCCGTCTGCTGAGGCTCTTGAGTCGGATCCGACTTCTTCAGGGGGAGCCGACACAAAAATGGAATCTGATTCTGGTGAAGGCTTGACAGATGGCTTGAGGAGGCGCTGAAGGGCGACGCCGGATGGTATTACTGGCGGGTGGAGCCGATTCGTGCGAGTGTATGCTTGGTCGTTGTCATTTCTTGGCACGTGAAGGAACTCGCACCTCAAAATATTCATCGAGTTGTTGTACCAGAAACGGTAGCTTGCCATGTTTGCATCTTTGGCGTCCCAATCGCCAGATGACTGTTGGACCACCAAGTCGAGTCGCCATAACACGGGATCCGTGAATACCAAGTTCTTTGGCAAGCCGGAGCCCGTGAATGAGCGCCTCGTATTCGGCGATGTTGTTGGAGGCGGCGAAATGGATCTGCAGCACATACTTGAGCTTGTCGCCTTTGGGGGAAGTGAGGACAACGCCGGCTCCCAAGCCGGTGCGCATCTTGGAGCCATCAAAATGCATCCGCCAATGGGTGGAGTCGGTATTTGGCGGTGGCGGTCTTGGGTCTCGGCCCAATCGACGAGGAAGTCGGCGGTGCTTGTGACTTGATGGCGGTGCGGGGCTGGTAATAGATGGTGTAGGGGCCAGCTCTATGGCCCATTTGGCTACTCGGCGAGGCTTCTCGGCTTCCGATGATCTCGGCTAGTGAAATTTGTGCAAACCACAGTGATTGGATGCTCTTGAAAGTAAGGCTTCAACTTCTTGGCGGCAAAGTGCACGCCGTAGCACATCTTCTGGTAGTGGGGGTAGTTCTACTTGGAGGTCGACAGTACTTCGCTCAGGTAATATACCGGTCTCTGGACAGGTAGCGCCTTGCCTTCCTCCTTGCGTTCAACTACAATGACTGTGCTGACTACCCGGCTGGTGGCGGCGATGTCTGAGGAGCATGGGCTCTTTAGGAGTCGGGGCCACCAAAGATAGGGGAGTAGTCAGCATTTTCTTCAACTGGAGAAAAGCTTCGTCCACCTTGTGGTTCCGTTCGAAGAAGGTGGTCTTCTTCATGAGCTGGTATAAAGGGAGAGCTTTCTCGCCGAGCCGACTGATGAATCGGATGATGGACGCCAAGCAGCCGGTGAACTTTTGCACATCTAGCAGTCGGTAGGGTACATCCATCCTCTCGATGGCCTTGATCTTCACAGGGTTGCACTCTATGCCGCGTTCAGAGACCAGGAAACCAAGGAGTTGGCCGGCTGGTACTCCGAAGACGCACTTCTCAGGGTTGAGCTTGATGCGGAATCGGCGCAGTTCTCAAAGGTTTCCTTAAGGTCTTCCGGCGGTGTTCCTCGTTTTCCGTCTTCACCACCACATCGTCCCACGTAGGCGTGGGCGTTTCGCCGAAGTTGCTTGAGGAGGCACTTCTGCATGCAACGCTGAAAGGTGGCGCCGACATTCCTTAAGCCGAACGTCATGGTCAGGTAGCAGAAGGCTCCAAACGGCGTGATGAAGGCGGTCTTCAGTCTGTCAGCCGAGTTCAGCTTGATCTGGTTATATCCTGAATATGCATCTAAGAAGCTCAACAGCTCACATCCGGCTATGGAGTCTATCACCTGATCAATTCTCGGCAGAGCGAACGGGTCCTTGGGGCAAGCTTTGTTGAGGCTTGTGTAGTCAATACACATTCGCCACTGCTTGTTCTTCTTGATGCAGACTGGTTTGCTAACCATTCGGAAAGAACACTTCCATAATGAAACCGGCTGCTAGGAGCCGGGCTATCTCTTCTCCAACAACTCTTCTCTTCTCTTGACGGTAGCGGCGCAAGGGCTGCCTGACAGGCTTCACATCAGATCGGACGTGTAACTTGTGCTCGGCGAATTCCGTCGGTACACCTGGAATGTCTTTAGGAGACCATGCGAAAATGTCCCGATTCTCACGGAGGAAATCGACGAGCTCGCCTTCCTATTTGCTGTCAAGGTTTGCACCTATGACAGCGTACCTCTCCGGGTGCTCCGGGTCCAAGGGTATCTTCTTCGTTTCTTTGGCCGGCTTGAACGAGGCCCTCGCCTTCAAACTCCTTGGGGTTGGGCGATATTCGGGCTGCTTGATGGCCATCGCCACAACCCGATCAAGAAGCCGCTTCACCCACGATCACCGGGGGACTCGGCTAGCCGACCGGTTTCAACCGTGCAAGCGACGACTTCTGTCAGAGTCGCTGCCACGGTCGGGATCCCTTGAACTCGG
This sequence comes from Aegilops bicornis, assembly GCA_021605145.1. NCBI lineage: Eukaryota > Viridiplantae > Streptophyta > Magnoliopsida > Poales > Poaceae > Aegilops > Aegilops bicornis. The sequence goes on from CM038675.1 coordinate 502,555,505, forward strand.
CATCTTCATCTTGAGGTAGGCGTAGTGGGGGACCGCCATGAACTTGGCCAAAGCAGGTCGGCCAAGAGCATGGTACGGACTTTCGAGGTCCACCACTTGAACCAAACCGGCTCTCGGCGGAAATGATCTTTGTCCCCAAAGAGGACATCTATCGGGATCTTGCCGATCGGTGAGCAGGAAAGGCCAGTACAATGCCGTGGAACACAGGTCATTGCTCTGAAGCTATCTTTGCTTGATTCCTAACTTCTCCATCGTGTCCTTGTACGGATGTTGATGCTATCGCCTCCGCCTATCGCGAGAAGCGAGCGGCCCTCCTATCCGCGTCAAGGGTGGCTCCCAAGACCAGGGCGTAGGAGCCCGGATTCGGCATCACCTCTGGGTGATCAGCTCTGCTCCAACTGATAGGCCTCTTGGACCAGTGCATGAACTCTGGAGTATCTGATGCCACTGCATTCACCTCTTCTTCTGCCGGCCTGCTGTCGTCGATCGTCGGCCACACCGGTGAACACCACATAGGCTCCATGCTCTTACGGTACTCGTTTTGCACTGCGGCCGACGCTCGACACCGCTGCCGGGCGGCGGTGGAGGCGGCCCAAGAAAGGGGAGGCGGAGGCCGTCTCCTTGGCGATCTGGTGAGCGGTGGCACTTCCGGGTGGTGTGGTTTGACGGCCGGCGCCGCTATGGAACTTGCGAGGACCATCCAGAGTCTGCTCGTAAGAGAAGGCCGACAACCAGTTGGACTTGCCGCCTTTCTGTCGCTTGGCCGTAGGCTGCCCCTCCGGCTGCTGGTCTTCAACTGTCGCAACCTGTCGGCTGCTGGAAGCCGGCTGTGGGGCCTTGTGCTTGTGATCGTTCTGTTGCTGTCGTTGACTGGTGTCTCCAGCCGGAGTTCTGGGAGCCTGAGGAGCCACTTTGTCGGTCGCACTGACTTCAATCTCCGCCTTCATGGAGGAGTCGGTCAGAAGCGCATTTGTTCTGCTATGATCAGCAGCTTCGTCGAGGGTCTCTCGTCGCAAAAGGAGCTTGTGATTGAGGAGGGTGCCTTCTCTGCACCCGTGGTGAAGTACTCGATAAGCTTGCACCTCGTGCACGCCCTCGCAGGAGTTCAAGCTTCGGCCCAGTAGCGTGAGGTAGTCGCGAGTCGACTCGTTGGGGCCATGCACGCACAAGGAAAGCTGATGAGGCTTGGGAGGTCGCTTGTACGTGCTTGTGAAGTTGCGGACGAAGGCTTCGGTGAAGTCGACCCAGCTGTTGATGCTGCGGGGCTTCAGGCTATTCAACCATGTCCGGTCCGTGCCCTGGAGCATGAGCGGAACATACTTTATGGCAACACGCTTGTTGCCGTTTGCTATGTTGAAGGCCGTGGAGTAGTCGACCAGCCAGTGTTCCGGCTTTACGGAGCCGGTGTACTTGGGTGTATCTCGGGGGAGCGTGAACCCTCTGGGAAAGGGCTCGTCTCGGATGCGAGGTCCGAAATAGGGCGGACCCAACTCGTCTTCTTCTTCTTCCAGCGCCACGAATCGGTGGAGTCGGTCGATCCGGTGGCGGGCGTCATTTTCTCCGACTCCCTCTCGGCGGCCAAGACGGTCGCCAAGAGTCGGATGCTCGACGGGCGGCGGGGAGACTCGCCTTTCTTTGTGAGGAGGAGGAGGCTGATAGTCGTCCCGCCGTTCCACTGCTCTTGGGCGGCCGTCTTGGTCGCGCTCGATGGAGATGTGAGTCCGACTGTGGCTGACAACCGGATCCTTGTTTTTTCTTCCGCGGACACCGCCAGTCGGTGTCCGAGACATCGCGCCTTGATCTCGGCGGGGAGGCAGGTCGTCGTTTTGTCGTTGCGGCGCCTCTGTGCGGCAGCCGGCCTCGTTCTGCGCGGCAGCCGCATCGAGGAGCTGCTGGACTCGCTCCGTCATCAGGAGGCGCTCTTCACCCTCGAAGTTGTCCAGCTCTCACGGGCGGCGCGGATGTTCTCCGCAGGAGTGGCGTACACAGGGCGATTGGCCCCGAACAGGTTGGCGATGGCCACCACGCCGCGCTGTTGGACCGCGCCTAGGCGGCTAGGCAGCCGAGGCGGGCGAGCGCATACGCGTGATCCATCTCACGCCGGTAGGCTTCGACAAGCGTCTCATGCTTGCTGGCTTCCTCGCGCCGACGAGCTGAAGGCGGCGTGCCTCCAAAGCATCTCGGCGTCGGCGTCTTCCGGAATAGGCGCGTCGGGTCTTGCGAGCCGCTGCCGAGAGGGTCATGAGTTCGCCACGGAATGCTCGCCATGACCGGCGACGAGCACTTCGCGGACGGTGCTTCCGCCGCCTTCCGGCGAGGGAGCGGCTTCGTCGAGACCACCACGTTGAGGGGAACGCGTCGGCGACAGCGGTGTCGGAGTCGACCAGCATCGGGTCGGTGGAGCCTACGGACTCCAAGTCCGTGGAAGGCTCGCCCGGCGGCGTGGAGTTGGTCGAGGAGGCCCGCGAGGCTCGGAGCCGCCCGTGCTGCGTCCGGATGCAGGCTCGTCGGAGAGGTGAACCTCGCCCGACAAGTTCGGCGAGGGTAGCCGGTCGCTAGGCGATCTCGGCGCTTCGCAGCGCTGGCCGGGCGCAGAAGTCCGTCTGGCGTGCCGGGCTGGCTGCGCTTCGCCGAGGAGGAAGGGTTCTGTCCGAGCGAGTCTCCTGGACGACGGTGCACCTAGCCCCAAGGTGGGCGCCAAATGTCGGGGTTGGTGCGACATATGCCAAAGGATGGCTTATCATGGTGGGGCGAGTAGAACGTCGCGGTGCACAGAAGCGGGATGAGGCGAAGGCATGCACGCGGCGGATCTTACCCGACTTGAGGCTCTTCGTGGAGATAATACCCCTACTGCTGCTCTGCGGGGTCTCCGCATGATCACTATGGCAAAGTGGGTACAAGGTTGCTCCTCGAGCTGTTCGGGGTGAGGAAGGAGAAGGGCACGACTAGCTCTTCCATTCCCTCTATGTGTGTCTAAAGCTATTCGGGTCCAACCTCTTGCATGGGTGCCCCAGGGGGTTTATATAGGCCTACCCCCTGGGGGTACAATGGTAATTTGGCTAGGCGCGGGTCCCAGCCGTCTGTCTCTCAAGTCGCCGTCTTCTCCGCCGACTGTTGGGGCCCGCCGACTAGTGGGCCCCGCCGACGGGCCCAGCATGGTGCCGACAGGCCTTGTCCACATGTGGTAGTCTTGCTTGATTCTGTCAGCGCCTCTAATGACGCTTAGCTTGGTCATGGGGTCATGGCAATGCCGCGCCGCTGACGGGCGATCACTGTTGCCATTCCCTGTCTTGTCTGGTTAATGGCGTGCGGGGCCCGTGGGAGGGGCCGGCCGACTCCTGGAGGCCGACTCCCAACGGGTCCGGCTTGTGGTGCTCTCGCCGTCTTCTGCACCCCTGTCGATAGGCGGGTCCCGCCGTCTATGGGCCGTACAGACAGGCCGTCGTGGGCTCAGGGCGCCACCCATGGGGCTGATGTCAGGGCCGGCATGGCAACAGTGCCGCGCCGGATGGAAATCTCCGTCAGTACGGCGCACTGTGGCCATGTCTGCCCTTCGTGAACGGGGCAGGGATGGGCCGCGCGATGACCGCACCCCATCCCGTCCGTAGTTGCGTAGGCAGGAGGTGGTGGGAGTCGCGGGACGACTCCCCATAGCCGGCTTCTCTGGAAGCCGCCAGTTGGGAGTCGGCTTATCTCAAGCCGCCTACGGGTCTCGGCCGTGAGGGGCAGTCGGCAGCTCTGCCGCCGACTCTCAGAAAGCGGCTCTTCGTCTTGGGGTCTTGAGGGGCGCAACCTGCCCCGATGTTTTGAAAGGTCCGGGGGCTCGGGTTTGCCTACCCGTGGCCCATTACTCCGACACTGTCTCAGAGTCAAGTCCATATTTAGTGCTAAACTTGTGAAAAGCATCGGTATTCATAAAAGATTTAACACAATCAAACTCAAGCTTAATACCTAACTCTTTACCTTCATCAAGTTCCCAATCTTCAGAGTTGTATTTAATTCTTTCTAAAAGATCCCACCTGAATTCAATAGCCGTCTTCATAAAAGAACCAGTACAAGAAGTATCGAACATGGATCGATCATCATGAGGAAGCCGAGCATAAAAAGTCTAAATAATAATTTATCTAGAGAGCTCATGATTGGGGCATGAATATAACATTGACTTAAGCCTTCCCCGAGCTAGAGCGATACTTTCTCCTTCAGGAGGCCAAAAATTATATATATAATTCCAGTCACGATGAACTAGATGCATAGGATAATTTTTTTTGGTGAAAATTCTGATTTCAATCAATTCCAGTTCCAAGATCCAATATCATCACATAGCCTATACCATGTCAATGTTTTTCCCTTCAAAGATTAAGGGAAAACCTTCTTCTTAGCTTCATCTCCAGATAAAACTTCAAGCTTAAATAATCCACAAATTTCATCCACATATATCAAGTGCATATTGATGTCTCCTACGCAACTTTATTCCTATAGACTCATGTTGGGCCTCCAAGCGCAGAGTTTTGTAGGGCAATAGCAATTTTCCCTCAAGTGGCTGACCTAAGGTTCATCAATCCATGGGAGGCGTAGGATGAAGCTGGTCTCTCTCAAACAACCCTGCAACCAAATAACAAAGAGTCTCTTGTGTCCCCAACACACCAAATAAAATGCTAATTGGTATAGGTGCACTAGTTCGGCGAAGAGATGGTGATACAAGTGCAGTAATGATAGTAGATATTGATTTTTGTAATAGAAATAACAAAAAATAGCAATGTAGCAAGTAACAAAGGTGAGCACAAACGGTATTGCAATGCTTGAAAATGAGGCCTAGGGTCCGTACTTTCGCTAGTGCAATCTCTCAACAATGCTAATATAATTGGATCATATAACCATCCCTCAATGTGCGATGAAGAATGACCTCAAAGCTATTCTTTCTGATCAATATATCCTAGAGTTCGTACTAAAATAACACCAAGCTATTCTTTCCGATCGATCTAACCAAGAGTTCATACTAAAATAACACCATATGATACACATCAACCAACTCGAATGTCACCTAGATACTCAATCACTATTGGAATCAAGGAATTTGCCATCAGCCAGTTCTTTGTCGTCTGCTAGCGGACGGCAAAGAAGGTCTTTGCCATTTGCTTAGAAAAAATGTATGGCAAAGAACTGGCTGATGGCAAAGATCATATTTGCCATCAGCCACTTCTTTGCCGTCTGCTAGCGGACGGTAAAGGAGGTTTGCCGTCAGCTAGCTGACAACAAAGAGAGAGGTGGGCCCCACTAACAAGTTGCTTACAAAAAAACCTAACGCCCCCTTTGTCGTCTGCTAGCAGACAACAAAGAGCAAAAAGGCGGACGACAAAGGCGGGGCAGACGGCAAAAATTTGACTTAACTAACGGCCGCCCCACCCCACCCCGCCCCTCCCTCTCTCTGTTTCTCTCCCTCTCCTCCCCGACGACCACCGCTTGCGCGCCGCCGCCCCCACCACCCGCCGCCGCCCCGTCACCCCACCACCCCATCGCTCCACCTGCTCACTGCCCCGGCGCCCCCGCCGTCCTGCCGGCTCGGTGCCGCCGTGCCTGGACCGCCAGACCTGCAGCCCTGCTGCCACTGCCGTCCGGCACCCCCTACAACCGCCCGGCGCCCCTGCCCTGGCTCCCTACCCTAGGCCGCCCCGCCCCCTCCTCTGGCCACCTCTTCCACCGGACACCCCACTTCCGACGGGGTGCGTCCTCGACCCGGTTTTCCTTTTCCTCATCTTCTTCTCCTCTTCTCCTTTTTTTCTTATTCTTCTTCCTCTCTTCTTCTTCTTCTCCTCTTCGAGGGGTCGAGGGTCGCCGAGGGGTCGAGGATCGAGGGGTCGAGGGTCGCCGAGGGCCATGGCAGAGGGTCGAGGATCGCCGGTCGCCGAGGGGTCGAGGGGTGAGGATCTTCCGGTCCGAGTGCTAACCGACTGGTGTCGTAGCTTAAGATGAGGACGTCCCCGAGCTGAAGGTCATGAGCGTGGGTGAACTGCTTCCATCCATGCGCGAAGAACAGATGGAAGCAGTTCGCCCGCGCTGATGACCTTCAGCTCGGGCACGTCCGCATCTTAAGCTACGACAACAGCCGCACCATGCTCACGGTGAAGGTGTTCGACAGGACCGCCGAGGGGTCGAGGGTCGAGGATTTTCGAGGGGTCAGGGGTCGAGGGGCTAAGTGTTGAAACTTGAAACACCCAAACTGACTCTTGACAAAAAAATCAAAGCGTAGAAAGAGAAACCAAAGACGAAACAATACGTAGTGAGAGGTTGTACAACTAGGATGATATTCTGTAACAGCTTTTAATGAATTTGATAGGATGATGGTGAAGAACTCGAAAGCCATTGGTGTCTTTCGACTTCTTCGCCATCATCCTCTCCAATTCATTAAAAAAGCTGGTACAAAAAATCATCCTAGTTGCACAACCTCTCACTATGTACTATTTTGTCTTTCGTTTCTCTTTCTACGTCCTGATTTTTTGCCAGTTTGGTTGCTTGAAGTTTCAAAACTTGGTTTTTAATCCTCATTGCCGAGGGGTGGATCGGTCGATGGTCGCCGAGGGGTTCCTAAGTTATGTTGTACTTGATGATGATACACTAGTTATATACATATTATTATTCATGTCGGTATTAAATTTTTTATGTTGTACTAATTTCGTTTACTCTATATATGTCATGGCAGGTGCTGAAAGATGGTGGGCGCGGGTAAGAAGCGCTCCGAGGCTCCTTCGTCGGCGTCGTTGCCCACCGGGAGAGGTACTTCCATTCCACACGTACCTCTCTGGAGAGTGCTGTACGAGGGTATGGCTTCACCGGGGTGGGCGCTTCTTCGTCGGCGCCGTTGCCCACTGGGAGAGGAGGTCGGGGAGGACGTGGTCGTGGGAGAGCTAGGCAGGCTCCTACGCCTTCCTTGCCGCCACCCCTACCCGATTCACCCCAGCACATGACTGCTAGTGTGGACACGTCTGAGGAGGAGGCTGCGCGGACTCCGGTCCACGAGCCTCGGGTCAACGGGCCTTCGGCCCATGAGACTCCGTCCCAGGAGACGTCCGGATAGGGTACCTGGAAGGATCCGCCTGCGGGGCCGAGTGTCCATGCTGATGGTGGCAGGCATCAGATTTCTGATAGCAGCGAGGACGAGATGGTTGAGGGGGGCAACGTCTACCAGCGTGGTAGTACACGGCTCCCGCCCCTGCCGGCGACCCGCGAGCAGAGGTGGTTGCTTTGGCCTGATGGGACGAGGTAAGTGCATTTACTCTTTTTTTTACCTTCTACCATCATGTTTTTTCAAATATCTAATGCGTTGGCCTTGTCATACTGCAGGGGTTGGGACCACCCGCAGGATGTCCGCAGGCCCAACCAAGTCCTTGGTGTGATTTTCCGGCAAAACTTCCTGGGGTTTGTCACGTTACCCGGTGAGGGTCGGCTTCCAGAGTTAGGATTGAGCTGGGAGCACTACTTGGCTGCCCCAGCCCTGCCAGAGGAGATGACCGAGGGTGTCTTGTGCCACACGAGGTCCGACATGGTGATCCGAACGTTTTGGGTAATTTCTCCTTTACACAATTAAAAATCTTCGAATAAGCTTAGTTATTGTACTAATGAATGTTGTCTCGTTTGATTGCAGACCTTCTACAGGTGTGAGGAGGGATACGAATAGGCCTTTGCACGGGTTATCAATGTCGAGTGCAGGCGCCTACTACAAAACTTACGGCACGAGGCTCAGGTGCAGACTATTCGAGACTACTTCGTATCGCGTGGTGTTCAGAAGCCCAAGAAGAAGTGTCGCCGAAAGTTTCTGAAGAAGGAGGAGTACATGACAGTAATTGCCTACATTCTTAAGGCCTTGTTCTTAGTTTTGTTGATTAGATTCGTAGGTGTAGCGCTCAAGTTTCGCTTTACTAACTTAGGTGCCCCCGAGATGGTGTGCAGATAAGATGGATTGTTGGGAGGCATTGGTGGATGAGTGGTGCTCAGACGCATGGCTAGCTGTCCACAATAGTGCCAAGGACAAGTTGTTGGAAATATACCCTAGAGGCAATAATAAAATGGTTATTATTATATTTCCTTGTTCATGATAATTGTCTATTGTTCATGCTATAATTGTATTAACTGGAAACCATAATACATGTGTGAATACATAGACCACAACATGTCCCTAGTAAGCCTCTAGTTGACTAGCTTGTTGATCAATAAATGGTTATGGTTTCCTGACCATGGACATTGGATGTCGTTGATAACGGGAACGCATCATTAGGAGAATGATGTGATGGACAAGACCCAATCCTAAGCATAGCACAAGATCGTGTAGTTCGTTTGCTAGAGCTTTTCTAATGTCAAGTATCATTTCCTTAGACCATGAGATTGTGCAACTTCCGGATACCGTAGGAGAGCTTTGGGTGTATCAAACGTCATAACGTAACTGGGTGGCTATAAAGGTTCACTACAGGTATCTCCGAAAGTGTCTGTTGGGTTGGCACAAATCGAGACTGGGATTTGTGACTCCGTATGATGGAGAGGTATCTTTGGGCCCACTCGGTAATGCATCATCATAATGAGCTCAATGTGACTAAGGAGTTAGCTACGGGATCATGCGTTACCAAACGAGTAAAGAGACTTGCCGGTAATGAGATTGAACGAGGTATGGGGATACCGACGATTGAATCTCGGGCAAGTAACATACTGATGGACAAAGGGGATTGAATACGACATTGATTGAATCCCCGACATCATGGTTCATCCGATGAGATCATCATGGAACATGTGGGAGCCAATATGGGTATCTAGATCCCGCTATTGGATATAGGCGGAGAGATGTCTCGGTCATGTCTGCATGGTTCCCGAACCCGTAGGGTCTACACACTTAAGGTTCGGTGACGCTAGAGTTGTAATGGGAAATTGTATGTGGTTACCGAAGGTTGTTCGGAGTACCGGATCAGATCCCGAACGTCACGAGGGGTTCCGTAATGGTCCGGAGGTAAAGATTTATATATGGGAAGTCCAGTTTTAGTCGCCGGAATGGTTTCTGGGGTTATCGGTATTGTACCGGGACCACCGAAAGGTGTCCAGGGGTCCATCGGGTGGGGTCACCTGCCCCGGGAGACTTAATGGGCTGAATATGGGTGGGAACCAGCCCCCTAGTGGGCTAGTGCGCCCCCCCAAGGGCCCAAGGCGCCTAGGGTTGGAAACCCTAGGGGGTGGGGGCGCCTCCCACCTGCTTGGGAGGCAAGTTTCCCCCTCCTGGCCGCCCCCCATCTAGATGGATCTAAGGGGGCCGACCCCTCTCCCCTTCCCCTATAAATAGTGGGCGGGTGGGAGGGCCGCAGCACCCCTTCCTTTCGTGCAGCCCCTCCCTCCTCCTACACCTCCTCCTCCTCTGTAGTGCTTGGCGAAGCCCTGAAGGAGAACCGCATGCTCCACCATCACGCCGTCGGTGCTGCCAGAGTTCTCCCTCGACTTCTCCTCTCCCCTTGCTGGATCAAGAAGGAGGAGACGTCCCCGAGCTGTACATGTGTTGAACACAGAGGCGCCATCTGTTCGGCGCTTGGATCGGATCTACCGCGATTTGAATCGCCGCGAGTATGACTCCATCAACTGCGTTCTTGTAACGCTTCCGCTTAGCGATCTTCAAGGGTATGAAGATGCACTCCCTCTCTCGCGTTGCTAGCATCTCCTAGAATTATCTTGGTGACACGTAGGAAAATTTTGAATTATTACTACGTTCCCCAATAGTGGCATCATGAGCTAGGTCTATGCGTAGATTCTATGCACGAGTAGAACACAAAGTAGTTGTGGGTGATGATTTGTTTAATTTGCTTACCGTTATTAGTCTTATCTTGATTCGGCAGCATTGTGGGATGAAGCGGCCTGGACCGACCTTACACGTACTCTTATGTGAGACAGGTTCCACCGACTGACATGCACTTGATGCATAAGGTGGCTAGCGGGTGTCTATCTCTCCCACTTTAGTCAGATCGGATTCGATGAAGAGGGTCCTTATGAAGGGTAACACTACAAAAAAATACACTTCCGTGATTGTCACAGCCCTAGATCTTTGTTTGTAATTAGCTGCATCTTCATCCATGTCATCATGTTTATATTTCAATGAACTTGAAATGGGGACATGTGAAACCCTCAGAAATCAGTTCAAAAATAACCAACCTTAAAATCTTCTCAAATGAGTCCAAGAAAATGTTCTGTTATTCTATAGAAATATTGGTAAGAGCTAAAATTCAAACCAATATTTTGGAGTCTATAAATATTTGTTTTGGCCATTTGAATTAATCAATAACTATTTGCTTTGGATTTATATTTAATATATATTAAATATGACTCCAATAATTACGGAAGTTTGTGAGTGGCCTTGTATATGTTTTAGCAAGCCATATAATCACCCTCTGAGAATTTATTAAAATGATTTAGTTGCTAAACTAAATCAAAAGCAGAAGGAAGAAAAATAGAAAAGCGAAACAAATAAAAGAGAGAAGGAACCTACCTAACTTACACATGTAGCCACAGCGGCCCAAGTGGCCAGCCAGCCAACCTAGCCTCCCCACAGCGTCTTCTTCCCTGCCGGGAGGGCGAGCACGTGCCATGGCCCAAGACGCGTCCCGGCCACCTCACGCTTCCTGCCGCTTCCCCTCGTCAGCCACAGGCCTCCTCGCGACGCCACGCAGCACCGACCGCACTCTCACTCTCTCCCGTGCTTCCCCCTCCTCTGTTTCTCTTGTGCCTGACCACCGAATGCGCCGTCGCCGCCGTTCGCCATAGCCGCAGCCACCAGCCCTCCCTCGCCCTGCTACCAGGTCCAGAAGCTCCGCCGCTGACCTCTACACCATCCCCACCAAGCCACACGAGCGAACGCGCCCCGCAGCGGCTTCCCCGACCTCTTCTTCAAGCTTCGGCCGCCGAGATCGCCGGCGACCGTGTGCCCTCCCTGACGCTTCCCCGAGCTCGCCGACCTGCTCGTCCAGGCTTCATTGTGAGCACCTGCATCTAACCCCTAACCCGCTGCCTCCTGCTTTCGCCCGTAGCCGTCGCCCCCTTGCTGCGCATGACGCCACTTGACCAAGCTCGCCGTCAACGCAGCTCGGTGACCATTTGGTCACCGGCGACTCAACACGTTCTTAGCACCCGTAGAGCAGCCCCGCATGGTTGGCTCGCTTGCGAGCTGCAACACCGAACCACCCAAACTCACCCAGAATGTCGGCGCGCTTTCGTGCTGCCGCCGTTAGCTCCGGCCACCATAGGCCGGCCTCCACCACCACTAGACGCGCGCCTGCAAGAGCTCTCCAATGAGTCCAAGAACAGCCTCGCCCATGCCCTGTGGGTGTTTTCCGAGCCGTGCCACCGTCTCGGGCCTCGCCGGCGTCGAGTCGCCGGTGGGTTTGACCCTGCTGACCATTGACCGGGTGGGCCCAGTTTGACCCTTGGGTCTATGACAAGTGGGGCCATACGCTAACTCAACCGAGATTAGTGCTAACTAAATTTAGTTAGTTTAACTAACTACTGGCAGACGGGACCCACTGGTCAGTTTGACCTGGACCGGCCCGTTGACTGGCCAGCGTCACTACGGCAATGCAGACGACATTAATGGTCGATTCTGGAATTATTCTTATACGGAAATTCCAGAAAATAACCAAAACTTCTAAAAATCATAGAAAATCAACCGTAGCTCAGAATGAAATAATTTATATATGAAAAATGATCAGAAAAATCCAATCTATCCATCTGTACCACTTTCATGCATGTTAGAACAACTTATGGCTGATGTTTAGGCCAAATCATACAAATGGCATTTAAACTCTCACATATGGAGTTTGAATTTGAACCTAGGGTTCAAACCAACTCCATTTAACATGTTGCTAGTTGCATTAGCTCAAAACACAGCATATTTCCATGTCATGATCATGCATCATATTGTTGCATTGCATTGATTGTGCTCTTCCTTGTTTGCCGGTATTTGTCCCCTCTCGATAGACGTGGTTTCGAAGATGAGTTCGATGACACCGATGAAGAACTATATTATCTTCAGAAGTTCCAGGCAAGCAAAACCTCCTTGTTCATTCTGATACAATCCCACTCTCTCGCTCCTGCTCTCTTTTACTGCATTAGGACAACAACGATTCAACTGTTACTTGATGCGGTAGTTGAACCCCTTATCCTCTGCATGACCTGCCATTGCCACAGTAAATCGATGAAACCCACTAGCATGAGTAGGAGTTGTTTGAGCCCTGTTGTGCCTACTCATTCATGCTTGTTTGTCATGCCTGCTACTGCTTAGAGTTGAGTCAGGTCCGATTCATCGGGGATGAATCAGAGGTGTGTGAACATGTCCTACTGTGTGAGCTAAGTGTGTGAACATGATTTGGTAAAGGTAGCGGTGAGTGGCCATGTAGGAGTACATGGTGGGTTGTCTCATTGAAGCCGTCCTCAGGAACTGAGTTCTATGTTTGTGATCCATGAACAGCTACTACCACGCATTGGAATGCTTAAGTGCCCCTCTCGACTTATTAATCAACTCGATCTCTGTCCAGGAGTTGCCACTAGCTTCTGGTGTTTGTAGGATATGTGTTGGGGGCCGTGCGTAGCACTGACCCTAGGGGTGGGCTATGTTGCGGTAGATACACCGAGGCACGGTGTACCGGGACGCCCGTTTGGTGCCTCGGGAACCCTGCTCTCATCGTTTGGGGCCGTGAGCGACACCCCGGCCGGATCTCCTCGCGGATGGAACCCGAATAGGCGATAAACCTGGACTAGAGACTTGTATGGTTAGTCAGGTCGTGGCCGACTCCTCGCCGAAGCTTCCGCTTGAAGGTTGCCGAGATACACGACGTGTACATGGTGGTAAGTGGCGAGAGCGTGTGTGAAGAAGTACACCCCTGCAGGGTTAACATCATCTATTCGAATAGTCGTGTCCGCGGTAAAGGACTTCCGAGTTGCCTATAACAGTTCATAGACAAGTGAAAGTGGATACTTCAAAATGCACAAGATAAGTGTGAGCCATAGTGATGTATTGATATGGTGAATATGTGGACTCGTGTGCGCCACCTCAAAAGAGTTACTTGCAGTCGTAGTATAGGATAGCCACCGAGTCAAAGCTGGCTTGCTGCAGTTAAACTCCACCACCCCCTTTGTTCATACTGATGCATATGTAGTTAGTTCTGATGTAAGTCTTCTTTGGGTACATTTGTACTCACGTTTGCCTATTTTATGTTTTTGCAGAGAGGCGTCGGTCTCGCTAGTAGTTCAGCGTGGACTTGACGTTTAGCTTGATACCTCGGCTACGATCTTGTGCCCTCGGCGAGATCGGTAGATAGTCGGGCTTTTAGCCTTTTTCATTTGTAGATGTGCGTACTCAGACATGTTAAGCTTCCGTTTGTGCTTTGACTTGTATGCTTTGAATGTTGGGTCATGAGACCCATGTTTGTAATATCTCGCTCCTCGGAGCCTAATGAATAAATACTTGAGTCGTAGAGTTATGTTGTCATGCCATGTTGTATTTACACATATCGAGCATATTGTGTGAATGTTTGTAATGCTTGGTATGTGTGGGATCCGACAATCTAGTTGTTTATCCTTGGCAACCTCTCTTATGGGGAAATGTAGTCTAGTGCTTCCTTGAGCCATAGTAGTTCGCTTCTGACCGGTTCACCGGAGTCCTGCTAGCCCATGACACTACTGCCAGGGACACTTGGTGGCCGGGCATTTGTTTCACTTCATTCTTGTGTCTGTCCCTTGGGAAATGTCACCTTGGTGACATCCGAGTCTGCCTAGCCTGCTACAGCCCGAGTTCCCGAGTCCTGTTAGCCAGTGCTACGGCCCGGATTCTGCAGCTATTTGATCGAGCATGCTCGATGTGATTCATGTATACCTGTCCTCATGGGTTAGTGCCGCTTTGGGTTCACGACTAGCCATGTCGGCCGGGTTCTCTGTCATATGGATGCTAGAAACACTATCATATCGTGAGCCAAAAGGCATAAGCGGTCCGGGCCATGGTAAGGCGACACTGTGGGAATACCGTGCGTGAGGCCGCAAAGTGATATGAGGTGTTACCGGCTAGATCGATGTGACTTGGAATCGGGGTCTGGCGGTGATGATACGTGTTTGTCACGCGATGGAGTCGCGTTTTTGTCATGCATGTACATCCATGACAAATTTATGATGTAATCAAGATAGTCATACCTGTCTTTGTCATAGAAGTGTTCCATGACATTACCAAAATTATCATCACGGAAGTGTCCACTTCCATGACGATAAATCGTAGCGTCCACGAAGTGCTTTCGTCAAGGGTGACCGACACGTGGCATCCACCGTAACGGAACGCTGTTAAGCTATCGGGTCGGGTTTTGGATCCGATAACCCGTTATGAGCCCAACCAATGGGGATTTTCCGTGTAAAATCATCATTGGGCTGGAGGAAACTGCGTGTCGACTCATCATTGGGGCAGATGTCATCCACTCATTGGACAAAGGCGCCTATGATACGTCGACCGTGGCGGCCCAACGAGGCCCATTCACAGTGAAAAGGCGGCCGGTTTGACTTGGTCAAAAGGTGGCGGGCGGTCCATGGAAAGCTTGTTAGCGGCATGTTCGCATATAGCCCATTTACGGCCCGCTAACCCAAGGCCCGTTCGCCCTATCCGAATTAGGCCCGATGGCGCTATCCGGGCCATCCAATATGATTCCAGCCCATTTTCACTTTCCGCCCATGTATGGCCCATGGCGTCTTTACGCCCATATGAGGCCCTATGTAACTCTTGGCCTATTAACGGTCCGTGGTGGCGGCCCGCAATGAGCGATGTATCACTTTACACCCATTAACGGCGCGTGGTGGCGGCCCATAATGAGCGATATATCACTTTATACCCATTAAGGGCCCGTTATTGATTGGGCCGTTTCGGCAAATGTTATCTTCGGCCTTCTCGAGCCCATTTATTCTTGGGCTCATTTCCGGCGATTCGTTTACTTACGGCCCGTTCTTGTCATTTTACGCTTGTGGGCCAAATTCAGCCCGTGGTTACATCGGCCCGTTTGTGGTCCGTTAATACGTTGGGCCGTTTTCATTGCATCATCAAATACGGCCTATTAACGATGGCCTGTTATGGTCATACGGCCCGTATAAGTCCCATTGATGATACGTCCCGTAGAAGGCCCATTGTTTCTACGACCCGTAGAAGGCCCATTGTTTCTACGGCTCGTAGAAGGTCCACTGTTTCTACGGCCCGTAGGAGGCCTAGTGTCACTACAGTAAATATTAGCCCATGGTTATTGTGGCCTAGTTTTAAAAAGAACTGCACTGACTACAAGCAAACAAATAAACAAGTCAACAAGGAAATAAATAAGCAAGCAACTTATGCTTGGCTATCACGGTATTACACATATTACATCCACTTTGGGCATCAAAGTTCGCCACCAATGCAAATATAGGGAACAAAGCGACATATCATATACCTTTGGTTGTCAAAGTTGGCGACCAGCGCAAATAAACGCCTTGACAAAACAAATCCAGAACTGAAACCACTTGGAAGATCTCAAGAAACAATATCACAGGTACCCATAATCTTTGGCAAGATGCTTAGCAAGCTTATTAACTTTCTCTTGTTTGGCGCTTAAATCCTCCAGTAACTTTGTTGCACGAGAAAATATGCATCTGAATTCTGCGGGGACTTCCCGATCCTTGACTTCTGTCCAATAGCTTTGTCGATCGATGTCTTTCAACTTGAAGTTGAGACTCAAGAAGGCAACTGATTCAGGCAAGCGTGTTAGAAGAGCTTGTGCCAGCGATAGTGGCGATAACTTTCGAACACTACATCAAGACATGAATTTTGGGTTCCCTCGCATCGTCAAGATAGTTTTTATCAGCTTTCTTGGAGACCAACAGGGATGTCTCACTATCTTGAACCTTATACGCATTACTTCCTTTACCATTGGATAACGCGTTACTTTGTTCTCCAATATTTTGTTCGCATTCTAAAAGAGAAACAAGCGGACACATCACATGTTTACCATGTTGTATATGAAACTCATTTTGGTAAATGAGTTCGGTAGTAAAGTGGACGAGGATATGACATGAAACAAACATATATCTATGTACCATGGTCACTTTATGGTCTATATCATTCTAATTTTTGTTGCCAAATCAAGATAGAGACAGTTCAAATAATATTTGTTCAAGACAAAGCAGAATAGACAGAATATAAGTGTGGGTAACTATAGAGCAATAACAACACTTGTAATGTGCATGACATGAGAACATAACTGTTTTATTCAATTGAAACTGAAATCAACATAGAGCAGGTTACAACAGCAAACCAGTTAAAGAAACAGGTTTAAAACATACCTGTTGCACCATTGGAGTTTCAATTCCATCCTTCAAATTTGAAAATAGTTGGTATGAGTAAATCTGATAATGCAAGAGCAAAGGAGTATGAACCATAGCTCTGAGAACACGACACAGGAACAAATCTTCTTCTCCTTTAAGCGTTGAGTTGGGATTCGGAGTGGTGGTCCTCGTGCTTTGAGCACTGCAGTTTCCTTACTAACCTTTCGTTTTGGGTGCTCTGTGGTGGAGGCGGTCTGTGTCAAGCTGGGCCCAGGTTACTATCTGCCCGGGGTTGGGGTTAGAAGGGGTGTAGCTGGTTCTCTGTCCAAGCGGGTAGGGGTACAATCTGCGAGTGCAGGTTATGTGTGGTGGATCTGGTCCTTGGGCAAGTACAACCGTGGTTCTATCTGCATCAACTGGTAGCACTATCTTTTACGAAGACCGTGTTGTTACTCCCTTGAATCGCCATCACGCTCTCCAATTGAAATGGGTGATAAACAAGAAAAGTAATTGAAAGTATAGACATTGTATGATGAAGCGAGGTGCAATGGATAGTGGGGGAATAAAAGAGGGCATGAAATAATTCATATTTATGTGGTCTAACCAAGCAGGATAGCATGACACAATTTCACATATATGATGGCTAACTAAACTTGATAGCATGACACAATTTCACATTATGATGGCTAACTAAAAAAGATGGAAAGACATAGTTAAAAATATGAGACTATGTAACCAGGATGACATGACATAACTATATAATGTGTTTATTAAATAGGTTGGCATGCCATAATTCACATACATTCATGGATAAAATGCCATAATTCTAAATATGATGACTGTAAACACTAAACAGGATGAGATGATATAACTATATGATGTCTTTATTAAATGGGTTGCCATGCCATAATTCAGATAGATGATGTGGATGTACTATGTAAACATGATGGCATGATATAATTCAAATATATGATTTATATAGTAAGCAAGTAAGCAAGTAAGCAGATGGCAATATATATATATATATATATATATATATATATATATATATATATATATATATATATATATATATGATGTAAAAACTAAGCAATGCAAGACAACATGCATGACATGGGTAATATAACCACCAAGTTTGAGCATAGACCTCAAGGGAAATAGGACTGGTCATCGGTCTACGAATCCTCCTCGAGGAGCTCTCTGTAGCCGACAAGATGTACCTTGTGAGGTAGCATTATGCTCTGAATACCTTGTTTTCACTCCAGATACTTCCATCACCGCTTCAAATGGGTGATGCAGGGAAGAGTAGTTGAATATACAAGCGTTGTCGACAAATGGAACACGTAATACAAAAAATTGATAGCATGATATAATTCACATACATGATGATTGGCTAAACAGCATGGCATTGCATAATTCACATATATAATGCCTTTGCAACAAGATAGCATTGTATAATTCACATATATAATGTCTTGCAACAAGATGGCAATGCATAATTCACATATATGGTAATTAGACACTTTGAGCAGTGGCATTCACACAAAGAATGTCTAAACTAATCAAATGGCATAGCAATGCGAGACACCATACATACGATATGAGCAACATAACCACCAAGTTAGAGCATACACCTCGGGGATAGGACTGGTCATCTGTCTCTGAATCCTCCTACGAGGAGCTATCCGTAACCAGCGAGATATGCGCTTGGTGGATAGCATAGTCTACTCGAAGACCTTGTTTTCACTCCGAATTTGCCATCACCGTGTCAAATGGCTGATGCACACGAAGAAGCGATTGAATGTACTAACATTGTTGACAAATGTAATATGTAATGAAAAAAAAGGATGGCCTGATATAATTTACATATAAGATGAATGGCTAAGCAGGATGGCATTGCAAAATTCACATATATGATGTCTGGCTAAACAAGGTGGCGTTGCATAATTCACATAAACGATGAATAAACTAAACGGATGGCATTCGCACAAAGGATGTCTAAACTAAGCAGATGACATATTTGATGTATAAAGTAAGCAATGCAAGACACCATATGCATGATATAACCAACATCGGCATGCCAAGTTAGAGCGAAGACCTCGGGGGTAAATAGGAGTTATCTTCTCATACGAATCCCCTCGGAAGCAGATATCTTCCTCTCGATTACAATCCGAAATGCATGGAGGGGGCTGCCTTTGCGCCTACCATGGGCGGCGTCTGCATGAAATTATATTGCCACGCAAGGCTCGGCTCTTTGCTCTACATTTTCAGTTCCATTGTTTACAATAAGCTGTCATGCATAGGAATAAAACATAGTGAGATTATGTAAGGAGTGCATGCGAAATCGAGTGATGGTAGCAACTTTGTGGATGGACCCAAAACCAATAATAGCGAGCAGATAATGGCTTGATTAATAAATACATATAATGGCTTCTTTCTTGTTTGTTTCCACCCAACATGAAACTCATAGTAGACAGGAGATTAACGAGTAGTAGATAGATACTATTGATAGCGGCCCGATATGTACCCCACAACCATTTAAAAACTCAAGTTTGACCATTAGTTTGGGTGACTCGAGTCTAATCGGTGAAACGGGGCGATAAAGTAGCATGTAATATTAAGCGATGCATAACGTGGCGGAACCACGAAGAGTGCGACCTCTCTTGCGGACCCGTGTAGTCCTCGAGGTCATCTGCCGGTTGATGATGGTAATGCAGTTTTCATGGCTGCCATTTGCGGGGAAGAAGATCCGAGGCGGCGAAAAGACAATCTGGAGGCGGATCCCTGCTTGTCTGGACCCTTACATCGTTGGAGCGGCTGAAATTTGGGGTGGAATGACGGCAGCGGCGAGGCCGGAACAAACTACGCAAGATTTTCTTACAACTATCTGTAAGGGAAGTAATTACGCAAGGGCTCGTTTGAATTGGAGGATTCCAACAATGCATGGATAGGAAATAGACAGGAATAGGATAGGAATGCACGTGCAAAGCAGAGAATTTAAAAAAAGGATTTACGCCAATCTGGGTGTTTGATTCACAACAATTGGAAGATCACGAGGATGCAAAGAAGCATGGTGAGATTAAGTCAAACCACAAGAAAATGTCACGGTTATAATGCTATTATGCTACTATCTCTTAGTCTTGTGCTTCATGAATAGGAATTTGAAAAGGAGGACAAGTGAAAATTAAAATTCCCTCGTTTTTTCTTTCAAGGAGACACTAAAGGAACAAATCCGTGTGCTCGATTGGACAATATATATAACATGTAGAGTAAAAAGAGATGCAACAAGTGTACTGCCTCTTTGGCGAAGCCATGTCGATCTCAACATGATTGGGTTGGCGGGGAGGATGCTCCGGTGACTTTGCTTGTCGGAGGAGGAAGAAGATCTTAGGCGTGCGGAGATGGAGCCCGAGTCTTGCTCACATTTGTGATGTAGGGTTTAAATCGTTGGAGCAGCTCGGTGAGTTATGCGATGCCGAGGCTAAAAGCGAGGACAAGAGAGACAACGAACAATGTTAACTTTGGTGGAATTCTAATAGCATCTCTAATACATGACGTAAAATACATAACCACAAAGTGCTAGATGTAAAATACATCAGCCGCTCATCTCTGAACTTAAGCTGTGGCCGAACTTAGCGCCGGCCTGAACCTAACTGGCCGAAACTGAATTTTGCTATCGAAACTGAATTTTCTTGTAAACTGAATGCACTAGCAAGGTGAGGCTACATGTCGGTCAGCAGACTTTTTCATCTCTGGTCGAGTCAATTTTGCGGCCGTTGGATCTGAAATCAAGGGCATGTGGTTCATCTTCAACCTCCACCCCCCAGCACTTGACTACCACCGGCCAAACAGCAGCCCCCGCCGCCCAAGGTGGCGGCGCCACCGCCCGCCAAAACAATCCCCACCGCCGGTCCGCCGCCCAGCCATCCCTCTAGGCCCCCACGTGCGAGCTTTTCTCCCGTGATCCCCACGCCACCGCCCATAGCGCCACCGCCTGCGACCACCGCCCCATCCTTAACCCTAAGATAGATAGTGGGGTACCTCTCCGTGAGCCCCCCCCTCCCGCTTGGCTGGTTCTTCCTTCACCCGTGAGCCCACCCTTGAAAATCGACTGACCCAAAAGTCGATTCAGTCGACTGAAGTGTAGCCAAATCGGAGCAGCATCACAAGCAAGAGAAAGAGCGAGAGCAGCAGTGCGAGCAAGAGCAAGAGCAAGAGCAGACCAGGCAGGGGACCGAGAGCAAGAGCAGAGCAGCAATGCGAGCGAGAGCTAAAGCAACAGCATCTCCTACTAATGTGGACGTCGCCGCCGAGGGAGCGACGCCGTGGAGGAAGTGGCCGGCAGCACCGTGAGATCGAATCAAGAAGAAAATGCGGCGATTAGTGTACAACCTCTTTGGTGGCCCCTATTAGGCCGCAGCTTCATCCGAGGAAACGGTGATGACGATGCACTTCCGGTGGTGCAGGTGAAGACGGCGGTGTTGGAATGGAGGTGGCGCGAAAAGGCGAAGACGTCGGGGCAGCTCCTTGGAGGTGGAGGACGGGGTGGCTGAACCGGCGGGGCGATGAGATCGACGGCGGATCCTCATCGAGACGGTGGATGAGGGGCGTCGAGGTGTTCTTGTGGACGGCGTCGTCGGGAAGAGGCTCCGTGGGTGACAGACGGAGGAGGGTGTGGGGTTTCGTCGCGGGTTTTCACCGCCTCGGTGTCTGAATGGGTGGTAATTTGGGATGGCGGTGGGGAACCACGGCTTAGAGGCAGCTTGTCCGAAATGTGGGGTAAGTGCGAAAGTACCCCCACCAATTTGAGGCGGTTCTTTCGGTTTAGGGGTACCACGGGCATTTCACGTGTCGGGATTTCACGGGAGGTGGGATTTTTTGGCAGCGTTGTAATTTCGAATAGCAAGGCGCGGGTTAAGATGGAGGGAGTTAGCCGAACTGCTTGAGACAAAGATATATCTTAAATATTTCAGGCTAACAAGGCGCGGGTTGAAATTTCCGGACAAACCTAACGTGTCATGTACCAAATCATCGCACTACAAATGTCATTCAAAACTTTGATTTCATGTTATGTTTCATTAAAATATTTCGCTACGTGTATAATGCATGCAACCTAGTACTCAAATGAACGTTTTAGTGCATTCCAAACGTATATACTACCGCTTCAATATGAACTAAATTTGAATAAGATCTACAGTAATGATTGTTGTGAAGTCAAAGCATTTGAATTTGTTTCTCTGTTTTAATAAGATCTACAATCATCATTATTCTCAAGTTAAACCATCGTTTGTGTATTATCTTCTGACACACCACATGATTAGTCTCGAGTTACATATGAACTATGTGTACTATATGAACTCGAACTAGATTTTTGGAATCCACTTTATTTTGATTTCAAATCACATTACATTTCTAGCTCTAGCTAGATCTTCATAATCTAAACCATGTCTCATATGTATAATGTGTTTATCACATTATGTATGGTGCCCACCCCTCGCCTACAAGTATTTAGATGTGAGTTGCAAACACCACACATTACCACAAATTCAAATAAAATGTGAGAATGTTCGATATATAGTATTGTTTAGATTGCTCGATATTTAGTTGTAAGCTGCAAACGCCGCACATTATCACAAATTCAAATAAATGTGAGATTGCTTGATGTATAGTATAGTTTAGATTGTTCGGCATTTAGCTGTGAGTTGCAAACGCCATGCATTATCACATTATGGTATAACATGTGCACAACACGTGTATCACTGCTATATTCATGCATGCAATGTTTAAAACACAATGATCTCCTATTCAAATATATGAATCCGCTTTCATATCAAATTATGATCTTTGTTAGTCTCTTACACCCACACAGTCCTCTAGCCTTTGTAGCTACCACTAACTTTCTCTCGTGCATGCACACGCCCTCCTCGCCCTCCCCCTCCCTCGGCATTCTATCCACCAGGCACATTCATTTTTTCCTTTAGGTCGTTCTCCCAGAGTCTCCACAACTCCTTTCCAACACACACCGATTGATAAACCTCTCCAGTGATGCCTGCCTACAGCATACATGTTGGGGAACGTAGCAGAAATTCAAAATTTTCCTACGTGTCACCAAGATCTATCTATGGAGAAACCAGCAACGAGGGGAAGGAGAGTGTATCTACATACCATTGTAGATCGCTAAGCGGAAGCGTTCAAGAGAACGGGGTTGAAGGAGTCGTACTCGGCGTGATCCAAATCACCGGAGATCCTAGTGCCGAACGGACGGCACCTCGCGTTCAACACACGCACAGCTCGGGTGATCGCCTCTCACGCCTTGATCCATCAAGGAGAGAGGGAGAGGTTGAGGAAGACTCCGTCCGGCAACAGCAACTGGCAGGCGTGGTGGTGGTGGAGGCGTGGTAGTTGAGGGACCGCCAAGCACCGCGGGAGAGGAGGAGTAAGAGGGGCAGGGCTGCGCCAAGAGGGAGAGGATCTCGCGTGTTGGGCAGCCCCAAAACCCCCACTATTTATAGGAGGAGGGGAGGTGGCTGCGCCCCCATCTAGGGTTCCCACCCAAGGGGTGCGGCAGCCCTAGATGGGGCTTGAAGGCGGCCAAGAGGGGAGAGAGGCGCCCCTAGGGTGGGCCTTTAGGCCCATCTGCGCCTAGGGTTTCCCTCTCCCCACCTAGCTGCGCCTTGGGCCTTGTGGGGCGCACCAGCCCACACAGGGCTGGTCCCTCCCACACTTAGCCCATGCAGCCCTCCGGGATGGTGGCCCCACTTGGTGGACCCAGGGACCCTCCCGGTGGTCCCGATCGTTACCGATAAAACCCGAAACTTTTAGGTGACCAAAACCTCACTTCCTATATATTATTCTTTACCTCCAGGACCATTAGGAACACCTCGTGACGTCAGGGATCTCATCCGGGACTCGAACAACATTCGGTAACCACATACAAACTTCCTTTATAACCCTAGCGTCGCCCGAACCTTAAGTGTGTAGACCCTACGGGTTCGGGAACCATCTGGAACATGGCCGAGGCGTTCTACGGTCAATAACCAACAGCGGGATCTGGATACCCATGTTGGCTCCCACATGTTCCACGATGATCTCATCGGATGAACCACGATGTCAAGGACTCAATCGATCCCATATTCAATTCCCTTTGTCTAACGGTATTGTACTTGCCCGAGATTCGATCGTCAGTATGCCGATACCTTGTTCAATCTCGTTACCGGCAAGTCTCTTTACTCGTTCCGTAACACATCATCCCGTGATCAACCCCTTGGTCATATTGTGCACATTATGATGATGTCCTACCAAAGTGGGCCCAGAGATACCTCTCCATTTACCGGAGTGACAAATCCCGGTCTCGATTCGTGCCAACCCAGCAGACACTTTTGGAGATACATGGTGCACCTTTATAGCCACCCGATTCGTTGTGATGTTTGGTACACCCAAAGTATTCCCACGGTGTCAGGAGTTGCACAATCTCATGGTCTAAGGAAATGATACTTGACATTAGAAAAGCTTTAGCATCTGAACTACGATCTTTGTGCTAGGCTTAGGATTGGGTCTTGTCCATCACATCATTCTCCTAATGATGTGATCCCGTTATCAACGACATCCAATGTCCATGGTCAGGAAACCGTAACCATCTATTGATCAACGAGCTAGTCAACTAGAGGCTTACTAGGGACATGGTGTTGTCTATGTATCCACACATGTATCTGAGTTTCCTATCAATACAATTATAGCATGGATAATAAACTATTATCATGAACGAGGAAATATAATAATAACTAATTTATTATTGCCTCTAGGGCATATTTCCAACAGTCTCCCACTTGCACTAGAGTCAATAATCTAGTTCACATCGCTATGTGATTAACATTCACACGTCACATCGCCATGTGACCATCATCCAAAGAGTTTACTAGTGTCATTAAACTAGTTCACATCATCATGTGATTAAGACTCAATGAGTTCTGGAGTTTGATCATGTTTTGCTTGTGAGAGAAGTTTTAGTCAACGAATTACGCAACATTCGGATCCGTATGTACTTATAAATCTCTAGGTCATATTGTAAATGCTGCTTTCATGCTCCACTTGGAGCTATTCCAAATGGTTGCTCCACTATACGTATCCGGTTTGCTACTCAGAGTCATTCGGATAGGTGTTAAAGCTTGCATCGACATAACCCTTTACGTTGAACTCTTTATCACCTCCATAATCGAGAAACATGTCCTTATTACTCCAAGGACAATTTTGACCGCTGTCCAATGATCCATTCCTGGATCACTATTGTACCCTTGCGGACACATGGCAAGGCACACTTCAGTGCGGTACACACGGCATAGCATACTATAGAGCCTACGTCTAAGGCATAGGGGCGACCTCGTCCTTTCTCTACGATACTGCCGTGGTCGAGCTTTAAGTCTTAACTTCATACCTTACATCTCGTGCAAGAACTCCTTCTTTGGTGATCCATCTTGAACACCTTCAAGATCATGTCAAGGTATATGCTCATTTGAAAGTACCATTAGCGGTTTTGATCTATCCTATAGATCTTGATGCTCAATGTTCAAGTAGCTTAATACAGGTTTTCACTTTCGAAAAACACTTTTCAAATAACCCTATATGCTTTCGGAAATTCTACATCATTTACGATCAACAATATGTCAACAACATATACTCATCGAGAAATTCTATAGTGCTCCCACTCACTTCTTTGGAAATACAAGTTTCTCATAAACTTTGTACAAACCCAAAATCTTTGATCATCTCATCAAAGTGTACATTCTAACTCCGAGATGCTTACTCCGGTCCTTAGAAGGATTGTTGGAGCTTTGCATACCTTTTAGCATCCTTAAGATCGACAAAAACTTTCTGATTGTATTACATACAACCTTTCCTTACGAAAACTGGTAAGGAAACTCGTTTTGACATCCGTCTGCCAGATTTCATAAATGCAGCTAATGCTAACATGATTCCGACGGACTTAAGCATCGCTACGGATGAGAAAATCTCATCGTAGTCAACTCCTTGAACTTGTGAAAACTCTTCACCACAAGTCGAGCTTCATAGACGGTAACATTACCGTCCACGCCCGTCTTCTTCTTAAAGATCCATTTATCTCAATGGCTTGTCGATCATCGGGCAAGTCCACCAAAAGTCCATACTTTGTTCTAATACATGGATCCTATCTCGGATTTCATGGCTTCTAACCATTTGTCGAATTTGGGCCCACCATCGCTTCTCCATAGCTCGTAGGTTCATTGTTGTCTAGCAACATGACCTTCAAGACAGGATTACTGTACCACTCTGAAGTAGTACGTATCCTTGTCACCCTACGAGGTACGGTAGTGACTTGATCCGAAACTTCATGATCACTATCATAAGCTTCCACTTCAATTGGTGTAGGTGCCACAGGAACAACTTCCTGTGCCCTGCTACACACTGGTTGAAGTGATGGTTCAATAACCTCATCAAGTCTCCACCATCCTCCCACTCAACTTTTCGAGACAAACTTTTCTCGAGAAAGAACCCGTTTCAAGAAACAATCCCTGTTGCTTTCGGATCTGAATTAGGAGGTATACCCAACTGTTTTGGGTGTCCTATGAAGATGCATTTTATCCGCTTTGGGTTCGAGCTTATCAACCTGAAACTTTTTCACATAAGCATCGCAGCCCCAAACTTTTAAGAAACGACAACTTAGGTTTCTCCAAACGGTGTCATCTCAATGGAATTACGTGGTACCCTATTAAAGTGAGTGCGGTTGTCTCTAATGGCTAACCCATGAACGATAGTGGTAATTCGATAAGAGACATCATGGTACGCACCATATCCAATAGGGTGCAACTATGATGTTCGGACACACCATCACACTATGGTGTTCCAGGCGGTATTAATTGTGGAACAATTTCCACAATGTCTTAATAGCGTGCCAAAGCTCGTAACTCAGATACTCATCTCTATGATCATATCATAGACATTTTATCCTCTTGCCACGATGATCTTCAGCTTCACTCTGAAATTACTTGAACCATTCAATAATTCAGACTTGTGTTTCATCAAGTAAATATACTCAACATCTACTCGAATCATCTGTGAAGTAAGAACATAACGATATTCTTTGCATGCCTCGGCACTCCTTTGGACTGCACACATCAAAATGTGTTACTTCCAACAAGTTGCTATATTGTTCCATTTTACTGAAAAATGAGGCTTTTTAGTCATCCTGCCCATGTGATATGATTTGCATATCTCAAGTGATTCAAAATCAAGTGAGTCCAAACGATCCATCTGCATGGAGTTTCGTCATGCGTATACACCAATAGACATGGTTCGCATGTCTCAAACTTTTCAAAACGAGTGAGTCCAAAGATCCATCAACATGGAGCTTCTTCATGCGTTTTATACCAATATGACTTACATGGTAGTGCCACAAGTAAGTGGTACAATCATTACTATCTTATATCTTTTGGCATGAAAATGTGTATCACTACGATCGAGATTCAATAAACCATTCCTTTAGGTGCAAGACCATTGAAGGTATTATTCAAATAAATAGAGTAACCATTATTCTCTTTAAATGAATAACCGTATTGCGATAGACATAATCCAATCATGTCTATGCTCAGCATAAACACACAATGACAATTATTCAGGTTTAATACTAATCTTGATGGTAGAGGGAGCGATGCGATGTTTGATCACATCAAACTTGGAAACACTTCCAACACATATCGTCGACTCACCTTTAGCTAGTCTCCGTTTATTCCGTAGCTCTTTTATTTCGAGTTACTAACACTTAGCAACCGAACCGGTATCTTAATACCACGGT
Source organism: Aegilops bicornis (assembly GCA_021605145.1). Classification (NCBI taxonomy): domain Eukaryota; kingdom Viridiplantae; phylum Streptophyta; class Magnoliopsida; order Poales; family Poaceae; genus Aegilops; species Aegilops bicornis. Next base: position 502,582,665 of record CM038675.1, read on the forward strand.
GCTACTAGGAGTACTAGTAAAGTACACATTAACATAATGTATATCCAATATACTTCTATCGACCTTGCCGACCTTCTCATCTACCAAGTATCTAGGGTAATGCTGCTCGGTGGTTGTTCCCCTTATTACGAAGCACTTAGTCTCGGGTTTGGGTTCAACCTTGGGTTTCTTCACTAGAGCAGCAGCTGATTTGCCGTTTCATGAAGTATCCGTTGTTGCCCTTGCCCTTCTTGAAACTAGTGGTTTCACCAACCATCAACAATTGATGCTCCTTCTTGATTTCTACTTTTCGCGGTGTCAAACATCGCGAATACCTCAAGGATCATCATATCTATCCCTGACATGTTATAGTTCATCACGAAGCTCTAGCGACTTGGTGGCAATGACTTTGGAGAAACATCACTATCTCATCTGGAAGATCAACTCCCACTCGATTCAAGTGATTGTTGCACTTAGACAATCTTAGCACAAGCTCAACGATTAAGATTTTCTCCCTTAGTTTGCCGGCTAAGAAAATCGTCGGAGGTCTTATACCTCTTGATGTGGGCACGAGCCTGAAATCCCAATTTCAGCCCTCGAAACATCTCATATGTTCTGCGACGTTTCGAAAACGTCTTTGGTGCCTCAACTCTAAACCGTTTAAGCGAACTATCACGTAGTTATCAAAGCGTGTATGTCCGATGTTCGTAACATCCACAAGCGACGTTTGGGGTTAAGCACACGAGCGGTGCATTAAGGACATAAGCTTTCTACTGTCCGCATAATCGCTCATCAACTTTCAACTATATTTTCTCTAGGAACATATCTAAACAGTGGAACTAAAGCGCGAGCTTACGACATAATTTGCAAAGATCTTTTTACTATGTTCAGGATAATCAAGATCATCTTATGAACTCCCACTCAGATAGACATCCCTCTGATCATCTAAGTGATTACATGATCCAAGTCAACTAGGCCGTGTCCGATCATCACGTGAGACGGACTAGTCATCATCGGTGAACATCTTCATGTTGATCGTATCTACTATACGACTCATGCTCGACCTTTCGGTCTCTTGTGTTCCGAGGCCATATGCATGTACATGCTAGGCTCGTCAAGTTAACCTAAGTGTTTAGCGTGTGTAAATCTGTCTTACACCCGTTGTATGTGAGCGTAAGGATCCATCACACCCGATCATCACGTGGTGCTTAGAAACGACGAACTTTCATAGCGGTTACGCAGTTAGGGGAACACTTTCTTGAAATTTTAATGAGGGATCATCTTATTTACTACTACCGTCGTTCTAAGCAAATAAGATGCATAAACATGATAAACATCACATGCAATCAAATAGTGACATGATATGGCCAATATCATTTTGCTCCTTTTGATCTCCATCTTGAGGGCTCCATGATCATCATCGTCACCGGCATGACACCATGATCTCCATCATCATGATCTCCATCATCGTGTCTTTCATGAAGTTGTCTCGCCAACTATTACTTCTACAACTATGGCTACCGGTTAGCAATAAAGTAAAGTAATTACATGGCATTGTTCAATGACACGCAGGTCATACAATAAATAAAGACAACTCCTATGGCTCCTGCCGGTTGTCATACTCATCTACATGCAAGTCGTGATTCCTATTACAAGAACATGATCAATCTCATACATCATATCATTCATCACATTCTTCTTGGCCATATGACATCACATAGCATACCCTGCAAAAACAAATTAGACGTCCTCTAATTGTTGTTTGCATGTTTTACGTGGCTGCTATGGGTTTCTAGCAAGAACGTTTCTTACCTACGCAAAAACCACAACGTGATATGCCAATTGCTATTTACCCTTCATAAGGACCCTTTTCATCGAATCCGTTCGACTAAAGTGGGAGGCGGCACCGCTAGCCACCTTATGCACCAAGTGCATGTCGATCGGTGGAACCTGTCTCACGTAAGTGTACGTGTAAGGTCGGTCCGGGCCGCTTCATCCCACAATACCGTCGAAACAAGATTGGACTAGTAACGGTAAGCATATTGGACATCATCAACGCCCACAACTACTTTGTGTTCTACTCGTGCAAAGAATCTACGCAATAGACCTAGCTCATGATGCCCTTTGGGGAACGTGGCAGAAATTCAAAATTTTCCTCGTGTCACCAAGATCTATCTATGGAGAAACCAGCAACGAGGGAAGGAGAGTGCATCTACATACCCTTGTAGATCGCTAAGCGGAAGCGTTCAAGAGAACGGGGTTGAAGGAGTCGTACTCGTCGTGATCCAAATCACCGGAGATCCTAGTGCCGAGCAGACGGCACCTCCGCGTTCAACACACGTATAGCCGGTGGCGTCTCACGCCTTGATCCAGCAAGGAGAGAGGGAGAGGTTGAGGAAGACTCCGTCCAGCAGCAGCACAACGGCGTGGTGGTGGTGGAGGAGCGTGGTAGTTCAGCAGGGCTTCGCCAAGCACTGCGGGAGAGGAGGAGTAAGAGGGGCAGGGCTGCGCCAAGAGGGAGAGGATCTCGCGTGTTGGGCAGCCCCAAAACCCCCACTATTTATAGGAGGAGGGGAGGTGGCTGCGCCCCCATCTAGGGTTCCCACCCAAGGGGTGTGGCAGCCCTAGATGGGGCTTGAAGGGGGCGGCCAAGAGGGGGAGACAGGGGGCGCCCCCTAGGGTGGGCCTTTAGGCCCATCTGCGCCTAGGGTTTCCCCTCTCCCCACCTAGCTGCGCCTTAGGCCTTGTGGGGGGGGGGGCGCACCAGCCCACCTGGGCCTGGTCCCCTCCCACACTTAGCCCATGCAGCCCCCCGGGGATGGTGGCCCCACTTGGTGGACCCCCGGGACCCTCCCGGTGGTCCCGATACGTTACTGATAAAACCCGAAACTTTTTCCGTGACCAAAACCTCACTTCCTATATATTATTCTTTACCTCCGGACCATTCCGGAACTCCTCGTGACGTCCGGGATCTCATCCGGGACTCCGAACAACATTCGGTAACCACATACAAATTTCCTTTATAACCCTAAGCGTCGCCAGACCTTAAGTGTAGACCCTACGGGTTCGGGAACCATCTTGAGACATGACCGAGGCGTTCTACGGTCAATAACCAACAGCAGGATCTGGATACCCATGTTGGCTCCACATGTTCCACGATGATCTCATCAGATGAACCACGATGTCAAGGACTCAATCGATCCCGTATTCAATTCCCTTTGTCTAACGGTATTGTACTTGCCCGAGATTCGATCGTCGGTATCCCGATACCTTGTTCAATCTCGTTACCGGAAAGTCTCTTTACTCGTTCCGTAACACATCATCCCATGAGCAACCCCTTGGTCACATTGTGCACATTATGATGATGTCCTATCGAGTGGGCGGAGATACCTCTCCGTTTACGGAGTGACAAATCCAAGTCTCGATTCGTACCAACCCAATGACACTTTCGGAGATACCTATAGTGCACCTTTATAGCCACCCGATTCGTTGTGACGTTTGGTACACCCAAAGTATTCCTACGGTATCCGGGAGTTGCACAATCTCATGGTCTAAGGAAATGATACTTGACATTAGAAAAGCTTTAGCATACGAACTACGATCTTTGTGCTAGGCTTAGGATTGGGTCTTGTCCATCACATCATTCTCCTAATGATGTGATCCCGTTATCAACGACATCCAATGTCCATGGTCGTGAAACCGTAACCATCTATTAATCAACGAGCTAGTCAACTAGAGGCTTACTAGGGACATGGTGTTGTCTATGTATCCACACATGTATCTGAGTTTCCTATCAATACAATTATAGCATGGATAATAAACTATTATCATGAACGAGGAAATATAATAATAACTAATTTATTATTGCCTCTAGGGCATATTTCCAACAATACACACACAGCTTCAATCTCCTCCTTTATGTGTCCTTGCCTCGTGTCTCTCATATGGTCAGACACACGTGTAAACTCTCTCCCCTCTTTTCATCGATCTCACAACCGCACACTCCTCCACCTATCTAGCTAGTAGTTGGTCCTATCGCACCACCTCCTAGCTCCATTCTCTCTGTCTATCTGTCTTGCTCGGCCTTATTTGCCTCTAACAAATGGACGTACACCGACCGATCTCTCGCTATACATATAGCCAGCTAGGTCCTTATAACTCGTTTTTACCCACACATCGATCGATCTACCTCATTAGTTGTGTCTCTCTCTTCCTCTGACAAAAAACAATTGATCTACCGATCTAGTTAGGTTTGCTTACCAAACACATGGTTCCCCTTCATCATCCATGGACGCGTCCCGACAGATCTATCACGCACAGGCACACACAGAAACACATCCCCACTCTTATTGATAACATTGTAGTCCCATCCTCAGTTTGTCTAGTAGGCCTCTCCCAACATCTCCGAGAAGCAACTCCATCACCCATCCAGCACTCTACCCCTCTCCCTCCCTCTCCCTCCCTCTCTCTCCTCTCTCTCTCTCTCTCTCTCTCTCTCTCTCTCATCCCATCATATTTCCCGTCCTTGAGTTATGTATGGATGTCGACCGATCTCCCTCAAGACATAGATGGGTCTCTCCTTCTCAACACATATCTGAGTCGTTCTACCTCTATAGTTATGCCTCCGCCTACCCTCCCCCACCCCCCCACACACACCGATACAACAAGCGCTCTAGTCATGTCTCCCTGCCACACACAAACTTGACATGTGCCCTCTAACGTTCCGGTAGGCCAGTCGCCCTATATCTTTGACTTGCACTGTCAGGACCCCGATTCCAAGTCACATCGACCTAGCTGGTAACACCTCATATCACTTTGTGGCCTCATGCACGGTATTCCCACGGGTGTCGCCTTACCATGGCCCGGGACCGTTTGCGTCTTTTGGCTCACGTATATGACAGTGTCGCTAGCATCCACATGACAAAGAACCCGGGCCGACATGGCTAGTCGTGAACCCAAAGCGGCACTAACCTATGGGGACAGGCATACATGAATCACATCGAGCATGTCGGTCATCAATGTATATATTTGGGCTGTAGCACTGGCTATGAGGACTCCGGTACACCGGGTAGCAGAGCTAGGCAGGACTCCGAATACCATCCGCGTGACATTTCCCGAAGGGACGGACATAAGGAAGTGAAACACATGTCGGCCCGATCAAGTGTCCAAGCGGTAGTCTTTGGGCTAGCAGGACTCCGGTGAACCGGGCTGGAGCGGACTACTATCGCTCAGAAGCACGAGACTTACATTTCCCCATATGAGAGGCTGCCAAGGATAAACAACTAGTTTGTCGGATCCCACTCATACCAAGCATTTCAATCATACACATAATATGCCCGATATGAGTAAATACAACAAGGCATCACAACAAAACTCTACAACTCGAGATACTTTATTTAAAAGGCTCCGAGGAGCCATACATAACATAATCATACAGGTAGGGGTCACATGACCCAACACTCAAGTCATACAATCATACAAGCACATGCGGAAGCAAACTAGTCTGAGTACAGACTCTAGAAAGAAAGAAAGCTTGTTGGAGCCTTTCTATCTACAGTGGCCCTTCACAAGTCTTAGATCGCCACCTGGGTGGCTAATTCACTCGTCGATGTCAAGGTCTACGTAGAACCCATCGGACAGGCGGTGTTGTCGTCTGAAAAACATTAATTAAGCAAACATGAGTGCGGAGGTACTCGCAAGTCTTACCACAGAATCCTATCATACATGCACATTCTCAAGAAGGTGGTGGAGTTGTTTGCAAGACAAGCCAGCTTTGACTCTTGGCTAAGCTATCCTCGTGACACCACTTGAAAAGCATTTGTCGCTTTGCAGAGTCCACTAATCACCATCACAATACTCCACCGTGGATCCTCTCTCGTCATCCCACGAGAGGGCCATCCACGATACTCACACTTATCTTGAGGTTTTAGTAGTATCCATTTACTTATCTATGAACTGATATAGGTAACAGAAGTCCTTCTCCGTGGACACGGCTATTCGAATAGATCATATTAAACCCTGCGGTGTACTTCTTCACACGCTCTCACCACTTACCGCCGTTTACCACGACATGTACTCGGCAACCTTCAAGCGGAAGCCCAACGTGGGTGTCGGCCACAGCCTACCTAAACACACAAGTCCCAAGTCCGGGTTGATCGTCTATTCGGGTTCCATCCATGGAGTCCGGCCGAGGTTTCCCATACGGCCCCGAACGATGTGTACAGGGTTCCCGAGACACCAAGCAGGCGAATCGGTACATCAGACCCACGGTGCCTACCGCAACACAACCCACCCCTATAGTCGGCGTTAAATGCGGCCCTGACATGCTACAAACACGAAAACTACTTGCAACTCCCGGACTGAGGACAAGAGTGGTTAAGAAGCCGAGAGGGTCCATTGGTTTCGGGCCCAATGCGTGGTAGTAACTGTTTCATGGATCACAAGCACAGATCTCAGTTCTTAGGATCGGCTTCAATGAAACAACCCACCATGTACTCCTACATGGCCTCTCATCGATACCTTTACCAAAACGTGTTCAACACTTTCACTCCCGAACCCGACACAACCTTTCACTCCAGTCCATCACCCCGATGAGCGGACCTGACACAACTCTAAGCATAGCAAGCATAGCATGGTAGGAATCACAAACATGGCTCAATCAACTCCTACACATACTAGTGGGTTTCATCTAATTCTTGTGGCAATGACAGGTCATGCAAAGGAAGTGGGTTCAACTACCGCAGCACACAACAGTTTGAATCGCGTTGTCTTAATGCAGTAAGCGAGAGCGAAGCGAGAACATGGGTTTGTATCGGAATGATCAATGAGTTGCTTGCACGATGGGCTGGGGTAGAGTAATCGCCCTTCGGATGGATAGTCGAGGTTATCCTCGGGCGAGAACCTATCATGAAAGCACACCGAAAGTAAACACACATGACAATATGCAACAATATGATGCATGCTATGACATGGCAATATGGATGTGTGTTGGCCTAATGCAAGCTGAAATAACAGGGGGATGAACTCATTTGAATCAAGGATTCAAATGATAGCTCATTTGAGTTAGTCCTAAAGGTGCATTATCTTATTCTGGTTAAACAGCATAGTTAACTTGTTTTAACATGCATCAAACCTGTACCAATGGATAGAGTGGATTTTTCTGATAATTTTTCATATATAAATCTTTGCATTTGGAGTTACAGATTAAAAGTTATAAGCATTTGAAATTTGAATTATATTCTGGAATTTACTGAATTAGAATAAATCCATAAATTAGATTAATGCGTCAGCCGTGCGTCAGCATGACGTCAGAGTCAACAGGGACGTCCAGGTCAAACCTAACAATGGGTCCCGCATGTCAGGGTAATTAACTTAATTAAAGTTTAATTAAAACTAACCTATTTAGTTAGCGTGGGGCCCCATCATCGATGACTGTCGAGTCAACGAGGGCCCTGATGGTCAACGTCCATGTCGGCTGCACCGGCGACTAGCCGCCGGCGAGCCCGACGCAGCGGAGGAGTGTGTTTGGCGATTCAGCGACCAAACGAGTCGGGAAGGTAGCTACGGGTAGCTAGGAGCAACCAGCGACTCTTGGTGGAGTCGGTTGGGGTCGGGGTGGCGGAGTTGGCGCCCGGCTGACGAGCTAGGCGGCCGCTGGGGTTCGGCCAACAATGAGCTAGGGGTTAGAGGGCTCGGTGAGGTGCGGGAAGTACAAGGTAGACCCCTTGGGGTGCGGTGAATGCAACGGACACCATGGGGTGGCCGGAGAGTGACCGGGAGCACGTCGGCGACGAGCTCCACGGCGACGGGGGCGGGTGATCGTGGCTCGGTTGCTACGTTGCTCGGTAGCGCGAAGAGAGGAAGGGGAGTTAGGTGGGCTCACGGGCGGCGTGTAGAAGCCCTCGTCGAGGTCGAGGATGAACCGGAGCGGCAATGACGGGCGACGAAAGGGATCTCCGGCTGACGGCGAGCTCGGTCGAGTCGGTGAGATGGACTCGGGCGCTAGAGCGGCGGGGCTCGGCTGGTTCGGGGGTAGTGGAGTGCAGCGGAGCTCTGGACATGGTGAGGAGGAGCACGCAGGCGGGAGCACGCAGTTCTGACGATGGTGCGGCGGTGGCGTCGTCGGCCAAGGCGGGGAGCACGATGGAGAGGGACCGGGAGGAGAGGGGGTGTCAGGGGGTTCGGAGAGGAGGAGAGCGATCCACGTCAGCGGTGGGCGAGGGAGGCGAGCGGCGACAGTGCGTGGCACCCATGCGGTGCCCGCCGAAAGCACTGGCTGCTGCACTGGCGAGCCAAGCTTCATTGGCTGCTTTGGGCTGGGCCGGCAGTGGGCAGTGGGTCGTCGAGTAAGTTTTCTGTTTTTAATCTTTTCTAATTTCCTGCAACTTTGTGGGGTTTTCTAAAATACGAGAACAGTTTTAAAAATCACCAAAATGCTCCTGGTCCCTTGTTGGAATATTTCCAACATGAAACATTTAGTTTGGTAATTTTTGGACATTTAAAATATTTTATATAATTTGAAATGCTCAAGTTTAAAACTTATGAATTAATCCAAGGACCTTTGGATGACCTAGAAAATGATGCAACACCTTTGACATAGGCTCTGAACCAAAGCAAAGATGATGAGCATTTTGAAGGGCATTTCAGGTTCATTGAAATAATTTTTAGTAAACCCTAGTTGAATTAAGGGGGGGGGGGGGTGTTCTGGGGGTTTCCTGTCTTCCCCATTTCAAATTCAAATGAAATTTAAACATGATGCACACCCTAATGCATGGTCTAACTGGGATGTGACAACTCACCCCCACTCAAAAGAATCTCGTCCGAGATTTAGGATCTGTTCTTGAAAAGGTGGGATACTCAAGTCGAAGGCGATCCTCCCTTTCCCAAGTTGCTTCTTGCTCGGAATGGTTTGACCATTGAACCTTTAGAAACTTGATATTCCGACGTCGAGTGGTGCGCTCGGCTTGATCGAGGATCTGAATGGGATATTCTCGATAGGTGAAGTTATCTTGGAGATCAAGCGTTTACGTGGTCTACTCCACGAATAGGATCCGAGAAGCAACGCTGAGTTGGGAAGCGTGGAAGACATCATGGACTCTGGAAAGATGCGGAGGTAGTTCAATTGGTAGGCAACTTCTCCTCGTTTGGCAAGAATGCGAAAGGGTCCAATGTAACGAGGAGCCAACTTGCCTTTGATACCGAATCGATGGGTTCCCTTCAAAGGAGTAACCCGAAGGTAAGCCTGCTCGCCAATTTCATAAGTCATAGGCTTATGCTTGCGGTCATATTGGCTCTTTTGACGAGATTGGGCTGTTTTCAATTTCTCACGAACAACGCGAACCTGCTCTTACGCTTCACGAATCATGTCCGGGCCAAAGAGTTGTCTCTCCCGGTTTACGACCCGATTAAGAGGCGTTCGACATTTCCGTCCGTAAAGAACTTGAAAGGGGCTTTGCCGGCTGGCTTGATAAGCTGTTGTTATAAGCGAACTTCGGCGAATGGAAGGCATTTCTCCCAATTCATGCCGAAAAGAGATGATGAAGCTTCGAAGCATATCCTCTGGGATTTTATTGATTCGTTCTACTTGACCACTTGATTGAGGATGGAAAGCGGTGCTAAAGGAGAGACGAGTTCCCATAGCGTTTTGGAAACTTTCCCAAAATTGAGAGGTGAAGAGACTCCCACGGTCTGAGTTAATCTCTAATGGAACACCATGAAGAGACACTATTCGTGAGATGTACAAATCAGCTAGCTGGCTAGCGGTTATACTCTCACGAACGGGTAGGAAGTGGGCTACTTTGGAAAGGCGATCAACGACAACGAAGATAGCATTATTCCCTCTCTTGGTCACGGGAAACCCGGTAATGAAATCCATACCGATTTTATCCCATTTCCATTCAGGAATTTCCAAAGGTTGAAGGGTACCGGCAGGCCGTTGATGCTCTGCTTTAACTTCGACCAGGCGTCGCAATTAGCAATGTATTGAGCGATTTCTCTCTTCATCCTAGTCCACCAAAACCTCTGGCGTAGGTCTTGATACATTTTAGTACTACCAGGATGAATGGTGGGAGGAGAGTCATGAGCTTCCTTAAGGATCAATTGCCTCAGGTTGCGCACCTTGGGGACCACTAGACGGTCTCCAAAGAACACGACACCTTGTTCATCAATGGAGAAACAATCTGCTACTCCTTTCTTGATGTTTCTCCACGATCACGGGAGAGATTCCCGGATCTACCTTCTGTGCTTTGATGATCTGATCCGTAAGGGTAGGTTTCGCCACCAGGGTAGAAAGGAATCCTCGAGGAACAATGTGAAGATTAAGCTTACGAAATTCCTCATGGAGAAATGGTTGACTTTGTTGTAACATCAGGTTGTTACAATAAGATTTGCGACTTAGCGGCGTCGGCCATGACATTAGCTTTGCACAGGGTGTAAGATATTCCTAAGTCATAATCTGTAATCAACTCGACCCAACGTCTTTGCACGAGATTCAAATCCGGTTGGGTGAAGATATATTTCAGACTTTGGTGATCGGTGTAGATTTATAGCGATTACCAAGAAGGTAATGTCGCCAAGTTTTGAGTGCATGAACCCTGCCGCAAGCTCTAGATCGTGTGTGGGATAGTTATCCTCATGTGGGCCTTAGCCGAGAAGCGTAGGCAATCACATGACGATCTTGCATGAGTATGCAACCTAGTCCTTGTCGCGAGGCGCCGTAATAGATAATAAAGTCCTTAGAAAAATCTGGTGGAACAAATGCGGGAGCGAGATGTCGAGCGACTTTTCATTTCTGAAAGCTGAACTTCGCCTTTGTGGTGTCCATTCGAACTTCTTATCTTTCTTGAGGAGTTCGGTTAGAGGTTTAGCAACTTTAGAGAAATTCTCGTGAAGCGGCGGCAATAGCTTCGCTAAACCAAGAAAACTCGAACTTGCTTAACCGATTCAGGTGGAGTCCGATCAAGGGCGGCTTGAACTCGCTTCGGGATTGACAGCAATGCCCTTACCGGAGATTACATGGCCTAGGTAGGTCACTTACGGTAACCAGAATTCACACTTAGATAATTTGGCATAAAGGCGGTGCTCTAGAAGTTTCATCAACACTAGCCTTTGATGTTCGGCATGTTCTTCCTCATTCTTGGAGTAGTTGAGTATATCTTCGAGGTATAACACGACGAATTTATCCAAATACTCCATGAAGATTGAGTTCATTAACCGAGAAAAGGTGGTTTGGAGCATTGGTTAATCCGAAGGACATGACGGTGTACTACGTATTGGCCATAACGAGTAGCAAAGGCCGTTTAGGAATGTCCCGTTCTTGATTTTGATTTGATGGTAGCCTAACCTCAAATCCAACTTGGAAAAAGGCGAGGATCCAGCGAGCTGATCATACGGTCGTTGATCACGGGAAGCGGATACTTGTTCTTGATAGTGACCAAATTGATGTGTCGATAATCCACAACCATCCGATCCGTACCATCCTTCTTTTTGGACGAAGAGGACCAGGGGCAAGCCCATGGAGATGAACTAGGACGGATGAAACCTTTTGCAAGGACTCATCGAGTTGTTTCTTGAGTTGACTAGTTCTAGGGTGCCATCTTATAAGGTCTTCTAGAGATTGGGACGGTTCCGGGAACAAGATCTATCACGAACTCAACATCCCTGTCGGGTGGAACACTGGCAGTTCCTCTGAAAGACATCCAGGAAAATCACGGACTATCGGAATATCTTTGAGGTGCGGAAGGGATTGGCGTTTAAGGAGTAAAGTGGCGCTTAGACACTCGGGTTAGAACATTCACTTTGTCTTGCCCGAGGGATGGAGTGTTGAGCAGTTCTAGTAGAGCAATCAATCTTAGCATAATGGGCTGACATCCGGTCCATACCCAAGATGATGTTTATGTCCGAGGACTTGAGAGCTATTAAGGAAGCAAGAAAGACTAGTGCATCGACAAGAATTTCATTCCATGACTTATTCTAGAGGTTTGCCATCTAGAACCGAGGGTCTGAATTTCCATGGAGGTGTGCATGTCACGAGAATGTGGTGTTGTGCAATCGAGCATAGCTCTCGGAAATAAATGAATGAGATGCTCGATTATCAAAAAGAACGATTCTTGCGGATGACAATTAACAAGGAGCGTCTTGAGGGCGACGTTGGGATCCTCATAGGTTTCTTGGCAGAAACATAGTTGACATGGCCACTAGCGGTGGCATTTGGTTTAACATAGGGCACCTTTCTGCTGGCTTGCCACGACCAACGGACTTTCCAACTTGGCGGGGTTATTTTGGGGGCACTCACGGATATAGTGGCCCGTCTCTCCACACTTGAAGCAAGTTATCATATTGGGACGTGGAGCAGCACTAGCGGCGGGGCCTCCATAAGTCTTAGGCGGAACATCTGCTTTGGTTGGGGCGGCGCCTCAAAAGATGGCCTCGGGGTGAACACAGGTGGTACAAAGATGTTGGAATCCAAACCCGGTAACCACGGGATCGAGCCGGATGAAGATCCAGAGTCACGGATGTGCTTGCGTGAAGCCTCAAAATCAGTCTGCCCGATTTGGTGGCTGATAGCCTTGTTGACTAACCCGGAAAGAGGTACACTCATGCAGACGAAAGGTCTCGGCGTAGCTTCGAGGCTAAGTCCCTTGCGGAACCTTGCACCTTCTTGGCATCGGTAGAAACTTCTTGGGAGCATATTTGCTAACCTCCCAAATTCACGGTGTAGGCATCCTTTGTCGACCTACCTTGGGTGAAAGCGCAGAATTCCTCCTTTTGCGATCCATAAGACCTTACGGGATATGATGCTCACGGAAGGCGGCTGAATTCAGCCCAAGTTGTAACTTGTCCAACCGGACGCATAGCCTCATAATTCTCCCACGAGAGACTAGCGGGGCCTTCAAGATGATAAGCGGCAAAAGTAACCTTGTCGACTTCAGCCACGTTAGCGAGCGCAGCTTGTGGTTGATCTTTGCGAAGCCAATCATCCGCATCGAGAGGCTCAACGGAATATTTGAACTTCGGTGGATCTGACAGCGAAGTCGTTGAGTGAAACCACATCATTTCGTGGCTGGCGTGTGGTGTTTTGTTCAATCCGCTCCAGTAAGCGATTGGTTTCACGCTTATTTCGTTTTGCTTCCAGCATAACCTCGTCCAAAGATGGCGGTTGCGGCGATTCACATTTCGGCTGCACTAGCTTCTCCACCTTTCCGAGCAGCGGGAGTGTTATGGTGTTGACCATCCTAGGAGACAAAGCAAAGGTTTAAACCAGGATGGCAGAATTTAACAAGGAAGTGCGGAAGGTAATGGATAGCATGGAATGCAAAGATGTTCATCCGTATGACATGGTAATATAAAGCTGCCATATATATATACCAACGGTCATACACACCATTCATAGTTTAGTACAAGCTGACGGGTACAACTATAGTGAGCGGCGTTACATCTCATCGGAAGCATTCCAACTCCTATACATTATTTTTCTACACTTAGGAATGATACGCACTAAGTCATATTCCACAAGTCACGCAGACGGCGGAAATCGACTATTACAATACTAGGGATACTACTACTACTCGAGACAGCTCCGTAGTAGTCCTCATAGAAGTCACCACCCAAGCACGGAAGTGGAACATGATCATCCGGAAGCAGACAATCTGTGGAGCACATGGACCATAGGGACTCGGATGTGGTCGTGGTCCAACAAACGGTGTGAGACGAGGCCCACGAGGAGGAGTGATGCCTCCTACCTCACGCCACTCCATAAAGTCTGGCAGACCAGCCCTTGGGTACAAGTCCCTCATATCCATGTATCCGGCTTGCACGGCAGGTGCAAACAGTCGAGTAGCCGGTGATCAAGACGGGCATTAAAGAGCTCCATACGCAAGGCCGGTTTTCACGGTCCTTGTCTTCCGACATCTCCGTGGTGGTGCGAAGAAGTGAGTCCTCATGGGATGCATCACTTTGTACAAACCACGAAGGTAGCCATGCGCCCCGAGGGAGGGATCTTTGGCATGTAGCGGAAATCACTTTGTTGACCAGCAAGGCGATTACGCTCGAATAATAGTCATCATGGAATAGGCTGCATCTTGCAGACATCCCAATGGTGATCCCAAGTCCATAAGAACGGTGGAGCGGTTCGGTAGCTCGGGATAGGATGGATAAATCCTGACCGTGCACGAGATATTGGCTTTGGTTGAAATCCCTAAACTGCTCCTCGACGGTATATTCAGGATACCATCGGTAACTTTGTCTCGACCATCACCGAACCAACATTGCCGTGTGACCACACACACCAATGCAACGGTCAGACGAACCACTTAGTTACGGGGACGGTGGCCATCCGAAAGCATGACCACAATGCAAAGGCATTAGAATTTCTAGGGAAAATCGGGCAGCATAACATCCGTAAATGCTCAAAATCAGATTTGAGACATTCAAAAACAGATTGCAAAACCACTCAATAACATCATATCAAGGTTACGGTTCAAGCGGTAACATACCAAAAATAATAGGAACTGAAGGCCGAGGATGTAACCAACAATCCTATAAGTTACTACGGATTAGTAACACGTGAACACGATAGAGAGAAGAGAGCCTAGTCCTATACCCACGTCGAATGAGAAGAGGATGACTCGGATCGGAGGGCATAAGGTAAAGGAGTAAAAGAGCCTTACGTTCCCTCCACAATCAATTCCCCTACATATAACTAAAGCATTTCTAGACTCAACATCGACCGGTTTGGCTTAGCGAACCTACAGGCAGCCACTGCTCGATGCCAACGCTGTCGGGACCCGATTCCAAGTCACATCGACCTAGCTGGTAACACCTCATATCACTTTGTGGCCTCACGCACGGTATTCCCACGGGTGTCGCCTTACCATGGCCGGGACCGTTTGCGTCTTTTGGCTCACGTATATGTGATGTCGCTAGCATCCACATGACAAAGAACACAGGCCGACATGGCTAGTCGTGAACCCAAAGCGGTACTAACCTATGGGGACAGGCATACATGAATCACATCGAGCATGTCGGTCATCAACGTATATATTCGGGATGTAGCACTGGGCTAATAGGACTCCGGTACACCGGGCTGTAGCAGGCTAGGCAGGACTCCGAATACCACCGCGTGACATTTCCCCGAAGGGACAGACATAGGAACGAAGTGAAACACATACCCGGCCGATCAAGTGTCCAAGCGGTAGTCTTTGGGCTAGCAGGACTCCGGTGAACCGGGCTGTAGCGGACTACTATCGCTCAGAAGCACGAGACTTAGATTTCCCCATATGAGAGGCTGCCAAGGATAAACAACTAGTTTGTCGGATCCCACTCATACCAAGCATTTCAATCATACATGCAATATGCCCGATATGAGTAAATACAACAAGGCATCACAACAAAACTCTACAACTCGGATACTTTATTTAAAAGGCTCAGGAGCCATACATAACATAATCATACGGTAGGGGTCACATGACCCAACACTCAAGTCATACAATCATACAAGCACATGCGGAAGCAAACTAGTCTGAGTACGGACTCTAGAAAGAAAGAAAGCTTGTTGGAGCCTTTCTATCTACAGTGGCCCTTCACAAGTCTTAGATCGCCACCTGGGTGGCTAATTCACTCGTCGATGTCAAGGTCTACGTAGAACCCATCGGAAAGGGCAGTGTTGTCGTCTGAAAAACATTAATTAAGCAAACATGAGTACGGAGGTACTCACAAGTCTTACCACGTAATCCTATCATACATGCACATTCTCAAGAAGGTGGTGGAGTTGTTTGACAAGCCAGCTTTGACTCTTGGCTAAGCTTATCCTCGTGACACCACTTGAAAAGCATTTGTCGCTTTACGAGTCCACTAATCACCATCACAATACTCCACCGTGGATCCTCTCTCGTCATCCCACGAGAGGGCCATCCACGATACTCTACTTATCTTGAGGTTTTAGTAGTATCCATTTACTTATCTATGAACTGATATAGGTAACCCAGAAGTCCTTCTCCGTGGACACGGCTATTCGAATAGATCATATTAAACCCTGGGGTGTACTTCTTCACACGCTCTCACCACTTACCACCGTTTACATGACATGTACTCGGCAACCTTCAAGCGGAAGCCCAACGTGGGTGTCGGCCACACCTACCTAAACACACAAGTCCCAAGTCCAGTTGATCGCCTATTTGGGTTCCATCCATGAGAGTCGGCCGAGGTTTCCCATACGGCCCCGAACGATGTGTCTGAGGGTTCCCGAGACACCAAGCAGGCGAATCGGTACAGACCACGGTGCCTACCGCAACACAACCCACCCCTATGGGCAGCGTTGCGTCGGCCCTGACATGCTACAAACACGAAACTACTTGCAACTCGAGATGAGGACAAGAGTGGTTAAGAAGCCGAGAGGGTCCATTGGTTTCGGGCCCAATGCGTGGTAATGCTTGTTTCATGGATCACAAACACATATCTCAGTTCTTAGGATCGGCTTCAATGAAACAACCCACCATGTACTCCTACATGGCCTCTCATCGATACCTTTACCAAAACGTGTTCAACACTTTCACTCCCGAACCCGACACAACCTTTCACTCCAGTTCATCACCCCGATGAGCGGACCTGACACAACTCTAAGCATAGCAAGCATAGCATGGTAGGAATCACAAACATGGCTCAATCAACTCCTACACATACTAGTGGGTTTCATCTAATTCTTGTGGCAATGACAGGTCATGCAAAGGAAGTGGGTTCAACTACCGCAAAGACACAACAGTTTGAATCGCGTTGTCTTAATGCGATGGCGAGAGCGAAGCGAGAACATGGGTTTGTATCGGAATGATCAATGAGTTGCTTGCACGATGGGCTGGGGTAGAGTATCGCCCTTGGATGGATAGTCGAGGTTATCCTCAAGGCGAGAACCTATCATGAAAGCACACCGAAAGTAAACACACATGACAATATGCAACAATATGATGCATGCTATGACATGGCAATATGGATGTGTGTTGGCCTAATGCAAGCTGAAATAATAGGGATGAACTCATTTGAATCAAGGATTCAAATGATAGCTCATTGAGTTAGTCCTAAAGGTGCATTATCTTATTCTGGTTAAACAGCATAGTTAACTTGTTTTAACATGCATGAAACCTGTACCAATGGATAGAGTGGATTTTTCTGATAATTTTTCATATATAAATCTTTGCATTTGGAGTTCTGATTAAAAGTTATAAGCATTTGAAATTTGAATTATATTACGGAATTTCTTGAATTAGAATAAATCCAGAAATTAGATTAATGCGTCACCGTGCGCCAAAGACATGACGTCGAAGTCAACAGGACGTCCAGTGTCAAACCTGGCAGTGGGTCCCGCATGTCAGGGTAATTAACTTAATTAAAGTTTAATTAAAACTAACCTATTTAGTTAGCGGTGGCTGGGCCCCATCTGCCGCTGACTGTCGGGGTCAACGAGGGCCCACATGGTCAACGCCCATGTCGGCTGCACGGCGACTTAGCCGCCAGCGAGCCCGACGCGGCGGAGGGAGTGTGTTTGGCGATTCCGCGACCAAGCAAACGAGTCGCGGAAGGTAGCTACGGGTAGCTAGGAGCAACCCGCGACCTCTTGGTGGAGTCGGTTGGGGTCGGGTGGCGGAGTTAGCGCCGTGACGAGCTAAGCGGCCGGGGTTCGCCAACAATGAGCTAGGGGTTAGAGGGCTCGGTGAGGTGCGGGAAGTACAAGGTAGACCCCTTGGGGTGCGGTGAATGCAACGGACACCATGGGGTGGCGGAGAGTGACCGGAGCACGCCGGCGACGAGCTCCACGGCGACGGGTGCGGTGATCGTGGCTCGGTTGCTACGTTGCTCGAGGGCGCGAAGAGAGGAAGGGGAGTTAGGTGGGCTCACGGGCGGCGATGTAGAAGCCCTCGTCGAGGTCGGGATGAACCGGAGCGACAGCAGCGACGAAAGGGATCTCCGGCGACGGCGAGCTCGGTCGAGGTCGGTGAGATGGACTCGGGGCGCTAGAGCGAGCGGGGCTCGGCTGGTTCGGGGTAGTGGACTGCCGCGGAGCTCCTGGACATGGTGAGGAGGAG
This sequence comes from Aegilops bicornis, assembly GCA_021605145.1. Classification (NCBI taxonomy): domain Eukaryota; kingdom Viridiplantae; phylum Streptophyta; class Magnoliopsida; order Poales; family Poaceae; genus Aegilops; species Aegilops bicornis. The sequence goes on from CM038675.1 coordinate 502,600,715, forward strand.
CACGGGCGGGGGAGCAGTTCTTGACGATGGTGCGGCGGTGGCGTCGTCGGCCAAGGCGGGCAGCACGATGGAGAGGGACCGGGAGGAGAGGGGTGTCGGGGGTTCGGGAGAGGAGGAGAGCGATCCACGCCGCGGCGGGCGAGGGAGCGGCGAGGCGGGCGACCAGGTGCGTGGCACCCATGCGGTGCTCGCCGAAAGCACTGGCTGCTCGTCACTGGCGAGCCAAACAGCCATTTGGCTCTTGGCTGGGCAGCAGTGGGCAGTGGAGTGCGTCCGTAAGTTTTCTGTTTTTTAATCTTTTCTAATTTCCTGCAACTTTGTGGGGTTTTCTAAAATACGAGAACAGTTTTAAAAATCACCAAAATGCTCCTGGTCCCTTGTTGGAATATTTCCAACATGAAACATTTAGGTTTGGTGATTTTGGACATTTAAAATATTTTATATAATTTGAAATGCTCAAGTTTAAAAACTTATGAATTAATCCAAGGACCTTTGGATGACCTAGAAAATGATGCAACACCTTTGACATAGGCTCTGAACCAAAGCAAAGATGATGAGCATTTTGAAGGGCATTTCAGGTTCATTGAAATAATTTTTAGTAAACCCTAGTTGAATTAAGGGGGGGGGGGGGGTGTTCTGGGGGTTTCCTGTCTTCCCCATTTCAAATTCAAATGAAATTTAAACATGATGCACACCCTAATGCATGGTCTAACTGGGATGTGACATGCACACACACACACACACACAATTTCGATGGCTCTCTTCATCGATCTCGCACCCACCCACTTGATCCTCTCTTCGACTCTATCGATAGCTATGACACCTCCCTCTCTTCTCGTGGATTGCCTGACCCTCTATGTATGATATGGATAGGCCTCCATTTAACACACATTGCATGCAAAATTTTGTTTGAGATGTCATCGACACATATTCCCACAAATAATTCACGAAATCAACCCCCACCTCACCCCACCCCCACCACAAAACAAAAAACACTCACGAACGCGGTTTGTATCTCTCACACACACCCACGTAGGTGGGGGACGTGCACGAAGAGAAGAGGTGGATGCACGGCGCACGTACTCCTGTCTCTTTCCCAACCACACTCGCGCGGGTACACGGTGGAGCTCATTTTTGTACAAAAAAGGCATCCCACGTGGTAATTTGGCACGTGTACTGGTTGTCCACTTGGTGGAGGGAGGATCGTCCACCACGGGTGAACAAACAAATTGCGACTTGACGCCTTATGTTAAATTAAAAAAAGAGGCAAACCATGTGGGGCCTACCTTAGAGGCAAGGCTCTATACACTGGAGTACTTTTGATTTGTCCCGTCAACTTGCAGAACGAGGAGAATCTTACTTAGTACGCCGTATCCCCCGCCCACGGGTGCGGTGGCTCGCAGGATGAGGTGAAGCTTGCTCCTCCCTCGCCCATGCACGCGGTGGCTCGCGGGACGAGGAGAAAAATTTACTACTCCCTCCGTTTACTCCTCGTCCCTACTACCTTGGTTATAGAGATTATATCATATTGTTTGGAATATATATGTCCTTTAGTAGATTTCAATATGAACTACTAGTACATACTCCAAACACCGATGTATATAGACATATTTTAGAGTGTACATTCACTCATTTTGCTCCGTATGTAGTAGCACTCTCCCTCGCCTCGACCCTCGCCCACGTGGTGGGCGTGCAGCAATTCATTCGGTCTCATATAGCGAGCGATATATACTGCACTACCATTATTGCTCGACTTCCCGAAGAGGCGAAGAGCCAATCGCAAGGTTAATATTTTGGAGATGCCAAGTGCAAGGTTATAGGAGAACGAGTAGTAGGTGCCGCGTCATTTATAAATATTTTTTTTATTAGTGGCACGTACGCAATATGATAGGTTTATATGGAGAGAAAAGGAAACCGCTCCACTATATACATAGTCAGGACGGGCCAGCCTACACGATTGCTTGCTGGGGTTGCTCTCTTCACACTCTCTCGCACAAAACGACTGTGGCCACATCTCTTACATCCCGGCGGATCACGTCCGCTTGGGGAAGGGGTGGATGCTTAGTGTAGATGTGGTGGCCGTCGCCGACGATGAAAGCCCACTGTCGGCACGTCCCGATCAGGGGTCCCCGCCGTTCTCTCTCACAAAGCCGGTGAGGTTGCCTTCGTCCCTTGCTCACTGCCGCGACGTGGGCAGTTGCCGCCTCCCTCCGCCCTCCTCAAGGTTGAGCTACGTCCCTCAGGTACAAATCCCTTTACAGCCGGCTTGCACCACTGCTCCAGCTACCCACATCACTCCCTGTGGATATTTCTCTACTTCTTTGCCCCGCACATACCTGATACCTCTACTGGCTTCTACGATCTTGTATTTGTGATGAGCTTATGTCTCATCAACTATTCCTAGTAATCTTATTCTAATCACGCTTCTTCAATTTCTTTGCCACAGGGATGCTCATCTCGATTTTGGTGAAACTGCACAAAATGATCCGATGGTCAAAAGGTTGCAAACTTCATTTATTAGGAAGCTCGAACGTTGCCAGCAAATTGAAGCCTGGTCAGGGTTCATGGTTCAAGGGCTAGGGACTGCATGGATCTTTTTTTCTTTAGCTGCCTCTGTTCCAAAATGTATGTTGCAACGGGCAACCTTGGACGCAAGATACATGTAACAGGAGCTGGAAGCTTCATAGCATTGTACAAATTTATCTCGCTGATAAATTATAGTACGTACTAGTACTATACTAGTACTTCCTCCGTTCCTAAATATAAGTCTTTGTAGAGATTTCACCATTAACCACATGCGGATGTATATAGATGCATTTTAAGTGTAGATTCATTCATTTTGTTCCATATGTAGTTTACCTTGTGGAATCTCTACAAAGACTTATCTACTAGTAATAGCTAGCCCCCACTACTAGGAATTCTCTATCCTGTCCTTGAGCCACATCATCAAAATTGACGTAGCCGTTAGATGAAGTAAATCAGTCATAATAGCCATCTGATCTAGACGTTGAGAGGCTTCAAGACTAAGCCACATGCAAGCATGCAAAATACCGTGGCACATGCATGTGCGTGGGTTTTAAATCACATCAACATGTTCGCATGCAAGCATGCACCGGTAGCATGCATGTAAGTGAGCTTTTAAGTCCCATTAACATGTCAAAAAGAAAATATAATCCCATTATGCAGTAGGAGTTGGCTGATCTTTTTTCCTTACGTGGGATGATCTAAATGATGATGGGAGTTTATTTAGTTTGGCTACCACATTTGTCATGCGGTTATAGATTTTTTTAGTTCTATGAAATCGATAATTTTGTGCAGAGAGATATACCGCTGTTCCATGGCAACGCGAGGACTCATCTAGTAATATTTAGGAGCGGAGGGAGTACTATGTAAAGAGTTAGGTGTCGACGGTGATAGTGTGAGGTGGGCCATGTAATCACCGAGCCTGCGTGTTTTCACCGCTCTTGCACTCCTCATTGTAATAATGGAGAAAATTGTAATCTACTACCTCCTTTCGCCAAAGCGTGGGACATCCAAAGATCCTACCACCTCGGTAATAAAGACCAATGAGCCGTCAAATCACATAGACCCAGTGAAGAAGTTGAATGACGAAGCAACCATCACTCTTGCGCCAGTGAGAGGTCGCGTCCGCTCTGCCCGGGCATGAATGCGGCACTGATTCTTTGGAGCAGCGCTGACCGTTTCGGGCGGGAAGCGCGCACGGGCGATGGAGGGGCTTTGGGTGGGCCAGGCTGGTCAGGAGCGGGCATGGCAGTTGTCCGCATGTCCCTACCTGACACGCCAGGAAATGAGAGGATGCACCAACTCTCGCGGCTAAAATCGTACACTACACACCATATCTCTGTAGGAGTAGGTCGATCTGTCGCACTCTCTAACACACACATGTTGTTAAACACACATACGCACACGCACGCACCTTGGTCCCGTTGCACCTTCTAAAGTGACTTATTACACCTAGACGGAGGGAGTAGTAAGTATACGAGATATGGTGGCACACTGACTTAAGTCAAACACAAGTGCCCAAAATTTGTGTGCATGTTATAATAAGGATTCACTTAAAATAGTACGTGAGTGAACAGAGGGATCAGTTGGACAGTGTTCCCGAGCAGTAGCGAGATGTGTGAGGTAGTAAGATACACCACTGGCGCTTTTAATTTTTCTTATTAATTTGTTTGTTTCACCCTCTGACTGGTGGGACCCAACGTACTACATGGAGAGAGGTAAGGTGACTAAGGCTGCATTATTTCTACACCACTGTGGATAGTCTTACCACCAAAGCCACATGACACGATTATGATTGAAATCCTAATGACTCCCACACACACAAAAAAACACGACATGCCTGTCACTTGAATGCAGGAATGTATAAAAGGTTATTTTCCTCTCGTTGAACATAATGGGAGGGTTGTGTAGCTGGTTAGCCTGTTCGCTCATCAAACTTGAGGTCTCGGGTTCGATAACTACACTTGAGCATAATTTTTGCCAGGAGGATCCTTTGACTGGTCAAAATGTTTTCTAGGGTTTGCACGCTTCACACTCTCTCTCCGGTATATATATACACGCTGGAGCCTCAGCGCTTGTAGTTGCTCTCTTCACACTCTCTCGCCCTCTCCCACTGGAGCCTCGGCGCTTGTAGTTGCTCTCTTCACACTCTCTCGCCCTCTCCGGATCTAAACAAGACTTTGTTGGCCTCTCTCTCTCCCCTCACTGCTGCTCAAAGAGCCGGCAGGATCCGTCCACCGGGAAGGGAAGGAGGCTTAACGCTGTCGCCGTCGGCGAGGGAGGGAATCCACTACCGGCGCTGCTGTTCACTTTCCACCCAGCGGCGGCGCGGGAGGGCCTCCGACCCCTTCTTCTTCTTCTTCGCAGCCATCCCGTCGCCCACCGAACCATGCCCCAAGAACCTTAAGGTATATTTTACTTACTCCACAAGCATTGCTCTAGCTGCATGTATACCATGAATCTAGGACGTGGTTCAAAGAGGAAAGGAGTGGGGGAAAGTAGTGGGAAAAGTTGTATATAGCATTAATCTATGACGTGGTTCAAAGAGTAAATGAAGGGGAAAAGTTTGATAGCATGAATCTAGGAGGTGGTTGAAAGAGGAAAGGAATGGGGAAAGTAGTGGGGAAAGTTGTATCGCATAAATCTAGGACGCGTGGTTCAAAGAGGAAAGGAAGGGGCGAAAGTACTAGTTCAAAAAGGAAAGGAAGGGACAAGGCTGTAGAGTTTGAGCAGGACTAGATTTGCTGCGCTCACATAGGGAAAGGTGTCTAAAGATAACAAAACTGGGACCAACACAAATATGCTCCTTGGTTGTTTGTTCTTTGTTGCAACAGATTGTGCATGACCACAGTACATCGGTAGATGCACATGGTGCTGGTGCGTCCACTATCCCGTGCAACTCATTAGCTGTTGTTAATCTAAGGCCATGTTTGGTTAAAAACTCCCTAGTCCCTACCTGCTTGGATCCAGGGACTAAACATGGACTAGAGGTTATTAAATGACATGATAAAATACCATGTTACCCCTAGTAATGAACTAATAGAAACAAGGTGCGATGCGTGGCAGGGGCAACTGTTAGAAAAGTCCCAAAAAGACTCCCTCGGGTCTTCTTTCTTTAGTCCCAAATGCCCACTTTTAGTCTCGAAAAGTCCCTCCTGTTTGGTTTAGATATGACTGACACGGAGTTTTTTTAGTCCCTACACCAAAATGTCCCTATAAACAAACACTCTCTAATAATGCTGCTGGAAAATTGACGCAATGCCGCAGTTAAAAGCAAATTACATGTTTAACGAATTTTATTGTTAATATAATCTCTATGTTAATATTAATCAATGCCACCATTTGAGAAATGCTACTATCTTGCTTTCTTTCCCATTTAGATAAGGTAGATGCTTCTTTTTGTTGGCTTCTGTGTCATCCACCGTTATTGACCACTAATTGTTTCCTTTGCACCTCTGTGTAAACAGGGTTATCTACTTCACCTCATTGCCATTGTGACCTTTTGTTGCATTGCACAAAACATTTTTGTTTTAAGAGTGTTTTGTGCAGTTCAACCAAAATGTCACACCGACAACGTTGCTTGATTGCTTGATCTTAGTGGAACTGCACAAGAGGAGATCTTACTTCCTATCCATTAAGGCAAATTTGGTTCAGATCTTCTTCTTGTGAGTTGTTTGAATTCCGCATCATGAGAGGTCAGTACTAGCCTTCTTTCACATGATTCGTGCGCTTTCATATGTTGTGCTACTTATGCGATAATGTTGCTTGATTGTAGTGAACTGCACAAATGGAGACAAGACTTCCAATCAGTATGTGCAATCGTAATATCCCATTGAGGTAAGATAAGGATATTTCACAACTGCTGGGCCTATATTTTGCCACTTTCATCGAGAAAATTAAGTTTAGTACTATACTTTTGCTCCCTAATTGACATGCCAAATCTTACATTGAAGGCGAAGCTTGTCTATTATTGAACCAAGTGATGAAGGGGAAGAACAAGCGGAAGAAAAACAAAAATCAACTCCCGGTGCTGTAATGAAGCACTGGAACTGTGATGACACAAGTAATGATATAGTTTTGCATCTTAATTTATTGTTATGGCTGGAACGAGCAATTGTTTTGCCACTGATTTGATGCCATACATAATTATCTCTACTTGTGCAAACAGGGATCTTCTTTGAAGATATCATATATTTTAGTGGAACTGCACAAGAAGATGTTGGAAACATTAAACTAATCGAGGAGTATATAGTAAGCATGGCCACCCCCATAGATAGCAACAGATGGTTCCGAGAAGTGCTTCATCTGTATGCTCTACACAATCAGCCTCCTAACAAATGTTGGTACTCACCCACTGATTTCATCCATATGATTGAGCTTTGTCATCTCTATTGGTGTTGTGCTACTGTTTAGATACTGTCATGAAAAAGTGGTATTGTCCTTGAGAAGTGCTTCATCTGTGCTGTTTTAAATATTTCCTTTCCTTTTTTTCGAGCAAACAGGGATCATCTTCCTCTGAAGAAGAATATGGAGTACGTGGATTGACTAGTTCCGATTATGCTAGGATGAAGAAGCCCTGTCTATCTTCTCATCAGAAGGAGCAGTTGAAGGATGGTTACATTACTCCCCACAAGACCAAACTAACTTCAGCTCAGAAGGACTGACAAATCTCCATTTTTTTGCTGTGATGCACGAGTACAATGTTGTTCTAGGATTCTTTCTGGTGAGTTCCATTTTTCTAAAAGTGTACTCTACATGGACCATGTATGTGCCTGTTGAAACTGTCAATTCATAGTACAGTTTACTTTATACTAATCACTTTTTTGTATTTGTGCAAACAGGGGAGCTCAGCTTGATTTCAACGGGAACTGCACAAAATATTCATGAATACATCGAATCATTCCTTTCCACCACAAGAAAGGAGGTTCCCATAAGTTCAAGGCGTTGCAACATATAAGGGCGAAATCATACAAGCTACACGCGAATTTGGTTGATTTTGGTGGAGCGCACAAAAAGAACGGTGGTTTATTTAGCACGAGGTGCCATGTCATTGTCCGAATCGATGGCAAACCCTGCCCATTCCACAATCGTAGGCATTTGATATTTTGGAATGGGACAACCTTGTCAAATTTTGCTCATTGATTTTAGCAAGATATCGTTTGATATTTTTCGAATGGGACGCCCTTTCTTTGTCGGTAAATGGCGATCAATTTTTCTTTATTCTTTAGTTGTGAAGTAAATATTGCCTCGACATGTGAGTCATTTGAGATGCATAATCATCGATTGTTTTGAATGTTCTCTATGAATTGCTAGGCCTGTGTTTGATTGCAATGTCTGTAAATGCTAAAAATCTGCTCAAACTCTTTGTACTCATACATTTCCTTTTACTTCGCACATTGTGAAAGTGCATACTTTTTTGTATAAGATTGGTCAAAGTAGAGATACTTTGACTGCAGACAAAACTTGTATGCAAACTAGAAAGGACCGGAGGGAGTACATGTGAAACTGCTGCAAATGTGGTGCCACCCTGGGAATAATGCTAGTACGTATTGTTTTGCTTGTTCATCCAATGCCAGTGATACAGGAATTCGAACTAATCGAAATAAATTCATTCATACACGGTCGGATTTCATATAAACATGCCGGATTTCATTACATTTCGTACATTCTTCAACTAAAAAGGGGTGTTTGTGGCCGCATGCATCTCCCAGATTCTGCAGAGAGGCCGGGGTCATCCTCCTTTTCGAAAAAAAAACTAAAAAGGTGCGCTGGAGGTATAATTAATTAACCGCTACCCACATGTGTCCCAGCCGAGCAGAAGCTTTAGTGACTTAGCTGCGAGTGCGATTGCGTAAGCGACATGTGGCCTGTTAGGCCCACGTGTCACCAGCCAGCGCACCAGTTAAGTAGAAGCAGCGTTCTTCTCCAGCACAACTCTCGACTCCACGTCGCCGCCAAGAAGCTAACCGGCCGTCAATGGTCAACTCGCCTAGCTTGGCTTCAATCGGAGGGTAGCAGCGGTGGCCTTACTTGGACCCGAGCGGCGGCGACCTACTTTGTTCTACTCTTCCTCGTTTTACGTGTGCGTGGCGACCTCGTTGGCAGCGGGCGGGGCCTCGGCGGAGCCGGGCGATGTCCTCTGTCTCGTTGCCGTGGCGGCGCCTCAATGAGCGATAAATCCCCCACATTGACGGCACGGTGGGGCCTCGGCTGAGACGGCGATGTCCTCCGCCTTGTTGTTGGCGGGGCGGGGCCTCGGCGGAGCCGGCGGTGTCCTCTGCCTCGTTGTTGGTGCCGCGGGGCCTCGGCGGAGCCGGCGGTGTCCTCTGCCTCGTTGTTGGCGCCGCGGGGCCTCGGCGGAGCAGGGCGTCGTCGACGCCAGCGGAGCGGGGACTCGTCGGAGTCGGCATTGTCCTCTGCCTCGTCCTCGGTCTCGCCAAACAGCGCCTCGCCCGCTTCATCGCCCTCTTTGCTACCCTCTTTGTAGGCGGTCGCAGCCTCCGCCACCCGCATGCGGTACCGCCAGTGCTCGAGGCGGCCCTTGCGGGCGGAGTGGTACGAGTCGAGCAGCGCCTCCTGCTCCGCCCGCTCCGCGGCGATCGGCTCCTCAGAGGTGCTCTGGAGGAGATGGTGGTTGTAGGCGGCGTCGGCCTGCGCCTCCCGGAACTGCTCCTCACGCATCGGCCTCACCCTGTCCATATATTGGGCACGGGCCTCGCCGATGGTCATGGTGCAATGCACCGGAGAGGATGGCGTGGAGGAGGGGGTTGGCGCCGGATCGTCGACTACCATGTTCTCCATTAGGACGTCGTCGTCCTCGGCTGCTCGCCGCCAGCCGGTCGGCAGCAATGGATGCCATCTCCTTGTGGTCCATCGTCCGCCTGTCTCAAGAGCGCCGAGCGCGAGGAAGCCATGGTGGGCAGTAGTGCTGTGGACAGGAGAAAGGGAACAGATGCGGATGACTGCGGCTATGGCCGGTGCAGCAGTTTATATAGCAATGGTGGACGACCGGAGGGACGGACGTGTGGCGCCGGAGTAGCCGCCTCGGCAACCGTGTATCATTAATGTGTGCGGCAGATGGACGGACAGATGACACTTGTGTCGTTTGAAGGCGGAGCAATCGCCTACACCGGGAAGCGGGGCGGCCGGCGCTGACTGTTTCGGGCGGAAAGCGCGCGCGGGCAAGGAGATGACTTTACTTGGATAGGATGACAATGGGGACCCACCAGGTCCATAGCCTCACGTACGCAAGTGCCTCCTTATTATATATATATATAACTATAATTTACTTTGCTTCCTCCTGGTTTCCTGACATCACGGTCCCACACCATTGTCAACCTATGTACTCCCTCCTTTCCGGTTTATAGGGCTTATCTCAAAATTTTAGTTTTTCCATTTTATAAGGCTCAATTTGGTTGTTTTCCATCACATGTTCAGATTCCAAGGTGTATTAAATCATTGCATGCAAGTATTAAGAGAAAATTGACCAATGCATGTACTTTATGCATGCATGCATTGCAATTAATGCATTGACAAACATAATTTTTTGAGGATAACAAGAGCATTAATTAGGTGCTTTTGCAAAACTACAAAAAGTATTCCACCACTCGCCATCTACCTTGATTGTTGAGATTTTTGAATTGAGCATTATAAACTGGAAAGGAGGGAGAAGTCAATAAACGAGAGAATTGCACAAGAAGCGGCCGACAGCTGGGACCAAGCAGCTCGAGCAGTATTTGTGTTTTTGAGGTGTGAGCACTGCAGAGTTTTTTGATGTTTACCCCAGATATTAATTTTTCTCCTCACGAACAATAACGAAAACATCGCTGCAGGTATTAGCTGGGCGGGTTGTGGCCCGTCTAGCCCAGGCGGATATCCAGCCCAGATATTAATTTTTTCAAGCTGAAAATGGCTAGCCCAGCTATAATTTTTTAGGAATACCCAGCAAGGTCAAGTTGTTATTCTACGCTTGTTGGCTGCAAATCTTTCCTAGGAGGGATGCATTAGGCTTGACAAGAAAATGGCCTTTAAGAAATAATAAATGGGATGTAATTATAAAAACTGGGTAGTAACTATAAAAAATGCACCAAACAGTGATTACTTTATAAAATATTATTTTTGGAATATTGAAAATTTTAATTTCATTAATTGTTGCGAGTGCAATGTTTCGTTGGATTTTTGCGTAATATAAATTTATACTGAAATTGTATTTAATCTGACTAGAAATTTCGGGATAAAAATATTCGGATCCCATCAAAATGTGGGAAATTTTATTGAATTCTGTTTTGAACGGTTGGTTGAAATGGGCCATACTTTTAACAAACTGTAAATGGGCTGTAGTAAATTCCATTAGAATTCAAAAATGGGCTACACATTCTTACAAATCTCAAATGGGCTATAAGTTCTCTCGCCACACACTTACGGCCTTACTAAGTTGACGCGTCCCCTAAAAAAATAGAGTTGACGCGTATGCAAGGCTTTGTCAACTTATAGTCAACACACGGTTCTAGCACAAATGGCCGTTGGATGTCCATCCAACGGATGCCGTGCTTCTTCTTCAATCTCGGATATTCTAGCTTCACCCGCCCAAAAAATGATTCCTCCCCCTGACATCGGGGGCGCACCATTTGGAAAGCTGACCTGTGGGCCTACTAAGTTGACGTACCAAGGGCTTTGTCAACTTAGTCACTATAAACGATTCTAGCTGCAGTGACCGTACGATGTCCATCCAACGGCCGTAGTGCTTCTTCAACCTCTGTTCTTCTTGCTCCAGCCGCCCAAAGCAGCGCCGGTCGTGCCGCTTTGCTCCACGCCTCTCGTGGCGGTTGTCTTTGCCATGGAGGCCTCACCGCCCCTACTACTCCCACCGCTGGCGAGGCCATCCCTCCACTCACCCACGGCCCCTGTTATTTTGCGGCGGCGACGGCAGCCGAACCAGTGAACCCTCGTACTCCTCTCCGCGTGTGCATCCACTGACGCGTCTTCCCCGGCTCCGCGTCGTCCCCTTCCTAGGCCTCGCCGTCGTCCACCGCCGTGGTGCTCTCAGCGTGGTGTGGTCAACATGGTCAAGGAACGACTTCCATCGGACGTGGGTATGACGTGGAGAGGTGACGGTACCGCTCCACGGCAGCCGCAAGGAAGTGCCTCCTTATTACACGCAAAATAATTATTCGTCCACCTGACAGCGGGGACCCACTGGACGGGCCACCGTATTTCGTGAAAAAAATGATTCGTCCCCGACTGCTGGGACCCACGAGCTACATCTTCGCATGCAAGGAAGTGCGTCCGGAAAAAAACGATTTGCCCCCCTGACTGCTTGGACCCACCAGCTACATCTTCGCACGCAAGGAAGTGCGTCCGGAAAAAAAACGATTCGCCCCTCGACTATTGGGACCCACCAGGTACACCTTCGCACGCAAGGAAGTGCATCCGGGCAAAAAAATGATTCGCCCCCCTGACTGCTGGAACCCAGCAGCTACACCTTCGCACGCAAGGAAGTGTGTCCGGGCAAAAAAAATGATTCGCCCCCCTGACTGCTGGGACCAGCAGCTACACCTTCGCATGCAAGGAAGTGCGTCCGGGAAAAAAAACAAAACGATTCGCCCCCCTGACTGCTGGGACCCACCAGCTACATCTTCGCAGGCAAGGAAGTGCCTTACAGTCGGGACCCACCTGGTTGAAGCGTACGTAGCGTTGTCATCCTGGTCGCGAACGTGTACATACATACTGGTTGATGTAGAGGCGCGCACGTGTCGTAGTAGAGGCGCGCACGTGTCGTAGTAGAGGCGTGCATGTAGCATGTACACGCACGCAAATGGACAGGTGCAAGAAAGAAAATCTGACCCGCGTATGTGTACATCTGGCGGGTCTCGAACGCCTAGTCGCGCATATGTACGACGAGGGCTCGTGTTCATGGGGAGGCAACGGAATGCATCGTGTTCATGGGGAGGCAACGGAATGCGTCATGTTCATGGGGAGGCAACGGAATGCGTCGTGTTCATGGGGAGGCAACGGAATGCGTCATGTTCATGGGGAGGCAACGGAATGCGTCGTGTTCATGGGGAGGCAACGGAATGCGTCGTGTTCATCGGGAGGCAACAGAACGCGTGGGAGCCAACCGGCTTGGACGGAACAGGCGATGGAAACAAGGCCTGGCGTACCGCAGAACGGAGGAAACGGCCTTGTGTTCGACTGGCCATGTTCGGAACGGGGTCATGTTGATCGGGAGGGATGTGGCGTACCGCAAAACAGAGGAAACGGACCTCCTACGGTCGAAACGGGGGTCATGTTGATCGGGAGGGGTGTGGCATACCGCAAAACGGAGGAAACGGACCTCCTACGGTCGAAACGGGGGTCCTGTTGATCGGGAGGGGTGTGGCGTACCGCAAAACGGAGGAAACAGACCTCCCTACGGTCGAACGGGGTCCTGTTCATCGGGAGGGGTGTGGCGTGCGCAAAGCGGGACTCCACGGAATACTGTTCATCTCCATCGTCGACCTCCTCCAGCCTCCACGGGCTACCGTCGACCTCCTCCAGCCTCCACGGGCTCCTGTTCATCCAGCCTCCACTGTGCACTACTCCACCGGCTACTGTTCAATCACCCCTCCACCGTCTACTGTTCATCCAGCCCTCCACACCACGGGGTCCTGTTCAACCACCCCTCCACGGCCATCACTCCAGCGTCTACTGTTCATCCAGCCCTCCACACCACGGGGTCCTGTTCATCCAGCCCTCCACACCACGGGGTCCTGTTCATCCAGAGGCAACGCCACCGCTCACTGTTCATCCAACCCCCCATAGCGCTCACTGTTCATCCAATCGATTGGCTTCATTTAGCAGCGATGGCGAAGAATCGCTCCATCGGGTTCGATTAACGACCATCGATCGATCGCTCGGGTTGAACGCCAGCGTAGCTCGCAGTGCAACCGCCGGGTTCATTTAGAGCCCAATGCCTCGCTTCGGGTTCGATTAGAGCCAATGCCTTGCACACACGCAGCGTGCGTGTACGAGAAAGCAGCGCATCGCTTCGACCCCGACCTCCCACCGTAACCGGCAACTCCCGAAATTTTCCTACCCTCGCTTCTACCACAATTTTTTCCGTCATGAACGGCCCAAAGAATGTCATGCAGCTGCGTCTCCGCCCGCCTGTGACGAAAAGCCCATTTTCTGTCATGATTTTTTGTCATACAAGTAGGATCCCACCACATCTATGATGATACCGGGTTCTGTCACAATTATCGTCATAGAAGTGTCATATGTATGACAGAAGAAAAAATTCGTTCGGCCCAAAATGTCACGGATGTGTCTTTTTTTTGTAGTGTAAATAGCAATTGGCATATCACCGTTGTGGCTTTTGTGTAGGTAAGAAACGTTCTTTCTAGAAACCCATAGCAGCCGCGTAAAACATGCAACAACAATTAAAGGACGTCTAACTTGTTTTTGCAGGGTATGCTATGTGATGTGATATGGCCAAAAGGATGTGATGAATTATATATATGTGATGTATGAGATTGATCATGTTCTTGTAATAGGAATCACGACTTGCATGTCGATGAGTATAAAAACCGGTAGGAGCCATAGGAGTTGTCTTAATTTATTGTATGACCTGCGTGTCAATAAAAAAAACCATGTAATTACTTTACTTTATTGCTAACTATTAGCCATAGTAGTAGAAGTAATAGTTGGCAAGACAACTTCATGGAGATCATGATGATGGAGATCATGGTGTCATGCGATGACGAAGGTGATCATGTCGCGCCTCGAAGATGGAGATCAAAGGCGCAAGATGATACTTGCCATATCATGTCACTTTATGATTTGCATGTGATGTTTGTCATGGTTGCATATTATTTGCTTAGAACGATGGTAGCATAAAATAAGATGATCCCTCACAAAAATTTCAAGAAATGTGTTCCCCCTAACTGTGCACCGTTGAGAAGGTTCGTTGTTTCGAAGCACCACGTGATGATCGGGTGTGATAGATTCTAGCGTTCGCATACAATGGGTGTAAGCCAGATTTACACATGCGAAAAACTTAGGTTGACTTGACAAGCCTAGCATGTACAAACATAGCCTCGGAACACAAGACACATGTGACGCCCGGATAGTTACGCTACAGTAACCCTCTGCTAATGATGCCACGTCACCTCGACATCGTGGCTAATCTCGTTAGTTCAAACCGATTCAATTCAATTTAAAAATCAGGCAAATGGCAAAAGTTTTCAAACAATGAAACTAAAATGTTCGGTCATGCGAGATAATGCATAGAGTGATTATGGTGGTGAAACCAAACTTTTATGAAATGCTTAACTACACTATAATGATTTAAATAGTAGCAAAACTAATTATTTAAATGCCTTTACTAATTAATAAAATATCAAACTAAATTATTTGGGGACTAGACTTTTTGTGGCAGTGGACTAAATTGAAATACCAAATTAGATGCCAAGTATATATTTTACAAAAACTAAAACAATAGGAAACAAAGATAAAACAGAATAAAATAATAGAAAATAAAACAAAACAAGAAATAATAAGAAAAAGAAAAGAAACACCCCCCATGCTGGGCCAACCGGCCCAGCTAGCCAAGAGGCCAGCCCAACCGCCCCCCTCTCTGGCCTACTTAGGCCCCTGCCCTCCCACCGAACCCTAACTACCACACGCACTCCCCCCCCCCCCACTCTCCCTCTCCCTCCGATCCAATCGGGATCGGGGCGCACCACACCGTCGCCCCTCGCCATCATCTCGACCCTGCGCCCCTCTCCTTCCGCGCGGCGCTGCCCAACCCGAAGCCGCTCGTCGTCCCGACCCCTTCGCTCGCGCCGTCGCCGTCGCCGGATCACTGGCGCCACCTCGTCCCGACGTCGCCCCGCCGCCTCGTCCTCATCATCGCGACGCCCTCGACCTCCTCCTCAACCGCGGCTCCACCGAGCCTCGTCGGTGTTCCCCTACAACGGAGGTGAGCCACCGTCCTCCATTCCTTTCCTCTTCCCCTCTGGTCGAACGCGCAAGGCTGCACCGATTCACCGCGACCTCACCACTCCCCTGCTGCGCTCCGGCCGTGCCTGGCTGAGCCCTGCACGCGTCGCCTGCGCATGTCCGCAGCCCCGCGCTACGGCCGTGCTTGCCCGCGCCTTGTCCAGATGCGTCCACGCCACACCCGGCGATGCCCGCGGCCGCCTCGCTTCTCCTCTGTCTGCCACCGTGACCGCACTGCCGCGTCGGCCGCACCCTCTGCTTGCTCCGACCGAGCACCCCGCCGCTCCATGTGGCGCGCGCCCGCCCACGTCTTAAATCCCCCATGTGCCTCGACCATGGCCTCGCCGGAGCCCGGTTCGGCCACCGCGCCCCTGCCCCTTCCCTGTGTGCGTTCGTGCATAGGAGGGAGGTGGCCTGAGCCTATTACAGGTGGGGCCCTCCCCCTGTAAATCAGATAAAAGGAAAAGAGTAGAGAAAAACAAAAATGGAAAATAAAAGGAAATAGCAAAGTGAATTAATTAATTAGTTTAATTAATTAACCTTGCTTAATTTGACCTAATTAACTAGCTTAGGTGTTTAAGCCTATTTTTATTAAATTGTGACAATGACATGTGGGTCTCACATGCACTATTCACACCATTGACCAGTCAACCGTTGACTTGGTCAACTGGGTCCCCTAGCCCCACAGGTCATAGGCTGTGGCTGGCTTCCGCTGTGTACACATAGCTTTTTACTACTTAAACTGAATTAAAATAATTTAGAAAATGAATTAAACCTTTAGAAATTAATATAAAATAATCCGTAACTCGGATGAAAATACTTTGTACATGAAAGTTGCTCAGAACGACGAGACGAATCCAAATACGCAGTCCGTTCGTCCGCCACACATGCCTAGCATAGCGAACATGCAACTTTCCCCCTCCGGTTCATTTGCCCGAATCCAAATACGCAGTCCGTTCGTCCGCCACACATCCCTAGCATAGCGAACACGCAACTTTCCCCCTCCGATTCATCTGCCCGAAAGAAGTAACGGAGGGGGAACACAATAAATAACAGAGCAATCAAATGTAACACAAAGCAAGACGCGGCAATACGTTGTGCTAGGGGTGACGTAACACCGGGATATGTGATACCAGCGAAGGGGGGAAACATTTGATTGCTCTGTTATTTATTGTGTTCCCCCTCCGTTACTTCTTTCCGGTAGGCTCCGAGACCATTGCCGATACCCCTGTGATCGGCTACATCGATGAAGACCCCTTCTTCTTGCTAGAGCAACCAGGCAAGCCCCCCCCCCCCTTGATCATCAGATATCGCCTATTCCTTCTCTATACTGCTTACATGAGAGTAATGTAGCATGTTACTGCTTTCGCTTAATCCTATTCTGATGCATAGCCTATCATTGTTGCTATAGTTGTTACCCTTACCTGCAATCCTAAATGCTTAGTATAGGATGCTAGTATTCCATCAGTGGCCCTACACTCTTGTCCGTCTGCCATGCTCACTACAAGAAAAATGCTCATCTATGACAAAAATTAGTGACCGCGGTTTAATTAGTCATAGATCCATGACCAAAATTCACAAATTAGTCATGAAGGGTGTAGAAGGGATCAAACCCTATAATCTCATGACAATTCAGAGCCAAAAGGTCGTTATTTGATTTCATAGAAAGGTCATAAAGATGTGAATGGTGCATACTACCTTATTTCAGTCCATAATGACCAAAATATATCATCATAAAAACTTGATGAGGGTGAGTAGATGACAACTCAGCAATTTTGTCTACGTGGCGTACCTAGTTGTCAATAATCATAGGAGATGAGGGTGACTAGATTACAACTCAGTAATTTAATTAAGTAAAGTTGATAAAAAAAGGGGCTGCACCAGACTCGAACCAGAGATCAATCGCTCATCCAAACAGCCACTTACCAGTTAGACCTCATCGTGCAATTTGTTTAGATTGCGATTGAGAATCTTTTAACCGGACATATACGTGATGAGTGGGCCTTCTTTGGGCCAAAATTGGACGTGTCCCTTATACTGAACAAAAGAAAAAAATCAGGGCCAAGTCCGTGACTTAGAAACGAAACCTAGAAAAAGAATCCCCAATCGTGTTCGGCGCGGCGCTTGACAATGGGCGGCGCCATGGCCGACCATCACCACGCCGCCAGGCAGCGGGCGGCTCATGACCGACCATCATCTGCACCAAGCGGGGAGAGTGCGGCGCCGTGGCCGTCCATCATCGGGTGGCGGGCAGCGCCCGGCGGCAGAGGGCGTCATCTGCGGAGTACAGACGGCGGCGGACGGCGTGAGTGGGCTGCGTAGGGCGGCGTCATCTCTGTTTCTAAGTGCTGCAGCTGAACAAAGCTTCTGTTTTGAAGCTACAGGTAAGTGCTCTGAAGCTGCTGTTCTCACTCCTGAGTATTGTAGGCTGTAGCTCTTTTCATTCTCTGATCATTTGTGTGGGGAAAAGTACTCCCGTGCATGATATTAAAATACTGTGGCGTATTGTGGCGTACTTAAATCATCTCAACTCTACTGTGGCCTATTGTAACTCTACTATATGTTTACCTGCCATCTCAACTTTGCATCGATATTACATTATTAATGGTTCAAAATTTGAGAAAAATTTCCATCTTACACACATGCATGATATTACATTATCAATTGTTATGTGAAAAATCTACTCTTTCTATCATGGTCATATCTGCTGAATAAACCCAAGTGTGCAGTAGCTAGTGTTTATTTCTTCAGTTTCGTCAATTTAAATCGATGGTTTGAGGTTGTTTTCTGAATAAACCCAAGTCTGCATAGCTCGAGTTAGTTAGCGCCAAGAGCGAGTCTGGCGCCCCCTCTGATCGCTCGTGGGATGGCACGAGCACCACAATCGGTGGTGGTGTGTAGTTAGGGGCCATGAGCCCGTTTCCTTTGCTGTACTGGAAGTAAATTCGTGAATGAAAGGCAGAAAAGCCGCAAGTTCTGCGCGGCGCAAACCTCCTGGCAGCAAAGTTTTTAAAATACTGTGGTATTCCAAAACCTTTGTGTTAGCTACTTTGGGTCTGTGTAATTCAATTCCTAAATTGTAGCCTTTTTTGTTCATTGTCAGATGGACAGAAGTTGGATAAAAGCTAGGAAATTTTCCGAAGAATACATCAATGGAGTGAAAGAGTTCATGAATTTCGTTCGTGAAACCTATGCCGAGGATGCTCAAATTCTTTGCCCGTGCCGCAAATGTCTCAATGGTAAACAAGAACCTCAAGGGAAAGTAGAGGATCATATTCTTATTCATGGGATGTCTAGCACATATGATAGGTGGATTCATCATGGAGAACCATTAAATGTTGAAGCTGATGCAGATGCACATCATGTGGATGGAGCTACTGATATCGTGGTAGATGTTCTTTGAAAAGGATGTTCGTTTGGAGGAGGAGGATCTATATGAAGATGATAGAATTCCTAACATGATACAGGATCTGTATGGATCGGAGGACACGGGTAGACAGCATTCAAAGTTTGCAAAAGTGATAGAAGAGGCAAAGTGCTCACTTTACGAAGGGTCTGAAACTTCAAGATTTTCATTTGTCATGAAGTTACTCCACATCAAGTCTTTCTATCGGATCTCCAATGTTGCATTTAATGCAATACTCGCGTTGTTGGCCAAGTCATTCCCGAAGTGCTCGATTCCCAAATCTTATGATGAAGCACTGAAATTTATCCGTGCATTGGGGCTAGGCTATGATTCAATCCATGTGTGCCCAAATAATTGTGTCCTTTTCAGAAAACAATATGCCAACCATGACGAATGTCCGGTATGTGGTGCATCGAGATGGAAGGACTCAGATGGGAAAAAACAGATTCCGATGAAAGTATTGAGACATTTCCCGTTGATCCCGAGGTTGCAGCGGATGTATTGTTCGAAGAAGTCATCGGAAGAGGTACAATGGCACAAGCTGAAAAAGAAACCCGTGGAAAATGAAATAAGTCATCCAGTTGACGGTGAAGCATGGAAAGACTTTGATAAAAAACATAGAGATTTTGCTGAAGATGCACGGAACCAGAGAATTGGCATTGGTACAGATGGGTTTAATCCGTTTGGAAAAATGAGTGCTTCCTACAGCATGTGGCCTGTATTTGTGATGCCTTATAACCTGCCACCATGGGCATGTATGGATCAGTGCAACCTCATGATGGCCTTACTTATACCCGGTCCAAATTCTCCAGGGAAGGATTTTGATTTGTTCTTGGAGCCTCTCGTCGAAGAGTTGCTTGAGCTTTGGAAGGTTGTAAGTACCTATGATGACTTAAGTGAAAAAAAATTTAATCTACGTGCAGCAGTCCTATGGTGCATCCATGATTATCCAGATTGAGCACTCATCGGGGAAGAGTCACGAGTGGCTACTATGCGTGTTTGCACTGTGACAAAGATCCCTGCTCACAGAGGATAAGAAACAAGATATGTTATATTGGACATCGTCGTTTTCTTCCTCAAGCGCATCGCTGGCGAAGAAGCAAAGCTTTTAATGGTAAGAGTGAAAACCGTGACAAGCCAGAGGAATTCAGTACAGAAGAGTTGTTGCTGCAATTGGAGAATGTCAGATATGTAAGACCAGGAAACCATCCTCAAAACAAGAAAAGAAAGCGTAAAGATGCTGGTCAATGCTGGAAACGGAGGGTTTGTTTGTGGGACCTGCCATACTGGATAGATTTGAAACTGAGGCATAATCTTGATGTAATGCACATCGAGAAAAACATATGTATTTTATTTGCACTTGCTCTCAACTGAATATTGTACGAAGACATGATACATAAGCAATCTTTATCAATAGCTAAAAATGTGTAGGCTACAGCTTGTGTGTGACAGTGTGACTGATGTCGATGACAAGTAGTGAAGTGCTTGTGTCTAGATACTATTATTTGTGCAACTGTTTATCTACCTTTCAAAGCATCAGCCCACTTTATATTTTTAATAACTTGTAACTGCTATGCTGCTCCCTAGGTCATTAACTCGTCCAGCAAGCAAGGCAAGTAAACCAGGCAACAACCGAGCTGACTAGCACAGTTCCAGTTCCTGTGAGATCTACTATGACAAAGATGACAAGGAGCAAGAAACTTGCAGGTATACGACTTGTTTGTTTAGTGTGTTGTTTGGTTTTCTATGGACGTGAATTGTGCTTTGTATAGCTTCGTGCCTAGCTAATGTTTGTAACCTATTAAGCGAAATTTACGTCTTCTAGGATTGCTAATAGTTCGCTCCTGATATGTACTCAGTATAAAAATAAAATACTTCGCTCTGATTTGTATTTGTATTCTAGGATTGCTAAGAAACTTCATATTTCGATTGTTTGTGTTGTCTTGCTTCTCCTATGCATTTCAACAATTAAGTCTTACAATTATATTTTTTGTTCATGTAAAGAAGCACCAACTACTGAATATGAGAAGATTAGGGCTAAAAATATGATGAGGAACAACCGCATATTCCAATCACTTGGCATCGCTGCATTAGGTATGATGGTTAGGAACTCAAATAAATGCAGCAAGGTAGTGCCATCACCGGTGGGGACTCAGCTTCTGCCATAACACAACAAGGCTCAAGCTCTGAGTACAGTCCTAACGATGAGGTCATTGAGGAGGATGAAGTTGATGATATTGTAGTGGAGAAGGAAGATAAGGTGCTAATTCTACCTTTGTTTTTGAGGGATGGGGGCTATTTGTATGCTATATGTGCTTGAGTGCTTTTACTAATTTTTGAAAGACATTTTTTTGCATGAGATCTAATAGTTATCTCTTTTTTATTATAATGCTTTGAAGGTTTCTAAGAAGGCAAGGAAGTCGATCAATAAAAAGACTAAGAAGAGTTTTGATAAACCTTCTGAGATGGCTCCAGGAAAAACAAGGGTGATTGCTCCAGCCTCAGGAGGCTCAAAGAGGGTGCTACCTGGTTTGAACTCGGATGAACATGAATCTGCTCGAGTCACTAGGAAGAAAACAAAGCTATCTCTAAGCAACCATGAATAAAGTCTTGTGCAAATGGATGTAGGAAGCCCAGCAAATGTGGATGAAGGAAGCCTCCATGTGCACGTGGATGTAAGAAGCTCGATGCACGAAGATGAAAGAAGCCTGATGCATGGGGGTGAAGTAAGCCTGATGCAGATGGGTGAAACAAGCCATGTCCCATCTACTCTGTGCACAAATCAGCCAATTGAAGTTCCTGAGTTCTCTGACCAACAGCTTGACCAACAGCGGCAAATGGACGTTGAAGGCAAGTAATAATAACACATGATCAGTTATGAAATCATGAAATGCAAACTTGATTTATCTTAACTGTATCAATGTCTTCTTTTTCAGCTACACCTATTGTGGATAAGTGCAGGAATGGGAAAGGGCTCGAAAGACTCACTAAAGAGTTAGGCTCTAAGATTATCATCCAAGTGGTCGAGGGGAAGAAACGCCCGGACCAACCAAAGACAGTCGCAAAGCTTGCATCGAGGTGGGGTCGCATGAGGCACATCTACCACTCCTTCCCCACTTCAAGGAGTACAAGGCCAATGGGCATCATATTGACAATTTCATTGGCAAAGTTGCTGTAAATTTATTCTTTCTCAGCCAAATGTGATTATTTCTGTTCACTTGTTATATCATTCTAAATTGTGTCCTTGCATTATATGTTATCTACTCAGATCAATTTTGATATGGACACCCGTTCCGATGCCGTGAAGTATGCATGCACTGACATCCTCAAGACCGCGTTGAAGAATAGGCGCCACCATCTCAAGAAGAAGCATTTTGACAATGTCTTCGCCAATCTAGTGAGTGTCAAATCTCCCGATAAGAATGTGACAGATGCGGAGTGGCAAAGGCTGGTCAAGATGTGGTCTACCCCAAGGCACAAGGTATTCATCTTGTAGTTCTATGTGAAGGAGTTCATTGTGTCTATGTTTACCATTGTGTTTGTTTTATCTTGCCATGTTCATACGATAGCTATTTAGCTGGTATAATAATGATGATGTGCTTGTTTACCATTGTGTCTATTGTGCTTGTTTTATCTTGCCATCGTTGTGCTGCTTGGAGAGATGATGACAACATTGTTTTCATGCTATTATGGCTGCATACACTTTTGCACTGCAACTTGGATTGCAATCTGTAGGAGCCTTTATGGTTGCTCCATTAATTCTCATGTTTCTTTCTCCATGGTAGGAAACCTGTCAGTCGAACAAGGAGAACCGTTCCAAAGTTAAGTTCCATCAGAAAACTGGTTCTCGCCCCTACATTTCCCATGTGCATGCTTTGGTAAGGATCTCTCATGTTATCATTTGCTACTACAAAGGTGATTCTTTCAATTGTTTCTTATTGTTCCATTGTGTCGTGAACAATTTCAGAAAGAGGCTCGTAAGGGTGAAGAGTTGACTGCGTTTGATCTATTCAAGGAGTGCCACAATGGCAAGAAGACTGGTTTCTCTGAGCCAGTTAAGAAGGCGATAGTAAGTTTCTAGTATTCTTTTTCGTGTTGACGAGGCTTGTTTACCTCATCCTTGTTACACTTGATTACATTATATGACTTCTGCTTGACGGATTTGATAGAGATGGTTTTTTCAAAGTAGTACCGTATATGATTCATGTTTTGTTATAGTTTGTTTGTACCAGTCCTCTGTTTCATTGCATTGCATATTCATTTTGGTACTGGAAATGCGACAATATTCAGGCAATTTTAGTTCTTGTTGTAGTCCAAATAGGTATTGCTTGTCGTTGGACACCGTTAATTAAGAGAGAGCGTTGTATGTTCTTTGACTATTTGTCTAGTGATTGCACAAGCATCTATCTTCCCATCTTTCGGAGTGGAGAAACTCTGTCATTTCATATACGATCTGAATGAAATGTTTAGGACTTGTGTAAGTGGATGATATCACGTATATCGTACTAAAGAAACAACATATGCGCTCTGAAACGTACTACATTCTTCTCTGCTCCATGTTCCCATTTAAGCTAAACAGAGATGCACATAGTTGCCTAATTCAAATTTCAACAATGGTTTGTTGTGTATGCTTACTGCTTAATAAACCCGGTGCCATGCTTCGCTCATGTAGCTGATAGTAACTTGCAAAAAAAGTGATTCCCAAGGATGATTAATTGCTTGCTCGCTTCAAAGTCTTCAAATAACTAGTTAATTAGTAGCATGGAGACTGGATTATTATTTAGTCAACATTCTTGAGTAGTTTGCTTATAAAGTTTCCTAGTTATTCGTAACCAACCGCAATGACATGTGTGTGCATCTTTCTTTAAATGTCGGTGACATGGAAAAAGCTATGGAACAAGGGGTACCGGAAGGTGGAGAACCAAAGAATGTTCTGCTTGTTGTTCTTGACATTCTCACTAAAGAATGTCCCTCCAAAGACATTCCTTCAAAATGTTGGCCTTGAGTCGAGCTCCAAGAAGAAGTTCAACAGATCTGCAGCTGCTTTGGATGCTCATGTACAAGAACTAGAGTACAAGCTTGAGAAGGAGAGGCGAGTCGCTGAGTTGATGCGAGAGGAGCTTGTTGAGGTCAAGAAGAAATCAGAGGAGACCAAGCTGCACGCTACCAGAGAGTACCAGTTGTTACTGCAAAGAGTTGAGGCCACCGATGCTAGATTTGCTCGTCTCATGGATCTGATCGAAGGTAAAATAGTTTAGTACGGCGTGGTTGATGTTGGCTTTGGGACTTTTGATGTTGAGTTGTTTCGACCTGGGGTTGATGAGTTTCTTCGATGGACATGTGAACCGCAATATGGACCCGTAGATTGGCTGTGGTTTGATGATGTTGTGTTTTGGTTGGTGCATCTTAATCTTATGAACATGGTGTCTTGATACTAAGCTCTTGGCTATGTTATTTTGGTTGGTGCATCTTATGAACTTGTGGTGTAATGATACTGTTGGGCCTAAATTAATGAAATCTTGGAGAATTGTATTGGTTGACTGCCAAATTGTGCAATGATTTTTTTGAGCTATTGTTGGTTATTGGCTGGACCGAAAATACTAAATTGTATGAGTGGGCTGGCTCGTCTCAAGGCCCAATATAGATTTTTTTGATAGAAAAAGATTCATATATTTTTGTTTGTTAGAGAGAAGGGCTGGCCCAATTAATGATAGATTGAATAAATGGACTGCACATTGCCTGAGCCCACGAACTAACATTAAAAGGCCGTGGCCCAAAAGTAAATGCAAAAATGGGCTAAATTATTGGGCTCAGCCCATTAAAACAACTGATTTGGATCGATCCTACGTGGCATCCACGTCATCATTTTTTCCACGTTAGCGCCCACGTTGGTTCAGCCACATCGGATCCTACGTGGCCTAGGCTCATTAGTAATGACCATAATTTTGGTCAAAGATTTAACGACGAAAATTTTGGTCAAGGGCGGCCATGACTAAAATTCCAGAAAAGGTCACGTTTGTTCGTTCTTGACGGTCAACTGTTGACCTTCCGAATTTGGTCAAAAAAAGGTCAATAAATGAAAGCAATGACGAATTAACGACCAAAATGGGGAGTCATAATTGACCGTATTTCTTATAGTGGCTATACTACTGGGTCGTGATCACTTCGGGAGGTGATCACGGGCATATGCTATATACTTTATACTGTTACATTACTTATGATACTGTTCGGAGATGGGGGCTGAAGGGCAGGTGGCTCCATCCCGGTAGAGGTGGGCCTGGGTTCCCGACGGCCCCCGACTGTTACTTTGTGGCGGAGCGACAGGGCAGGTTGAGACCACCTAGGAGAGAGGTGGGCCTGGCCCTGGTCAGCGTTCGCGGTTACTTCAAAATAACATGCTTAACGAGATCTTGGTATTTGATCTGAGTATGGCCACTGGCCTATATGCACTAACCAACTACGCGGGAATAGTTATGGGCACTCAGCGTCGTGGTATCAGCCGAAACCTTCCTGACGTCAGCGACTGAGCGGTGTGTGCCGGTTTGGACTGGAACGCCTACTCTTGTATAAGGGAGGCTAGGTCTGCTTCCGGCCACGTACGCAACGTGCAGGTGTGAAATGGGCGATGGGCCTGCACTTCGTGCCATAGGATTTAGACCGGCGGTTGACCTCTCTCACAGCCTAGGTGGGGCTGCAACGTTTTGATCATTCGAAGACGGACATGACCCAGGAAAGTGTGTCCGGCCAAATGGGATCGAGTGTGTTGGGTTATGTGGTGCACCCCTGCAGGGAAGTTTATCTATTTGAATAGCCGTGATCTTTGGTAACAGGACGACTTGGAGTTGTACCTTGACCTTATGACAACTAGAACCAGATACTTAATAAAACACACCCTTCCAAGTGTCAGATATAACCCAGTGGCCGCTCTCTAACAGGGCAACGAGGAGAGGATCGCCGGGTAGGATTATGCTATGCGATGCTACTTGGTGAACTTACCATCTACTCTCTCCTACATGCTGCAAGATGGAGGTTGCCAGAAGCGTAGTCTTCGACAGGATTAGCTATCCCCCTCTTATTCTGGCATTCTGCAGTTCAGTCCACCGATATGGCCCCTTTACACATATACCCATGCATATGTAGTGTAGATCCTTGCTTGCGAGTACTTTGGATGAGTACTCACGGTTGCTTCCCCCCCCCTCCTTTTTCCCCCTTTCCTTTCATCCTGGTTGTCGCAACCAGGATCCGGAGCCTGTGAGCGACGCCACCGTCCGACGACGACTCCTACTACACCGGAGGTGCCTACTACTACGCGGCAGCTGACGATTTACGACTGTGAGTAGTTTAGGAGGATCCTGTGCAGGAGGCCTGCGTCTCTTCGATCTGTATCCCGCTTTGTGCTAGCCTTCTTAAGGCTACTTGTTTAACTTGTGTCTATACTCAGATATTGTTGCTTCACGACTCGCCTATGATCGAGCACTTGTATTCGAGCCCTTGAGGCCCCCGGGCTTGTATTATGATGCTTGTATGACTTATTTTATTTTTAGAGTTGTGTTGTGATATCTTACCGTGAGTCCCTGATCTTGATCGTACACGTTTGCGTGTATGATTAGTGTACGATTGAATCGGGGGCGTCACAAGACCGAAAGGTCGAACATGAGTCGTATAGTAGATGCGATCAACATGGAGATGTTCGCCGTTGATGACTAGTCCGTCTCACGTGATGATCGGACATGGCCTAGTCGATTCGGATCATGTATCACTTAGATGACTAGAGGGATGTCTATATGAGTGGGAGTTCATTAAATTATTTGGTTAAATGAAGTTAATTATCATGAACCTAGTCTAAATTGTCTTTGAAAATTATGTTGTGGATTAATAGCTCGCGCTTTAACTCCTTCTTTTAATACGTTCCTAGAGAAAGACTAAGTTGAAAGATATTGTAAGCAATTGTGCAGACTAGGGCCGTAGTCTGAGGATTGTCCTCACTGCTACACAGAAGGCTTATGTCCTTCATGCACCGCTCGGTGTGCCAACCCCTCTTGCATCATCTGTGGATGTTGTGAACATCTGGCAGACACGTTCTGATGACTACCAGATAGTTTAATGCGCCATGCTTTACGTCTTAGAGTCGGGGCTCCAAAAGCGTTTTGAACACCATGGAACATATGAGATGTTCCAAGAGCCGAAATTGATATTTCAGGCTCATGCATGTGTTGAGAGGTTTGAGACCTCTGACAAGATCTTTGCCTACAATATGGAGGAGAATAGCTCAGCCAGTGAGCATGTGCTCAGAATGACTGGGTACATCAATCATTTGAATCAAGTGGGAGTTAATCTTCCAGATAAGAGAGTGATTGACAAAAGTTCTCCAGTCACTACCACCAAGCTACTAGAGTTTCGTGATGAACTATAACATGCAAGGGAAGATGATCCCTGAGCTGTTCGTCGTGCTTAAGGCCGTAAAGGTAGAAATCAAGAAGGAGCATCAAGTGTTGATGGTTATCAAGACCACTGGTTTCAAAGAAGGGCAAGAAGGGAAACTTCATGAATGGCAAGCCAGTTGTCGCTCCGGTGAAGAAACCCAAGAACCCAAACCCGAGACGAAGTGCTTCTATTAGGGGAACGGTCACTGGTAGCGGAACTGCCTCAAATACTTGGTAGATAAGAAGGCTGGCAACTTCAACAAAAGAAGCACATGGGTATTAGATACCGGTTCAGTTGCTAATACTGGTAACTCGAAACAAAAGCTACGGAATAAACGAGACTACTAAGGGCGAGGTGATGATATGTGTTGGAAGTGTCTCCAAGGATGATATGATCACCATTGCACGCTCCCTCTACCTTCGGGATTAGTGTTGAACCCAGATAAATGTTGTTTGCATTGGTGTCTGCGTTGAGCATGAACATGATTAGATCATGTTTATTGCAATACGGCTATTCATTTAAGTGAGAGAATAATGGTTATTCTTTTTACATGAATAATACCTTCTATGGTCATGCACCCAATGTGAATGGTTTATTGAATCTCGGTCGTAGTGACACACATGTTCATAACATTGATGCCAAAATATGTAGAGTTGATAATGATAGTACCACTTTCTTGTGGCACTGCCGCTTAGGTCATATTGGTGTAAAGCGCATGAAGAACCTCCATGCTAACGGACTTTTTGAGACACTTGATTTTGAATCACCTGACACATGCGAACCATGCCTCATAGGCAAGATGACTAAAACCCCGTTTTCTGGGACAATGGAACGGGCAACTGACTTGTTGGAAATCACACATGTTGATGTGTGCGGTCCGATGAGTGTTGACGCACGCAGTGGATATCGTTATTTTCTCACCTTCTTCGATGAATTGAGTAAATATGGGTATATTTACTTAATGAAGCATAAGTCTGAAACGTTTGAAAAGTGCAAGCAATTTCAAAGTGAAGTTGAGAATCATCATAACAAGAAGATCAAGTTCCTACGATCTGATCAAGGGGGGAGTATCTGAGTTATGAGTTTAGCAATCACTAAAGACAAGGTGGAATCGTTTCATAGTTGATGCCACCTGGAACACCATAGCGTAATGGTATGTCCGAACATCGTAAGCGCACCCTATTGGATATGGTGCGATCTATGATGTCTCTTACCGATCTACCACTATCATTTTGGGGTTATGCATTAGAGACAATTACATTCACTTTAAATAGGGCACCATATAAGTCCATGGAGACGACACCGTATGAACTATGGTTTGGCAAGAAACCTAAGTTGTTTTTTTAAGGTTTGGGGCTACGATGCTTATGTCGATAGGCTTCGGCCAGAAAAGCTCGAACCCAAAGCGGAAAATTGTGTCTTCATAGAATACCCAAACAAAATGATTAGGTATACCTTCTATCTCAGATCTGAGGGCAAAGTGTTTGTCGCTAGGAACTGGTCCTTTCTCGAGAAAGAGTTCCTCTCGAGAGAATTGAGTGGGAGGAAGATAGAACTTGATGAGGTTGTTGAACCTTTACTTGAACTAGAGAGTAGCGTAGCACAGAAAGATGTTTCTGTGGCACCTACCTCAGTTGAAGAGAAAGCTAATGATGATGATCATGGAGCTTCAGATCAAGTTACTATAGAACCTTGTAGGTCGACAAGGGTGTGTACAACTTCTGAGTGGTAACCATGTCTTAAAGGTCATGTTGTTGGACAATGATGAACCTATGAGCTATGGAGAAGTGATGGTGGGCCCGGATTCCAACGAATGGCTGGAATCCATGAAATCCGAGATAAGATCCATGTATGAGAACAAAGTATGGACTTTGGTGGACTTGCCCGATGATCGGCAAGCCATTGAGAATAAATGGATCTTTAAGAAGAAGACAGAACAACGATGGTAATGTCACCATTTATGAAGCTCGACTTGTCCCAAAGAAGTTTCCGACAAGTTCAAGGAGTTGACTGTGATGAGACTTTCTCAATCATAGCGATGCTAAAGTCTGTTAGAATTATGTTAGCAGTTGCTGCATTTTCATTTATGAAATCTGGCAAATGGATGTCAAAACAAAGTCTCCTTGACGGTTTCCGCGAGGAAAGGTTGTATGTGATACAACCAGAAGGTTTTGTCGATCCTAAGGATGCTAAAAGGTATGCAAACTCCAGCGATCCTTCTATGGACTGGAGCAAGCATCTTAGAGTTGGAACATACGCTTTGATGAGGTTATCAAAGCATTTGGATTTATACAAAGTTTGCAAGAAACTTGTATTTTCAAGAAAGTGAGTGGGAGCACTACAACATTTTGATAAGTATATGTGGATGACATATTGTTGATCAGAAATGATGTAGAATTTTTGGAAAGCATAAAGGGTTGTTTGAATGGAGTTTTTCAAATGAAGACCTGTGTAAAACTACTTACATGTTGGGTATCAAGATCTATAGAGATAGATTAAGACGCCTGATAAGACTTTCACAGAGCACATACCTTGACATTATCTTGAAGGAGTTCAAGATGGATCAGTCAAAGAAGGAGTTCTTGCCTGAGTTGTAAGGTGTGAAGTTAAGGCTTGAAGATCGACCACGGCAGAAGAAAGAGAAAGGACGAAAGTCGTCCCCTATGCCTTAGCCATAGGCTCTATATGATATGCCATGCTGTGTACCGTGATGTGCCTTGCCACATGTCTGCCAAGGGGGTATAAGAGTGATCCAGGAGTGGATCATTGGACAACGGTCAAAATTGTCCTTTGGAATAAGGAAATGTTTCTTGATTATGGAGGTGATGAAGAGTTCGGCATAAAGGGTTACGTCAATGCAAGCTTTAACACCTATCCGGATGAATCTGAGTAGCAAACCGGATACGCACAGTGTAGTAACCATTTGGAATAGCTCCAAGTGGAGCATAGTAGCAACATCTACAATATGAAATATAGATTTGCGAAGAACACATGGATTTGAATGTTGCAGACCCGTTGACTAAAACCTCTCTCGTAAGCATAACATGATCAAACCCTAGAACTCATTGAATGTTAATCACATGGTGATGTCAACTAGATTACTGACTCTAGTAAACTCTTGGGTGTTAATTACATGGCGATGTGAACTAGATTATTGACTCTAGTAAACTCTTTGGGTGTTAGTGACATGGCGATGTGAACTATGAGTGTTAAATACATGGCGATGTGAACTACATTATTGACTCTAGAGCAAGTCGGAGACTGTTGGAAATATGCCCTAGAGGCAATAATAAAATGGTTATTATTATATTTCCTTGTTCATGATAATTGTCTATTGTTCATGCTATCACTACAAAAAAAGACACATCTGTGACATTTTGGGCCGAACGAAAATCTTTTGTCATACTTATGACACTTCTATGACGATAATTGTGACAAAACCTGGTATCATCATAGATATGGTGGGGTCCTACTTCTATGACAAAAATCATGACAAAAAATGGGCTTTTCGTCCTAGGCGGGCCGGAGACGCAGCTGCATGACATTCTTTGGGCCGTCCATGACGGAAAAAACCGTGGTAGAAGCGAGGGCGTGGAAAATATCGGGGAGTCCCCGGTTACGGTGTGTGGTTGAGGGCCGAGCGATGCATGTTTCTCTCGTATGCACGCTGCAAAAAGCGAGGCGTTGGGCTCTAATCGAACCCGAGGAGGCGCGGCTCTAATCGAATCAACCCGAGCGATTGTAATCGTAGGCTACGTGTTATCGAACCCGAGCGATCGATCGATGGTCGTTAATCGTACCCGATCGAGTGATTCTTCGCCATCGCCGCTAATCGAAGCCGATCGATGCGCCTCTGGATGAACAAAGGAGCGCTATGGGGGGGTTGGATGAACATTTCCCGGTGGAGGTGGATGAACAGGACCCCGTGGCGTTGCCTCTGGATGAACAGTGAGTGTTACCGGGGGGTTGGATGGACAGTTCCCGGTGGGGGTGGATGAATAGGACCCCGATCGATCGAGCCGGTTGGGGCTGGATGAACAGGACCCCGTGGAGGGCAGGATGAACAGGACCACCCCGTGAAGGGCAGGATGAGCGAGAACGGTGGAGGCGGGATGAACAGTAGCCCGTGAAGGGGTGGTTGAACAGAGCCCGTGGAGAGGGCTGGTTGAGCGATGGCCGGTGGAGTAGCGCAGCGGTGGAGGCTGGATGAATAGGAGCCCGTGGATGAACAATCGCAGTGGAGGCCGGAGGAGGTCAACGGTGGATGAGCGATGGCCGTGGAGGCTGGAGGGGTCGACGGTGGAGATGAACAGTATCCGTGGAGTCCCGTTTGCGGTACGCCACACCCCTCCCGATAAACAGGACCCCCGTTTCGACCGTAGCGCTCCAACACAAGTCCGTTTCCTCCGTTTTGCGGTACGCCACACCCCTCCCGATCAACAGGACCCCCGTTTCGACCGTACGAGGTTCATTTCCTCCATTTTGCGGTACGCCAGACCCCTCCCGATGAGGATCCCGTTTCGAACGTGTCCGGTCGAACACAAGGCCGTTTCCTCCGTTCTGCGGTACGCCAGGCCTCGTTTCCATCGGCTGTTCAGTCCAAGCCCTGCCGAAGAACACTGATACGACCACGAGTCTCTCTGATATTACCATTGTTACTGCTGCTCAAGAAAATATATTCATTGTTGCCGTGCATCAAGAAAAGATGGAAGAAAATGTTGCTCTAGTTGAAGGTACGTACATGCATACCATCTCCTTCATGGAGATGCACTCGCATAAGAAAGAGGGGGTGTTTAACATGCATGCATGGTCTAGGGAGAGGTGCGTGTGCGTGCATGTAGGAGGCGACCTGTACACTAGTACGTTTGAGCCAGAAAACAAAAAAGATAAGCCGGATATACAGAGTCCGGGCTGGTTTAAAGAAGTGGCGGTGCATATTGATTTTACATTTACATTCTTACCTCGTAAGGAAAATATTACTGTTGTAATTAGGCTTGCCGGATCATGGTATTATCTTTGTTTATGTGCGTTAGGTTGGGGCCACCGAACGGAGCAAAGTCACAGCGGAAAAGGTGGCACGCACAGAATCCATCGTATCTATAGTTTAGGTTGTTTTGGTAGTTCAGATATTTGCCGAGATGTAAAAGGCAATATCCATTATAAAGAGTCCAGGTTAGTTTATTTTCATTATTTGATTTCCAAGTTAGTTTAGGGTGTCCGGCCACCACATATAAGGCAAGTCAATACGTGATGTAAAGGGGCAGGTTATTTTGAGATGAATTAGACACGTGTGTGTTTTTCGGCCGACGGTCATTATCGAGTTTAGAGAAACCTTGTCAAAAATCTCTGTTGGCGTGTGAGTTCCTGCGACGCGACGCGTAGGAGTTTACAAGTTGATCCTATACGGTTCGTCCACGTTATTCCTTCAGATCAAGGGGTTGGCGTGTTGTTTTCGTGGGATTTGCGAACATCTTCTTAAACCCGCGAGCGACTAGTTCTTACTACGATGAAGGTTTGTGCCGTGAAAGATCGGGCCAACAACGGATCGACCCTCGTCTCGAGGTTCGCTCCTCATCATGTGGTATCAGAGCCTGGTGTTTCTCACGGCACTTCGGAGGAGACGGCCGGCGCGCCGTCACCAATGAACTACTGGAGGCTCTCCGGCGACTTTTTGCTGGAATAGAAAGGATATGGTGCTGAACTTTTTCACACCTATTGTAAAGTGGGAGAGAAAGTTTGCGCCACGACAATCGACGACGATAGTTCGATAATCGCAGTTGGCATCGACATGGTGGAGAAGCTGGAACTATTGACGACACCACATCCACGGCCATACTCACTGAAGAGGTGCTACAACAAGTTCGACGTCACACACCAAACTACGATACTGTTTTCAGTCGGCAAATTTTCGTGTGAGGTTTTGTGCGATGTAATTCCGGTGCCGCTGATTTCATGTCATATGCTGTTGGGAGAGCCATGGTACAAGAAAAACAAGGCTGCACACAACTATCTTGCCAACACATACACTATCGAACGGGGCCCAAAATACGTTCTCATGTCCGCGGAGAAGAACTTGTTCAAGAGTTGGAGGAAAGAACGACTGCAGAGGATGAAGGAAGTAGAAACAAAGAAGGAAGTCGAAGCTGCTAATGTTTTTCCAGCCAATGTACAATCTGCGGACCATGTTTCTTCTATAAAGTCTGACTCGAAACCGAGGACGGTTTCGCTTAAAGGGAGGGAGGATGATAAGGCCACGAGTCTCTCTTGATATTACCATTGTTACTGCTGCTCAAGAAAATATATTCGTTGTTGTCGTGCATCAAGAAAAGATGGAAGAAAATGTTGCTCTAGTTGAAGGTACGTACATGCATACCAGCTCCTTCATGGAGATGCACTCACATAAGAAAGAGGGGGTGTTTAACATGCATGCATGGTCTAGGGAGAGGTGCATGTGCGTGCATGTAGGAGGCGACCTGTACACTAGTACGTTTGAGCCAGAAAACAAAAGAGATAAGCCGGATATACAGAGTCCGGGCTGGTTTAAAAAAGTGGCGGTGCATATTGATTTTTTGTTTCTGTTCTTACCTCGTAAGGAAAATATTACTGTTGTAATTAGGCTTGCCGGATCATGGGATTATCTTTTTTTATGTGCGTTAGGTTGGGGGCCCCCGAACGGAGCAAAGTCACAGCAGAAAAGGTGGCACGCACAGAATCCATCGTATCTATAGTTTAGGTTGTTTTGGTAGTTCAGATATTTGCTGAGATGTAAAACGCAATATCCGTTATAAAGAGTCCAGGTTAGTTTATTTTCATTATTTGATTTCCAAGTTAGTTTAGGATGTCCGGCCACCACATATAAGGCAATTCAATACGTGATGTAAAGGGGCAGGTTATTTTGAGATGAATTAAACACGTGTGTGTTTTTCGGCCGATGGCCATTATCGAGTTTAGTGAAACCTTGTCAAAAATCTCTGTTGGCGTGTGAGTTCCTGCGACGCGACGCGTAGGAGATTACAAGCTGAGCCTATACGGTTCGTCCATGTTATTCCTTCAGATCAAGGGGTTGGCGTGTTGTTTCATGGGATTTGCGAACATCTTCGTAAACCCGCGTGCGACTAGTTCTTACTACAATGAAGGTTTGTGCCGTGAAAGATCGGGCCAACAACGGATTGACCCTCGTCTCGAGGTTCGCTCCTCATCAAACACGACGACGCATTCCGTTCCGACCCAGCCGGTTGGCAACCCATGAACACGACGACGACAGTTGTTTCTCCGTTCCAACCCAGCCATGTACACGAGCCCTGGCCGTGCGTATGCGCGAGTAGGCGTTCAAGACCCTGCCCGTATGTACATACGTGGCCGTATTTTCTTTCTTGCACACTGGCCGATGTACGTACGTGTACATGCTATGTGCGCGCCTCTACTACGACACGTGCGCGCCTCTACATCGACCAGTATGTACGTACATGTTCGTGGCCAGAATGACAATGCTACGTACGCTTCGACCAGGTGGGTCCCGACTGTCAGGCACTTCCTTGCCTGCGAAGATGTAGTTGGTGGGTCCCAGCAGTCATGGGGCGAATCGGGTTTTTTTTTGCCCGGACGCACTTCCTTACGTGCGAAGATGTAGCTGGTAGGTCCCAGCAGTCAGGGGGAAAAGTTTTTTTTCGTGAAATACAGTTGCCCGTCTGGTGGGTCCCTACTGTCAGGTGGAGGAATAATTATTTTGCGCGTAATAAGGAGGCACTTCCTGCGGCCGCCATGGACCCAGCTGTCAGCCTCTCCATGTACAGTACTCTTCCGATGGAAGTCGTTCCTTGACCACGTTGACCACGCTTGGCCCGAGAGCACCGAGGCGGTGGACGACGGCGAGCCTAGGAAGGGGATGGCCTTGGCCGGGGAAGATGCGATGGAAGCCAGCGAAGAGAAGTCTGAGGGTTCACTTGGTTTGGCTGCGGTGTGAGCTGCCCGTCGCCGCGAACGGCGGTGGGAATAGTAGGCGGTGAGGCCTCCGGCAGCAAAGACCTGGGCACGGGAGGCGGAGGATGCGGCACGACCGGCGCTGCTTTGGGAGGCCGGAGCAACAAGACCAGAGGTTGAAGAAGCACTACGGCCGTTGGATGGACATCGTACGGTCACTGGATCTAGATTCGTTCATATTGACTAAGTTGACAAAGCACTCCGTCCCCGTCAACTTAGTAGGCCCACAGGTCAGCTTCCGAAACGGTGCGCCCCAGATGTTAGGGAGAGGAATCATTTTTTGGGTGGGTGAAGCTAGAATATCCGAGATTGAAGAAGAAGCGTGGCATCCGTTGGATGGACATCCAATGGCCACTACTGCTAGAACCGTATGTTGACTATAAGTTGACAAAGCCTTGCATACGCGTTAACTCTCTTTTTTTAGGGGACGCGTCAACTTAGTAAGGCCACAAGTGTGTGGCAGAGAACTTATAGCCCATTTGTGATTTGTAAGAATGTGCAACCAATTTTTGAATTCTAATGGAATTTACTACAGCCTATTTACAGTTTGTTAAAAGTACAGCCCATTTCAACCAACCGTTCAAAACAGAATTCAATAAAATTTCCCACATTTTGATGGGATCCGAAATATTTTTATCCCGAAATTTCTAGTCAGATTAAATACAATTTCAATATAATTTTATATTACGTAAAAATCCAACAAAACATTGCGCACGCAACAATTAATGAAATTAAAATTTTCAATATTCAAAAATAATATTTTATAAAGTAATTACGTGTTTGGTGCATTTTTTATAGTTACTACTCAGTTTTTATAATTACATCTCATTTATTATTATTTCTTAAAGCCCATTTTCTTGTTAAGCCTAATGCATCCCTCCTAGGAAAGATTTGCAGCCAAATAGTATGAGAATAACAACTTGACCTTGCACAGGTATTCCTAAATAAAAGTATAGCTGGGCTAGCCATTTTCAAACGAAAAAATTAATATCTGGGCTAGATATCGGCACTGGGCTAGGCAGGCCCTGACCATGATTCATAGCTGCAGCAATGTTTTCGTTGTCGTTCAGAGGAGAAAAATTAATATCTGGGCTAAACATCGCTCAAGAAAAACTCTGCAGTGCTCACACCTCAAAAACAAAATACTGCTCGAGCTGCTTGGTCCCAGCTGTCGGCCGCTTCTTGTGCAATTCTCTCGTTTATTGACTACATAGGTTCACAATGGTGTGGGACCGTGATGTCAGGAAACCAGGAGGAAGCAAAAAAATTATAGTTACATATACTAATAAGGAGGCACTTGTTGTCATCCTCTCTAAGTAAAGTCATCTCCTCATCCTCATGTCCGTTGACCATGTTGAC
Organism: Aegilops bicornis; assembly: GCA_021605145.1. Classification (NCBI taxonomy): domain Eukaryota; kingdom Viridiplantae; phylum Streptophyta; class Magnoliopsida; order Poales; family Poaceae; genus Aegilops; species Aegilops bicornis. Next base: position 502,637,385 of record CM038675.1, read on the forward strand.
AACGCGAGACGGCGGCGCCACGGTGAGCACAACAACTCGAAGGACGACGGAGAGGGACTCATGGGCCCTACGGATGGTCTGATATAGCGCCCGCTGCTCATTCGGGAAGCCAGGATCATAGGGCCACATGTCCGCGACAGCATTGTTGTTCGCTTGTTCACCGGTGCTCATTGAGGAGACGGAGGTTGCAGCACAGGTCCTCCTGCGCTGGTAGCTCTTCCGCCATTAGGGCGTCGAAGTGTGGCCGCACCTGCTCTATGGTGAACACGGCATGAACCAGCTTGGACAGTGGCGCCGGCTCCTGGTCGGAAGCTATGTCCATCGTCTGATTGTTGTCTCTCAGCTCGGCGAGGTAGTTGGCGAGCCAGCATGTCCGGCTGCTGGACCGACCCGCTGCCAAGCACGAGTCTAACTGCCCTGGCCCACCCAGACGCCTCCCTCACCCGCGCGTGCTTTCCGCCCGAAACAGTCAACGCCGCCCGCCCCGCTTCCCGGTGCATGCGATTCCTCCGCCTCAAATGATGCAAGTGTCGTCCATCCGTCCTTCTGCCACCCACATTAAAGATACACGGTTGCCAAGGCGGCTACTCTGGCGCCACACGCCCGTCCCTCCGTCGCCCACCATTGCTATATAAACTGCTGCGCCGGCCATAGCAGCAGTCATCCGCATCCATTCCTATTCTCCTGTCCACACCACTACTGCCCGCCATGGCTTCCTCGCGCTCTAGTGCTCTTCGGGATGGGCGGACGACAGACCACAAGGAGATGGCAGCCATTGCTGCCGACTGGCTGGCCGGCAGGCAGCCGGAGGACGACGACGTCCCAATGGAGAACATGGTAGTCGATGATCCGGCGCCAACCCCCTCCTCCGCGCCATCCTCGTTGGTGCATTGCACCATGACCATCGGCGAGGCCCGTGCCCAATATATGGACACGGTGAGGCAGAAGCGTGAGGAGCAGTTCCGGGAGGAGCAGGCCGATGCCGCCTATAACCACCATCTTCTCCAGGAGCACCTGCAGGTGGAGGAGCAGATCGCCGTGGAGCGGGCGGAGCAGGAGGCGCTTCTTGACTCGTACCGCTCCACCCGCGAGGGCCGCCTCGAGCGCTGGCGGTACCGCATGCGGGTGGCGGAGGCTGCGGCCGCCTACAAAGAGGGCGATGAAGCGGCTGAGGCGCTGTTTGGCGAGACCGAGGACGAGGCAGAGGACAATGCCGGCTCCGACGAGTCCCCGCTCACCGTGGCGTCGATGAGGCCTCGCCCACCGAGGTTTCAGGGCGCCAACAACGAGGCAGAGGACACCGCCGGCTCCACCGAGGCCCCACCCTGCCGGCAACAAGGGGGAGGATTTTCCCCCGCTCCGCCAAGGCGCCTTCCGGCAATGAGGCCGCGCCACACAGAAAACAAGGAAGAGTATAACACGGTAGGTCACCGCCGCTTGGGTCCAAGTAAGGCCACCGCTGCTACCCTTCGATTGTTGGCACTGAGTTGTACCTCATGGAGCAATTCTATGATTACTGGCTGATTGAAGAGCGCTCCGTGGTTGAGCAAGCTCATGAGATACAGTCATTTGCTAGAGAACTTGAACACTTCATTTGTATGCTACCGGACAATGTGCGAAGTAAAAGGAAATGTAGGAGTACAAAGAGTTTGAGCAGCTTTTTAGCATTCACAGTACATTGCAATCACAGCGATTCACATGTCATAGAGAACATTCAAAACAATTGATGATTATGCATCTCAAATGATTCACATGTCGAGCCAATATTTACTTCACAACTAAAGAATAAAGAAAAATGGATCGACGCTGCCGACAAAGAAAGGGCGTCCCATTCGAAAATATCAAACGCATGTCTTCTTGCTAAAATCAATGAGCAAAATTTGACAAGATTTTCCCATTCCAAAATATCAAATGCCTACGATTGTGGAATGGGCAGGGTTTGCCATCAGTTTGGACATTGACATGGCACCTCGTGCTAAATAAACCAGCTGTTCTTTTGTGCAGTTCCACCAAAATCAACCAAATTTGCGCGTAGCTTGTATGATTTCGCCCTTATATGTTGCAACGCCTTGAACTTATCGGCACCTCCTTTCTTGTGGTGGAAATGAATGATTCGATGTATTCATGAACATTTTGTGCAATTCCCATTGAAATCAAGCTGAGCACCCCTGTTTGCACAAATACAAAAAAAGTGATTAGTATAAAGCAAACTGTACTATGAATTGACAGTTTAAATAGGCACTTACAAGGTCCATGTAGAGCACACTTTTACAAAAATGGAACTCACCGGAAAGAATCCTAGAACAACATTGTACTCGCGCATCACAGCAAGAAAATGAAGATTTGAAAGTCCTTCTGAGCTGAAGTTAGTTTGGTCTTGTGGGGGGTAATGTAACCATCCTTCAACTGCTCCTTCTGATGAGAAGATAGACAGGGCTTCTTCATCCTGGCATAATCGGAACTAGTCACTTCACGTACTCCATATTCTTCTTCGGAGGAGGATGATCTTGTTGTGCAAATACAAGAGGATAACTAAATGCTAGCATCCCTGTTTGCTTGAAAAAAGGAAAGGAAATATTTAAAACAGCACAGATGAAGCACTTCTCAAGGACAAAACCACTTTTTGATGACAGCTTCTAAATAGTAGCACAACACCAATAGAGATGACAAAGCTCAATCATATGGATGAAATCAGTGGGTGAGTACCAACCTTTGTCAGGAGGCTTATTGTGTAGAGCATACAGATGAAGCACTTCTCCGGAACCATCTGTTGCTATCTACTGTGGTGGCCATGCTTACTATATACTCCTCGATTAGATTAATGTTTCCAACATCTTCTTGTGCGGTTCCACTAAAATATATGGTATCTTCAAAGAAGATCCCTGTTTGCACAAGTAGAGATAATTATGTATTACATTAAGAGTGGCATCAAATCAGTGGCAAAACAATTGCTCGTTCCAGCCATAGCAATAAATTAAGATGCAAAACTATATCATTACTTGTGTCATCACAGCCCAAAGGCTTCATTACAGCACCGGGAGTTGATTTTTTTTCTTCCGCTTGTTCTTCCCCTTCATCACTTGGTTCAATAATGCATAAGCTTCGCCTTCAATGTAAGATTTGGCATGTCAATTAGGTTGCACAAGTATAGCACTAAACAATGACATTAATTTTCTGATGAAAGTGGCAATACAGGCCAACTGTTGTGAAATACCCTTATCTTACCTCAATGGGATATTACAGTGCACATACAGATTGGAAGTCTTGTCTCAATTTGTGTAGTTCACTTAAATCAAGCAACATTACCGTACAAGTAGCACAACATATGAAAGCACACTGCAGAATCATGTGAAAGAAGGCTAGTACTGACCTCTCATGACGCGGAATTCAAACAGCTCACAAGAAGAAGATCTGAACCAAATTTGCCAACACGGATAGGAAGTAAGATCTCCTCTTGTGCAATTCCACTAAGATCAAGCAATCAAGCAACGTTGTCGGTGTGACATTTTGGTTGAACTGCACAAAACACTCTTAAAACAAAAGTGTTTTGTGCAAAGGCAAACAAAAGGTCACAATGGCAACAAGGTGAAGTAGATAACCCTTTTTACATAGAGGTGCAAAGGAAACAACTAGTGGTCAATAATGGTGGATGACACAGAAGCCAACAAAAAGAAGCATCTACCTTATCTAAATGGGAAAGAAAGCAAGACAGTAGCATTTCTCAAACGGTGGCATTGATTAATATTAACAGAGGGATTATATTAACAATAAAATTCGTTAAACATGTAATTTGCTTTTAATTGTGGCATTGCATCAATTTTCCAGTGGCATTATTACAGGGTGTGTGTTTACAGGGACATTTTGGTGGAGGGACTAAAAAACTCCGTGTCAGTACCATCTAAACCAAATAGGAGGGACTTTTAGGGACTAAAAATGGGCATTTGGGACTAAAGAAAGAAGACCCCGAGGGAGTCTTTTTGGGACTTTTTCCAACGGTTTCCCCTACCACGCATCGCACCTTGTCTCTATTAGTTCACTACTAGGGGTAACATGGTCTTTTAGCATGTCATTTAATAACCTTTAGTCCATGTTTAGTCCCTGGAACCAAGCAGGTAGGGACTAGGAGTTTTTAACCAAACAGGGCCTTAGATTAACAATGACTAAAGAGTTGCACGACAAGGATTTGACCAAAGACCATGTGCATCTACCGATGTCTGGGTGATGCACAGCTTTGTTGCAACAAAGAACAAACAACCAAGGATCATATTTGTGTTGGTCCCAGCTTTGTTATATTTAGACACCTTTCCCTATGTGAGCTGAAAGAAATCTAGTCTGCTCAAACTCTACAGCCTTGTCCTCCAAAACAAAAGATTAGTTCGTTATGTATGTGTGTCTGCGTTTGTCATTGTTTTCCCTTTTCGACCAACGTAGGTGCTTTGGATAGTGATCTGTACTAGTACTTTCCCCACTTCCTTTCCACTTTGTGAACCACGCCCTAGATTTATGCTATACAACTTTCCCCACTACTTTCCCCATTCCTGTCCTCTTTGAACCACGCCTTAGATTCATGCGATACAACTTTCCCCACTACTTTCCCCTTCCTTTCCTTTTTGAACCACGTCCTAGATTCATGCTATACAACTTTTCCTACTACTTTCCCCATTCCTTTCCTCTTTGAACCATGTCCTAGATTCATGGTATACAACTTTCCCCACTACTTTCCTGTTTGATCCAACACCTAGATTCGAGTGTAAGAGGAAAGCCCACATGCAGCTAGAGCAATGCATGTGGAATAAGTAAAATATACCTTAAGGTTCTTGGGGTGTGGTTCGGTGGGCGACCGGAGTCCGTTCGACCCACAGTATGTACGGCGGCGAAGAAGAAGGGGTCGAAGGCCCTCCCGCGCCGCCGCTGGGTGAAAGTGAATAGCTGCACTAGTAGTGGATTCCCTCCCTCACCGACAGCGACAGCGTTAAGCCTCCTTACCTTCCCGGCGGACGGCTCTTTGACCAGCAGTGAGGGGAGAGAGAGAGGCCAGGAAAGTCTTGTTTAGATCTGGAGAGGGTGAGAGAGCGTGAAGAGAGCAACTACAAGGCATCAGAGAAGGACGGAGAGAGAGAGGCCAACGAAGTCTTGTTTAGATCTGGAGAGGGTGAGAGAGTGTGAAGAGAGCAACTACAAGCGCTGAGGCTCCGGCGTGTATATGTATACTGGAGAGAGTGTGAAGAGTGCAAACCCTAGAAAACAAGCGCCGAGGCTGCATCTTATACGTGATGAGGTGATTATACGGTCACTACAAGATCGTATAGCTCCGTATCCATCCATTTTGACCAGTCAAAGAATCCTCCCAGCACCTAATTATGCTCAAGTGTAGTTATCGAACCCGAGACCTCAAGTTTGATGAGCGAATAGGCTAACCAGCTACACAACCCTCCCGTTATGTTCAACGAGAGGAAAATAACCTTTTATACATTCCTGTATTCGTGTGACAAGCATGCCGTGTTTTTTTTTGTGTGTGGGAGTCATTGGGATTTAAATCATAATCGTGTCATGCGGCTTTGGTGGTAAGACTATCCATAGTGGTGCAGAAATAATGCATCCTTAGTCACCTTACCTCTCTCCACGCAATACGTTGGGTCCCACTAGTCAGAGAGTGAAACAAACAAATTAATAAGAAAAATTAAAAGCGCCAGCGGTGTATCTTACCTCACACATCTCGCTACTGCTCGGGAACACTGTCCAATTGATCCCTCTGTTCGCTCATGTACTATTTTAAGTGAATCCTTATTATAACATGCACACAATTTTGGGCACTTGTATTCGACCTAAGTCAGTGTGCCATCATATCTCGTACGACTCCCTCCGTCTAGGTGTAATAAGTCACGTTAGAAGGTGCAGCGGGACCAAGGTGCAAGCAGATTGGAGGAGAAGGAGAAACTTGACCGGTCATTCCTCCAATCAAAGCCCTGATTTCTGTCTCTAAACGCAACAATTAATCCAAACAACTAAGAGATGCCTCTTCTCTTTTTGTACGTACTCCATTTGTATCTCACTTCATGTGGCTTCGCACTCGCACGATTTTCCTATTCTATGAACCTGTGTGTGCGTGTGCGTGTGCGTGTGTGTGTTTAACAGCATGTGTGTGTTAGAGAGAGCGACAGATCGACCTACTCCTACAGAGAGATGGTGTGTATTGTACGATTTTAGCCGCGAGAGTCGGTGCATCCTCTCGTTTTCGGGCGTCCGGTAGGGACAGGCGGACAGCTACCACGCCCGCTCCTGACCAGCCTGGCCCACCCAAAGCCCCTCCATCGCCCGCACACGCTTCCTGCCGAAACGATCAGCGCCGCTCCAAAGAATCGGTGCCGCATTCATGCCCGGGCAGAGCAGAAGCGACCTCTCACTGGCGCCTGCGTTGAAGGGAGAAGCGGATTCAAGAGTGATGGTTGCTTCATCCGTCCAACTTACTGTTGGGTCTATGTGATTTGACGGCTCATTGGTCATTATTACTGAGGTGGTAGGACTGTTGGATGTCCCACGCTTTCGGCGAAAGGAGGTACTACTAGATTACAATTTTCTCCATTCTTACGACGGAGGAGTGCAAGAGCAGTGAAAACACGCAGGCTTAGTGATTACATGGCCCGCCTCACACTATCACCATATTTTCTGGACACCGTGCAACACCTAACACTTTACATAGTACTACTTGTATAGTACGTACTATAATTTATCAGTGAGATAGTACAATGCTATGAAGCTTCCAGCTTCTGTTACATGTATCTTGCGTCCAAGGTTGCCCGTTGCAACATTTCATCAAATACAAAGGAGACTAACATGCATGCTATTGCATCTCAATGATTGACAGATCATAGCAAATATGTACTCCATTCATTCCAGAATAAGTGTCTCAACTCTATGCTACATACGGAGCAAAATGAGTGAATATACACTCTAAAATACGTCTATATACATCAGTGTTTGGAGTATGTACTAGTAGTTCATATTGAAATCTACTAAAGGACATATATATTCCAAACAATATGATAATCTCTCTAACCAAGGTAGTAGGGACGAGGAGTAAACGGAGGGAGTAGTAAAATTTTCTCCTCGTCTTGTGAGCCACAAGGCGTGGCCGAGGAGCGGGCGTAAGGCGACAAAGATTACTACTACTCATGCAGTCCCTAGCCATTGAAATAGAGACAGCTAAAGAAAAAATGATCCATGCAATCCCTAGCCCTTGAACCGTAAACCCTAACCAGGCTTTAATTTGCTGGCAACGTCGGTGCTTCCTAAGAAATGAAGTTTGCAATCCTTTGACCATCGGATCATTTTGTGCAGTTTCACCAAAATCAAGATGAGCATCCCTGTGGCAAAGAAATTGAAGAAGTGTTATTAGAATAAGATTATTGGGACTAGTTGATGAGACATAAACTCATCACAAATACAGTACGTAGAAGCCAAGAGAGGTATAAAAGGGCAAAGAAGTAGAGAAATATCCACATGGAGTGATGTGGGCAGCTGGAGCAGTGGTGCAAGCCGGCTGTAAAGGGAGTCGTACCTGAGGGATGTCGGGACGTAGCTCAACCTAGAGGAGGGCGGAGGGAGGAGGCAAACTACCCACGTCGCGACAGTGAGCAATGAATGAAGGCAACCTCACCGGCTTTGTGAGAGAGAATGGCGGGGACCCCTGATCGGGACGTGCCGACAGTGGGTTTTCACCGTCGGCGACAGCGACCGCATCTACACTAAGCATCCACCCCTTCCCCCGGCGGATGTGATCCACCGGGATGTTAGATATGTGGCCACAGTGGTTTTGTGCGAGAGAGTGTGAAAACTGAAGAGAGCAACCCCAAAGAAGTAACCGTGTAGGCTCGGCACGCCTATGTATATAGTGGAGCAGTTTCCTTTTCTCTCCATATGAACCTATTTATATTGCGTACGCGCCAATGAAGAAAAAAACTTTATTTATAAATGATGCAACACCTACTACTCGTTCTCCTATAAACCTTGCGCTTGGCGTCTCCAAACTATTAACCTTGCGATTGGCTCTTCGCCTCTTCGGGAAGTCGAGCAATAATGGTACTACAGTATATACCGTTCTGGCTATATGAGACCGAATGAATTGCTGCATGTCCACCACGTGGCGAGGGTCGAGGGGCGAGTAAGAGTGTGTACTATTACGTACGTTTCAATATGGACTACATACAGAGCAAAATGAGTGAATCTACACTCTAAAATACGTCTATATACATCAGTGTTTGGAGTATGTACTAGTAGTTCATATTGAAATCTAATTAAGGACATATATTCCAAACAATATGATAATCTCTCTAACCAAGGTAGTAGGGACGAGGAGTAAACGGAGGGAGTACTAGTAAAATTTTCTCCACGTCCTGCGAGCCACTGCTGCGGGCGTAGGGAGCGGGTGTAAGGCGTAGTAAGCAAGCTTCACCTCATCCTGCGAGCCACCGCGCCCGTGGGAGGGGGAGACGGCGTACTAAGCAAGCTTCTCCTTGTTCTGCGAGTTGACGGGACACATCAAAAGTACTCCAGTGTATAGAACCTTGCATCTAAGGTAGGCCCCACATGGTTTGCCTCTTTTTTAAATTTAACATAACGCGTCAAGTCGCAATTTGTTTGTTCACCCATGGTAGACGATCATCCCTCCATCTAGTGGACAACCAGTACACGTGTCAAGTTACCACGTGGCCTGACTTTTCGTACAGAAATGAGCACCACCGTATACCCGCGCGGTTGTGGTTGGGAAAGAGATGGGAGTACGTGCACCGTGCATGCACCTCTTCTCTTCGTGCACGTCCCCCACCTACGTGGGTGTGTGAGAGATATACAAACCTAGACAAATGGCTTGTGCATTCGTGAGTGTTTTATTTGGGGGGGGGAGGTTGATTTCGTGAATGTATTTGTGGGAATATGTGTCGATGACATATCAAACAAAATTTTGCATGCAATGTGTGTGAAATGGAGGCCTATCCATATCATATATAGAGGGTCGGGCGATCCACAAGAAGAGAGGGAGGGGTCATAGATATCGATAGAGTCGAAGAGAGGATCAAGTGGGTGGGTGCGAGATCGATGAAGAGAGCCATCAAAATTGTGTGTGTGTGCAAGTCAAAGATATAGGGTGACTGACCTAGCTACCAGAACGTCAGAGGGCACAGGTCAAGTTTGTGTGTGGCAGGGAGACATGACTAGAGCACTCGATGTATCCGTGTGTGTGTGTGTGTGTCTTTGTGTGTGTGTGTGTGTGTGTGTGTGTGTGTGTGTTTGTGTGTGTGTGTGTATGTGTGTGTGTTTGTGTGTGTGTGTGTGTGTGTGTGTGCGAGGGGGTGGGGGGAGGGGTAGGAAGAGGCCTAACTATAGAGGTAGAACGACTCGTATATGTGTTGAGAAGGAGAGACCCAGCTATGTCTTGAGGGAGATCGGTCGACATCCATACATAATCAAGGACGGAAATAGGATGGGACAGAGAGAGAGGAGAGAGAGAGGGAGGGAGAGGGGGAGAGTGCTGGATGGGTGATGGAGTTGCTTCTCAAAGATGGTGGGAGAGGCCTACTAGACAAACTAAGGGTGGAACTGCAATATTGTCAATAAGAGTGGGGATGTGTTTCTGTGTGTGCCTGTGCATGATAGATCTGTCGGGACACATCCATGGATGATGAAGGGGAACCATGTGTTTGGTAAGCAAACCTAACTAGATCGGTAGATCAACTGTTGTTTGCCGGAGGAAGGGAGAGACATAACTAATGAGGTAGATCGATCGACGCGTGGGAAAAAACGAGTTATAAGGACCTAGCTAGCTATATGTATAGCGGGAGATCGGTCGGTGTACGTCCATTTGTTAGAGGCAAATAAGGCCCGACGAGACGGATAGACAGAGAGAATGGAGCTAGGAGGTGGTGCGAGAGGCCCAGCTACTATCTAGATAGGGGGAGGAATGTGCGGTTGTGAGATCGATGAAAAGAGGGGCGAGAGTTTACACGTGAGTGGGACCGTATGAGAGACACGAGGCAAGGACACATAAAGGAGGAGATTGAAGGTGCGTGTGTATGTTGTAGGAAGACATGGCTGGAGCGGTTTATCGATCGGTGTGTGTCAGAAAGGAGTTGTGGAGACTGTGGGAGAATGACCTAAAGAAGAAAAAAATGAATGTGCGCGATGGATAGAATGCTGAGGGAGGGGGAGGGCTAGTAGGGCGTGTGCATGCACGAGAGAAAGTTAGTCGTAGCTACAAAGGTTAGAGGATTGTGTGGGTGTAAGAGACTAACAAAGATCATAATTTGATATGAAAGTGGATTCATATATTTGAATAGGAGATCATAGTGTTTTAAACATATGCATGCATGAATGTAGCAGGATACGCGTGTTGTGATTTTGCACATGTTATACCATAATGTGATAATGCATGGAGTTCGCAACTCACAGCTAAATGTCGAACAATCTAAACCATACTATACATCAAACAATCTCACATTTTATTTGAATTTGTGATAATGTGTGGCGTTTGCAGCTTACAACTAAATATCGAACAATCTAAACAATACTATATATCGAACATTCTCACATTTTATTTGAATTTGTGGTAATGTGTGGTGTTTGCAACTCACATCTAAATACTTGTAGGCGTAGGGGGCGGGGCACCATACATAATGTGATAAACACATTATACATATGAGACATGGTTTAGTTTGTGAAGATATAGCTAGAGCTTGAAATGTACTATGATTTGAAATCAACATAAAGTGGATTAAATAAATCGAGTTCGACTTCATATAGTACACATAGTTCATATGTAACTCGAGACTAATCATGTGGTGTGCTGTGAAGATAATACACAAACGATGGTTTAACTTGAAAATAATGACGATTGTAGATCTTATTAAAACAGATAAATGAATTCAAACGCTTTGACTTCACAACAATCATTATTGTAGATCTTATTCAAACCGAGAAACGAATTCAAATTTAGTTCATATTGACGCGGTAGTATATACATTTGGAATGCACTAAAATGTTCATTTGAGTACTAGGTTGCATGCATTATACACGTAGCGAAATATTTTAATAGAACATAACATGAATTCAATGTTTTGAATGACATTTGTAGTGCAAATTGATTTGGTACAGTACACGTTAGGCTTGTCCGGAAATTTCAACCCACGCCTTGTTAGCCCGAAATATTTAAGATATATCTTTGTCTCGTTGTTCTCCGACAACTCCCTCCATCTCAACCCGCGCCTTGCTATTCCAAAATTAAAACGCGCGCGAAAACTCCCACCTCCTGTGAAATCCCGACACGTGAAATGCCCGTGAAACCCCTGAACTGAAAGAACCGCCTCAAATCGGCGGGGGTACTTTTGTAACTTACCCCACATTTTGGACAAGCGCGTACCTAAGCCATGGTTCCCCACTCCCATCCCATCCGCCCACCCACTCGTACACCGAGGCCGGGAAAACCCACGAAGCCCCACACCCTCCTCCGTCGGCCACCCAGCCGGAGCCTCTTCCCCAACGACGTCGTCCACAGCAACACCTCGACGTCCCTCATCCACCGTACCGGATGAGGATCCGTCGTCGAACTGGTCGTCGCATCGGTTCAGCCACGCCGTCCTCCCCCTCCAAGGAGCTGCCTCGATGTTCCCCTCGTCTTTCGCGCCACCTCCATTCCCTCACCGCCGTCCTCACCTACACCACCAGAAGAGCATCAGCATCACCGTTTCCTCAGATGAAGCTGCATCCTAATCGGCGCCACCAAAGAGGTTGTACACTAATCGCCGCATTTTCTTCTTGATTCGATCTCACGGTGCTGCTGACGCTCGGTCCCGAGCCGACACGGCGCGGCTCCATCCACCGCAGCGTCGCCAGCCACTTCCTCCACGGCGTCGCTCCCTCGGCGGCGACGTCCACATCAGTAGGAGCTGTTGCTGCTTTAGCTCTCGCTTCGCGCTGCTGCTCGCTTGCTCTCGGTCCCCGCCTGGTCTCGCTTGCTTGCTTCTTGCTGCTCTCTCTCTTGCTCTTCCTTGCGATGCTGCTCCAATTTAGCTACACTTCAGTCGACTGAATCGACTTTTGGGTCAGTCAATTTTCAAGGGGTGGGGGGGCTCAACGGAGATAACGAAGAACCAGCCGCAGCGGGGAGGGGGGCTCACCGGAGAAGTACCCCACTATCTATCTTAGGGTTCAGGGTGGGGGCGGTGGTCGCCGGCGGTGGTGGGGCGGTGGCGTGGGGATCGCCGGAGAAAAAGCTCGGCATGGGGGGCCTAGAGGGATGGCCGGGGCGGCGGCGGACCGGCAGTGGGGAGTGTTTTCGGGGCGGGCGGGGCGGCTGTTTGGCCGGTGGTGGCTGGCGGCTCAGGGGGGTGGAGGTTGAAGATGAACTGCAGGCCCTTGATTTTGTATCCAACGGCTGCAAAATCGACTGACCAGAGATGAAAAAGTCAGTCGACCGACGTGTAGCCTCACCTCTAGTGCGTTCGGCCGATAGTAAAATTCAGTTTCGGCGAGAAAAATTCAGTTTCGACGCTTAAGTTCAGTTTCGACAGTTAAATTCAGTTTCGACAGTTAAGTTCAGAGATGAGCGGCTGATGTATACATCTAGCACTTTGAGGTTATGTATTTTACGTCATCTATTGGAGATGCTATTAGAATTCCACTCAGGTTAACGTTGTCTCTCTTGTCCTGCTTCAACCTTGGTGTCGTACAACTCACCAGAGCTGCTCCAACGATGAAATCCTCCATCACAGTGGAGCAGTACCTCGGGCTCCATCTCCAGATGCCTAAGATCTTCTTCCCCTCCTCCGACAGCCAAGTCAGCCGGAGCATCCTCACCGGCCAACCCAATCACGCTGAGATCGACATGGCTTCGCCAAAGAGGTTCTACACTTCTTGTGGTTTGACTTAATCTCACTATACTTCTTTGCATCTTGTGATCTTCCAATTCTTGTGAACCAAACACCCAGATTGGCAGAAATCCTGTGTTTTTAAATTCTCTGTTTTGCACGTGCATTCCTATCATATTCCTGTCTATTTCCTATCCCTGCATTGTTAGAATCCTCAAATTCAAACAAGCCCTTACACAATTACTTCTGTTACAGATATGTGTCAAAGAAAACCTTGTGTGGTTTGTCCTGCTCCTGGGGTGTTGTGTTCCACCCTAGATCAGCTGCTCCAACGACGGAAGGGTTCACCATAGCAGGGATCCGCTCTCCAGTCTGTCTTTCGCCGCCTCAGATCTTCTTCCCCTTACGCAGCCACGATAACCGCATTACCATCATCAATCGAGCACATGACCTTGAGGACTACACGCAAGAGAGGTCGCGATCTTTCGTGGTTCCGCCACGTTATGCATCGCTTAATATGATGACATGCTACTTTATCGTCGTGTTCACCTATTATACTCCGACTCAGGTCCAAACTTATGCTCAAACTTGAGTTTTTAAATGGTTGTGGGGTACATATTGGGGCAGCAATCAGTGCTATCTGTCTACTATCTGGTTAATCTCGGGTGTCTACTATGAGTTTCATATTGGGTGCAAATAAACATTAAAGGAGCCATTATCTGTATTTTTTAACTAAAGCTATTATCTGCCTGCTACCATTGGTTTTGGGTCTATCCACAGTTCGCTACCATCACTCTGGATTTGTGCATGCACTCCTTACATAATCTCACTATGTTTTATTCCTATGCATGTCAGTTATTGTAAACAATGGAACTTAACATGTAGAGCAAAAGAGGCGAGCCTTGCGTGGCAATAAAATTTCATGCAGACGTCGCTCTATGGTGGGCGCAAAGGCAGCCCCTCCCCCCCCCCCCCCCCTCCACCCATTTCGGGTCGTAATCAAGAGGAATATAATTGTTCGAGGGGATTCGTAAGCGAAGACCACTCCTATTTACCCCATGAGGTCTTTGCTCTAACTTGGCATCTTGATGTTGGTTATATCATGCATATGGTGCCTTGCATTGCTTACTTTATACATCAAATATGTCAACTGCTTAGTTTAGACATGCTTTGTGTGAATGACATATGTTTAGTTTATTCATCGTTTATGTGAATTATGCAATGCCATCTTGTTTAGCCAGGCATCATATATGTGAATTTTGCAATGCCATCCTGCTTATCCAGTCATCTTATATGTGAATTATATCAAGCCATCCTTTTTTTGTTATGTATTACATTTGTCAAGAATGTTAGTACATTCAACTACTCTTCATGTGCATCAGCCATTTGACACGGTGATGGAAAATTCTGGAGTGAAAACAAGGTCTTCAGAGCAGACTATGCTATCTGACGAAGCGCATATCTCGCTGGTTACGGATAGCTCCTCAGAGGAGGATTCGGAGACAGATGACCAGTCCTATTCCCCCCCCCCCAGGTGCATGCTCTAACTTGGCAGGGTTATGTTGCTCATATCGTGCGTATGGTATCTTGCATTGCTATGTCATTTGCTTAGTTTAGACATGATTTGTGTGAATGCCACATGTTTAGTGTATAATTACCATATATGTGAATTATGCAATGCCATCTTTTTGCAAGACATTATATATGTGAATTATGCAATGCTATCTTGTTGCAAGGCATTATATATGTGAATTATGCAATGCCATGTTGTTTAGCCAAGCGTCATATATGTGAATTATATCATGTCGTCCTTTTTGTATTTCTCATTGCTTTTGTCGACAATGTTTGTATATTCAAATGCTCTTCTGTGCATCAGCCATTTGAATTGGTGATGGAGAAATCTGAGTGAAAACAAGGTCTTGAGCGGAGACAATGCTACCCGGTGAAGCAGATATGTTGCTGGTTACGTATAGCTCTTGAGAGGAGGATTCAGAGGCAGATGACCAGTCCTATTATCCCCGTTAGGTGTATGCTCAAACTTGGCAGGGTTATATTACTCATATCATGCATATGTTGTATTGCAATGCTTAGTTTTTACATCATATACACGATGTTGAATGCCATCTCCTTAGTTGACACATCATATATGTGATTGCCCTCTGCTCACTTCCTCAGTATATAAATCATATATTTGAGTTATATCATGCCATGATGTTTACATAGACAGCATGTATCTGAATTATGGCATGCCAACCCATTTTCTAAAGACATAATATAGCTTTATCATCTCATCATGTTCACATAGTCATCATATTTTGAATTATGTCATTCTATTCGTGAATTATATCAAGCCATCATGTTTCCATTGACGGCATGTTTGTGATTTATGGCATGCCAACAACTTTAATAGACACATCATATAGTTATATCATGTCATCCTGTTTACATAGTCATCATATTTTGAAGTATGTCATTCTATCTTGTTTAGTTAGCCATCATACCTGTGAAATTGTGTCATGCTATCATGTTTAATTAGCCATCATATATTTGAAATTATGTCCTGCTATTCTGTTTGGTTAGACAACATAAATGTGAATTATTTCATGCCCTGTTTTCTTCCCTACTATCCATTGCACATGTCTATCTTACAATGTCTGTACGTTCAATTACTTTTCTTGTTTATCAGCCATTTCAATTGGAGGGGGTGATGGCAGTATCTGTGGGAGTAAAAACACGGTCTTTAGAAAAGATCATGCTACATGTCGATGGAGATAGAACCACAGTTGTACTTGCCCAAGAACCAGCCCCACCACACATAACCTAGACTCACGCAGATTGTACCCCTACCCAGTTGGACAGAGAACCAGCTACACCCCTTCTAACCCCAACCCCAGCAGATAGTAACCCAGTTCCCGTTGACACAGCACCGTCTCCACCACAGAGCACCCAAACACGAGCAGTTAGTAAGGCAACTGTAGTGCCCAAAGCACGAGGACCACCACTCCGAACCCCAAGTCAATGCTTAAAGCAGAAGAAGAATTGTTCTCAGGTCAGGTTCCGTAGCTATGGTCCATACTATTTTGCTCTTGCATCACTGTATTTACTCATTCCAACTAATTCCCCAGGCGAAAAAACATTAGACATTCCATCTTCGGAAACCCGCACTTTTGATGTTACTTGGCGGTCTTCTTAATCGTCTATTCGGCACAAGAAAAAGGCTTTTTCTTGTGCCGATTCTTCTTGTATATTTGAAGGATGCAACTGAAACTCCAATGGCACAACAGGTATATTTTAAACCTGTTTCTTTAACGTGTTTGCTGTTGGAACTTGCTCTATGTTGATTTCAGTTTCGATTGAATAAACAGTTATGTTCTCATGCCATGCACATTACAAGTGTTGTTATTGTTGTGTAGTTTCCCACACTTATATTCTGTCTATGCTGCTTTGTCTTAAATAGATATGATTCGAACTGTATCTATCTTGATTTGGCAACATAAACTAGAATGGTATAGACCATACAGTGACTATACTACATAGATATATGTTTGTTTCATGTTGTTATCCTGTCCACCTTACTACTGAACTGGTTTACCAAAATGAGTTTCATATGCTACATTGTAAACCTGTGATGTGTTTGTTTGTTTCTCCTTTAGAACGCGGATAAAATATTGGAGAAGAGTACCCCGTTATGCAATGGTAAAGGAAGTAGTGCAGATCAGGTTCAAGATAGTGAGACATCCCTGTTGTTCTCCAAGAAAGCTGATAAAACTATATTGAAGACACCGAGACAACCCCAAAGTCCTGTCTTGATGTAGTGTTCGAGTTCTGGCTACTCACGGCACTTGACTCTTCGTACTACGCTGCCAGAATCAGTTCGGCTTCTTGATTCTCAACTTCAAGTTGAAAGACATCGATCGAGATGTTATGCGACAGTGAAGTCAAGGACCGAGGAAGTCCTGCAATTGAGATGCATACTTTACGGTGCAATAGCAAGTCTTTGGAGGATTTAAGCGCCAAACAAGAGAAAGTTAATAAGCTTGCTAAGCATCTTGCCCGACATTATGGGTACCTGTGATATTGTTTCTTGAGCTCTTGAAGTGGTTTGATTACGGACTTGTTTTGCTGCGGCTTTTATATGCTGCTTTGTTCCCTCTATTTGCACTGGTGGCGAACTTTGATGCCCAGTGGATGTAATATGTGTAATAGTCGTGATAGCCTAGCGTAAGTTACTTGCTTATTTATTTCCGTTTTCTTGTTTATTTGTTTTCTTGTAGTCAGTGTAGTTCTTTTTCCGCGGTTTGCTAGTGGCCGGAATAACCTATTTTTTTAAACTAGGCCACATTAACAATGGGCTACATATTTACTGTAGTTAACATGGGCCTCCTACGGACGTAGAAACAATGGTCCTTCTAAGGGCCGTAGACACAATGGGCCTTCTACGGGGCGTAGACAGAATGGGCCTTCTATGGGGCATAGACACAATGGGCCTTCTACGGGCCATTTCATCAATGGGCCTTCTACGGGCCGTATGATCGGTTGGCCAAACATGGGCCAATAACAGACCACATTATGGACGTAAATGGGCTAGAGTTGAAATCGTCCGTTCATGGGCCGACCATAATGGGCCGTCGTTAATAGGTCGTATTTGATGATGCTATGAAAACTGCCCAACGTATTAACGGGCCACAAACGGGCTGACTGTAACCACGGTCTGTATTTGGCCCACATGCTGAAAATGACAGTAACGGGCCGAAAGTAAACGAATGCTGGAAATGAGCCCAAGAATAAATGGGCCCTAAGTAGGCCGAAAGATAACATGGGCTGGAAACGGCCCAACGTAATAATGGGCCGTTAATGGGTATAAAGTGATACACTGTTCATTACGGGCCAGTCTTACCACGGGCCGTTAATGGGTCGAGGTTTACTAAGGGCCTCATATGGGCCAAAAGACGTCATGGGCCATACATGGGCTGGAAGTTAAAATGGGTTGGAATTATATTGGACGACCCAGATGACGCTACTGGGCCTAATTCGGATAGGCCGTAAACGGGCCCTAGGTTAGCGGGCTGTAAATGGGCTATATGCGAACAGGTCGTTAATGTGCTTGTCAGGTCGCCCGCCACCTTTTGACCAAGTCAAACGGGCCGACCTTTTCACAGGAATGGGCCTATGTTGGGCCCTGCCACGTGTTGACGTATCATAGGCGCTTTGGGTCCAATGAGTGGATGACATCTGTCCCAACGGTGAGCCGACACGTGTTTCCTCCAGCCAATGATGATTTTACACGTGGAACATCCCCATTGGTCGGGGCTGTTAACGGGTTATCGGATCCAAAACTGGACCCGATAGCTTAACGGTGTTCCGTTATGGTGGATGCTACGTGTCGGTCACCCTTGACGAAAGCACTTCTATGACGCGCAATTTATCGTCATGGAAGTGGACACTTCCGTGATGATAATTTTGGTAATGTCATGGAACACTTCTCTGACGACACGGTATGGCTATCTTGATTCTGTCATAAATTTGTCATGGATGTACATGCATGACAGAAAACGTGACCTACTGTGACAATCACGTATCATCACGGAAGTGTATTTTTTTGTAGTGTATAATTGTATTAACCAGAAACCGTAATACATGTGTGAATACATAGACCACAACATGTCCTTAGTAAGCCTCTAGTTGAATAGATCGTTGATCAATAGATGGTTATGGTTTCCTGACCATGGACATTGGATGTCGTTGATAATGGGATCACATCATTAGGAGAATGATGTGATGGACAAGACCCAATCCTAAGCATAGCACAAGATCGTGTAGTTCGTTTGCTAGAGATTTTCTAATGAAGTATCATTTCCTTAGACCATGAGATTGTGCAACTCCCGGATACCGTAGGAGTGCTTTGGGTGTATCAAACATTGATACGTCTCCGTCGTATCTATAATATTTTATTGTTCCATGCCAATATTCTACAACTTTCATATACTTTTGGCAACTTTTTATACTATTTTTGGGACTAACATATTGATCCAAAGGCTCAAAGGCGAAGTTCCTGTTTGTTGCATGTTTTTTGTTTCGCAGAAATCCATATCAAACAGAGTCCAAACGGGATAAAAACAGACGGAGATTTTTTTTGGAATATATGTGAATTTTGGGAAGTGGAATCAACGCGAGACGATGCCCGAGGGGCCCACGAGGGTGAGGGGCATGCCCCAGGGGGTCAGGCACGCCCTGGGCCCTCGTGGACACTCCGTAAGGCGGTTAGTTTCCTTCTTTCACCGCAAGAAAGCCAATATCCGGATAAAAATCGTGTCCAAATTTCAGCCCAATCAGAGTTACGGATCTCCCGGAATATAAGAAACAGTGAAAGGGCAAAATCGGGGAGCGCAGAAATAGAGAGAGACAGAGAGACAGATCCAATCTTGGAGGGGCTCTTGCCCCTCCCATGCCATGTAAGCCAAGGACCAGAGGGGAAACCCTTCTCACATCTAGGGGGAAGATCAAGGAAGAAGAAGAAGAAGAAGAAGAAGAAGGGGCTCTCTCTCCCCTCTCTCCCGGTGACGACAGAACACCGCCGGGGCCATCATCGTCACCGCAATCTACACCAACACCTCCGTCATCTTCACCAACATCTTAATCACCTTCCCCCATCTATCTACAGCGGTCCACTCTCCCGCAACCCACTGTACCCTCTACTTGAACATGGTGTTTTATGCTTCATATTATTATCCAATGATGTGCTTCCATCCTATGATGTATGAGTAGATTTTCGCTGTCCTATCGGTAATTGGTGAATTGATATGATTGGTTTAATTTCCTTGTGGTTATGTTGATGTCTTTTGGGGCCCATCATATGAGCACGCGCGTGGATCACACCATAGGGTTAGTTGTATGTTGATAGGACTATGTATTGGAGGGCAAGAGGGATAGAAGCCAACCTAGCATAGAAATTGATGTATACGGGATTGAAGGGGGACCAATATATCTTAATGCTATGATTGGGATTTACCTTAATGAACTTTAGTAGTTGCGGATGCTTGCTAATAGTTCCAATCATAAGTGCATAGAATTCCAAGTCAGGGATGACATGCTAGCAGTGGCCTCTCCCACATAAAACTTGCTATCGGTCTAGTAAAGTAGTCAATTGCTTAGGGACAATTTAGCAACTCCTACCACCACTTTTCCACACTCGCTATACTAAGTTTATTGCTTCTTTACCTAAACAGCCCCTGGTTTTCATTTACGTGCTCTTTATATTCCTGCAAATCTATCCAACAACACCTACAAAGTACTTCTAGTTTTATACTTGTTCTAGGTAAAGCGAACGTCAAGCGTGCGTAGAGTTGTATCGGTGGTCAATAAAAATTGAGGGAATATTTGTTCTACCTTTAGCTCCTCATTGGGTTCGACAATCTTACTTATCGAAAGAGGCTACAATTGATCCCCTATACTTGTGGGTTATCAAGACCTTTTTCTGGGCCGTTGCCGGGGAGTTATAGCGTGGGGTGAATATACTCGTATGTGCTTGTTTGCTTTATCACTAAGTAATTTTTATTTGCTGTTCTAAGTTGTTCTCTATCTTTAGTTATGGATATGGAACACGAAATACCAAAAAAATTAGGTTTACTTGCTAGTCATGGAGATGGGGAACCTCCTAAAACCCTCGATGCTCATTATGTGAAAGATATTATGCACTACTTTAATAATCGTGAGAAAACCCCATTCAATTATATAATGGGAGACACGTTGGATCAACGTGAATACTTTAGGGATTATCGCTTGAATCAAAAGGGAAAAATTTTATGGGATCAAATTCATATGTTGCATTGGTATGCTAGGCAACTATGCTTGAGATATGATTATACTTGTTGCTCTAGGATGAAGGCTCCACACCTTCCCTTTTCATGAAAATTTAATGATGATAAAACCTTGGCTTCTTATGCTAATGGTATATATGATTACTATGATGTGGAACAAATAGAAGAATTCATTGCTTTTATGGGTGCTTATGAAATTGATTCTTTGTTTAAAGAGTGTGAAAATCTTGATGATGTTGTTTACAGACCTGAAAATTTTGCTATACTTAAATATTGCTATGAGAATTATGAATACAATTCCGATATTGATGATTTTAATGAGAGAGTCTCCACTGTCCAAGAAGAGACTAATATTTTGCAGGAGTCTATGGAAGAAGAAATTGATGAAACTGTGAGCTCACTGGATGAAAAAGATGATGAGGAGAGCGAAGGACAAATGGAGAAAGATCGGATTAGCTACCCGTGCCCAACTTCTATTGAGAGTAACTCTTCAACTCATACATTGTTTAATTTCCCTTCGTGCTTACCGAAGGATGATTGTTATGATCCCGTTAATTCTTTTGAAATATCCCTTTTTGATGATGCTTGCTATGCTTGTGGCCAAGATGCCAATATGAATTATGCTTATGGAGATGAACTTCCTATAGTCCCTTATGTTAAACATGAAATTGTTGCTATTGCACCCATGCATGATAGTCCTATTATCCTTTTGAATTCTCCCGACTACACTATATGGGAGAAGTTTGCCCTTATTAAGGATTATAATGATGGGTTGCGTTTTACTACTACACATGATGATTTTGATAGATATAATATGCATGTGCTTGCTGCTCCTACTTGCAATTATTATGAGAGAGTAACTACATCTCCGCATCTCCATGTTTCCAATATGATAAAATTGCAAGAAACTATTTATACTACGCATTGGCCTTTACTATGTGTGCTTGAATTGTTCTCTTATGACATGCGATGCATAGGAAGAGAGTTAGACTTCCATTGTTGCATGATATATGTTACTTTGTGCTCACTACTAAATCACAAATCATTGTTAATTAAAATTGGCTTTGATATACCTTGGGATCCGGGTGGATCCATTACTTGAGCACTATATGCCTAGCTTAATGGCTTTAAAGAAAGCGCTGCCAGGGAGACAACCCGGAAGTTTTAGAGAGTCATTTATTTCTGTTATGTGCTTTTATAAAGTTTAAAAACAAAAATAATGTGCCAAGATTTGCCTTTAGGATGTTTACATTGCTTGTTGGTTTGTGCGGTGCAAAACAGAAACCTTGGTTGTACTGCGCGATCTTACATTTTTTACTGGAACGTCAAATGGTTCTGAAACTTTTTGCACTGTCTTTATTTACAAATTTTTTATTTTTCCTAATTTATCCAGAATTTTTGGTGTACCAGAATTATGGTGAATGTTCAGATTGATACAGACTGTCCTGTTTAAGACATATTCTGTTTTTTATGCATAGTTTGCTTGTTTTGATGAAACTATCGATTTCTATCAGTGGATTAAGCCATGGAAAAGTTATATTACATTAGCTACAATGCAAAAACAAAATATGAATTGGTTTGCAACAGTACTTAGAGTAGTGATTTGCTTTATTATACTAACGGATCTTACCGAACTTTCTGTTGAGTTTTGTGTGGATGAAGTGTTCGAAGATCGAGGATGTCTTGATGTGAGGAGAAGGAGGAGAGGCAAGAGCTCAAGCTTGGGGATGCCCAAGGAACCCCAAGTAAATATTTAAGGAGAATCAAGCGTCTAAGCTTGGGGATGCCCCGGAAGGCATCCCATCTTTCTTCAACAAGTATCGGTATGTTTTCGGTTCGTTTCGTTCATTTGATATGTGCAAATCTTGGAGCGTCTTTTGCATTTAGTTTTCACTTTTATTTTATGCACCATGCTGGTATGAGATAGTCCATGGTTGATTTATAGAAATCTCATTGCACTTCACTTATATCTTTGAGTATGGCTTTATAGAATGCTTCATGTGCTTCACTTATATCATTTGAAGTTTGGATTGCATGTTTCTCTACACATAGAAAACCGCCATGTGTACAATGCTATTTTGCTTCACTTATATTTGTTAGAGCGTGGACATATCTTTTGTAGAAAGAATTAAACTCACTTGCTTCACTTATATCTATTTAGAGAGATGACAGGAATTGGTCATTCACATGGTTAGTCATAAAGTCCTACATAAAACTTGTAGATCACTGAATATTATGATATGTTTGATTCCTTGCAATAGTTTTGCGATATAAAGATGGTGATATTAGAGTCATGCTAGTGGGTAGTTGTGGATTGTAGAAATACTTGTGTTGAAGTTTGTGATTCCCGTAGCATGCACGTATGGTGAACCGTTATGCAACGAAGTTGGAGCATGAGGTATTTCTTGATTGTCTTCCTTATGAGTGGCGGTCGGGGACGAGCGATGTTTTTTTCCTACCAATCTATCCCCCTAGGAGCATGCACGTAGTACTTTGTTTCGATGACTAATAGATTTTTGCAATAAGTATGTGAGTTCTTTATGACTAATGTTGAGTCCATGGATTATACGCACTCTCACCCTTCCATCATTGCTAGCCTCTTCGGTACTGCATTGCCCTTTCTCACCTCAAGAGTTAGTGCAAACTTCACGGTGCATCCAAACCCCTGCGGATACGATATGCTCTATCACACATAAGCCTCCTTATATCTTCCTCAAAACAGCCACCGTACCTACCTTTATGGCATTTCCATAGCCATTCCGAGATATATTGCCATGCAACTTCCATCATCTTCATATACATGACTTGAGCATTTATTGTCATATTGCTTTGCATGATCGTAAGATATCTAGCATGATGTTTTCATGGCTTGTCCGTTTTTTATGTCAATGCTACGCTAGATCATTGCACATCCCGGTACACCGCCGGAGGCATTCATATAGAGCCATATCTTTGTTCTAGTATCGAGTTATAATATTGAGTTGTAAGTAAATAGAAGTGTGATGATCATCATTATTAGAGCATTATCCCAGAAAAAAAAAAGAGAAAGGCCAAATAAAAGAAAGGCCAAAAAAAGGGAAAGGCCAAATAAAAAAAGGGAGGCCCAAAAAAAGGGACAATGCTACTATCCTTTTTCCACACTTGTGCTTCAAAGTAGCATCATGATCTTCATGATAGAGAGTCTCTTATTTTGTCACTTTCATAAACTAGTGGGAATTTTCATTATAGAACTTGGCTTGTATATTACAACGATGGGCTTCCTCAAATGCCCTAGGTCTTCCTGAGCAAGCAAGTTGGATGCACACCCACTTAGTTCCAGTTTGAGCTTTCATACACTTATAGCTCTAGTGCATCCGTTGCATTGCAATCCCTACTCCTTGCATTGACACCAATTGATGGGCATCTCCATAGCCCATTGATTAGCCACGTCGATGTGAGACTTTCTCCCTTTTTGTCTTCTCCACACAACCTCCATCATCATATTCTATTCCACCTATAGTGCTATGTCCATGGCTCACACTCATGTATTGCGTGAAAGTTGAAAAGGTTTGAGAACGTCAAAAGTATGAAACAATTGCTTGGCTTGTCATCGGGGTTGTGCATGATTTGAATACTTTATGTGGTGAAGATGGAGCATAGCCAGACCATATGATTTTGTAGGGATAACTTTCTTTGGCCATGTTATTTTGAAAAGACATGATTGCTTTATTAGTATGCTTGAAGTATTGTTGTCTTAATGTCAAAATATAGACTATTGCTTTGAATCACTCGTGTCTTAATATTCATGCCATGATTAAATTATGTTATCAAGATTATGCTAGGCAGCATTCCACACCAAAAATTATCTTTTTATCATTTACCTACTCGAGGACGAGCAGGAATTAAGCTTGGGGATGCTGATATGTCTCCGTCGTATCTATAATTTTTTATTGTTCCATGCCAATATTCAACAACTTTCATATACTTTTGGCAATATACTATTTTTGGGACTAACATATTGATCCAGTGCCTAGTGCCAGTTCCTGTTTGTTGCATGTTTTTTGTTTCACAGAAAATCCATATTAAATGGAGTCCAAACAAGATAAAAATTGACGGAGATTTTTTTGGAATATATGTGAATTTTGGGAAGTGGAATCAACACGAGACGATGCCCGAGGGACCCACGAGGGTGAGGGGCGTGCCCCAGGGGGTCAAGTGCGGCCTGGGCCCTCATGGACACTCCGTAAGGGGGTTGGTGCCCTTCTTTCGCCGCAACAAAGACAATATCTGAATAAAAATCGTGTCCAAATTTCAGCCCAATAGGAGTTACGGATCTCCGGGAAAATAAGAAATAGTGAAAGGGTAGAATCGGGGAGCACAGAAACAGAGAGAGATAGAGAGAAAGATACAATCTCGGAGGGGCTCTCGCCCCACCCATGCCATGTAAGCCAAGGACCAAAGGGGAAACCCTTATCCCATCTAGGGGGAAGGTCAAGGAAGAAGAAGAAGAAGAAGAAGAAGAAGGGGGGCTCTCTCCCCCTCTCTCCCGGTGGCGCCGGAACGCCGTCGGGGCCAACATCGTCACCGCAATCTACACCAACACCTCCGTCATCTTCACCAACATCTTCATCACCTTCCCCATCTATCTACAAATGTCCACTCTCCTGCAACCCGCTGTACCCTCTACTTGAACATGGTGCTTTATGCTTCATATTATTATCCAATGATGTGTTGCCATCCTATGATGTCTGAGTAGATTTTTGTTGTCCTATCGGTAATTGGTGAATTGCTATGCTTTGTTTAATTTCCTTGTGGTTATGTTGCTGTCCTTTGGTGCCCATCATATGAGCGCGCGCGTGGATCACACCATAGGGTTAGTTGTATGTTGATAGGACTATGTATTGGAGGGCAAGAGTGATGAAGCTTCAACCTAGCATAGAAATTGATGCATACGGGATTGAAGGGGACCAATATATCTTAATGCTATGATTGGGATTTACCTTAATGAACTTTAGTAGTTGCGGATGCTTGCTAATAGTTCCAATCATAAGTGCATAGAATTCCAAGTCAGGGATGACATGCTAGCATGGCCTCTCCCACATAAAACTTGCTATCAGTCTAGTAAAGTAGTCAATTGCTTAGGGACAATTTAGCAACTCCTACCACCACTTTTCCACACTCGCTATACTAACTTTATTGCTTCTTTACCTAAACAGCCCCTAGTTTTTATTTACGTGCTCTTTATATTCCTGCAAACCTATCCAACAACACCTACAAAGTACTTCTAGTTTTATACTTGTTCTAGGTAAAGCGAATGTCAAGCGTGCGTAGAGTTGTATCGGTGGTCGATAAATCTTGAGGGAATATTTGTTCTACCTTTAGCTCCTCGTTGGGTTCGACACTCTTACTTATCGAAAGAGGCTACAATTGATCCCCTATACTTGTGGGTTATCAAACGTCACAACATAATTAGGTGGCTATAAAGGTGCGCTAGAGGTATCTCCGAAAGTGTCTGTTGGGTTGGCACGAATCAAGACTGGGATTTGTCACTCCGTATGACGGAGAGGTATCTCTTGGTCGACTCGGTAATGCATCATCATAATGAGCTCAATGTGACTAAGGAGTTAGCCACGGGATCATGTGTTACGGAACGAGTAAAGAGACTTGCCGGTAACGTGATTGAACGAGGTATGGGGATACCGACGGTCGAATCTCGGGCAAGTAACATACCGATGGACAAAGGGGATTGAATACGGGATTGATTGAATCCCCGACATCATGGTTCATCCGATGAGATCATCGTGTAACATGTGGGAGCCAATATGGGTATCCAGATCCCGCTATTGGCTATTGGCCGAAGAGAAGTCTCGCTCATGTCTGCATGGTTCCCGAACCCGTAGGGTCTACACACTTAAGGTTCGGTGACGCTAGAGTTGTAATGGGAAATTGTATGTGGTTACTGAAGGTTGTTCAGAGTCCCGGATGAGATCCCGGACGTCACGAGGAGTTCCGGAATGGTTCGGAGGTAAAGATTTACATATGGGAAGTCCAGTTTCAGTCACCGGAATGGTTTCGGGGGTTATTGGCATTGTACCGGGACCACTGAAAGGTGTCCGGGGGTCCACCGGGTGGGGCCACCTGCCCCGGGGGACTTAATGGGCTGAATATGGGTGGGAACCAGCCCCCTAGTGGGCTGGTGCCCCCCCCCCCAAGGGCCCAAGGCGCCTAGGGTTGGAAACCCTAGGGGGAGGGGCGCCTCCCACCTGCTTGGGGGGCAAGCTTCCCCCTCCTGCCCCCCCCCCCCATCTAGATGGATACAAGGGGGCCAGCCCCCTCTCCCCTTCCCCTATAAATAGTGGGGGGTGGGAGGGCTGCGTCACCCCTTCCTTTGGCGCAGCCACTCCCTCCTCCTACACCTCCTCCTCCTCCTCCTCCTCCTCCTCCTCCGTAGTGCTTGGCGAAGCCCTGGAGGAGAATGCTACCTCTTGAGCATGCTTTGGTTTTCCCTTGAAGAGGAAAGGGTGATGCAGCAAAGTAGCATAAGTATTTCCCTCAGTTTTTGAGAACCAAGGTATCAATCCAGTAGGAGACTACACGCAAATCGCCTAGTACCTGCACAAACAATCAAGAACCTTGCAACCAATGTGATAAAGGGGTTGTCAATCCCTTCACGGCCACTTGCAAAAGTGAGATATGATAAAGATAATAAGATAAATATTTTTGGTATTTTTGTTATATATATTGGAAAATAAAGATTGCAAAATATATAGTAAACTAGAATTATAGATCGGAAACTTATGTGATGTAAAGTAGACCCGAGGGCCATAGGTTTCACTAGTGGCTTCTCTCATGATAGCATATATTACGCTGGGTGAACAAATTACTGCCGAGCAATTGATAGAAAAGCGCATAGTTATGATGATATCTAAGGCAATGATCATGAATATAGGCATCACATCCATGTCAAGTAGACCGAAACGTTTCTGCATCTACTACTATTACTCCACACATCGACCGCTATCCAGCATGCATCTAGAGTATTAAGTTCATAAGAACGGAGTAACGCATTAGATAAGATGACATGATGCAGAGGGATAAACTCAAGCAATATGATATAAACCCCATATTTTTATCCTCGATGGAAACAATACAATACGTGTCGGTTCCCTTTCTGTCACTGGGATCGAGCACCGCAAGATTGAACCCAAAGCTAAGAACTTCTCCCATTGCAAGAAAGATCAATCTAGTAGGCCAAACTAAACCGATAATTCGAAGAGACTTGCAAAGATATCAAATCATGCATATAAGAATTCAGAGAAGAAACAAATAATATTCATAGTTAATCAAGTTCATAAACCCACAATTCATCGGATCTCGGCAAACACACTGCAAAAGATTATTACATCAAATAGATCTCCAAGAACATCAAGGAGAACTTTGTATTGAGAACCAAAGAGAGAGAAGAAGCCATCTAGCTAATAACCATGGACCCAAGGTATGTGGTAAACTACTCACACATCATCGGAGAGGCTATGGTGTTGATGTAGAAGCCCTCCGTGATCGAATCCCCCTCCGACAGATTGCCAGAAAAGGCCCCAAGATGGGATCTCATGGGTACAGAAGGTTGCGGCGGTGGATAAGTGGTTTCGTGGCTCCCCTGGATGTTTTCAGGGTATAAGAGTATATATAGGCGAAAGAAGTAGGTCGGTGGAGCTACGAGGGGCCCACGAGGGTGGGGGGCGCCCTCCTGCCTCGTGGCCACCTCGTTGCGTCTCTGACTTCCACTCCAAGTCTCCTGGATTGCGTTTGTTCCAAGAAAGATTCTCGCGAAGGTTTCATTCTGTTTGGATTCCGTTTGATATTCCTTTTCTGCAAAACACTGAAATAGGCAAAAAAACACCAACTGGCACTGGGCCTCCAGTTAATAGGTTAGTCCCAAAAATAATATAAAAGAGCATATTAAATCCCATTAAACATCCAAAACAGATAATATAATAGCATGGAACAATCAAAAATTATAGATATGTTGGAGACGTATCAGAGAACTGCAAGCTCCACCATCACGTCGTCGTGCTGCCGGAGTTCTCCCTCAACTTCTCCTCTCCCCTTGCTGGATCAAGAAGGAGGAGACGTCCCCGGGCTGTACGTGTGTTGAACGCGGAGGCGCCTTCCGTTCGGCGCTTGGATCGGATCTGCCGCGATTACGACTCCATCAACCGTGTTCTTGTAACGCTTCCTCTTAGCGATCTTCAAGGGTATGAAGATGCACTCCCTCTCTCTCATTGCTAGCATATCCTAGATTGATCATGGTGACACGTAGGAAAATTTTGAATTATTACTACGTTCGCCAACACAAGCATGCCCAAATGAGAGGTGTGCCACACCATCAAGGCAGCGCCAACTTATATCAATACGGGCGAACTGGGTATGTGGTTTGCTTCATGATTCATGCAATTCATTCTGTCATGCTAGCTTGAGCCCTTTAATTACTAATACTATGTTCCTCTCTTTTAGGCGGAATACAATATGGCACCGGTGCTAGAGGTGTTCGACCTCTATGTCATGGCCCATACTGCCCCGTTCAAGAAGGCCAAGGCATTCTCTGCATCTGACCTCGATCATCCAGAGAACTTCACCAACATCTCCTCCCACAGCAACTCATGAAGTACAAAGATGAGGGGAAGGCGAGGAAAGGGAAGGACTTTAACCCAAGCGGGCAATTTGATCCAGAGCTGGTGATGATATCTGGTGGTGGGAGGTCCCGTGGCTCGATAGCCTGTGACGCCCGAATAATCAAGCTACAGTAACCTCTACAAATGATGCCACGTCACCTCGATTACTGTTGCTAATCTCGCGTTAGTTCGAAAACTATTCAAAATTCAAATTCAATAATATGCCAAACAACGAAAGTTTTCAAACATTAGAACAGAAATGTTCGGTTAGTGCCAAATATTACATAGGTAATTGTTGTGAAGAAAACACATATTTAGAAAATGCTAAGATGATCTAAATTAAATAAAACAGAACAGAAAAATAAGAAAAAGTAAAACAAAACAAAACAAACCAAAAAAAGGAGGAAAAGGAACCTCCCCTCTCACTGGGCCAGACGACCCAGCTGGCCGACCCACCTGGCCCAACCCCTCCCCCTTAACCCCACTCCCTCCCGAAACCCTAACCGGTCCGCCCCAGTCCCACCCACTTCCCCTCGATCACCCCACGCCCCTCTCCCCTTCCCCGATCGGATCGGGGCAGCGCCCCGCTGGCCACCTCACCCGAGTCGCCTCGCCGAACCTTCCCCTCCTCGCCAGACCTTCCCCTCCTCGCCGGCCGTCCTCGACCTCCTCGCCGACCACCTCTCCCCCGCCCCTCCTCTGTTCGATCCCGTCTGGATCGGGGGCTCGATCCGCACCGCCGCCAAGACGCCGCCCGGAGTCCCCCCCCCCCTCGATCCCATCTCGACGCTGGACCGCCGTCGCAGCGCTCGCCTCGGCCGTCGTCATCTCCACCACCGCAGTCCTCTTCGTCGCCGGACCTCCCCGACTCCTCCTCGAGCCTACTTAAGCACACCTACAGGGCTCGGTGAGCTCCGCCGTCCGTTCCCTCCCTTCTCCTCTGCTCTCGTCGTTGTGCATCACTCGTAGTCGCCGCTGGCCGCCGCCTCAATCGACGCGGTCACTGCGCCTGTAGCTGCGTCCGGTCCTGCACGCCCTCTCCTTGACGCGCCCGGGACGCGCCGCACAACCCCCGCCCGAGCCCCGTGGCCTCACTTGGCCGCTGTCCGCCTTCTACCACCTCAAGCACTGGCCTCGCCTGTCGCACTCTCAGGCGGCGCCGCCAGCGCCTGTAGCCCGTCCGGGTGGACTCGGCACGATCGAACTCCGCTATGGCCTCACTGCCCAATGACATGTGGGGTCCAAATTTCTAACGTTAAAAAAAGAGAATTAAAATAAATAAATAAGTAAATAAATAGATAAAATTAAATATTAATTAATTAATTGACTAAATAATTAACTTAATTAATTCTATTTAAAGTAACTAATTAAGATTAATTAACCTAATTAACTAATTAACTTAATTAACTAAACAGTCAATGACATGCGGGACCCACACGTCAGCTTGACCTAGTCAACACCTCTATTGACTGATGACATCATGCTGATGCAGTAATGCCATTTTCGGATTAAATTAATAATAATAATTTATAAGTTGATTTAAATCTTTAAAAATGAATATAAAATAAACCGTAACTCGGATGAAAATGTTTTGTACATGAAAGTTGCTCAGAACGACGAGACGAATCCGGATACGCAGCCTGTTCGTCCGCCACACATCCCTAGCATAGCAAACCTGCAACATTTCACCTCCGGTTCATCTGTCCGAAAACACGAAACGTCGGGGATACTTTCCCGGATGTTTCCCCCTTCATCGGTGTCACCTACTACCGCGTTAGGGCACACCTAGCACCGCGTATTGCCATGTTACGCTTTGTGATGCTTTGATTGCTCTGTTATTTATTGTGTTCCCCCTCCGTTACTTCTTTCCGGTAGACCCTGAGACCGCTGCCGGTGCCCCTGTGATCGACTACACCGAGACCCCTCCTTCTTGTCTGAGCAACCAGGCAAGCCCCCCCTTTGATCACCAGATATCGCCTATTCTTCTCTATACTGCTTGCATTAGAGTAGTGTAGCATGTTAGTGCTTTCCGTTAATCCTATTCTGCTGCATAGCCTGTCATTGTTGCTACAGTTGTTACCCTTACCTGCTATCCTACTGCTTAGTTTAGGATGCTAGTATTCCATCTGTGGCCCTACCTTCTTGTCCGTCGGTTGTGCTATACTATCGGGCCGTGATCACTAGGGAGGTGATCATGGGTATATACTATACTTTATACATGATACATGTGGTGACTAAAGTCGGGTCGGCTCGTGGAGCACCCGCGAGTGATTCACGGATTGGGGGCTGAAAGGACCTTTGTCCCAACGGCCCTCTGTGTGGATCTTTGTGGCGGAGCGTCAGGACAGGTTGAGACTACCTGGGTGAGAGGTGGGCACTGCCCTGGTCGGTGTCCGCGGTTACATCATTAACACGCTTAACGAGACCTTGGTATTTGATTTGAGTTGGGTCGTTGACCTTATACGCACTAACCGCCACGTGGGACAAGATATGGGCAACCGGCGTCGTGGTATCAGCCGAAGCATTTCGTGACGCTGGCCGAATCGAGCGCGCGCTACCGGATTGGACCGAACGCTGTTAGGCTAGGTTCGCTTCCTACCGCCCTTGCAACGTCTTGGTGTGCTAAGGGCGATGGCGCGGAACCCACGGCGCTTAGGTTTAGACCGGCGTCGACCTCTCCGTTATTCCTAGGTGGGGCTGCGACGTGTTGATCTTCCGAGGCCGGGCATGACCCAGGAAAGTGTGTCCGGCCAAATGAGATCGAGCGTGTCGGGTAATGTGGTGCACCCCTGCAGGGAAGTTAATCTATTCGAATAGCCGTGATCTTCGGTAACAGGACGACTTGGAATTGTGCCTTGACCTTATGATAACTAGAACCGGATACTTAATAAAACACACCCTTCCAAGTGCCAGATATAACCCGGTGATCGCTCTCTAATAGGGCAACAAGGAGGGGATCGCCGGGTAGGATTATGCTATGCGATGCTACTTGGAGGACTTCAGTCTACTCTCTTCTACATGCTGCAAGACGGAGGCTGCCAGAAGCGTAGTCTTCGACAGAATTAGTTATCCCCCTCTTATTCTGGCATTCTGCAGTTCAGTCCACTGATGTGGCCCTTTACACATATACCCATGCATATGTAGTGTAGCTCCTTGCTTGCAAGTACTTTGGATGAGTACTCACGGTTGCTTTCTGCCCCCTTTTCCCCCTTTCCTTTCTACCTGGTTGTCGCAACCAGATGTCGGAGCCTGTGGAGCCAGACGCCACTGCCGCATTTATGACTCCTACTACACTGGAGGTGCCTACTACGTGCAGCCCGCTGACGACGACCAGGAGTAGTTTAGGAGGATCCCGGGCGGGAGGCATGCGCCTCTTCCGATCTATATCCCAGTTTGTGCTGGCCTTCTTAAGGCAAACTTGTTTAACTTATGTCTGTACTCAGATATTGTTGCTTCCGTTGACTCGTCTATGATCGAGCACTTGTATTGGAGCCCTCGAGGCCCCTGGCTTGTATTATGATGCTTTTATGACTTATTTATGTTTTAGAGTTGTGTTGTGATATCTTCCCGTGAGTCCCTGATCTTGATCGTACACGTTTGCGTGCATGATTAGTGTATGATTTAATCGGGGGCGTCACATAGCCATAGGAGATGGACTTATCCGTTGTCCTCGCACTCTCCTGTAGATCAAGGCGCACCAGTCGAGCTCCGATCCTGAGATGAGGCCTCGTCAACGGCCAATCGAGCTCGCCTTCGAGGTTAGTTATACGGACTCAGCAATCTTTCCTCCATTACATTGTGTGTGCGGCCATTGATGATTACAATGCTAACGAGGAGTGGTGTTCCAGGCTACTCTTCAGAGTGAGAGAGAAAGAACCAAGGCGCTTCTGGCAGAGAGGGACCGGCAGGCGGAGGAGAAGCAGCGGGAGTTGGAGGAGAAGACGACAAAGATGTTGTAGGAGGAGAGGTCACAGAATGACATGCAGAATCGGGCCATGTACGAGCTCCTTGTGGTAAGTTTCTTCTGCATATTAGCCAAATCATTCCCGTAATGTTCGTTTCATTACTAACTAGTATGACTGGCCCGTGAATACCAAATGTGCAGTCTGTGTGCCAGAAGGTCGGCCAGACCCCTCCGCCGATGCTAGAGATTGCTCCGGGGACCATGATGAGTTTAACTTGAATGGTCATTAGTTACTAGTATTAACATTTGAGTGTCGTCATGCTAACGAGACATTGCAAATGATCTTTGGTGCAACATACCTCCAGACGAGCATCCCACGATCCTTCTCCAGGTATTTCACCTTCGTGATGACGAGAAGTTTTCTCTAGTGTTTTGCTTAACAAATGCATAATGACCTAGACTTAGCTTTATTTCCTCCAAAATGCTTACCATAATGACCTAGACTTAGCTTATTTTCCTCCAAAATGATATAATTAGCTTACGTAGCTCCAAAATGACATAATTAGCTTACTTAGCTCCAAAACGATCCATTTTACCTTAGTTAGCTCTAAAACGATCTATACTTAGCTTTGTTTCCTCCAAAATGACCTAAGTTAGCTCTAATATGCTAAGTTATCTCTAATATGCTTAATTACCTAGGTTTGCTCAATAATGACATACACTTAGCTTACTTATGTAAGAAATGGCATAATTATGTTACTTAGGTTTGAAATGGCATAACAACCTTGGTAACCTCATATATGTCATATACTTAGCTTATTTTCCTCGAAAATGACATAATAAGCTTAATTAGCTCCAAAATGATCAATTTTACCTAAGTTAGCTCCAAAATGACCTAAGTTAGCTCTAAAATGCTAAATTAGCTCTAATATGCTTAGTTACCTAGGTTAGCTCAATAAAGACCTATACTTAGCTTACTTATGTCAAAAATGGCATAATATGCTTAGTTAACTCAAAATGGCATAATTAGCTAGGTTAGCTCCAAAATGACCCATTTTACCTAGGTTAGCTCCAATATGATCCATTTTACCTAGGTTAGCTCCAAAATGATCCATTTTATCTAGGTTAGATCCAAAATGATCCATTTTACCTAGGTTAGCTCAAAATGGCATAATTACTTAGGTTAGCACAAAAATGATCTATACTTACCTTATGTTCCTCCAAATTGACATAATAAGCTTAGTTAGCTCAAAAATGGCATAATTACCTATGTAAGCTCTAAAATGACACAAATAATGAATAAGAAGAAGAAAAACAAGGAAGAGGAGAAAAAGAAAGAATAGAAGAAGAAAGAGAAGAAAAAGAAAGAATAAAAGAACAAGAATGAGAAGGAAAAGGGTAAAAACCTTCTTGTTCTTCCAGTCTTCTTCTTCTTCTTCTAGTCTTCTTCTTCTTCTTCTTCTAGTCTTATTCTTCTTCTAACTTGCTTACTCCCATTTTTGCAGATTTGATTCACTTCATGGAAGCTGGCATTGATGGACTGCTAGTTTTAGTTTTTGTTTTGATTTTGTGTTGATGAACAATATATGTTGAATAACTCCGTGAAACTATGTATGTATGTTGATGAACTCCGCGGAACTATTGTAATATGTATGGATGGAACTATGTGTTGGTTATGTATGTATGATGAAACTTGTGTGTTGGATATGTCATATGTCTGGTGTGAAATTGCCCTGTGAATATATATATATATATATATATATATATATATATATATATATATATATATATTGCTGTGAAAATGCTTGGATATAAGAAAAAACAGAAGAAAAAAAGAGGCAATGCAGCCTCTTTGCCCACTGGTCCAGCGACGCGCTAAACAAACGGTTTTTAACCCCTTTCCGTGACGGCATTTGGAACCGTCGCCAAGTGAGTATGGGTGATACGGGGGTCCTTCCCACACGACCCAGAAATCATCGGGGATAGGCCCTCCTGGGACCCAGGATGGTGCCATGTGCGATTGGGCGAGGCATGGAAACCCAACCATTTCCATAGGTATGTACATCCCACACGGTGAATCCCAGAAATCATTTCCGTAGGTATGTACATCCCACACGGTGAATCCCAGAAATCATTTCCGTAGGTATGTACATCCCACACAGTGAATCCCAGAAAATCATTTCCGTAGGTATGTACATCCCACACAGTTCTTTGTGTGGAAACGTTTGTGCAAGGTGGCCTAATGCAAACAGTTCGCTGCCGGAAGCCGTGTGTAATTGTTAGTTGATCGAACACGCCTACTTTCTAGAAACCGTGTTGGTTGTTTGAGTTCATCACCCACGGTGTTGTCTGAGTAACCGTTTGCAATAGAAAACCCCAATAAGCATGGTAGTTAGCCTATTATTGATAATCCATGTACAAATCAAACTGATATTTCTTATAAAACACACCAGATATTTCATATCCGTATAAACGCAACCAGGATTTCATAATCGAATTACATCAGATAGCTTCGGCACTCAGTTACGCCATTACACAATAGCACCAAGTTTCACATGCAGCATCGAAAACCTTTGTAAAGTAGCATCATACACGGTAAATAGACAGATGAATCTCATCTGGGAAACTACAGAAGCGGAAGGCAAATATTGAGCCTTCAGTGATGTTGAATGTCCTTGCAACTTTATGCCAGTGGCTATGGATAATTGCTCGCCCAACCTTCGTCCTCTTCAGCAAGACTTCAATATTGCACCGTGGGTGTTGGATGAATACCTTCCTCGCCTCTTGACCATGCAGGTGGTTTGAGAGGTAATCATCGGTGAACTGCTTTGAAAAGTACTGAAAACAAAGCTATGCATAAATCGTTGTTGTAAATTATGAAATGGCGCAAGGGTAAAAACAAGGTAAAAGAGTTGGTACCATCCTATAGTTGCTGATGTCTTCTTCATTGTGCAAACAAAGATCTTGCTGTTATTCGTCGCAAGTTTCTTCATCCTAACAATCTTTCTGAGTTTCTTGAATTGACTGATATTCATGGACATCTCATTTCCCCATATGAAAAATGGGTCGAATAGTGGGTCTAAGCCTCTGACAGCAGGACCTACATGTGCAAGACCAAATTGTAAGAAACCTAAATATTAGAATGATTCACAAGAATCGCACAATAATGTGCTATTAGCCAAAGGACCTCGCTTGAACAAACCTCGATGGTAAACCACCGGTGTCTCCCATTGTTTCCTGCAACACACATAAGGAAGATCTTGATCGAGTTAGCGAGAGTTGCCATACTATCAGTAGAATATGTATTGAGTACAGCCAAATTCGATTGGTGTCACATGCATAACAATACAAAATTGTACCCACAGCAAATGAAGATCAAATTGCAGAACTGAACCAAATAGTTAAATGGACGGCAGACCAAATGAACCAAAATAGTTAATTGAGCACGACATTGCAGAATAGAAACATGTCCTAGAAGATAAGACAGTTAACAAAACAAAGAATACTTGAGAACAAGATTACTTAAATGTAGCAATTGTTGGACCAAAGTGTTAATTGAACATTACATTTCAGAGGACCAAACTGTTAACTAAACATCAGATTGCATATTAACATTACAGAGGACAAATCACTAGAAGGCACTGGCGGTAGCCTCGAGAAAACATCATGAACTGTATTTTAAAGTAGACAACCGTGTGGCGGTGTCGATGGTGGCCTTGAAGACGAGGTGCTCCTCCAAGATCGGGCGGTCGACGCGCATGGCAGCCATAGCAACCTCGTTCGCGCGTGTGGTCGCATGCTACTTAGCTCCATGTTATACTGCGTGTAAAATGGTTGTGGGCGGCGCTTAATTGGAGGAGGGGGGCAGTGATTTCGGTGGAAGGTGTCGCTCCGTCAGTCGGGGCATGTGGGCGGGAAAGGAGGGTCATGGTGTGGGTGGGTGTGGATTACCTGACCATATCGACAAGGCCGCGTAGCAAGAAGAAGGGTCGGCGGCGAGGAGGCCGCGCAACAAGAATAAGGGTCGCTGGCGAGGAGGCGGCGCTGCAACAAGAAGGGTCGCCGGTGAGGAGGCGGCGCTGCAAGAAGAAGGGTAGCCGGCGAGGAGGCGCCACTGCAAGAAGAAGGGTCGCCGGTGAGGAGGCTGAGCAGCCAGTAAGCAGCAATGAAGGTTTGAACTTGGAAAGCAAGGAGGAACAGTGGAAATGTGGCTTTTGGTAGGAGGGAGGGGGCAGGGAGATAGATATTTCCACGGTGGCCAAAAAATTTCGCTCGGTGCCACGAGAAACTGGCGCGCAAGTGTGGTTCAAGCGGGGGTGGTGGACTGTAAACGATGAAGCTTCCTGTGTATGACAGACAAGACAGTTCGCCAACATATTTTATATCGCATCCCACACGATTCTTTCTAGTAAACTGTTTGTGGTATACCTGATTTTTTCTTTATGTTTTGAAAGACAAAATGGTGTTACGGAGGGAACGGATGGTGTTTGAATTGCTAGAAAATTTACATACGGTGAACATGCAACTAGTACATGAGTGTCGTGTTTAAATTTGGAATTATTCTGGGTTCGTTTGGCATTTTATGCATTAATTGAGTTTCTGGGCATTTAATGTGCATAATTCAAATTTGAACTACAAGCACATGCTCCAATGCACCAAAGTTGTTTGAAAAATCACATGTGTGTCCTTGGGTGAATTTCTAGGTCCCATGCAAGACATGGGAGTGAAATTCAAACATCTGGGCGTCGTGGCCCGGCCGGAAAGATTGATAAACTTGATTTTTAAATTCTAGTAAATTCAAAACACGCCTGAAAATCATGAAACTTGGCATGGTATCATGACATGGCACCAATATGTTGCGGTAATTTTTTTTGGCCGAATTGGGACAAGCTTTGGTGTAAGCTTCTTGCAAACCAGAGCTTCCCTCAAGAAGGCTCGTGGTTTCGAGAGGGGACGTGTCACCTCCGGTATGTAACGACATACGCATACTGCCTTCTCCCACCATAATATTTTTACACAGGCATATTAGACCAAATAGAAGTACCGTGCTAAATTTTGGAATTATTCCGGGTCCGTTTGGCCTTTTTTATACATTAATTGAGTTTCTAGGCATTTAATGTGCATAATTCAAATTTGAACTACTAGCACGACGGCGTGATGACGGTGATGATGAAGCTACCGGCGCAGGGCTTCGCCTAAGCACTACGACGATATGACCGAGGTGGATTATGGTGGAGGGGGGCACCGCACATGGCTAAGAGATCAATGATCAACTTGTGTGTCTATGGGGTGCCCCCCTCCCCCGTACATAAAGGAGTGGAGGAGGGGGAGGTTCGGCCCTCTACTATGGCACGCCCTGGGGAGTCCTACTCCCACCGGGAGTAGGATTCCCCCCTTTCGAAGTAGTAGGAGTAGGAGAGAAGGAAGGGGAAGAGAGAAGAGAAGGAAGGAGGGGGCGTCGCCCCTCCCCCTAGTCCAATTCGAACTAGGCCTTGGGGGGGTGCACGTCCTGCCCTAGGCACCCCCTCTCTCTCTCCCCTAAAGCCCAATAAGGCCCATATACTCCCCGGCGAATTCCCGTAACTCTCCTGTACTCCGATAAATACCCGAACCACTCAGAATCTTTCTGATGTCCGAATATAGTCTTCCAATATATTGATCTTTACGTCTCGAACATTTCGAGACTCCTTGTCATGTCCCTGATCTCATCCGGGACTACGAACAACCTTCAGTACATCAAAACACATAAACTCGTAATGCGGATCGTCACCGAATGTTAAGCGTGCGGACCCTACGGGATCGAGAACTATGTAGACATGACTGAGACTCATCTCCGGTCAATAACCAACAGCGGAACCTGGATGCTTATATTGGCTCCTACATATTCTACGAAGATCTTTATCGGTCAAACCGCATAACAATATACGTTGTTCACTTTGTCATTGGTATGTTACTTGCCTGAGATTCGATAGTCGGTATCTCAATACCTAGTTCAATCTAGTTACCGGCAAGTCTCTTTACTTGTTCCGTAATGCATCATCCCACAACTAACTCATTAGTTACAATTCTTGCATAGTGATGTGCATTACCGAGAGGGCCCGGAGATACCTCTCCGACAATCGGAGTGACAAATCCTAATCTTGATCTATGCCAACTCAACAAGTACCATCGGAGACACCTGTAGAGCACCTTTATAATCACCCAGTTACGTTGTGATGTTTGGTAGCACACAAAGTGTTCCTCCAGTATTCGGGAGTTGCATAATCTCATAGTCATCGGAACATGTATAATTCATGAAGAAATCAATAGCAATATATTAAACGATCAAATGCTAAGCTAACGGAATTGGTCAAGTCAATCACATCATTCTGTAACATCCCAAAATTATAAATTTTAGAATGTTATAATAAATAGATAGATTTGATTGATTGTTTGATTGATTGTGTGAAATTGAGTGAAATTCAAAACTTTTTGAAAGTTAAATGAGAGGGAATAAAAGGACTTTCCCAAACTTTCATTTTGCATGCGTGATCTCCGTGAATTCAAATTCTTTTCACCACAAAACCCTGGAGAGAAGATGACATGACTTCTTCCATTTATTTAAATGACAAGGGGTGTTGAAAATATTTGAATTTCATTTGGAAAATATTTCCAACCCAGGAACTTTATGCAACTCAATGATTTTCACGAGCGAAGATAAAATGACTTCTTCAAAACATATGAAATATGAGTTGGGAGTTTCAAAGATTTAAATTCAAAGTTTTTTTGAATTTCTTTTCAATTTGGAGTTATTTCAGTTTTATTCAAATTATTTTTCTCCAAAAATAAAATATATGGAAAATAGGGTAACATGATTCCCTACATCAAAAAATTGGAGAGAAATAAATTTGAATTAATTTTGGTATTTTTAAAATGATTTTTACTGGATTTTACTAGAGCAGAAGCACTCTTTGTTTTATTTGAATTTTTGTGTATTTTATTTGACTTTACAAAAATGTTCAACTTGTAGGAAATCTTTTTCTGAAAATTTTGATATATAATATGCCTATACAAAATACTAATTTATTTTATTTATCCGGTTTTCCTTCTGTTTCTATTTTTAAAAAAAACTGTACGTGCGGCCCATATTTATTTATCGCCTACATGCGCAGTATAGTAGCTTCTGGCGCCACATTGTTTTTTTCTCTCCTAAGTGGGCCAGGCCCAGCCGGCCATAATGCTTCCCCATTTTTTTCCCTCCATAGTTTTTTTTTCAATTTCAAAAAAAAACTGCAGCGCCGTGTACGTGCGCGCGTAGCCGGCCCGTGGTGCTTTTAGCCCATGCGGTTTCCCGTTTATTTTATTTGTTCGTCTATGTTTAGTCCCACATTGCCTAGCCTTTAACCCCTAAACCTCTTTTTCACCTATAAATATAGACCCATAGAGCCTCCAAAAATTATCCATTGCGGGTTAAATCAATAATTTGGTTTGACTAGCTAATAATATTTTACTCCTCTCCGGCGCGACTTCTGGAAATTGTCTCTCTCTCCGAAGTTGTTTTTTCTCTGCCTTATAAAGGTATCTTTCTTAGTTTTTTTCCCGTAGTTTATTATTTTCTAGACTAGTACGATAAAATAATTAGATTACCCATTTGTCTCTGTATTTATACATTAGACCCAAAATTCTTTTAGCCGTATCTATTTTTTTTCTTAGTAAAACAGCTTGTACGATTTTTCAAATAGCCATAACTTACTCATTCATCCAAATTAGATGAAACCAACGCCCACTTCTTCGTTACGATCTCCTCTATCCAGTAATCCAACTCAAACATGTTTTTGAAAGTTTAAAATTTGAATTAGACCAGATTTGAATTTGAACTTCTTTTGATCATAACTTGAGTTTTATAACTCCGTTTGAGTTGATTCTTTTTGCAAATCGAAGCTCTTGACCTAAACTTTCTGATAAGGCCAAATTCATATAATTTTGGTACTGTTAGAAATTTGTTTTATGTTGCAAGAGTTATTTGCTTGGTTTTGATGTTTTCCGAATCGTCTTCTTCGTTCTTTCTGATCTTTTGAGTGATTGCTTATGTGTGGTTACTATTGATTGCTTACGTTAGATTTACCGGAGTGTGACGAGTAGACCTATCAAGAGTTTTGAGTGCGAATCATCTTCATCAACAAAGATCTGAGCAAGTTCACACTTTGATCATATCCCTTTCATACCCAGTTTTTATGCATTAGCTTCACCCTCAAACATTGCATGAGTAGGTTTGATAACATGTGGGTATTGGGAAGTAGTTGATGAGGTAGGAACCTATTGTCCTGCATTCAAACCTTGGAAGTTACTTCTATGTTATGCTTATATTGCCATGCTATGCTCGTAGACATGGATTGGGTTTGAGTGTATTCCATGACAGATGTGAGATTGTTTACTTAATGGTTCAACTTAAGGTGGCAACTTTAATACACATCTGGGTCGATTGGTAGGGGCACCACAGGGATATACCAGTGGACTTGCCCGGACACCTGGAGATATACCAGTGTTGTCCTAGGAGATCCCGGGGATACACCGTGTGATCATCCTATGGTTCGCCACCCAGGCTCAAAGAGAACTGAGATATTTTCATGGTAGAAACTTCCGTGTGCAGCCACAAGCTATTATGGGCTCTAGCATAGTTGAGTAAGTTACGTGAAGCTCTTGAAGAGGTAGATCAGCAGGTAGTGGGTTTGTAGGTTTGGTATGGTTTGCCCGGAGTAAAGAGTTAATGTTGCTGAAAGACTGTGTCTCGGTCATCCGTTTCTCAAACACCATGTAGTGCAAGAAATCAACGGAGGCGATCGAGTCTTGTGGGGAAAAGTGCGCAAACCTCTGCAGAGTGTACAATCTAATCATGGTTAGCCGTATCCCCGGTTATGGACAATTCTGAGTATCTAGTATCTGAGTATTCACATGTATCTTATCACTCTTAAATTAATATTGTTGGGATGTTAACTACTTTAATTGGGATTGAGAATGTTGTCAACCATTCTCAATGTTTAACAACCACCATGATAGTTAAATAAAATTTATTCCTTTGTTGTAGGGAAAAATTGGCTTTTCGCAAAACTATAACCATAGAGCTTTCCACCAGCCAAATATGCATGTAGTGATAGTTATTATTCATGATTATCCTATGGTGTGAATTTGCCAGTACATTCAATGTCTTCGACCCTTTGTGGCTGCAACGTCTCATGTTGCGAGGATCTTCTGATGAGTAAGTGATACGTTAGGGTTACGATTTCTACACTCAACTTTGCCGTTGGTGTTGATGGGAATCCACAACCTTGTTACTTCCGCTATTTTGGATTGAGGTAATAGTATTTACGTTACTTTATACATGTGATTTACCTCTGTTATAAATCCTTGAGTCTTGTTTGTCGACATACCGATCCGGGGATGACACTTAAGCCACGAGACTTGACCGTCACGAGGTCGGGTCGCTACAAGATGGTATCAGAGCACATGTTGTTGTAGGACGTGACCCTAGAAAGCTGGCAAGCCCATAGGAAAGATTTCCTCTACAACTTTCTTTTCAAAAGGATCTTTTCCCTCTTCTCTCTTGAGCTTATTCAAATTTCCCTTTTAGTTAGACCATACCTTTTCCCCTTTTGGCCACATGAAGATTCGGCGGATGAGACCACTCCAAGGAGTACAAGATATCGGACAACTAAGACTACTTTGAAATAAAGAGGATTTTTACCGTGCATTATAATGACGGAAACTACAACGGTAAAGACTCCGAAGGCTAGGAGAATTTGAAGGCTTTGAAGAATTTCCGGATTTGTATGACCTAGGAAGGCACCCCTTATGGAACTTGGCAGACTATGGAAGCTGTCAATACCCGAGATCAAGGTGTATCGGAGAAAGACCGGAACATGGAGCATAGAACTCAAAGTTTTGTCAAGAAACCCTAAAGCAGGAGATATCAACTATGGAATGATAGCTCATGGAAATGACAAGAGCGAAACACGGCTATCCATGATGTTATCTCCCACTTATGATATTGTCGTCGTCTTTGAGTTAAGCATGCATTTCTTTGGAAGGATTGGATTACAAGAAGGCTTACGGAACACCTATGAGCAAGATGAAGTGTTAACCTTAGCTGGTGTATTCACGGGATCCGGAATATTACATCGGGAAGTTTAGGATGGACCTGCGAGCGGTATTTGATAAGGAAGAGTTTCGTGAAGAACTTCGGGACCCGAAGCTGAAAGTAGCCAAGCTAGAGGAGCAAAACCTTGAGACGTCAAAGATTAAATCGAGGCGAAGGGCGATGGGATCATGGTTCATGTCGAGGTTGATGAAACCCAGAAGTTTGGAACGCAACTCTAGAAATATTAAAAGACATCACGATAGACTTTGCGACAACAGAGATGATCTGGCAA
The DNA here is from genome assembly GCA_021605145.1 of Aegilops bicornis. Classification (NCBI taxonomy): domain Eukaryota; kingdom Viridiplantae; phylum Streptophyta; class Magnoliopsida; order Poales; family Poaceae; genus Aegilops; species Aegilops bicornis. Next base: position 502,681,020 of record CM038675.1, read on the forward strand.
AAGAACTTGAGTAGGACAAGCATGATCGGAAGAAGCCATCGAAGACATGAACAAGAATCGAAGAGTTTGATGACTTTGAAGATTTATTGACCATTAGAAGCCCAAACCCCTATTATATACCTGCGTTAGATGCGACGATTGTGAGCTCTCATTTGTTTGATGTTTTCCGATGTACCACAATAAAACCTTTCTTTTCAAAACTATTGTTTGTATTGTGTGTATCCCTCTCTATCTCTCTTATCCCACCCCAAAACCCATGGACCCAATAGAGAATGAATGGAGATGAGCTTGTATTTTCTGGACCGATGAGTCAATTGGAGACAGACCGATGGATTCAGAACATGGAGGATCACATGGAGAATAACCCTATAGCCGGAAAGGATATGACCCAGCATGCTCTTGAGTGCTTTGAAAGAGGTACCACTACGTGGTAGAGGATGTACCAAACCATCAATGGATGGCAAAGATTAACCACTTGGGAAGAATTTAAGTTGACTCTGCAAAGATCTCGTCTTGTGTCCCAGAAATTGAGGCCTTATGGAAAGGATATGAAGAAACCTTGTGCATACAAGCTTTGTGGAGAAATAGGACACAACCATAAAGAAAACAAGGACGAATACCCTCATAAGCGGAGGATTACCAAAGGAGTTAGCCGAGGATCTCAGGGAAGTTTGGTTGGAGATAGTTCCAAAGGTTTTGTTGCAGCAATGGAAGTTCAGTCTACATTGTTGGGAAAGATCCGTGAAGCTCAGAAGGATGACAAAGAGATTGCTGAGGTAAAAGAGAGGATGAGCAAAGGAAAGGCCGAAGGTTTTCGTAAGGATGAGGACGACACCTTATGGTTCGAGGATCGTGTATATGTGCCTAATAATGCAAAGATCAGGAAGTTAATACTTCAGGAGGCTCATGACTCACCATACTCGATTCGCCCTGCAAACACCAAGATGTATTTGGATTTGAAAGAGCGTTTCTGGTGGACTGGTATGAAGAAGGATATTGCGGAGTATGTAGTCGTAGGTGATGTATGCCAGAGAGTAAAGGCAGAGCATCCGAAGCCAGTCGGATTACTACAGCCTATGCCGATACCCGAATGGAAGCAGGATAAGCTTGGCATGGATTTCATTACCGGATTTCCCAGAAACTGATTGGGATATGATTCTATCTGGGTAGTAGTTGATTCGCTTGACCAAAGTGGCTCACTTTATCCCAGTGAAACCACCTATACAAGTGAGAAGTTGGCCAAGATATATTTGACCAGGATCGTATGTCTGCATGGAGTTCCGAGGACCATCGTATCAGATAGAGGAACACAGTTTACCTCAAAGTTTTGGAATCACCGCACTGACTTTGGGTACTAGGCTAGAGTTCGGCAGCCTTTCATCCGTGAGCAGATGGATAGACCGAGAGAGTCAATCAGATTACGGAGGACATGTTGAGAATGTGTGCGCTTAGATTATGGATCTAGTAGGGATGATAATCTACCTTCTGGCGGAGTTCTCATTCAACAACAGCTACCAAGTCGGTTTGAAGATGGCCCTTTTAAGCTTTGTATGGGAGAAGGAGCGGACACCATTGATGTGGGATGAAGTTGGAGACCGTCATTGTTTGGACTAAATATGATCAAGGAGTCAAGAGAATGTTAAAGTTGATCGAGATAGATGAAGGTAGCTCACCCGAGCAGTAAGAGTTATGCAGACTCAAAACGCAAGGAGGTAGTCTATGAAATTGGAGATGAGCATGTCTTCATGTGTCCTCTCTGAGGAGTTAAGCGATTTGGAGTTAAGGGAAAGTTAGCCCTAGATTTGTAGGACCGCACCGAAGTTTTGGACCGTATGGGAGAAGTGGCCAACAAATTGGAGTCACCAAGGACTGTTAGGAGTTCATGATGTGTTTCACGTATTCCAGTTGAAGAAGTGCCATGCGAAATGGCCAATATTCCCTGTAAGGACGCTTGACCTGGAAAGGATAATGATGTTCCACGAAGTGGAGTATGGACTTCATAAGTATAAGTTTTTATCTCGGTAGGTGGGATATCCCACGAGGATGAAGAGATGAATTACTATTGGATATAAAGGAGGTATGATGTTGGAAATATGGATCAATGGAAATTCCATGATGAGTCCGAGTAATCATGTCCTAGTTTGGTGCCAATAGAAGGAAGGAAGACATTACAATTGGATGGATTTAAGAATACTAGGAAGTTGGAAGTTGGAATAATGATCGAAGCCCGAGGATAAGTTCAAGGACTACAAGTGATGAGATGGGCCATAACCCACGGGCCCAGGACTCGCCAAGAAGCAAGCACACTCTTGCTGAAGGAAAAACCCTGGAAGAAGTTACGATTTTATCAACCGACGATTTTATAGGAGTTTACGCAAAACCTGAGAGTTTTTAAGGAACAATAGATGTTTGTTTGGCTTGCAGAATCAATGGATTTATCCGAACTTGGTTCGTCGACAAGAGAAATTCTACAATGCTTGTGAGGATGACCGAGTGTTAGAATGCGAGATTCGCTAAACCAGGTACAAGGTAATGATTTGGGTGCGGGATGGATTGATCACCATACCGACTTACTCTTATTGTTCGCCTTGCTATATGGGATGGTAAATCTGAGTGACTTACCTATAGTAGAGAGACGATGATCAAAACCTGTTTTAACCTTAGAATGGTATAAGAATTTTTTCCCTTGTACAAGGCAGCTTTTGCCAACCGTAGGTTATACGGTGAGGATCAACTGCACCCATTTCGTATGAGAAACCCTAAATTGTTGACCACCATGAGATTTCGATAGTTAGTTGGTATTGGCGCCAATTCGACCAACTAAGAAGACCCAATCTCGGAATAACCTTACCAAGAGGAAAAAGGACAAAAGAATTGAGGAAAAGGTTATGTCGCTACCAGAAGAGCCCAGAGATGGAATTTCCCGAGATCTGGGAAGACCGACACTGCCAACGATAAGGATGGAGTATATGAGTTTTGATGGAACCGTAACCATGCTTCTAAGGGTGGTAGCACCCGAGACCCCCAGAGACGATCGATGGATTTTTGAGAAGACCCCAAACATAACCTATTTCTTTCTAACCTCTCCGAATCTCGAGGACGAGATTCATTTTAAGGGTGGTAGGTTTGTAACATCCCAAAATTATAAATTTTGGAACGTTATAATAAATAGATAGATTTGATTGATTGTTTGATTGATTGTGTGAAATTGAGTGAAATTCGAAACTTTTTGAAAGTTAAATGAGAGGGAATAAAAGGACTTTCCCAAACTTTCATTTTGCATTCGTGATCTCCGTGAATTCAAATTCTTTTCACCACAAAACCTCGGAGAGAAGATGACATGACTTCTTCCATTTATTTATATGACAAGGGGTGTTGAAAATATTTGAATTTCATTTGGAAAATATTTCCAACCCAGGAATTTTATGCAACTCAATGATTTTCACGAGCGCAGATAAAATGACTTCTTCAAAACATATGAAATATGAGTTGGGAGTTTCAAAGAATTAAATTCAAAGTTTTTTTGAATTTATTTTCATTTTGGAGTTATTTCAGTTTTATTCAAATTATTTTTCTCCAAAAATAAAATATATGGAAAATAGGGTAACATGATTCCCTACATCAGAAAATTGGAGAGAAATAAATTTGAATTAATTTTGGTATTTTTTAAATGATTTTACTGGATTTTACTAGAGCAGAAGCACTCTTTGTTTTATTTGAATTTTTGTGTATTTTATTTGACTTTACAAAAATTTTCAACTTGTAGGAAATCTTTTTCTGAAAATTTTGATATATAATATGCCTATACAAAATACTAATTTATTTTATTTATCCGGTTTTCCTTCTGTTTCTATTTTTAAAAAAAAAACTGTACGTGCGGCCCATATTTATTTATCGCCTACATGCGCAGTATAGTAGCTTCTGGCGCCACATTGTTTTTTTCTCTCCTAAGTGGGCCAGGCCCAGCCGGCCATAATGCTTCCCCATTTTTTTTCTCTTCATAGTTTTTTTTCAATTTCAAAAAAAAAACTGCAGCGCCGTGTACGTGCGCGCGCAGCCGGCCCGTGGTGCTTTTAGCCCATGCGGTTTCCCGTTTATTTTATTTGTTCGTCTACGTTTAGTCCCACATTGCCTAGCCTTTAACCCCTAATCCTCTTTTCCACCTATAAATATAGACCCATGGAGCCTCCAAAAATTATCCATTGCGGGTTAAATCAATATTTTGGTTTGACTAGCTAAAATATTTTTCTCCTCTCCGCGACTTACGAAATTGTCTCTCTCTTCGAAGTTGTTTTTTCTCTGCCTTATAAAGGTATCTTTCTTAGTTTTTTTCCCGTAGTTTATTATTTTCTAGACTAGTACGATAAAATAATTAGATTACCCATTTGTCTCTGTATTTATACATTAGACCCAAAATTCTTTTACCCAGATTCATTTTTTTTTTTTCTTCCATAAAACAAATTTTGGCCCGATTTTTCAAATAGCCATAACTTTTTACTCGCTCATCCAAATTAGATGAAACCAACGCCCACTTCTTCAAGCATTCGATCTCCTCTATCCAGTAATCCAACTCAAACATGTTTTTGAAAGTTTAAAATTTGAATTAGACCAGATTTGAATTTGAACTTCGTTTGATCATAACTTGAGTTTTATAACTCCGTTTGAGTTGATTCTTTTTGCAAATCGAAGCTCTTGACCTAAACTTTCTGATAAGGCCAAATTCATATAATTTTGGTATTGTTAGAAATTTGTTTTATATTGCAAGAGTTATTTGCTTGGTTTTGATGTTTTCCGAATCGTCTTCTTCGTTCTTTCTGATCTTTTGAGTGATTGCTTATGTGTGGTTACTATTGATTGCTTATGATAGATTGACCGGAGTGTGACGAGTAGACCTAAAGAGTTTTGAGTGCGAATCATCTTCATCAACAGTACAGGCAAGTTCACACTTTGATCATATCCCTTTCATACCCAGTTTTTATGCATTAGCTTCACCCTCAAACATTGCATGAGTAGGTTTGATAACATGTGGGTATTGGGAAGTAGTTGATGAGGTAGGAACCTATTGTCCTGCATTCAAACCTTGGAAGTTACTTCTACGTTATGCTTATATTGCCATGCTATGCTCGTAGACATGGATTGGGTTTGAGTGTATTCCATGACAGATGTGAGATTGTTTACTCAATGGTTCAACTTAAGGTGGCAACTTTAATACACATCTGGGTCGATTGGTAGGGGCACCCTGGGGATATACTAGTGGACTTGCCCGGACACCTGGAGATATACCAGTGTTGTCCTAGGAGATCCCGGGGATACACCGTGTGATCATCCTATGGTTCGCCACCCAGGCTCAAAGGGAACTGAGATATTTTCATGGTAGAACTTCCGTGTGCAGCCACAAGCTATTATGGGCTCTAGCATAGTTGAGTAAGTTACGTGAAGCTCTTGAAGAGGTAGATCAGCAGGTAGTGGGTTTGTAGGTTTGGTATGGTTTGCCCGGAGTAAAGAGTTAATGTTGCTGAAAGATTGTGTCTCGGTCATCCGTTTCTCAAACACCATGTAGTGCGAGAAATCAACGGAGGCGATCGAGTCTTGTGGGGAAAAGTGCGCAAACCTCTGCAGAGTGTACAATCTAATCATGGTTAGCCGTATCCCGGTTATGGACAATTACGAGTATCTAGTATCTGAGTATTCACATGTATCTCATCACTCTTAAATTAATATTGTTGGGATGTTAACTACTTTAATTGGGATTGAGAATGCTGTCAACCATTCTCAATGTTTAACAACCACCATGATAGTTAAATAAAATTTATTCCTTTGTTGTAGGGGAAAATTGGCTTTTCGCAAAACTATAACCATAGAGCTTTCCACCAGCCAAATATGCATGTAGTGATAGTCATTATTCATCATTATCCTATGGTGTGAATTTGCCAGTACATTCAATGTACTGACCCTTTGTGGATGCAACGTCTCATGTTGCAGGATCTTACGACGAGTAAGTGATACGTTAGGGTTACGATTTCTACACTCAACTTTGCCGTTGAGGTTGATGGGAATCCACAACCTTGTTACTTCCGCTATTTTGGATTGAGGTAATAGTATTTATGTTACTTTATACATGTGATTTACCTCTGTTATAAATCCTCGAGTACTGTGTGTCTCAGCATACCGATCCAGGGATGACACTTAAGCACAGAGACTTGACCGTCTGAGGTCGGGTCGCTACACATTCTCTAATTATGTGATCCGTTAATCAAATGACAACTCGTGTCTATGGCTAGGAAACTTAACCATCTTTGATTCAACGAGCTAGTCAAGTAGAGGCATACTAGTGACACTCTGTTTGTCTATGTATCCACACATGTACTAAGTTTCCTGTTAATACAATTCTAGCATGAATAATAAATATTTATCATGATATAAGGAAATATAAATACCAAATTTATTATTTCCTCTAGGGCATATTTTCTTCAGTCCCCCAATTGCACTAGAGTCAATAATTTAGGTCACATCACCATGTGATTTAACACCAATAGTTCACATCACCATGTGATTAACACCCATAGTTCACATCACCATGACACTCAAAGGGTTTACTAGAGTCAGTAATCTAGTTCACATCACCATGTGATTAACACTCGAAGAGTACTAAGGTGTGATCATGTTTTGCTTGTGAGAGAAGTTTAGTCAACGGGTCTGTCAAATTTAGATATGTATGTATTTTCCAAATTTCTATGTCTACAATGCTCTACACGGAGCTACTTTAGCTAATTGCTCCCACTTTCAATATGTATCTGGATTGTGACTTAGAGTCATCCAAATCGGTGTCAAAGCTTGTATCGACGTAACTCTTTATGACGAACTATTTATCCAGATCGGTGTCAAAGCTTGTATTGACGTAACTCTTTGCGACGAACTCTTTATCACCTCCATAACCGAGAAATATTTCCATAGTCCTCTAAGGATAATTTTTGAATGCTGTCCAGTGATCTACTCCAAAATCAAAATTGTACTTCCTTGCCAAACTCGGGGCAGGGTATACAATATGTCTGGTACACAGCATGGCATATTTTATAGAACCTATGGCTGAGGCATAGGGAATGACTTTCATTCTCTTTCTATCTTCTGTTGTGGTCGGGCTTTGAGTCTTACTCAAGTTCACACCTTGCAACACAGGCAAGAACTCTTTCTTTGACTGTTCCATTTTGAGCTACTTCAAAAACTTGTCAAGGTATGTACTCATTGAAAAAACTTATCAAGTGTCTTGATCTATCTCTATAGATCTTGATGCTCAATATGTAAGCAGCTTCACCGAGGTCTTTCTTTGAAAAACTTCTTCAAACACTCATTTATGCTTTCCAGAAAATTCTACATCATTTCCAATTGACAATATGTCATTTACATATGCTTATCAAAAAGGTTGTAGTGCTCCCACTCACTTTCTTGTAAATACAGACTTCTCCAAAAGTCTGTATAACACCATATGCTTTGATCACACTATCAAAGCGTATATTCCAACTCCGAGAGGCTTGCACCAGTCCATAAATGGATTGCTGGAGCTTGCACACTTTGTTAGCACCTTTTAGATCGACAAAACCTTCTTGTTGTATCATATATAATTCTTCTTTAAGATATCTGTTAAGGAATGTAATTTTGACATCCATTTGCCAGATTTTATAAAATGTGGCAATTGCTAACATGATTCAGACAGACTTAAGCATCGCTACGAGTGAGAAAATATCATAGTCAACACCTTGAACTTGTCGAAAACTTTTTTTCGACAATTCGAGCTTTGTAGATAGTAACACTACTATCAGCGTCCGTCTTCCTCTTGAAGATCCATTTATTCTCAATGGCTTGCCGATCATTGGGCAAGTCAATCAAAGTCCATACTTTGTTCTCATACATGGATCCCATCTCAGATTTCATGGCCTTAAGCCATTTTATGGAATCTGGGCTCATCATCGCTTCCTCATAGTTCGTAGGTTCGTCATGGTCAAGTAACATGACCTCCAGAACATGATTACCGTACCACTCTGGTGCGGATCTTACTCTAGTTGACCTACGAGGTTCGGTAGTAACTTGATCTGAAGTTACATGATCATCATCATTAGCTTCCCCACTAATTGGTGTAGGAGTCACAGGAAAAGATTTCTGTGATGAACAACTTTCCAATAAGGGAGCAGGTACAGTTACCTCATCAAGTTCTACTTTCCTCCCACTCACTTCTTTCGAGAGAAACTCCTTCTCTAGAAAGGATCCATTCTTAGCAACGAATATATTACCTTCGGATCTGTGATAGAAGGTGTACCCAACAGTTTATTTGGGGTATTCTATGAAGACGCACTTCTCCAATTTGGTTTTGAGCTTATCAAGTTGAAACTTTTTCACATAAGCATCACAAACCCAAACTTTAAGAAACGACAGCTTAAGTTTCTTGCCAAACCACAGTTCATATGGTGTCGTCTCAACGGATTTAGATGGTGCCCTATTTAACATGAATGCAGCTGTCTCTAATGCATAACCCCAAAACGATAGTGGTAAATCGGTAAGAGACATCATAGATCGCACCATCTCTAATAAAGTACGGTTATGGCGTTCGGACACACCATTACGCTGTGGTGTTCCAGGTGGCGTGAGTTGTGAAACTATTCTGCATTGTTTCAAATGAAGACCAAACTCGTAACTCAAATATTCGTCTCCGCGATCAGATCGTAGAAACTTTATTTTCTTGTTACGATGATTTTCCACTTCACTATGAAATTCTTTGAACTTTTCAAATGTTTCAGACTTATGTTTCATCAAGTAGAAACCCATATCTGCTCAAATCATCTATGAAGGTCAGAAAATAACGATACCCGCCGCGAGCCTCAACACTCATCGGACCGTATACATCAGTATGTATTATTTCCAATAAGTTAGTTGCTCGCTCCATTGTTCCGGAGAACGGAGTCTTAGTCATCTTGCCCACGAGGCATGGTTCGCAAGTATCAAGTGATTCCAAAAGCCCATCAGCATGGAGTTCCTTCATGCGCTTTATACCAATATGACCTAAACGGTAGTGCCACAAATAAGTTGCACTATCATTATTAACTTTGCATCTTTTGGCATCAATATTATGAATATGTGTATCACTACGATCGAGATTCAATAAACCATGCACCTTGGGTGTATGACCACAGAAGGTTTTATTCACGTAAACAAAATAACAATTGTTCTTTTACTTAAATGAATAATTGTATTGCAATAAACATGATCAAATCATATTCATGCTCAACGCAAACACCAAATAACATTTATTTAGGTTCAACACTAATCCTGAAAGTATAGGGAGTGTGCGATGATGATCATATCAATCTTGGAACCACTTCCAACACACATTGTCACTTCACCCTTAACTAGTCTATGTTCATTCTGCAACTCCCGTTTCAAGTTACTAATCTTAGCAACTGAACTAGTATCAAATACTGAGGGGTTGTTATAAACACTAGTAAAGTACACATCAATAAGAAGTATATCAAATATACCTTTGTTCACTTTGCCATCCTTCTTATCCGCCAAATACTTGGGGCAGTTCCGCTTCCAGTGACCAGTCCCTTTGTAGTAGAAGCACTTAGTCTCAGGCTTAGGTCCAGACTTGGGCTTCTTCACTTGAGAAGCAACTTGCTTGCCATTCTTTTGAAGTTCCCCTTCTTCCATTTGCCCTTTTCTTGAAACTAGTGGTCTTGTCAACCATCAACACTTGATGCTTTTCTTGATTTCTACCTTCATCGATTTCAGCATCATGAAGAGCTTGGGAATAGTTTCCATTATCCCTTGCATATTATAGTTCATCACGAAGTTCTCGTAACTTGGTGATAGTGACTAGAGAACTCTGTCAATCACTATCTTATCTGGAAGATTAACTCCCACTTGATTCAACTGATGTAGTACTCAGACATTCTGAGCACATGCTCACTAGCTGAGCTATTCTCCTCCATCTTGTAGGCAAAGTACTTGTCAAAGGTCTCATACCTTTCGACATGGGCATGAGTCTGAAATACTAATTTCAACTCTTGAAACATCTCATATGCTTTGTGGCATTCCAAAAACGTCTTTGAAGCCCCGATTCTAAGCCGTAAAGCATGGTGCACTAAACTATCAAGTAGTCATCATATAGAGCTTGCCAAACGTTCATAACGCTCAGCATTCCGCCTCCTCGCAATCGGTCTGTCACCTAGGAGTGCATAAAGGACATAATTCTTCTGTGCAGCAATGAGGATAATCCTCAGATCACGGATCTAATCCGCATCATTGCTACTAACATCTTTCAACTTAGTTTTCTCTAGGAACATATCAAAAATAAAACAGGGGAGCTAAACGCGAGCTATTGATCTACAACATAGATATGCTAATACTACGGGACTAAGTTCATGATAAATTAAAGTTCAATTAATCATATTACTTAAGAACTCCCACTTAGATAGACATCCTCTAATCATCTAAGTGATCACGTGATCCATACCAACAAACCATGTCCGATCATCACGTGAGATGGAGTAGTTTTCAATGGTGAACATCACTATGTTGATCATATCTTCTATATGATTCACGCTCGACCTTTCGGTCTCCAGTGTTCCGAGGCCATATCTGCGTATGCTAGGCTCGTCAAGTTTAACCCGAGTATTCCGCGTGTGCAAAACTGGCTTGCACCCGTTGTATGTGAACGCATGACTTATCACGCCCGATCATCACGTGGTGTCTCGGCACGCATTTAACCGTCATAGCAACGGTGCATCCGACGGAGAACACTTATACCTTGAAATTTAGTGAGAGATCATCTTATAATGCTACCGCCGAACTAAGCAAAATAAGATGCATAAAGGATAAACATCACATGCAATCAATATAAGTGATATATATGGCCATCATCATCTTGTGCCTTTGATCTCCATCTCCAAAGCGCCGTCATGATCACCATCGTCACTGGTGCGACACCTTGATCTCTATCGTAGCATCGTTGTCGTCTCGCCAACTATTGCTTCTACGACTATCGCTACCACTTAGTGATAAAGTAAAGCAATTACATGGCGATTGCATTTCATACAATAAAGCAAGAACCATATGGCTCCTGCTAGTTGACGATAACTCTATTACAAAACACGATCATCTCATACAATAAATTTAGCATCATGTCTTGACCATATCACATCACAACTTGCCCTGCAAAAACAAGTTAGACGCCCTCTACTTTGTTGTTGCAATTTTACGTGGCTGCTACGGGCTGAGCAAGAACCGTTCTTACCTACGCATCAAAACCACAATGATTTTTCGTCAAGTATGCGCTGTTTTAACCTTCAACAAGGACCGGGCGTAGCCACACTCGATTCAACTAAAGTTGGAGAAACTGACACCCGCCAGCCACAGCGTATGCGAAGCACGCCAAGAGAACCAATCTCGGCGTAAGCGTCTGGCGTAATGTCGGTCTGGGCCGCTTCATCCAACAATACCGCCGAATCAAAGTATGACATGCTGGTAAGCAGTATGACTATTATCGCCCACAACTCACTTGTGTTCTACTCGTGCATATAACATCTACACGTAAACCTGGCTCGGATGCCACTGTTGGGAAATGTAGTAATTTCAAAAAAAAACCTACACACATGCAAGATCATGGTGATGCATAGCAACGAGAGGGGAGAGTGTTGTCCATGTACCCTCGTAGACCGAAAGCGGAAGCGTTATGACAACGCGGTTGATGTAGTCATGCGTCTTCACGATCGACCGATCCTAGTACCGAACGTACGAAACCTCCGCGATCTGCACACGTTCAGCTCAGTGACGTCCCACGAACTCACGATCCAGTAGAGCTTCAAGGGAGAGCTTCATCAGCACGATGGCATGATGACGGTGATGATGAAGCTACCGGCGCAGGGCTTCGCCTAAGCACTACGACGATATGACCGAGGTGGATTATGGTGGAGGGGGGGCACCGCACACGGCTAAGAGATCAATGATCAACTTGTGTGCCTATGGGGTGCCCCCTCTCCCGTATATAAAGGAGTGGAGGAGGGGGAGGGCCGGCCCTCTACTCTGGCGGCATACGAGGAGTGCTACTCCCACCAGAGTAGGATTCCCCCCTTCCAAGTAGTAGGAGTAGGAGAGAAGGAAGGGAAGAGAGAAGAGAAGGAGGGCGCCCTCCCCCCTAGTCCAGTCGGACTAGGCCTTGAGCCTTGTGACCTGCCCTAGGCAGCCCTCTCTCTCTCCCCTAAAGCCCAATAAGGCCCATATACTCCCGGCGAATTCCGTAACTCTCCAGATTCGATAAATACCCGAACCACTCAGAATCTTTCCGATGTCCGAATATAGCCTTCCAATATATCGATCTTTATGTCTCAAACATTTTGAGACTCCTCGCCATGTACTTGATCTCATCCGGGACTCCAAACAACCTTCGGTACAATAAAACACATAAACTCATAATACCGATCGTCACTGAACGTTAAGCGTGCGGACCCTATGGGTTCGAGAACTATGTAGACATGACCGAGACTCATCTCCAGTCGATAACCAACAATGGAACATGGATGCTCATATTAGTTCCTACATATTCTACGAAGATCTTTATCGGTCAAACCGCATAACAATATACGTTGTTCCCTTTGTCGTCGGTATGTTACTTGCCCGAGATTCAATCGTCGGTATCTCAATACCTAGTTCAATCTCGTTACCGGCAAGTATCTTTACTCATTCCGTAATGCATCATCCCGCAACTAACTCATTAGTTACATTGCTTGCAAGGCTTATAGTGATGTGCATTACCGAGAGGGCCCAGAGATACCTCTCTGACAATCGGAGTGACAAATCCTAATCTTGATCTATGCCAACTCAACAAGTACCATCGGAGACACCTGTAGAGCACCTTTATAATCACGCAGTTTCGTTGTGATGTTTGGTAGCACACAAAGTGTTCCTCCGGTATTCGGGAGTTGCATAATCTCATAGTCATAGGAACATGTATAAGTCATGAAGAAAGCAATAGCAATACACTAAACGATCAAATGCTAAGCCAACGGAATGGGTCAAGTCAATCACATCGTTCTCTAATGATGTGATCCATTAACCAAATGACAACTCATGTCTATGGCTAGGTGTTGGGGATCGTAGCAGAAATTTAAAATTTTCTACGCATCACCAAGATCAATCTATGGAGTCATCTAGCAACGAGAGAGAGAAAGAGAGAGGAGTGCATCTACATACCCTTGTAGATCGCGAGCGGAAGCGTTCAAGAGAATGGGGTTGATGGAGTCGTACTCGTCGTGATCCAAATCACCGAAGATCCTAGCGCCGAACGGACTGCACCTCCGCGTTCAACACACGTACGGTTGGGAGAGATGTCTCCTCCTTCTTGATCCAGCAGCACGACGGCGTGGTGGTGGAAGCAGCGGGGATCTCGGCAGGGCTTCGCCAAGCTCAGCGAGAGGGAGAGGTGTTACGGGGGGAGAGGGAGGCGCCAGGGGCTTGGGTGCGCAGCCCTCCCTCCCCCCCCCCCCCTCTATATATAGGGGCCCTGGGGGTGCCGGCCCCCTAGAGATCCAATCTCAAGAGAGGCGGCGGCCAAGGGGGGAACTTGCCCCCCAAGTCAGGTGGGGCGCCCCCCACCCCCAGGGTTTCCAACCCTAGGCGCAGGGGGAGGCCCATGGGGGGCGCACCAGCCCACCAGGGCTGGTTCGCTTCTCACTTCAGCCCATGGGGCCCTCCGGGATAGGTGGCCCCACCCGATGGACCCCCGAGACCCTTCCGGTGGTCCCAGATACACCGTGACCCCGAAACTTTCCCCGTGGTCAAATCGGACTTCCTATATACAAAACTTTACCTCCGGACCATTCCGGAACTCCTCGTGACATCCGGAATCTCATCCGGGACTCCAAACAACTTTCGCGTTACCGCATACTAATATCTCTACAACCCTAGCGTCACCGAACCTTAAGTGTGTAGACCCTACAGGTTCGGGAGACACGCAGACATGACCGAGATAGCTCTCCGGTCAATAACCAACAGCGGGATCTGGATACCCATGTTGGCTCCCACATGTTCCACGATGATCTCATTGGATGAACCACGATGTCGAGGATTCAAGTAATCCCGTATATAATTCTCTTTGTCAATCGGTACGTTACTTGCCCGAGATTCGATCGTCGGTATCCCAATACCTCGTTCAATCTCGTTACCGGCAAGTCACTTTACTGCATCAGTAATGCATGATCCCGTGACCAACCACTTGGTCACATTGAGCTCATTATGATGATGCATTACCGAGTGGGCCTAGAGATACCTCTCCGTCATCACGGAGTGACAAATCGATCTCGATCTGTGCCAACCCAATGCAGACACTTTCGGAGATACCGTAGTGTACCTTTATAGCCACCCGATTCACGTTGTGACGTTTGGTACACCCAAAGCACTCCTATGGTATCCGGGAGTTGCACGATCTCATGGTCTAAGGAAATGATACTTGACATTAGAAAAGCACTAGCGCATTTAACTACACGATCTTGTGCTATGCTTAGGATTGTCTTGTCCATCACATCATTCTCCCAATGATGTGATCCCGTTATCAATGACATCCAATGTCATGGTGGAAACCGTAACCATCCATTGATCAACGAGCTAGTTAACTAGAGGCTCACTAGGGACATGTTGTGGTCTATGTATTCACACATGTATTACGATTTCCGGATAACACAATTATAGCATGAATAATAGACAATTATCATGAACAAGGAAATATAATAATAATCATTTTATTATTGCCTCTAGGGCATATTTCCAATAGTCTCCCACTTGCACTAGAGTCAATAATCTAGTTACATTGTGATGAATCGAACACCCATAGAGTTCTGGTGTTGATCATGTTTTGCTCGCGGAAGAGGTTTAGTCAACGGATCTGCGACATTCATATCCATATGCACTTTGCAAATATCTATGTCTCCATCTTGAACATTTTCACGAATGGAGTTGAAGTGACGCTTGATGTGCCTGGTCTTCTTATGAAACCTGGGCTCCTTGGCAAGGGCAATGGCTCCAGTGTTGTCACAGAAGAGAGTCATCGGCCCCGACGCATTAGGAATAACTCCTAGGTCGGTAATGAACTCCTTCATCCAGATTGCTTCATGTGCTGCCTCCGAGGCTGCCATGTATTCCGCTTCACATGTAGATCCCGCCACGACGCTTTGCTTGAAACTGCACTACCATCGCCCCACCATTCAAAATATACATGTATCCGGTTTGTGACTTAGAGTCATCCAGATCTGTGTCGAAGCTAGCGTCGACGTAACCCTTTACGACGAGCTCTTCATCACCTCCATAAACGAGAAACATATCCTTTGTCCTTTTCAGGTACTTCAAGATATTCTTGACCGCTGTCCGGTGTTCCATGCCGGAATTACTTTGGTACCTTCCCACCAAACTTACGGCAAGGTTTACATCAGGTCTGGTACACAGCATGGCATACATAATAGACCCTATGGCCGATGCATAGGGGATGACACTCATCTTTTCCCTATCTTCTGCCGTGGTCGGGCATTGAGTCGTGCTCAATCTCACACCTTGCAACATGTGCAAGAACCCTTCTTGGACTGATCCGTATTGAACTTCTTCAATATCTTGTCAAGGTACATGCTTTATGAAAGACCAATGAGGCGTCTCGATCTATCTCTATAGATCTTGATGCCTAATATGTAAGCAACTTCTCCAAGGTCCTTCATTGAAAAACACTTATTCAAGTAGGCCTTTATGCTTTCCAAGAGTTCTATATCATTTCCCATCAATAGTATGTCATCCACATATAATATGAGAAATGCTCTGAGCTTCCACTCACTTTCTTGTAAACACAGGCTTCTCCATAAATCACAGAAACCCAAACGCTTTGATCATCTCATCAAAACGAATGTTCCAACTCCGAGATGCTTGCACCAGCCCATAGATCGAGCGTTGGAGCTTGCATACCTTGTGAGCATTCTTAGGATCGACAAAACCTTCCGGCTGCATCATATATAATTCTTCCTTAAGGAAACCATTAAGGAATGCCGTTTTGACATCCATTTGCCATATCTCATAATCATAGAATGCGGAAATTGCTAACATGATTCGGACAGACTTCAGTTTCGCTACGGGTGAGAAGGTCTCATCGTAGTCAACCCCTTGAACTTGTCGATAACCCTTAGCGACAAGCCGAGCCTTATAGATGGTTACATTACCATTCATGTCTGTCTTCTTCTTAAAGATCCATTTATTTTCTATGCCTCGCCGATCATCGGGCCAGTCTGTCAAAGTCCATACTTCGTTTTCATACATGGATCCTGTCTCGGATTTCATGGCTTCAAGCCATTTGTCGGAATCCGGGCCCGCCACCGCTTCTTCATAGTTCGAAGGTTCACCATTGTCTAACAACATGATTTCCGGTGACGGGTTGCCGTACCACTGCAGTGCGGAGCGTGTCCTTGTGGACTCACGGTTCAAGAGTAGCAACTTGATCTCAAGTTTCATGATCATCATCATTAACTTCCTCTCTAGTCTGCGGTGCACCACGTAAACATTTTCTTGAGTTGCGCTACTCTCCGGTTCAAGAGGCAATACTTCATCAAGTTCTACTTTCCTCCCACTTACTTCTTTCGAGAGAAACTCTTTCTCTAGAAAGGATCCGTTCTTGGCAACAAAGATCTTGCCTTCGGATCTGAGGTAGAAGGTATACCCAATAGTTCCCTTAGGGTATCCTATGAAGACGCATTTTTCTGATTTGGGTTCGAGCTTTTCAGCTTGAAGTTTCTTGACATGTCGCATCCCCAAACTTTCAGAAACGACAACTTAGGTTTCTTCCCAAACCACAATTCATATGGTGTCGTCTCAACGGATTTCGACGGAGCCCTATTTAAAGTGAATGTAGCTGTCTCTATAGCATAACCCCAAAATGATAGTGGTAGATCGGTAAGAGACATCATAGATCGCACCATATCCAATAGAGTGCGATTACGACGTTCAGACACACCATTACGCTGAGGTGTTCCAGGCGGCGTGAGTTGTGAAACAATTCCACATTTCCTTAAGTGTGTGCCAAATTCGTGACTCAAATATTCTCCCCCACGATCTGATCGTAAGAACTTGATTTTCCTGTCACGTTGATTCTCAACCTCACTCTGAAATTCCTTGAACTTTTCAAAGGTCTCAGACTTGTGTTTCATCAAGTAGACATACCCATATCTACTTAAGTCATCAGTGAGAGTGAGAACATAACGATAGCCTCCGCGAGCCTCAACGCTCATTGGACCGCACACATCGGTATGTATGATTTCCAATAAGTTGGTTGCTCGCTCCATTGTTCCGAGAAGCGGAGTCTTGGTCATTTTACCCATGAGGCATGGTTCGCACGTGTCAAATGATTCATAATCAAGAGACTCCAAAAGTCCATCTGCATGGAGCTTCTTCATGCGTTTGACACCAATGTGACCAAAGGCGGCGATTGCCACAAGTATGTGGGACTATCATTATCAACCTTACATCTTTTGGTATTCACACTATGAATATGTGTAACATCACGCTCGAGATTCATTAAGAATAAACCATTGACCAGCGGGCATGACCATAAAACATATCTCTCATATAAATAGAACAACCATTATTCTCGGATTTAAATGAGTAGCCATCTCGTATTAAACGAGATCCGGATACAATGTCCATGCTCAAAGCTGGCACTAAATAACAATTATTGAGGTTTAAAACTAATCCTCAGAGGTAAATGTAGAGGTAGCGTGTCGACGGCGATCACATCGACCTTGGAACCATTCCCGACGCGCATCGTCACCTCGTCCTTCGCCAGCCTCCGCTTATTCGTAGCTCCTGCTTTTGAGTTACAAATATGAGCAACGGCACCGTATCAAATACCTGGGAGCTACTACGAGTACTGGTAAGGTACACATCAATTACATGTATATCACATATACCTTTGGAGTTGTCGGACTTCTTGTCCGCTAACTACTTGGGGCAGTTCCGCTTCCAGTGACTGTTTCCCTTGCAATAAAAGCACTCAGTCTCAGTCTTGGGTCCATGCTTTGGCTTCTTCCCGGCAACTGGCTTACCGGGCACGGCAACTCCCTTCCCGTCCTTCTTGAAGTTCTTCTTACCCTTGCCTTTCTTGAACTTAGTGGTTTTATTCACCATCAACACTTGATGTTCCTTTTTGATCTCCACCTCCGCTGATTTCAAAGCATTGAATATACCTCAGAATGGTCCTTTCCATCCCTTCATATTGAAGTTCATCACAAAGCTCTTGTAGCTAGGTGGGAGCGATGAAGGATTCTGTCGACCATCGCATCATCCGGGAGATTAACTCCCGGTGAGATAGGCGGTTGTGCAACCTGAACATTTTGAGTATGTGCTCACGACGTAACTATTCTCCTCCATCTTACAACTGTAGAATTTGTCGGAGACTTCATATCTCTCGACCCGGGCATGAGCTTGGAAAACCATTTTCAGCTCTTGGAACATCTCATATGCTCCATGCTGCTCAAAACGCTTTTGGAGCCCCGGTTCTAAGATGTAAAGCATGCCGCACTGAACCAGGGAGTAATCATCATAACGTCTTGAGTTGCTGGGAAAACGGGTGCTTCACCTAGCGGTGCATCTAGGACATATGCTTTCTTGGCAGCTATGAGGATGATCCTCAAGTTTCGGACCCAGTCCGTATAGTTGCTGCCATCGTCTTTCAGCTTGGTTTTCTCTAGGAACGCATTGAAGTTGAGGGCAACATTAGCGTGGGCCATTTGATCTACAAGACATATTGCAAAGATTTTAGACTAAGTTCATGATAATTAAGTTCATCTAATCAAATTATTTAATGAACTCCCACTCGAACAGACATCCCTCTAGTCATCTAAGTGATACATGATCCGAGTCAACTAGGTGGGTTCGATCATCACGTGAGACGGACTAGTCATCATCAGTGAACATCTTCATGTTGATCGTATCTTCTATACGACTCATGTTCGACCTTTCGGTCTTCCGTGTTCAAGCCATGTGCGTACATGCTAGGCTCGTCAAGTCAACCTAAGTGTATTGCGGTGTAAATCTGGCTTACACCCGTTGTATTCAAACGTTAGAATCTATCACACCCGATCATCACGTGGTGCTTGAAACAACGAACCTTCGCAACGGTGAACAGTTAGGGGGAACACTTTCTTGAAATTATTATGAGGGATCATCTTATTTATGCTACCGTCGTTCTAAGCAAATAAGATACAAAAACATGATAAACATCACATGCAATCAAATAGTGGCATGATATGGCCAATATCATTTTGCTCCTTTTGATCTCCATCTTTGGGGCGCCATGATCCTCATCGTCACCGGCATGACACCATGATCTCCATCATCATGATCTCCATCATTGTGTCTTCATGAAGTTGTCACACCAACGATTACTTCTACTACTATGTCTAACGGTTTAGCAATAAAGTAAAGTAATTACATGGCGTTATTCAATGACACGCAGGTCATACAATAAATAAAGACAACTCCTATGGCTCCTGCCGGTTGTCATACTCATCGACATGCAAGTCGTGATTCCTATTACAAGAACATGATCAATCTCATATATCACATATATTTCATTCATCACATCCTTTTGGCCATATCACATCACAAGGCATATCTGCAAAAACAAGTTAGGCGTCCTCTAATTGTTGTTGCATGTTTTTACGATGGCTGCTATAGGGTTCTAGCAAGAACGTTTCTTACCTACGCCAAAACCACAACGTGATATGCCAATTTCTATTTACCCTTCATAAGGACCCTTTTCATCGAATCTGATCCGACTAAAGTGGGAGAGACAGACACCCGCTAGCCACCTTATGCAACTAGTGCATGTCAGTCGGTGGAACCTGTCTCACGTAAGTGTACGTGTAAGGTTGGTCCGGGCCGCTTCATCCCACGATGCCGCCGAATCAAGATAAGACTAGTAACGGCAAGTAAATTGACAAAATCGACGCCCACAACAACTTGTGTTCTACTCGTGCATAGAAACTACGCATAAACCTGGCTTTAATACCATTGTTGGGGATCGTAGCAGAAATTTAAAATTTTCTACGCATCACCAAGATCAATCTATGGAGTCATCTAGCAACGAGAGAGAGAGGAGTGCATCTACATACCCTTGTAGATCGCGAGTGGAAGCGTTCAAGAGAACGGGGTTGATGGAGTCGTACTCGCCGTGATCCAAATCACCGAAGATCCTATCGCCGAACGGACGGCACCTCCGCGTTCAACACACGTACGGTTGGGAGAGACGTCTCCTCCTTCTTGATCCAGCAAGGGGGAAGGAGAGTTGATGGAGATCCAACAGCACGACGGCGTGGTGGTGGAAGCGTGAGGATCTCGGCAGGCTTCGCCAAGCTCACGAGAGGGAGAGGTGTTACGGGGAGAGGGAGGCGCCAGGGCTTGGGTGCAGCCTCCTCCCCCCCTCTATATATAGGGGCTCAGGCGCCGGCCCCTAGAGATCCAATCTAAAGGGGCGGCGGCCAAGGGGGGAACTTTCCCCCAAGTCGGGGCGCCCCCCCCTGTGGTTTCCAACCCTAGGCGCAGGGAGGCCCATGGGGTGCACCAGCCCACCAGGCCTGGTTCCTTCCCACTTCAGCCCATGGGGCCCTCCGGATAGGTGGCCCCACTGGGTGGACCTCGGGACCCTTCCGGTGGTCCCCAGTACAATACCGGTGACCCCGAAACTTTCCTGGGTCAAACTGGACTTCCTATATACAAATCTTTACCTCCGGACCATTTCGGAACTCCTCGTGACGTCCGGGATCTCATCCGGGACTCCGGACAACTTTCGGGTTACCGCATATTAATATCTCTACAACCCTAGCGTCACTGAACCTTAAGTGTGTAGACCCTACGGGTTCGGCAGACACGCAGACATGACCGAGACAGCTCTCCGGTCAATAACCAACAGCTGGATCTGGATACCCATGTTGTCTCCCACATGTTCCATGATGATCTCATCGAATGAACCATGATGTCGAGGATTCAAGTAATCCCGTATACAATTCCCTTTGTCAATCGGTACGTTACTTGCCCGAGATTCGATCGTCGGTATCCCAATACCTCGTTCAATCTCGTTACCGGCAAGTCACTTTACTCGTACCGTAATGCATGATCCCGTGACCAACCACTTGGTCACATTGAGCTCATTATGATGGTGCATTACCGAGTGGGCCCAGAGATACCTCTCCGTCATACGGAGTGACAAATCCAGCCTCGATCTGTGCCAACCCAATGACACTTTCGGAGATACCTGTAGTGTACCTTTATAGCCACCCGATTCGTTGTGACGTTTGGTACACCCAAAGCACTCCTACGGTATCCGGGAGTTGCGCGATCTCATGGTCTAAGGAAATGATACTTGACATTAGAAAAGCTCTAGCGCATTTAACTACACGATCTTGTGCTATGCTTAGGATTGGGTCTTGTCCATCACATCATTCTCCCAATGATGTGATCACGTTATCAATGACATCCAATGTCATGGTCAGGAAACCGTAACCATCTATTGATCAACGAGCTAGTTAACTAGAGGCTCACTAGGGACATGTTGTGGTCTATGTATTCACACATGTATTACGATTTCCGGATAACACAATTATAGCATGAACAATAGACAATTATCATGAACAAGGAAATATAATAATAATCATTTTATTATTGCCTCTAGGGCATATTTCCAACACTAGGAAACTTAACCATCTTTGATTCAACGAGCTAGTCAAGTAGAGGCATACTAGTGACACTCTGTTTGTCTATGTATCCACACATGTACTAAGTTTCCTGTTAATAAATTCTAGCATGAATAATAAACATTTATCATGATATAAGGAAATATAAATAATAACTTTATTATTGCCTCTAGGGCATATTTCCTTCAGATTCTTCCTCCGATGGAAATGCCGAAGAAGATTCAGATGACCCAGAAAGTCTCAGCAAAGATCTCGCACTGATCACGAAAAGATCAACGCTTCCACAAGAAGAGCCAGTTCCAGAAAAGAAGTTCAAGCAACTCTGGGGGTTCAAAACCTTCATCAAAACCTGCTGGAGAATACACCTACTTCAAGTGCAGACAGCCTGGACACTTCATTTCGGACTGCCCTCTCTGGGAAGCTGAAATCCGTGCTAGTGGAAGATATGACTCAGGCAACTATCGAGGCAAAAGCAAGAGCAAGAACTACGACTCCGATGAAGAAAGGAAAACAAAGAAATTCTTCAAGAAGAAGGACAACTCCACTTCAAAATCTTCGTCAGGATCTTCATCGAGGAACCCCTCTAAGTCCTCCTCCAACCTCAAGAATACTTCTCGCAAGGCCAAGGCGTACATCGGCAAGGAGATGGATTATGAAGAAGAAGAATCATCTGCCTCCGAAGAAGCTGATGAATCCGATGAGGATTCCGACTCGGGCATGGCTGACATAGCATGCGCCTCCACTCCTGCGACAAAATTCTTCGGGAACCCGCTAAGCGACGATGAATCTCCTGCCTACTGCTACATGGCCATGGCCTCGAAAGAAAAGGTATCCTCCAAACATCACGAGGTTCACTCCAGTGGCCAATAAGTTGATCAAAGTTGCCAATATTCAACAAAACTCTCTTGAGAAAATTGAGACAGCCCTCAGGAAATCTGAAGGGTTGTTGGTTGAGGAGATGGAGAAAAATCAGTTGTTGACCGAAGAGTATTCCACTCTCAAGTCACAAATGGATGAACTATCAACTCGTCATGATTTTCTCTCAGCTGACCATGAAAGATTGACCTATGATTACCTAAAAAGGAAACAGGAAATCGAGGGAGAGAGGCTCATGAGGATTTGATCGGAAAAAATTCTCTTCTCACCCAACAACTTAAGGATAAACTTGAAGTGTTTAAGCCACCATGTTTAAAATGCCTTGAACGAACAAATGCAGAATCAAATGCCGATAATGGATAGTGGATGCACTAGTCATATGACCGGAGATAAGTCGTCGTTTGTCGACCCCAACTTAACTGCCTCTCCTCTGAAGTATATTACTTTTAGCGACAACAACAAAGGGAAGGTAATTGGGCTAGGTAAAATTGCTATATCCAAGGACAAATCCATTGATGATGTTTTACTTGTTCAATCTCTTGAATTCAATCTTATGTCAGTTGGCAAGCTTGCTAGTTCTATTATCAATATCCAAATGCATTGTCTTCATGGCCTTTGACAATTCCTTCGTCTTTGAGGGAATTAGAAAGGGTGATCTATATATTGTGGATATCTCTAAGGGTCCCTCAGTCCTTCTCCAGACGTTAACCGTCACAGATCCGTCGGCATCAGGAGCTGGTCCTTGTATATCTGGACCCCTTCCTCCGTTGTTGTGGAGGGAAACCACTTCCCCATGGACTTGGGGGTAGCCCGCACCGATTTCTCGCCACCTTCCCTCGCTCCTTGTCCTGGCCATCAGCAGTGGAGAAAATGGGGTCGGCGAGGCTTGCGGTGAAGAAACAAAGACGGTACGTTCGCAGCATGCTATAGAATGAAGAATGTCCAAGACGTTGTGTGTCGTGAATATCGATGAACTTATTTCTTCTCCGGGAAAGAAATGTTGTGATCTTTAAGAATCATGGTTTGCGTTTTGGCTGCAAATTTCCCATGAACATTGGTTGTATCTCTATTTCTAGCTAATATATTCACTCTTTCCCTTAAAAAAGCAAAAGGAAACGCAAGTCGAAGGGAGTTATAAAAAGGAACGACGCAGAAAAAGTAGCACCGATGATCATTGCTTAGTGCTGAAAATAATGCAAACGAGAGCAACACAGGACCTACAAAGCATGTACCGTCGATTTGCACCATCGTCGGGGTCAATACCCAACTTATGTTTGTTTGTTTTCTTTTTAGAAGATCACCACATATGTTTGTTTGTTTTCTTTTTAGAAGACACCACATATGTTTGTTTGTTTTCTTTTTAGAAGATCGCCACATATATGTTTGTTTGTCTTCTTTTTAAGATCACCACATATGTTAGTCAACGCTTGAGAGCCATACATTCCTCTCGATTATGTAGGGCTGCTGACTGATCTACAGCCATACATACCATCTCGTCTGTGTGGCGCTGCCGACTGATTACAGCCATAAATTCCATCTCGCTTATGTGGCACTGCCGTGTTAGTTTTGTACAACGCTACCGCGTCCATACATTCGCATGCCCCACCGTCTCGAAGAAGAAAATCCATGCAGATCATACGTCTACCAAACTAAAGTTGCGCATGCCAAAGCACTCCACAGATGAGAAGGCAAGAGCTCCAATGTGAACATTAGCATAACAATCCGATAGAAAACACACAATTAAATATCAGCCCAGCTACGGCCGCAAATTCTAGTGCTGCTATTAGCATCACAGCTTACAACAAGGCCTGTTCCGGACACACGAGGAAACAAGAATTGGTAGTGTGGCATTGTTCTGCATCAGCCAACAGCAGCCATTTTCTAGTCAACAGTCTCATCGTCCTTGTCAGTTGTCTGCGGGCCGGTGGATGACGGGGAGTAGCCCGGTGCAGTCGGGGAGTAGCTTGCGCTGGGGCTGCACGCTCAAAATCGCAACTGTCAGAAGAGCTAATTGCATGCTTTCATCGCGGGCATATGAGATAGACCTCACGCATTTACCTGTAGTTTGGAGATGTCGGGCTGTAATCTGGGCTAGGTCCTCCAGAGGTAGTGTGCGGGCTGCAACACTCACGCAAAATGTTAGGAAACCCATGTGTTGTCACAGCAACAACGTTTTAAGTTAAAAACTATGGTGATTATCAACAGAAATGCGCTCACCTTGTCAGGCTGTATGACGGGCTTGGTTGCGCATATGACGGTGAGGTGGGCGAGTAGGTCGGTGAGGTCGGGCTGGAGAAACGAAACAGACATGTAATGTAATCAAAATAAAGCATAGACATACATGGAACACAACACCAAAAGAACGGCCAAAGCTATCAACAGAATACCTGTAGTTCGGAGAAGTCTGACTGTACGGGCTCATCATCCTTGGGCTGCTTGGAGAATAAGCATGTGAAGGACTGTACTTGGCCGAAGAAGGATTGTAGCTCGGTGAAGTGGGGCTGTAGTTCGGTGAAGTAGGGCTGTAGCTCGGTGACGTTGGGCTATAGCCAGGCGATGTAGGGCTGTATGCAGGCGATGTAGGGCTGTATGAGGGCGAGGTAGGGCTGTATGAGGGGGATGTCGGGCTGTATGAGGCGGCGTGGGGCTGTATGAGGGTGATGTCGGGCTGTATGATGGCGATGTCGGGCTGTACGAGGGAGAAGTAGGGCTGTATGATGGCGACGTTGGGCTGTAAGATGGCGACGTCGGGCTGTATGCAGGAGATGTCGGGCTGTATGCTGGCGAGGTCGGACTATAAACCGGTGATGTTGGACTATAGCTCGGCGATGTGGGGCTGTAGCTTGGTGACGTGGGGCTGTAGCTCGGAGATGTGGGGCTGTAGCTAGGAGATGTGGGGCTGTAGCTCGGGGATGTTGGCGAGTATGATGGACTTGTCGGAGAGTATGATGGACTGGTCGGGCTGTAGGAAGGAGAGCCAGGCGTATATGATGGAGAGGTGGGACTGTAGCTGGGCGATGCAGGGCTGTATGATGGAGAGGTGGGACTGTAACCATGTCCTGGCCCTGGGCTGAACACTGGAGAAGATGGACTGTAACCGCCTCCAGAGGATGGGCTGTAGTTTGACGGGACGGGTGAGAATGCCATGCCCCCAACATATGGTGAGAACTGAGCATCTGTAATTGGGGAAGCCCTGAAATTTGGACTCAGCATTGGTGACATCATTCCTCCATCACGGTACGGTGTCGCGGACATGGGTGAACGCGCTGGTGTCATGCCATAGTCCAGACCTTCAACATAGCTTGGGAGTTGAAGCTCAATGGCCTGCTGCAGCATCTGGTCATTCAGATACAATCCACAGCCTCCTGTACCAATAGGAGCAAGCTGGCCAAGCATAATGTTCTCAGTCACACCTCTCAGGTAATCAGATTCCGCATATACAGCAGCATCAAGTAAGATATCCACTGTTTCTTCAAAAGAACATCTCATGAGGGGCCCTGTGTCATTACGATTTATACCATGCCTAGTAATAGCCATCAGATGACCTCTGTATGTCATCGTATCACAGAGAATGGCCAGATGCCTGTAGTTCACATAAGACCCATCAAAAGATATAACCACCCTCAGCTCATCCAAGAGAGACCTGCGGACAGCCTCAATCCCAAGAACCTCAATCACTTCAATCAAATGGTTACTTGTTGTCCTTGTAGAATCAACATCCTCATGACACATCACGGCCAAGAGGTTTACACCTTCTGTATCAAGCATCCACTCGTTATCTGGTTTGAAACCCTCACTTTCATCAAATTTATTGACCTTCCCGTATTTGATGAAGACCTTGTTAATATCTGGAATGCCTCGAAGGGCCATCTCAGTCAACATGTTACCCTCAATCTTCTTGAGGAAGACGTCATCCTCAGCAGATTCATCCTGTATTTCTCCTTTTGGAGCTTCGTCATTTGTAATGCGGACACGAAGGATGAGCTTATCTGCATTATCATCATTGAATATGCATGACAAGTCATCATCAAATTCATGATTGATCTTCTCTGCAATATCAGCCATGCTCAATTTCTTATCAACCATCATCTCACGGTTCAGCTCAATACGCAGCAGCCAAGGAGAGATCTTATCCGGGTCAATATCCTCATCAGGCATTTCATAATATGACCTGACAAATTCCACATCCTCTTCAATGATGGTTCCTAGAGGATCAGGATCATACCATATCTCAGTGGCATGGGTCACACTACGCAGTGTAGTGTACTCCAAGGCACACTGCACATTCTTAGCCAATTCTTTTTTCTTGCTCACCTCAGGCTTTAAGAAAACAGACAGAGATGGAGTCTTTATCTTCTTGGCGACGTTAATGATCTCTCTTAACCTGGGAACTCCAAGGGTAACATTCTTAGCACTAACACCAGCATAATGGAAAGTATTCAGTGTCATCTGAGTTGCCGGTTCTCCAATGGACTGTGCAGCCACACATCCAATCATTTCACCAGGAGCTACCAAAGACTGGAGGAATCTCGACTCAATCTCACCAATGACCCATTCAAGGATTCCTTTGTAAGCCTGTATTCTTTCAAGACCCTCTTGCTAGCAAATGTGCTTTCTGAAGCAGGATATTGAAGAACAAAGTAGCGTTCTTCTGAGCCTCGATGCTCATGGCATCGTCACCAGGGACAACCTTAAGTCTTTCTTGCAGCTTATCTATTGCTTCCACAATTTCCATTGGGTGCATGTCAGAAGGTCTTCTTAAATCAATCTTGAAAGTCTTCTGAGCATTCCAGATAAGCCGCTTGAGGTTGACAGGCATAGGCCATGTATTGTCGCCAGTTGTAGTAATTTCAGTCCCAAGCTGTAATCTGTCAGCTTCTAATTTCTGAACCTCTGCCTCAAACACATTTCTGAATTCACGAATGGTCTTCAAATCATCAACATGGTCAGGCAACATGTAAGTAGGCCTCCAGTTCTCATCATCGAGTTCATAACGAAATACATTATCAAACTCGGCCTTTTTCATCTTCAGGGAGTCCAATTTCTGTGATTCAATCCAAACAGCATCCATGCCATCCTCTCCATACAAGAATTGAATAACATCACCCAGCGAATTTCGCACAGTACCATCATATTTCACCATAATGTCCTCCATAGCCTTCACAAGCCTCCGCTGAATATATCCCGTCTCGGAGGTTTTCACAGCAGTATCAATCAAACCTTCTCTACCACCCATAGCATGGAAAAAAAATTCTTGTGGTGTCAGACCTCGAAGGTAAGAATTCTCAACAAACCCACGACTTTCGGGGCCGTAGTCATCTTTCGTGAAGTGGGGCAATGTACGATCAACAAAACCAAATGGAATCCGCTTGCCCTCAACATTCTGCTGTCCGACACAAGCAGTCATTTGCGAAATATTAATGAAACTGCCTTTTGAGCCTGCAGTGACCATAGCTTTCAAATTGTTGCTCTCAGACAAACTCTTCTGAGCACTACTCCCAGCATCATCACGAGCCTTGTTAAGAACCTAGCATGGAAAACGGATATGTCAAAACAAATCTACCAAAAAAACTGATGGCTTACTCCTTCGCAAATGGAAGGATCAAAGTCTCCCAAAAAAAAGCTGACGGCTTACTCCTTCCCAGATGAAAGAACAAAACAAGAGCATTCAGCAGTACCTGATTTACTCGGTTTTCGAATGATTCCATCATGGTGCGTCCTGGCTCAGGTTCCAAGTTCTTCTCTTGTGCTTGCTTAATAAGCTCCTTCACCTCATTCTTAGCTGTTCCAATTGTCTCGTTAATCTTCTCCATAGTAGCAGCATCTGCAATTGTATCTCCAATACCAATACTGAAACCGTTTTGCAGAAGCCAGTAGTTGACCAGCCACTGTGTATGACCCAAGAACTTCCGTGCAGCATCTGGCCCTACCTCTTCCCTGCAAACAGTTAAACCAACCAAAATTATTCAGCACAGAACATGTGTACCAAAAACTGCAATGAAACGTTTATAACTTACCAAATAACATGAATAAGACTTCCAGTTGACGTCCCAAGTGTTTTTTTGCAAAGTGTACCAGACAGAAGCTCTCCCTTCTCTATCCTGACCATAGTATCTCCTGGAGTAATAAATCCACTTTCTGTTTCAGCATGCCAGGCTGAAAATCTTATTAAATTGATTAGCTTGGGAATAATCAAGTTGAAAACTTGTTTGCCAGTCCAAATCGGCCTTGGTCTCAAAATGGCAGGTGCAGGGACCTTCCCATCAAAATCTTCCCACCACATTAGGATGTTCATAAATACATCCTGGGAGAAATTTCAGAACATTAAGCTACAAAAACTACAAACAATAATATTAGGTGTTTAAGGAGAGTTCGTTAACCTTTTCAATAAGAGTGTCCCTTTTGGTTATTTTTCGACACCCAAGAAGTGTGTCCTGGACAATACCCATAACAGGTCTATTCGCTTGAGGCGAGACAATGCATTTTGGCACCATCATCAACTCTAAAACTTCAGCTCTTGTCTCAAATGACTGAGGAACATGCATATTCATTTCATCTCCATCAAAATCTGCATTGTATGGTGATGTGACAGACAGGTTCAGGCGGAAAGTTGAGTACGGCATAATTTTAATACGATGCCCCATGATAGACATTTTATGAAGACTTGGTTGCCGGTTGAAAAGAACAAAATCTCCATCATTGAGATGTCTTTCCACCTGAGAAGTCAAGCACAAAACAGGTGAGCCAAACCAAAAGGCAATTTTGTTATGTCACCATTAAAACGGTAGATGCTGCAACGATGTCAGCACTAACCTTGTAACCCAGCTCCAAATGCTGGTCACTACTTTTCTTCACATAGCGAAGATCCAGCCTCTGACCATCTTCCCTGATGATGTACTTTGCACCTGTCTTACCTGGGGGTGGGTGAGGCCCATATTCTACTAGCTCTTTCAACCTGGAATGATCAGATTTAGACATAACTTCTCACATATCAATGCAAGAACAGTGATTACATAATATGCCTTAATAACAGAAAATTAATTTACCTCTCTATGTTATATGGAGTGACAGTTTCTGGGTATGTCAGATTCAAAGCTATACTCCATGGCACCCCCAATTGATCAATGTTGATATTCGGATCTGGTGTGATGACAGTACGAGCTGAGAAATCAACACGCTTCCCCATTAAGTTTCCTCTAATCCGGCCTTCTTTTGCTTTCAGCCTGCTGCATATTGACTTAATAGGCCTTCCAGAACGCTGAGTGGCCTGGATATTTCCACAACAGATAATGAGAATAACTTATCTATTAGTGATTAATATGGGGAGTGCACTTATAGACTACTCACCCTTGGTTGTCCAGGAAGATCATTGTCGAAGTACGTTGCAATGTGAAACTGCAACAACTGAGCAAACTCAGTTATAATGTGAGCTGGGGCTCCATTTCTCTCTTGCCTCCTCAAATTCTCATTATGTCGAATTATCATAGCTAATTGATGAGTCAAATCATCCTGTAGAAACAGAAGAAAAAGCAAGATAAACAGTGAGTGGAAGGGTGAGACCTGTGAAGCAACCATTGGATCCATTCATAATAATTTTAGTAGTACTGGGCTAACCTCACTTCTGGAGGAAGTATCCATCATAACAGATGGTCTGACAGGCGGTGGAGGAATTGGAAGGACTTGTAGTATCATCCAATCAGGACGAGCATACTTAGGGTTCAGGCCCAACAGAAGACAGTCCTCATCACTTATACGCTTGAGAACATTAAGGACCTGCCCCAATAAACCATGATGTGAGCCATGTGATTAACTGAAAATTCTTAGAACCTACTGAATTGAGTAAGGATAATGTAAAATACCCTCTCAGCAGAGAGAATTTGCTTTCGCTCCACTGGTTCAGGGAGTTGATCTTGATCATCACTTTTCTTCTTTGTTGCTTTAAATTCTGCAACCATCTTCATACCATCAACTGTGATATTTGGCTGCTGAGCACCACAACCACCTCTTTTCTTCACTGGCTCATCAGCATCCTGCTGATCTTGAACCTCAAGTTCATCACCCCGGCACAAATCTTTTTGCTCTTGCAAGCATCATATATTCTTCTTAATCTATTTTTTGGGTTCCTGATTTTCAGAGCCTGCTTGAACTTGGTATCCTCCTGCAAGACATCACTGATAAATAACATGCCAAGATCAAGGCACACAAAAATAAATGGTCCACGCTATGATACTGTTTAGTACTCCCTCCGTTCACAAATATAAGATGTTCTAACTTTTTTGTGAATCTGATGTATATAGACAGATTTTAGTGTGTTTGTTCACTCATCTCAGTCCGTATGTAGTCCATATTGAAATATCCAAAACATATTATATTTGTGAACGGAGGGAGTAGCTAACATGCAAGAACAACCTTTCTCAGAATTCATGAGAAAACTCCAAAGTTATTTGTAATTAGGTTCCATGGTTCTGGTTATTTTACCAAAGACAATAATTAATAAAATAGGCATTGCTACAGGGACACATCATCATTGCAGTTTTCTTTTGTCTGATGCAGTTCTACCAATGGCAGGCTCTATTGAAATTTCACAAAGATAATCTTGGCTTCCAATGTTTGAGTTCCAGGTCCATAACAAACATGCAAGAAGTCTAAATCAATTGCATGTACAGGTTCATTGCACCCGACCAAAAAGATTCGATGGAGTTGAACAGATGCAAAATTGGACAAACATAAGTGAGAATTACGATTGTCATGATTTCAGTTTAGCTTGTCTTGCACATCAGGGACTCCTTTCAGTTTATCTTAGATATGCACCAAACAACAACCTAGTAAAATGCACATGTCGTAAAAGGAAACCAGACGAACAGAGGGGTCATGTACCTCATCCGCCAGGATCTTGGAACAGTTGAAGCACACACAGCGCATTATGGAGAGTACAGTCTTGATGAAGCCGATGTGGAACATTGGCTTTGCAAGCTCAAGGTGGCCAAAGTGACCC
Source organism: Aegilops bicornis (assembly GCA_021605145.1). NCBI lineage: Eukaryota > Viridiplantae > Streptophyta > Magnoliopsida > Poales > Poaceae > Aegilops > Aegilops bicornis. The sequence continues at coordinate 502,712,652 of CM038675.1, forward strand.
GGGCACTCAGCCATCCCAGCCATACATGTATCACACTTGATCTTCCGGTCAATGGTGCCCAAACGAGGGTCACTCAAACCCCCAGGCTTTGCCTTCCCCCTCTCCATAGTCTCTGCATGCTCTATCACCACCACTGACATTTGTCTCTATAAAAATAGCAAAGCAACACAAAATTTATCAAATTCAATCCTACACATTTCTTTGGCACTCCATATGGACCAGTTCAGGAGGCACTCCTCAGACCATCATTACAATGGTCGATGGTCATTTGAACCAAACAAATCATACTATTAAACCCTCTCAAATCCATCTTATTAGATATATTCTGCAAATCTATAGTATAAGACCAGCAAACAGATGTGTGTAGCCTTATTCAAACTTGTATTGAACATGACCCAATCGAAAGCACGGTAAAATCTTGTGTGATAATAAACAAACAGTGCAAACTGCTAAGCACAACCAAACTGCCAAATTCATAGTAAATACAAATACCACACAAGTAATAAGAACATTTGCCTTTTGTTAGATCTGTTAAAACTTTGATGTACATGTAATACAAGTGCGAAGTTCAACTCGATGTCTCAACCAAATATCCCACTTGAATAGTATTACACGGAGTACAACTTGTAGCTCAAACCGAACTAGAGACTTACAACCAAGCATTTTGCTCAAAGTTTAACTAGTTTCCCAAGTTAGCAAAACACCGACTCAACCAAACAACACTCATACATATATATATTGTTCAGTGTGTCAGAACCTTTGGTAAGTTACAATGGACCAGCTTCAACATATATTTGTCAAATCAAACTCGGCCAATTCGCTACCCAAGAAGCAGCACAGCTTGAAGCTAACAACCAACAACCTGGTGACAGTTCATCCAAAGTTCGAAGCTAGCCAAGCCCAGTCAAACCAGTACGAGTTCCCACTCCACGCAGAGAAACGAAACAGAGGCGGCGGTGGTGGTGGGGGAGGCGAGGTATTACGATTTCATCCGGGCTGAGGATGCCGAACTGCACGAGCTTCACCTTGGCCACCTCGGCCGGGGAGTACGGGAACCTCGCGTCCATTTCACCCCCACGGCGGCGCCGCCGCCACCTAGGGTTTGGGTCTCAGATCCCGCCGCCCGCCGCGAGCGCGCCGCCGCCCGAAGCTTGGGCCGTACGGCCGGTCGCTGTCTGGAGCACGCTAAATTTTTTGTCGGCTAAAATCGAGATCGAGTGGGATCGATCCGACCGGTCCTCGCCTCCTCCGCGAGAGGGGAGGGGAAAGGGGATCGGGAGAGAGTGCGTCTGAGAAAGAGGAGAACTGGGTGAGGGTGGGGCTATACTTATAGACCTATCCTGCGCCGGACGGGCTATAGTGAGCCGGTGGGCGCGTGGACCCGTGGAGGCGGTGTATGGATTCAACCCAGAGTAGGAAACGCGGTGTAGGTGGACCGGGTGCGGGGAGGGAGGAAACAAAGGGAGACACGGTGAACCTGCTATGGATGCGTGGTAGACGGTGGAGATGAGAGTTTTGGGTGGGGTTCGGCGTCGCGTCAATGCGGAACGGTCGAGAGCCTGTGACTGGTCGTCGACTCGTCGATTGTCGTGGCTTTGCTACTCTAGGCTATACGTTTCCATCGTTATGATAGAGTCGAGGTCGGCGATAGATCCTTTTGTGTTTCTAATATCTTTTATTTCTCCAGAAAGTATGTATAAACATTTTTTTAAAGTATGTATATGTATAAACTCTGTTCAAAATGAATGTTACTTCAATTTTACATGCAAACTGATGTGGAAGATTATGATTAGTAACAAAGGATGAAGGGATCCAGCCCAGTTGAATTTAGGGGGAGCATTCTTGATTCAATCACCTATATCTAGCGTCCCGTGCCGCTTCAATGATGTGTCCATTACATCACCGATAAATTAAAAACATCATTAATTGTATTATTTGTACTAAATGGTTTTGGAAACAACATTAAAAACACCGCAATTACATTAATTGTATTTAATTAGTCTTGGGAACAACATTAAGTGCACAAATAACTGCATTAATTGTAATTAGTCCTGGGAACAACATTAACCGCACAAATAATTTTCGTAGTGGCCTACTTTGATTGTTTTTTTTTCACACAATGTATGAGGCCAATTCTACGAAAAAGAAGGGCGGGGGAAATTGTTTATGCACCAATGAGATGTTGTTTGTGTTACATACTTCATGAGTGTCAAAAGCCTCGCCTAACAACAATACACAGTCAAGCCACCCAATCGGTGGTGCATACGGAGGTAGCGAACATATGCACTTTTATGCCCATGACTAGATATGATGAAGGCTTACCACTGAATTAAGTGGGAATATTCAAAGGTGAGCATGCATAAAAATTTGTTTCCAATGGTCGAGAGCCTGTGAGTGGTCGTGGACTCGTCGAATGTCGTGGTTTTGCTATTCTGGGCTATACGTTCCCATCGTTATGATAGAGCCGAGGTCAGCGATAGATCCTTCTGAGTTTCGAATATCTTTTGTTTCTCCAGAAAGTATGTATAAATATTTTTTTAAGTATGTATAAACTCTGTTCAAAATGAAGGTTACTTAATTTTTTACATGCAAACTGATGTGGAGATTATGATTGGTAATAGGGGATGAAGGGATCCACCTCAGTGGAATTTAGGGGGAGCATTCTTGATTCAATCACTTATATCTAACGTCCTGCGCCGCTCAATGATGCTTTGTGGAAAACTAAAACTAAGTTTTTGACTCATTCTTTTGCAAAATCCTCTGTATTTTATGATGCTCATCTACTCTATCTCATTTATATCCATTCATGTGGTGCATTGTCAATGTTTGCAATATGTCCGATCAAAGTGACAGCCGGAGCAGGGGAAGAGGAGCAGTTCACATGAGTGAGGGCACTAGTCCCTCTAGCGGCTATGATGATGGCGGCAGGAGCACCAAGCAACCTACCCAAAGTCGCCACCGGGGCGGAAAGAAGAGAACCTCAGAATCTGAGGATGAAGACTATGTGGCTGTTGAGGATGAGGCCACTTCTAAGAAGAAGGTGCTCAAGAAAGAATATGGCTCAGCTGCAGCCACTAAGTCTGGTATGAAGACCAAAACACCTGCCAAAAAGATTCCCATGTCTAAAGCCAGAGCCTCCACTCAAGCATCTTTGGAAGCTGAACCCAAAGAGGCTGCTGCAGAAGGAAAGAAGAGGAAGGAAAGGGTCAAGAAGACCATGGCCAGGGTTGTTGGAAAGCCTTCCATGATGGAAGAGGAGGAGGAAGAAGAGATTGCTGCACCAGCACCCAAAGCTCAGAAGCTTATGGGTGATGCCATCAGGTCAGGGGCTGCTTCATCAAAGCCCAAAGTAGCACCCAAGACTGCACCCAAGAGGAGCGCCAGGAACATTCCAGCTGCAGAAAAGAACAAGGCCCCAGTGCCCGAAACTGTTGCTGAAGAAGAAGATGATGAGGAACATGTCTTGAGAAAATTGAAGCCTAAAATTCCAGATCATAATGATGCTCATCCTGTAGCTGAGAACATGAAGCTGAGGAGGGATGCATGACTCAAACAGTGGAGATTGACTGATCCTTATGCGGTCAGGAGGAGAACTGTTGTAGACTACAGGTTCCACACAAAGGAACAACAGGATTTCTATGAGACAGTCTTCTTTGGACAAGAAGCCAATAGTGCGTGACATGAGATGGGTGAACTGAATACATCAAGGAGAATGAAGAACACTATCCTGGTGTGTATGATGACCTTGATTGCTTGTTGAGTGGCAGACTTTGTTGGGCGAAGCTCACAAAGTGGGATGATGAGCTAATAATGCAATTCTACTCCACAAAGACACTTCTATCCAGATGGCGAGGATAGTATGGATGTCTGAAGGTACTAGGTACCAATCATCAATTGAAGAATGGGCTAATCTGATCAATGCACCTAAGGAGGAATTGGATGACTTGGATGTCTATGCCAAGAAGAAGATGGATCACAACACTATGGCACATATGTACAAGGAGATCCCAGATGCTGCTATTGAATCACACAAGTTTGGATCAAGACATTACCTTACATCAGACTGCCAACCATCAAGCTGGATCCTCAGGCACACTCTCTTTCCCAAGTCGGTGATCACAACATGATCGTGAGGCCATGCAATAAATCTGCTACACTTATTTGATGTGCCACAAAAATTCAAGGTCATGAGTCTTATAGTTGAAACTATCAAGAGGACATTCTTGACCAAAAGAGAAGTTGTGGGTATGCCCCACAGATCCGTGAGCTGATTAACTCCAAGATGGGCACTGGCACATACTTGTTGGACAAGGATCACATGCCTATCTATCCAGATTTTGAAGACAACCAAGTGGTTATGGATGAAGATGAACCATCTTCTGTGCAAGCGCAAGCAACGAAGGAGAAGGCAAGGACTGAGAAGGCTACCAAGATGCCAACAATGGAAGAGGCATCTCAGTACTTCTTGAAGAGCAAACAGGATCAGCTTGGCTACTTGATTGCATCCACTCTGAGGATTGAGAAGGGGTTGGCCACCTTGACTCAAAACCAGGAGAGCCTGGAAAGGATCATGGAGCAGAAGTTCTATGACATGGATGTGAAGGTCACTGAGATCCAGTCCGTTGTTGAGCAACTCCGGGATGATATGTAGGAGAGGAAGGGCAAGACAACCACTAAGGCATTTGCCAGAGTGCCTAGAGCTCACAGGTCAGCTGTTGTGCCAGTGACAGACACCAGAGCCACTTCATCTGCACTACCATGCCTTCAAAGTGCCACCAGCTCCAAAGCACCTACTCCACCAGCTCCATCCACATCTACTGAAGTCTTCGTCCAAGGAGCCATCTCTACACCACCACCTGAAGATCAAGCCTGAGAGACGATTTAGTGCTATGCATTTTCTATGAACTTTTTGGTAACTTGTTGCCAAAGGGGGACAAGAATGTATAGATCATAGGCTTCGAGAGAGAGAGCATTGCCTTTTATTCTCTCTTCCTTTGGTGGTTGAACTTTATTTGCTTGATTGAGATACTTTCTGTCTGTGTGATACTTGGATGATCATGTGTTTTATCATATGCTACATTAATGCTTGTTGGATGACATTATCCTTTTATCTCTATATGATCATTCACTTTGCTTGGTGATGAGTGCATGTATTCTATTGTTATCATTTTGAGCGCTCCACCAAGATGTATGTGACATGGAAGAGTAACCCATGAGCCTAAATCTTTGTGCATTTGTAGTCCAAAGCAAATCTTAAACCATGCACAAATTTAGGGGGAGCTCTTGCTTATCACATACTTCTCAAAGCGACAATGTTTTTCACTCTTATTATCATTTGTCGAAGCTTTGACCTATATGTTGTCATCAATTACCAAAAAGGGGGGGATTGAAAGTGCAACTATCCCTAGGTGGTTTTGGTAATTCCTAACAACATATAGCTCATTGAGCTAACATTATTCCAAGATAAATATTTCAGGAAAAGCTCAATGAATGGCATGGCATGGATGAGAAAAGTGGACCCCTCAAAATACTAAGGATAAAAGGATTGGCTCAAGCTCAAAGTTCAAGACTCTACATTTTATATTTTAGTGATCCAAGATCACATTGAGTCTATAGGAAAAGCCAATACTATCAAGGAGGGATGAGGTGTTGCTTAATGAGGTTCTTGCTTCATAGTGCTTAGTGATATGCTCCAAAACCCTCAACTACTTTCCCACATCCACATATGACCTAAACCAAAAGTCAAACTCGGCCCCACCGATTCTTTCTATCCGGCGCCATCGAGTTCAGATGTCATAGCCACTGCCACAAATCCTAGGCAAATCGGTCTCACCGATAGGGATCTCGGTCTCACCGAGATGGGATTGTAATCTCTCTGTTTCTCTTCGTAACGTTTCGGTACCACCGAGATGAGCGATCGGTCCCATCGAGTTTGCAATGTAAACTTTCTGTTTCCTTTTCGTAACATTTCGGTCCCAGCGAAATGAGCAAACCGGTCCCACCGAGTTTGCCTAACCAACTCTCTGGTTAACTTATTACCAAAATCGGTCCCACCGAGTTTGTGTAATCGGTCTCACCGAGATTACGTTATGCCCTAACACTAACCATATCTGTCCTACCGAGTTGCATGTCGGTCCCACCAAAAATCCTAACGGTCACTAGATCTGCTGAATCGGTTCGACCGAGTTTAACAATTCGGTCCCACCGAGTTTGGTAAGTTGTGTGTAACGGTTAGTTTTTGTGTGGAGGCTATATATACCCCTCCACCCACTCTTCATGCGTGGAGAGAGCCATCAGAACGAACCTACACTTCCAATACACATTTTCTGAGAGAGAACCACCTACCCTTGTGTTGAGGCCAAGATATTCCATTCCTACCATATGAATCTTGATCTTTAGCCTTCCCCAAGTTGCTTTCCACTCAAATCTTCTTTCCACCAAATCCAAATCCTGTGAGAGAGAGTTGAGTGTTGGGGAGACTATGATTTGAAGCACAAGAGCAAGGAGTTCATCATCAACACACCATTTGTTACTTCTTGGAGAGTGGTGTCTCCTAGATTGGCTAGGTGTCACTTGGGAGCCTCTGACAAGATTGTGGAGTTGAACCAAGGAGTTTGTAAGGGCAAGGAGATCGCCTACTTCGTGAAGATCTACCGCTAGTGAGGCAAGTCCTTCGTGGGCGACGGCCATGGTGGGACAGACAAGGTTGCTTCTTTGTGGACCCTTCGTGGGTGGAGCCTCCGTGGACTCAGCATAATCGTTACCCTTCGTGGGTTGAAGTCTCCATCAACGTGGATGTACGATAGCACCACCTATTGGAACCACGACAAAAACATCCGTGTCTCCAATTGCGTTTGAATCCTCCAAACCCTTCCCTTTACATTCTCACAAGTTGCATGCTTTACTTTCCACTGCTCATATACTCTTTGCATGCTTGCTTGAATTGTGTTAAGATTGCTTGACTTGTGCTAAGATAGCTAAAATCTGCCAAAGACTAAAATTGGGAAAAGGATAAGTTTTTATTTGGTCAAGTAGTCTAATCACCCCCCTCTAGACATACTTTCGATCCTACACCGGCCCGTTTGACTTGGTCAAAAGGTGGCGGGCTGGCCCACGGAAAGCCTGTTAACGACCTGTTCACATATAGCCCATTTACAGCCCGCTAACCCAGGGCCCGTTACGCCCTATCCGAATTAGGCCCAGTAGCGTCATCTGGGCCGTCCAATATGATTCAGCCCGTTTTAACTTCCGGCCCATGTGTGGCCCATGACATCATTCGGCCCATATGAGGACCTTTGTAACTCTTAGCCCATTAACGGCCCGTGGTGAAACTGGCCTGTAATGAACATTGTATCACTTTATAGCCATTAATAGCCCGTTATTCCATTGGTCCGTTTCCATTAAGTTATCTTTCGGCCTTCTCGGGGCCCATTGATTCTTAGGCTCATTTGCAAAGATTCGGTTAAATACTACCCGTTAGTGTCATTTTCTGCTTGTGGGCCAAATTCAGCCCGTCGTTACAGTCGGCCCGTTTGCGGAACGTTAATACGTTGGGCCGTTTTCATGTAAAAAAAAAACGTTGGGCTGTTTTCATAGAGTTATCAAATACGGCCTATTAACGGCCCGTTATGGTCCACGAATAGTACGGCCCATGATTGGCGAAATGATGATACGCCCGTAGAAGGCCCATGGATCCTACGGCCCGTATGAGGCCCATGGATAGTATGGCCCGTAGAAGGCCCATGGATCGTACGGCCCGTAGAAGGCCCATGGACCATACGGGCCGTAGAAGGCCCATGGACCCTAAGGCCCGTATAGAAGGCCGATGGATCCTACGGCCAGACGAAGGCCCATGGATCATACGGCCTGCAGGAGGCCCATGGTTACAACGGTCAGGTGTGTTGCCATGATTATTTTGGCCTAGTTACCAAAAATAGGCTATTGTGGCCACTAGAAAAAAACAGAAAAAGAACTGCAGTGACTACAGGCAAACAACTAAACAAGACAATAAGGAAATAAATAAGCAAGAAACTAACGCTAGCCTATTACCGCAATTACACATATTACATCCACTGGGCATCAAAGTTCGCCACCAGTGCAAATATAGGGAACAAAGCAGCACATTACATACACTGGCCGTCAAAATTGGCTAAAAGCACAAGTGCTCCCTAGGTGGGTTTGGTAATTAATGTCAACATATCTCTTGTTGGACTAACACTTTTATCTAGTATGTTTCAGATAAGTTCAACAATGGAGTGGCATGGACTAAAGGATGTGGGAACTCCTTCAAGATGCTAAGGACAAAGGATTGGCTCAAGCTTCAAGCTCAAGACTCTTCATTTTACTTTTAGTGATCCAAGATCACATTGAGTCTATAGGAAAAGCCAATACTATCAAGGAGGGATGAGGTGTTGCTTAATGAGCCTCTTGCTTCATGTGCTTAGTGATATGCTCCAAAACCCTCTACTACTTTCCCACTTCCACACATATGACCCAAACCTAAAGTCAAACTCGGCCCTACCGATTCTTTCTATCCTGGCCACCGAAGTTTAGATGTCATAGCCAACGCCACAAACCCTACGCAAATCGGTTTCACCGATAGGGATCTCGGTCTCACCGAGATGGGATTGTAATCTCTCTGTGTATGTCCATTACCAAAATCGGTCTCACCGAGTTTGTGTAATCGGTACTACCGAGATTACAATGCAAAATTTCTGGTTAACTTATTACCAAAATCGGTCCCACCGAGTTTGTGTAATCGATCTCACCGAGTTTGCCTGACCAACTCTCTGGTTAGCTAATTACCAAATTCGGTCTCACCGAGTTTGTGTAATCGGTCTCACCAAGATTACGTTATGCCCTAACCCTAACCATATCGGTCCTACCGAGTTGCATGTCGTCCCAATCGAAAACCAAATCGGTCAATAGGTTTACTAAATCGGTCCGACCGAGTTTGATGATTCGGTCCCACCGAGTTTGGTAAATTGTGTGGAACGGTTAGATTTTTTGTGGAGGCTATATATACCCCTCCACCTCCTCTTCATTCGTGGAGAGAGCCATCAGAACAAGCCTACACTTCCAGCATCCTATTTCTGAGAGAGAACCACGTACTCATGTGTTGAGCCAAGATATTCCATTCCAACCATATGAATCTTGATATCTAGCCTTTCCCAAGTTGCTTTCCACTCAAATCTTCTTTCAACCAGATCCAAATCCTATGAGAGAGAGTCGAGTGTTGGGGAGACTATCATTTGAAGCACAAGAGCAAGGAGTTCATCATCAACACACCATTTGTTACTTCTTGGAGAGTGGTGTCTCCTAGATTGGCTAGGTGTCACTTGGGAGCCTCAGAGCAAGATTGTGGAGTTGAACCAAGGAGTTTGTAAGGGCAAGGAGATCGCCTACTTCGTGAAGATCTACCGCTAGTGAGGCAAGTCCTTCGTGGGCGACGGCCATGGTGGGATAGACAAGGTTGCTTCTTCGTGGACCCTTCATGGGTGGAGCCCTCCGTGGACTCACAAGAACTGCTACCCTTCGTGGGTTGAAGTCTCCATCAATGTGGATGTACGATAGCACCACCTATCGGAACCACGACAAAAACATCCGTGTCTCCAATTGCGTTTGAATTCTCCAAATCCTTCCATTTACTTTCTTGCAAGTTGCATACTTTACTTTCCGCTGCTCACATACTCTTTGCATGCTTGCTTGCTTGTTATGTATTGAAAAATTTAAACTTGTGCCTAAACTCCATTTAAACCTAAAGAAGTTAAAAACTGCAACTTTGGTACTTAGTGTCTAATCACCCCCCCTCTAGACACCTCTTCTCAAGATCCTACAAGTGGTATCGAGCATTGGTCTCCATTGCCTTGGTTTAATCACCATTGGAGGAAGATGGATGAGTCTACTTTGGGGAGTCTTAGTCATAGAGTGCCTATTCTTGATGGAGAGTATTTTCATGAGTGGAAAAATGAGATGCTTGTAATTTTCAATCAATATCATTTGAACAAGTACATTGCTAGCCCTTGTGCACCTCATGTTGATCCTATGCATCCTACCCTTGATGAATCTATTGACATGACTAGAAATCTTAGAACTGTTAATCTTATTACTAGAGGCTTGCCTAGAAACTTAATTAGAATCTTGCCTACTTTTGAGTGTGCCTACACTATATGGAAATTTCTTTAGGAACGCTTTCCAAATTATTCCTTGAAAAATCTAGATGAAATTCTGTATAAGTCTATTGCCTTGAGTAAGATGAATACTAGTGATCCTATGTTTGGTGATCGTCTATTTGAACTTACCGACCTTATGCGTGCCAAAGGAGATGTTGGAATTATTGATGATATTATTTCTGAAGCTATAAGAATTCATAAGCAAGATCAGTGTCAAGCTCACTCTAACGAATTACCATCTCTAGGACTTGATCCACCACGTGACGATGTTGAACATGGATACTATGATGAGGATGATGATAGTGACTTCGATCTTGATGATGCAATGAGACATTTTGGTCTTATGGCAAATCTTGAGGATATGTGTTAGGAGGAAAGGAATGGGTTCTTGACAGTGGATGTACCGATCACATGACCGGAGATAAAGACATGTTTCGTGAGCTTGCTGAAAATGGTAGTCCTCGAAAGTATGTCACTTTCAGTGACAACTCAAAGGGTAAGGTGGTTGGCCTTGGTAAGGTGGCCATCTCACATGATAGCTCCATTCAAAATGTCATCTTTGGTTGAATCTCTTGGCTACAACTTACTTTCGATTATCTAGACTTGCTGATTTCGTTTTCAATGTCCTATTTTTGAAGTAGATTGTCAAGTGTTTCGTCGAGACAATCATAAAATAGTCTTTACCGGTATATGAGAGGTGATCTTTACATTGTTGATTTCTCTAAAAAGGCACAACCTAAAACTTGCTTCATTGCTAAATCCTGAAAAGGTTGGTTATGGCATAGGCGACTAGGTCATGTTGGCATGAGAAACCTTGACAAGCTTATTAAAGGAAATCATATCCTTGGAGTTAACGATGTCATATTTGATAAGGATAGACTTTGCGGTGCTTGTCAATGTGTAAACAGGTTGGAGGAAGGCATCCCGTGAAGAACATCATGACCACAAGGAGGCCACTCGAGCTACTTCATATGGATCTCTTTGGTCCCAACGCCTACAAAAGCCTCGGTGGAAATTCTTTTGGTCTAGTTATAGTTGATGATTTTTCAAGATTTACGTGGGTGTTCTTTCTCGATGATAAATCGCAGGTCCAAAAGATCTTCAAAAACTTCGCTAGGAAGGCCCAAAATCAGTTTGAAGTGAAGATCAAGAAGGTTTGCAGCGACAACGGAATGGAGTTCAAGAACGCAAATGTGGACACCTTTCTTGACGAAGAAGGGATTTCACACGAGTTCTCGGCTACGTACACACCTCAACAAAATGGATTTGTTGAGAGGAAGAACCGGACGCTCATCGAAATGGCGAGAATGATGCTTGATGAGTACAAGACGCCGAAGCACTTTTGGGCAGAAGCGGTTGAGACAGCTTGTCATGCAACAAATCGCTTGTATGTTCACAAGCTACTTGGCAAAACGGCACACGAGCTCCTCGCCGGTAACAAACCCCAAGTTGGATACTTTCGAGTATTCGGCTCAAAGTGCTACATTCTTGATAAGCATCGTCGTTCAAAGTTTGCTCCTAAGTCTCATGAAGGTTTCCTACTAGGTTATGGCTCAAACTCTCACACTTACCGTGTCTACAACAATTTCACCCGAAAGGTTGAAGAGACGGTAGATGTGAAGTTTGATGAAACTAACGGCTCGCAAGTAGAGCAATTGCCAACAATTGTAGGAGACAAAGACCCTTCGGAAGCAATCCAAGACTTGTCTATTGGCAAGGTCCGACCAACGGAGGTGAAGGAGAGTACCTCGTCTGTCCAAGTGGAAGCTTCTACATCACGACAAGGTGAACCGAGAGTTGATACGGAAGCATCTAGAAGTGGAACACACCAAGATGAAGAAAACAAGGAAGAACATCACGAACGTCAACAACCTCCTTCTCCACCACGACAAGAAAACGACAACGCCAACAATGAAGAAGATCAAGAAGAAGAAGAACAAGATGAAGAAGATGTTCAACCGAGACCCAAGCAAAAGCTTTCACGAGTTCGAGCAAGAATTGCTAAAGACCATCCTGTCGAGCAAATCTACAATGATATTCAAACCGGGAGAATCACTCGCTCTAAAACTCGTTTAGCTAACTTTTGTGAAAACTATTCTTTCATCTCTAGCATTGAACCTATGAAGGTCGAAGAAGCATTGGAAGATCCAGATTGGATAAATGCTATGCATGAAGAGCTGCACAACTTTGAGAGAAACCAAGTTTGGAAATTGGTTGAGAAGTCCGACAACAACCACAACATCATCGGTACCAAATGGGTGTTTCGCAACAAGCAAGATGAAGATGGACAAGTAGTTCGCAACAAAGCACGTCTAAATCGCCCAAGGCTACACACAAGTCGAAGGTATGGACTATCTGAGACTTATGCTCCCGTTGCTAGACTTGAGTCCATTCGCATCTTACTTGCCTATGCTTATCACCATAATATCACCTTGTACCAAATGGACATTAAAAGTGCTTTTCTAAATGGTGAAATAGAGGAGGAAGTTTATGTTAAACAACCTCCCAGCTTTGTCAATCCTAAGAAACCAAATCATGTCTACAAACTTCACAAAGCCCTTTATGGTCTTAAACAAGCTCCTAGAGCATGGTATAAATGCTTGACCAAGTTTCTTGTTGAAAAAGGATTTGAAATTGGGAAAATTGATTCCACACTTTTTACTAAAAGGGTTAATGGAGAATTATTTGTATGCCAAATTTATGTTGATGATATCATATTTGGATTAACTAACCCTCATTTTAGTGAGAAGTTTGGGAAGCTAATGTCGGAGAAGTTTGAGATGTCAATGATGAGTGAACTCAAATTCTTTCTTGGGTTGCAAATCAAGCAAACTAAGGAAGGTACATTTGTCTCTCAAACAAAGTACACTAAGGACTTATTCAAGAAGTTCAATATGCAAGAGTGCAAAGGTATGTCTACACCCATGCCTACTAGTGGACATCTTGATTTGACCAAAGATGGTAAACCGGTTGATCAAAAGGTTTATCACTCCATGATTGGATCATTGTTATACCTATGTGCTTCACGTCCCGATATTATGCTAAGTGTGTGCATGTGTGCAAGTTATCAAGCTGCTCCTAAAGAATGTCATCTTAAGGCCGTAAAAAGGATAGTGAGATACTTAATTCATACACAAGTGCTCTTCTTTGCAAAAACTAACCCATGTAGGTAGATGGACTCAAATTCCAAGTGGTGCTCCCAACTCTTGATGAGTTACATCAACCTTGAGCAATCCACACAAGTTCAACTACATGGTCAACACCACCAACCAAGGTATGATATTCCATCTTAGAGAAGCTTTACTCCGAGTCATGAGCTAAAGCAACTCGACAAGATGAGAATACATCAAGATGCTTAAACGAAAAATGGTAACCCCATTTTGAGCTTAAACGATGAGTATGACCTATGATCAAGTGATCTCACTTGACTCCTAAGTCAATATACTCTAACATAGGTGACTTTGTCGCCGACCATCTCTAGATGAAGTTCTCTCATGTTCTTTTCTGAGTTTTTGCATTTGTCTCATGCATATTTGTTTCCCCTTTAAAAAAAACTTCATCTAGATTTCTTTCTTTTCCTTCTGTTTGCTCAGCATTTTCTGCATCCAATTCATTGCATATCATTCAGTTAATTCCTTGCAAATCTTTGTGAGATCTTACTAGTCTAGTGAGCTGAGGTGACAAGTGTTTTCTCTGAGATGAACTCGGTTTCACTGACTTTTTTGTTTTTGGTCCAACCGAATCCTTTCCGTACAACCGAAGCATCCCACTCGGTGCCACCGATTTCACAACAGGAAAAACAGTTTGCCACTTATTCTGTGTTTCTTCTGATCCAGCTCCACTCAATGAATCTTGTCCTCTACAAGCATCACAATTTTATCTAGTGCTTTGTGTTGTGACTCAAGGACCAAACCCATTCACGACAAATTCCAGAAGACCCTTCTTGGAAATTGATGTCAAAAGGGGAGAGAGAGATCAAATCAAAGCTTATCACTTCCAAAATGGAGAGAGTATTAAGGGGGAGAAAGAGATCTCCAGGGGGAGAGCATACTCAAGTAGAAAGTATTTCTCAAGGATCCCAGATGCTTGGTGTTCAAGAGGAGAGATGCCACATGTCTTTTTGGGGGAAAGACATGTTCATGTGTGCTTATTTGCATTAAGCTCTGTTCTTTTATATCTTTCAGCTCTGATTTTTTGTTCCCTATCTTCTCCCAGTATCCCATGCTAGGAGCAAGACATCTAAGGGAAAGGAATCATTCAAATTCATTGCATAACTTTACTCTTGGGGACATGTCTAATCCAATGTGGTACTTAGTACTCACTCTCTACATGTCATCCCAGTCTTGGTATTCTTGTGGTTTCTTTTGTTTGCTCTGGCTAGTAGATGTACCTGTGTTATCTAACCTTGTTTGTGCATGTTCATTTCACCTAAGCCAACTCAAGACTACAAGGTAAGTATATGCATCACACTCATGTGTATGAGGAATTCTTGTTGATGTACATACTGTTTGCAAGAAGGACTCATGAGCATGAAGGTATTTTCTTTAATATTCTTTGCTCTGATGCATATGGCCAAGATACATGTAACACATTGCCTACTCTATCATGGTTATGCTCTCACATGCTTATATATTCCATACTCACATGATTGCATACATGTAGGGGGAGCCTATGCTTGTTACATGTCTTTTCGAAGCTTTACTTGCTATTCTTTATATCTTTATCTAAAGCTTTGATGTATGTTGCCATCAATTACCAAAAAGGAGGAGATTGAAAGCACAAGTGCTCCCTAGGTGGTTTTGGTAATTAATGTCAACATATCTCTTGTTGGACTAACACTTTTATCTAGTATGTTTCAGATAAGTTCAACAATGGAGTGGCATGGACTAAAGGATGTGGGAACTCCTTCAAGATGCTAAGGACAAAGGATTGGCTCAAGCTTCAAGCTCAAGACTCTTCATTTTACTTTTTAGTGATCCAAGATCACATTGAGTCTATAGGAAAAGCCAATACTATCAAGGAGGGATGAGGTGTTGCTTAATGAGCCTCTTGCTTCATGTGCTTAGTGATATGCTCCAAAACCCTCTACTACTTTCCCACTTCCACACATATGACCCAAACCTAAAGTCAAACTCGGCCCTACCGATTCTTTCTATCCGGCGCCACCGAGTTTAGATGTCATAGCCATCGCCACAAACCCTAGGCAAATCGGTTTCACCGATAGGGATCTCGGTCTCACCGAGATGGGATTGTAATCTCTTTCTGTATGTCCATTACCAAAATCGGTCTCACCGAAGTTTGTGTAATCAGTACTACCGAGATTACAATGCAAACTTTCTAGTTAACTTATTACCAAAATCGGTCCCACCGAAGTTTGTATGTCAGTCTCACCGAGTTTGCCTGACCAACTCTCTGGTTAGCTAATTACCAAATTCGGTCTCACCGATTTTGTGTAATCGGTCTCACCGAGATTACTTTATGCCCTAACCCTAACCATATCGGTCCTACCGAGTTGCATGTCAGTCCCACCGAAAACCCTAACGGTCACTAGGTTTACTAAATCGGTCCGACCGAGTTTGATGATTCGGTCCCATCGAGTTTGGTAAATTGTGTGCAGCAGTTAGATTTTGTGTGGAGGCTATATATACCCTCCACCTCCTCTTCATTCGTGGAGAGAGCCATCGAACAAGCCTACACTTCCAGCAGCCTATTTCTGAGAGAGAACTACCTACTCATGTGTTGAGGCCAAGATATTCCATTCCAACCATATGAATCTTGATCTCTAGCCTTTCCCAAGTTGCTTTCCACTCAAATCTTCTTTCCACCAGTCCAAATCCTATGAGAGAGAGTCGAGTGTTGGGGAGACTATCATTTGAAGCACAAGAGCAAGGAGTTCATCATCAACACACCATTTGTTACTTCTTGGAGAGTGGTGTCTCCTAGATTGGCTAGGTGTCACTTGGGAGCCTCCGACAAGATTGTGGAGTTGAACCAAGGAGTTTGTAAGGGCAAGGAGATCGCCTACTTCGTGAAGATCTACCGCTAGTGAGGCAAGTCCTTCGTGGGCGACGACCATGGTGGGATAGACAAGGTTGCTTCTTCCTGGACCCTTCGTGGGTGGAGCCCTCCGTGGACTCGCACAACCGTTACCCTTCGTGGGTTGAAGTCTCCATCAACGTGGATGTACGATAGCACCACCTATCGAAACCACGACAAAAACATCTGTGTCTCCAATTGCGTTTGAATTCTCCAAACCCTTCCCTTTACTTTCTTGCAAGTTGCATGCTTTACTTTCCGCTGCTCACATACTCTTTGCATGCTTATTTTCTTGTTATGTATTGAAAAAGTTAAACTTGCGCCTAAACTCCATTTAAACCTAAAGAATTTAAAAACTGCAACTTTGGTACTTAGTGTCTAATCACCCCCCTCTAGACACCTCTTCTCAAGATCCTACATTGGCCACCAGTGCATATAAATGCGGCAGCAAAACAAGAGCATAACTGAAACAACTTTAGAAGAGCTCAAGAAACGTTATCCTGGGTATCCACCATGCTGGCAATAAGCTTAGCAAGCTGATTAGCTTTGTCCTGTTTGGCGCTAAAATCCTCCAACGCTTGTTGTTGCACCAGAAAGTATGCATCTGAATGCTCCAGGGACTTCTGCAGTCCTTCCGCTTCTTGTCGCAGCACAGCTGATTGATGTCTTTCAGCTTGTAGTTGAGACTCAAGAAATCAAACTGATTCAGATAGTGACTTTGAATAGCTTGTGCAAGCGGTAGTGGCTAGTAACTCCAACATTAAACCAAGACAAGACTTTGGGGTTGTCTCGCTGTCTTCAAGATAGTCTTCTTAGTTGTTTTATCAGCTTTGTTGGAGACCAACAAGGATGTGTCACTATCCTGAACCTTATCTGCATTACTTCCTTTACCATTGCTTAATAAGGCACTCTTCCCCAATATTTTATCAGCATTCTAAAAGAAGAAACAAGCAGACACATAACAAGTTTAGCATGTACTAGTATATGAAGCTCATTTTGGTGAACCAGTTCATTAGTAAGGTGGACAGGATTAAACTACCAAGTCTTCTATTGCCAAGTACTAGTACATAATAAAAGCATCAAACAAGCATATATCTATGTCCTATGGTCCTTTGCATTGTCTTGCCAAATCAAAATAGAGACACGGTTCAAATCATATCAGTTCAAGACAAAGCAAGTGAAAGAATACAAAGCGTGGGAAACTACGGCACAACAAGATTTCAGGTGGGTACCACGGGTCTACATGTACAACAACACTATTGGCTCTGTTGTGATGCTAGTGATGTGCATGATATGAAAGTCAACTGTATACACAATTGAAATTGAAATCAACAGAGCTATTTATAAGAGCAAACCTGTTAAAGAAACATGCGTGAACATACCTGCTGTGCCATTGGAGTTTCGATTGGATCCTTCAATTTAAAAATAAGTTTGTATGAGTAAATACAGTGATACAAGAGCAAAGCAATCATAGTTAAAAAGGCGCGCCTAAGCGAGCGCTTAAGCGCGCCTAGGCTCTAGGCGTTGGCAAAACGCATTGCGCATAACTACGCATAATCTGTGCGTAACTGCGCATAAGCATGCGCTTTGGTCAGTAAAGCGCAAGGCGGTGGCAAAACGCACAATTAACGTAGTTATGCGCAATTAGAAATATGATAGCAATGGAATCTTAAATTAGAATAGTTGTTCTTCAGGTTTAGGCACTTGTTCTACATGAGCAGTATAGTAAGACGCAAGAATATAATACTTAAAAATAGAAAATGAGCTCATAGACCTTACCACATTCTTGGTTCGAGACCAGTATAGAACAAGGCGTTCCCAGTCATCGTCCAGTAAATGTGTCTCAGGAGAACGTAAGGGAATTTGATGAGTTTCTTTGCCGGTGAAGTACGTTTTCTTGAGGAATTACGATCGCCACCAAGCATTCTTGAAGATAGCAGAGGTATTAGCACAGGTTACCTCATCCCGAGTTTCCAAATCGGTCCTTCTCTATAGAGAAAAATGGGAAAATTTGCTGTATTATAACCATCATGGAGGTAGGATGTATGGGACGAAGCAAAGTAATTGCCATGAATAACATTACTTACACATAACTCTGGACAAACACACGCAATCTGGCATTTTCCTTCATCTTGATATAATATTTCCAAGATGGGAAGATACGCACATCTGATTTAACAACATCAAATGCGATAGATGCTAAACTACGACTAGCTGGTTGTGCTTCCTCCACGGGAATAGGCGTACTAACCGGTGGAGTTGGGGTTCACCGTGATAATCTTGGCCCTTTGGGCACCGGAGCTGCCTTACTAACCGCTCTTGTTTGGGAGCTCTGTGGTGGAGATGGTGTTGTGTCAACAGGCCCAGGTTACTATCGGTTTGGGGTTGGGGTTAGATTGGGTGAAGCTGGTTCTCTGTCCATCGTGAGGGGTATAATCTGTGAGAGTTTGGGTTATGTGTGGTAGGGCTGGTTCTTGTGCATGTACAACGGGGTGCCATCTCCACCAAGAGGTAGCACTTTGTTTTATTTGAAGACCTTATTTTTAGTCCGCTGAATACTTGGCATCACCGCTCCCATTCAAATGGCTGATAAACAGGAAACATAGTTGAATGTACAGACATTGTATGAGAGACAAATGCAATAGATAGTGTGGAAAAAGAGGGCATGAAATAGTTGACATGTATATTGCTTAACTAAAGCGGATAGCATGACATAATTTCACATATATGATGTCTATCTAAACTGGATAGCATAGCATAACATAATTCAAAGATATGATGAATAACTAAACAGGATCGCATGACATAATTCACCTACATGTTATCTAAGTAATCAGGATCACATCATTTAATTCACATATGTGATTTATATGCTAAGCAGAGGGCATTCGATATGATGTCCGAACTAAGAACATGGTGTTGAATATTGTGTATATGATGTCTAAACTATGCAATGCAAGACACCGTATGCATGATATGAGCGATATAACCGTGCCAAGTTAGAGCATACACCTCGGTGGGGGAATAGGACTGGTCATCTGTCTGAATCCATCTACGAGGAGCTATCGAGGACCCAACAAGAGATGCATTTTGACAGTGTAGCACTGCGCTCTGAAGGCCTTGTTTTCACTTGATTTTTCCATCTCCCACCCAAATGGCTGATTCACAGGAAGAGTAGTTTAATGTACAAACATTGTCGACGAATGGAAATGTAATGAAGAAAAGGATGGGCAAGATATCATTCAAATATATGATGCCCGGTTAAACAGGATGGCATTGCACATTTCACATATATTATGGCTGGCTAAAAGACATGAGGCGCATAATTCCCATATATGATATAGAAACTAAACAGGTGGCATTCTGAACATGTCTAAACTAAGCGGATGACGTATATGATGTCAAAAGTAGGCCTTTGAAGGCAACATATGCATGATATCACTAACATCATCATGCCAAGGTAGAGCAAACACCTTGGGGGTAAATAGGAGTGGTCGTGGCGTGCGAATCCGCCTCGAGCAGATATCTTCCTCTGGATTACAATGCGGAGAGGGGTGGGGAGGGTTTACCATTGAACCCACCATGGAGGCGATGTCTGCATGACATTGTATTGCCGCACAAAACTCTTCTCTTTTTCTCTACATGTTCGGCATGACTGTGTACAATATCGACATGCATATGAAAAAATATGGTGAGATTATGTAAGGAGAGCATGCAGAAATTTAGAGTGATGGTAAAAACCCGGTGGATCGATGTTTTCCGTTGAACCAAAATAGCCCTAATGGATCGGCGTGAATGTATAGTAATAAGTGATGCAACAAGTGTACAACCTCTTTCTTTGTAGCCGTGTCGACCTCAAAGCATCATTGGGTTGGTCATTTGAAGCGATTGAGGCAGAGGTGGTTGTCGGAGGTGTGGAGGAAGATCCGAGGAATTTGTAGACGGCGTCCAGGGCCTTTGCTCACATTGTGATGGATCGTTACGTCGTTGGAGTAGCTCCGGTGAGCCGTAAGACGTCAAGGTGAAGCAAAGACAAGACAAGCATCGTCAATCTCAAGTGGGATTCTAATAGCATCTCCAATAGATGATGTAAAATGGATGTAAAATTAACATCACCAAAAACCACGACTACAACAGATGAGGTAAAACTGTTGACTCTGAACTTAAGCGTCGAAACTGAAATTTAATATGGAATCTGAATGCTACTGTCCGAAATCGAACGCAATGGTAGCAGAGAGGCACTTGACATGTAGTTTAGGGAGGGCTGCAGTTCATCTTCAACTGCACCCCGAGGCCGCCACCACCGGCCAAACCGCCCGGCCCGGCCGCCTCGCCCGAAACAACTCGCCACCGCCGCCCCGGCCAACCCTCTAGGCCCCCGCCCCCACCCTGAACCCTAAGATAGATAGTGGGGTACCTCTCCGGCGAGCCCCCGTCCCTGCTGCGGGTGTACAACCTCTTTGGTGGCGCCGAGTAGGCCTCGGCTTCGTCCGAGGAGTCGGTGAGGATGCTGCGGTTCCGGTGGAGCAGGTTAAGGCGGCGCTGTGGGGATGGAGCAGCCGCGATAGGCGAGGCGATCGTCAGAGCAGCTCCTTGGAGGTGGAGGACGGGGCGGCTGAACCGGCGGACGGGCGAGATGGACGATAGATCCTCATCCCGGGAGGTGGGCGAGAGGCGTCGAGCTGTTGCGGTGGATAGCGTCGTCGGGGAAGAAACTCCGGTTGGGCAGCGGTGACGTGGCGGACGGAGGAGGTTGGGGTTTCGGTGGAAGCGGAGAGGTTATGGCGGCTTGGGATTTGAATGGCGAAAAGGGGCGATGAGAGGGGTGAAGCATGACTTAGGGGCGCTTGTCCAAAATGTAGGGTGTGTTACAAAAGTACCCCCACCAATTTGAACTAGCGGCCCTTTCGCTCGAGGTTAGAAGGGGATTTCACGTGTCGGGATTTGGCGGCTGGAGGGAGTTTTCGCGTTGTAATTTCGGGATAGCAAGGCGCGGGTTGTGAAGGCGCCAGTTTTGGGAGCACGATATCTGAATTTTCGGGATATAACAAGATGCGGGTTGAATTTTAGGGACAAGCCTAACGTGTAGTAATATTGTACTTGTACATACCAAATCAATTCGCACTTCCCTGAACCAAAAAGAAAACGAAAAAAATAAAACTATTCACACCACACAAAGAGAGAGTCTTGCCCCGTTTTACTATACAAATGCTATTCAAAGCTACTCCCTCCTTACATCTATATAGGGCCTAATGCGTTTTTCGATGCTAACTTTGACCAAATATTAGAGCAATGATATATGACATGCAACAAACACAAAGAACACCCTTAAATTAAATGCGTGAAAGGTTCTTTCAATGATATAATTTTCACATTGTGCATGTCATGTACTATTAATCTTGTCAATAGTCAAATGCGGTCTTAAAGATCTCATTACGCCCTATATAGATGGAAGGAGGGAGTATGAATCCATGTTATGTCCGATTAAATTTTTTCGCTTCTTTGTATAATGCATGTAACCTCCTCATACCAACATTTTAGTGCATTCCAAATGTCTATAATACCGCTGCAATTCGAACTAAATTTGAATTCGTTTCTCTATTTCAATAAGAATCTACAATCATGATTGTTGCCAACTTCAACCATCATAGTTTCCTTGCTATCCGCCAGATATAAATCGGATGACCTATAATGTGATGGCAGGCACACCATCATCAACAACTCCGCTTTTTATAAGAGTAGAGATAAGATATATTAAATGTAGTATAACATGTTCATAACCACACCATGTGTATCACCGTTATATATATTCACACATGCGACGGTTTGAAACACTATGATAAATTCTTCAAATATCCGAATTCGCTTTTTATAATGAAGTATATATGATCTCTATTCGTCTTTTACACCCACACAACCCTCTTATCTTTGTAGCTAGCGCTAACTTTCTCTTGTGCATGCACACACCCGCATCCCTCTCACCCTCCCTCAGCATTCTCTAGCTCCATCAGCAAATTCAGATTTTCACTTTAGGTCGTTCACCCACGGTGTGTAGGCCCCCAGCTCCTTCTTTATGGCACACATCGATCGATATGCCTCTCTAGCCAGGTGTGCCTAGCACAAACACAAGCTTCCCCTCTTCTCTTGTCACCGTCCATGCCTCACTCCCACCACTCTTTTCATCGTTCTCGTATTCGCACACTCCTCCCCCCTCGATATATTATGCCTCTCGTACCACCTCCTACATGCATCCCTCTCTCTCTATCCTTCTCCTTGTGCCTCATTTGCTTCTAACACACACATGCATGTATACAGATCGATCTCCCAACATATACCTAGATCGACTTTAACTACCCCCCCCATCGATCGTCGTAGCTCACAAGGTAGGTCTGTCGTGTCTCTCTCAAAGGGCGATTTATCTTCCTATGTAGTTACGCCCGCTTACCACAGCCACATCGTCCCCCTCATCATTCGTGCATGCCTCGACCCGCCTCTCACACGCACGCGTGCATGCATAACAAGAAGCCATCTCCTCTCTTATTGATATTAAGGCGTGCCTCCGCTTGTCTAGCAAGCCTATCCCACCATTTGTTAGAAGCAACTCCACTACCACCCCTCCAACACTCTAGCTCTGTCTCTCTCCCAACCTTATTCCTCTCCTGCACATATGCATGGATGCAGATCGATCTCCCTTAATACATGAGGCAGATCGATCTCCTTAATACATGAGGTAGGCCTCTCTCCTCCTCCACACATATACCAGCCATTGTACCTCTATAGTTAATTGGGCCTCCCTCTTCCCCCACCACTTACCCATAGTCGAGCGCTGCAGGTAGGTATCCATGCCACAGAGACAAACCGCACATGTCCCATCTCATGTTCCAGTAGGCCAGCCACTCTATATCTTTGACATGGGCACACACAAAATCGATGGCACTCTTTATCGATCGCGCGCGCGCACACACACACATCACCCCTCTCTTCGATTCTATGGACACCTCAAGCCGATGATACCTCCACTCTCTTCTCGTGGATCACCCCCTCTATATATATGTTATATCCAGGACTCTTTCACACACATTGCATATGTTACATTTTTGATTGACCCCCCCAAAAAAAAACTCTCAAGAACCCACACACTATAACTCTCTAGGTTTGTATCTCTCTCACACAACCCCACGAAGGTGGTGTACATATACAAGAAGAGAATAGGTGCACCGTGCACGTACTCACGCTTCATGCCCAGCCACACCCGCGCGGGTACATGGTGGAGCTCATTTCTTTATGAAATGGCAGCCCACGTGCTAATTTGAACGCCTGTAGCGGTTGTTTACCTAGGGAGGTCGTGTACCATGCGTGCAGGAAACAAAGTTTGACTTGACGCGTTGCCGCGTTATTTTTAAATAAAGTTATAGCGCTCAATGGCACGTACACAGTATATAAAACGATTTTTATGGAGATAAAGGTAGTCCGCTCACTATATACAATGGAGCCAGCCTGCCTGGTTTGTCGCTCTTTAGAGTATCTCACACAAGGCTGCGGTGGCCTCTCTCTCTCTCACCGTTGGTCTTTGATCCGGCCGTATCCCGTCCGCCAGGGGAAAGGGAGTGCGGTGGCCTCTCTCTCTCTCACCGTTGGTCACTGATCCGGTCGCAGTCCGTCCGCCGGGGGAAAGGGAGGAAGTGCATCGTTTCTCCGTTCGATGGCGCCGAGGCAGCACGTCCCGATCTGCGGTACACGCCGTTCTCTCTGACCAAGCTCCGGTAGCGGCAGGCCTTCACGCCACCTTTCATGATTCCGCTGCCGCCGCTCACCTAGTTACATCCCGACGACCTCGTGTATCCCCTCGGCCTTGCTCCACCGCCTGCCTTCCCACGCCACTGCATGTGGATCTTCCATAGTTCTTTGCCCAAAACGTAGCTCGTCCGACATACTTTCCATATTGCATTCTCGTCCTCACACTGCTTTAGACAAACACAACCGTGTTGTTATCTTCCCTTAGGACAAGGAATATGCTTCTTTTGTCGTCGCATGTGTCATCAATCGTTATTGGCCAAGAATTGTTTCCTTTCTACCTCTTTTTTTGCAAATGGGCTATCCATTTCACCTCGTTGCTATTGCGACCTTTTGGTGAACTGCACAAATCACTTTTTTTCTTAAGAGTGTTTTGTGCAGTCGTACTAAAATGTCACACGGGCAACGTCTCTATATTTCAGTGCGCCTGCACAAAGGGAGATTGGTTTTGCTCTATCCTCCTCAACCAACTCCGAGCCTAATCTTCTCCAACTAGTTAGTCTTAAGAGAGACTACAGAGGTCACTGACTTCTATTTGTGTGTTTATTGTTTCATCAGCAGTCCTCTATTATCGTAATCACACTTAATATCTTTGGAACAGGGACGCTCAACTCTATTTTAGTGGAACTGCACAAAATGATCGGAATGTTGCATGCCTCAGACAGCTACTTTTTTCCCAAAATGCCTTGTTGATTTAGACAGAGCTGGGGGGATGTTGCTGCCAATGAAAGCATGGATCAATTTTAATTTAACACCTTCTCACAACTCTGTCTTCAGTTGTGATGTAATTATTAGCTCTAATCTGCTAATAATTGACATGCATTAGCAAGGAAGTTAGTTTTTTACTGTTTCGAAAGAGCATCGATGGCAAGACACGCGAAACAAAAGCTGAAAGCTCACACCATTGTACAATTTCATGTCGCTGGAAAATTATTTGTATAGTACGTCAATTATGTAAACAAATGATGGAAGCTTGATAGCATTGCCAGAAGCCTCTTTATCATCCGGGTCCATGTGCCATGCACAAAATTATACTCCTTCGTTCCTAAATATTTGTCTTTTTACAAATTTGAAACGGGCATATTTTGGAGTGTAGATTCACTCATTTTGCTTCGTATGTGTACTCCCTTCGTTCCTAAATATTCTATTCGTCTTTCTAGAGATTTCAACAAGTGACTACATACGGAGCGAAATGAGTGAATCTATACTCTAAATATGTCTATATACATCCGTATGTGCCAGTCCATTTGAAATCTCTAAAAAGACAAATATTTGAGTAGTCACTCATTGAAATCTCTAGAAAGACAAATACTCCGGAGTATATTTAAGAACCGAGGGGGTAGTGCACAACCACATGGGAGACTCAGCCCGGTCGTTGCGCCGCATTAATAGTGAGTAATGAGCAGTCAAATCATAAGCCCCACCTTTTCCTAATCGTAAGTTGCTCGAAGAAGCAACCATCAATACGCTCTTCTTTGAATCCGCTCATACTACTCCATCCGTCACTTTGTTTATACAGCGCTTGTAAAAAAAAATCTGTGGGACCAAGGCGACTAGCGATCGGCCTGAAAAATAACATTGGTAGTTATAGCACGGCGTCTATTACTAGAGGGAATAATGCGTACACACATACGTGCAGTGCTTCCACCCTGGGTACACACATGGAGAGAAAATTGTGGACTTGATTGCGGTTACCACGCCCTAATTAATTGAGCATTAAACCAAACACGTCTAAAGTCTCTCTGGTGGTGGAAATGCATTGAGAGAAATGCATCATAATGAAGCGCGCCCTGTAAACTGTGATGGAGGGAGGAGTAGTATGAAGGTGCAAAACCAAGTACGCGTATGGCCAGTCGGTCAACTCACCTCCTCTTGGCATATCACTGACATGTGGGACAGGAGTGTGAGCAAACCGATCTCAATTGACGGCAAAGATCCAACTCGCCGTTCCTTGAGAGAGACGAGGAGCGAGAACACAGACGGGCTCGCACGGAGGCCAAGATATATTCGAGCATGGTTGGTTGATCGATATCATTCATTACATGTTGGGCTGCCGTTTCCGCCCTTCTCCGGAATAAACGTGTACTTTATCGAGATAAAAAATAAGAGAATGACGTTCCACCATGCGGTTCTAGTAGTAGTACTACTCGTACTACCGGCTTGGCTCTTCGCCTCTTCGTGAAGTCGAACAATGTTGGTACTCCGCATGTTGGCTACTACAGTGTATGCCTCTGACAATCTGACACCGAATGGACTGATGCATGTCCACCGAGGGTAGGTTGCATTAGTCAAAAGGCGTAAGCGAGCTTCACCTTGTCCTGCAAGCTTCTCCTCGTTCTGCGAGTTGACGGACACACCAAAAAGTAGTGCTAGTCCATACTCCCTCCTTTCCTAAGCATTATGGCTCAATCTTTTTATGGGTAAATGAGAGAGCTTTATTCATATATAAGCATTCTTAGGACGATCAGCCAAGACCTTTGGACACTAGGAAGCGAGGTACCCCGCAAAAAAAGAAGTAGGAAGCGAGGTGTTTCATCAAGCCAGCTCTCGGCCACATTCAAAGTGCAGCAAGCACGGTTCGCACGAAGATGCGCCATAAGGTTTGCTGACCAGTTTACATGTTGAATAACAAAAAAGAGGAAATATTACCGAGCGCTACTATTTGTAATAGGGTATGAGCCAGAATTAAGCGAGAATTGTGGCGAGTGTTCCATGCAATCAACTTCCATTATCACATGCGAGAACCCTCGAAGAGAACCAAATGTGTTGAAGATTGCCTTATCACATTTTAAAATTATAATAAGAGTGCAGAAGCTCCTCCATCCGGTTCCTAGTACTAGTATAGTATGTACCTTTATAGACTATAGTAGTAGTACTAGTAAACTTTGCGCTTGGCTGTTCGCCTATTCGGGAAGTCGAACAATAATAGCACTAGTAGTATAGTGTATGCTTCTGGCAATCTGACACCGAATTAACTGTTGCACGTCCACCGCCTAAGCGAGGGAGAGCTTGCATTAGTCAAAAGTTTCTCATTGTACTGTGAGCCACCGCGCGCAAGCTTCTCCCGTCCTGCAACCTTCTCCTTGTTCGTCAAGTTGACGGGACACAACAAAGTAATGATAGTCCATACCGCCTCCTCTCCGGTTAATATGGCTTAATTTCAAACGAGATAAATACACCGTCTCATCATCGTATATTTGCAAAAATACGGTCAGTGGACTTCATAATACGCTCATTGCGCTCAATATATATATTTTCCGGTGTTTATACGGTCACTAGCTCACCCTGACTGAGTATGTGTGTGCATGCACGTGTAGGTTGAACACTTGAGCGTGACCGTGTGTGTTCCGTCGTGTGCTCGGACATGCATGCATTAGGGCGTCGCGCACATTTTTTCCGTCCATGTGTACGTGTGACTGTTGCATACATGTAGGGGGAGTACGTGTAGGGGCCACTAAGGAGCAGTCAAATCACACAGTAAGTTAGTCGGAAGAAGCAACCATCATTTCACTCTTGAATGACACGCAATAATATAAAATGGTTGACATGGAGAGAAAAAGAAACCACAAAATATACACTAGCAGGAGCCTAAGCTACAAGCCTCGCTTGCTTAGGTTGCTCTCTTCACAAGCATAGAACGACGGGCCTGATCCCCAATGGGAAGGGAACAATGGTTCTGCAGAGACGCAGTCGACATCGGCGAGGGAGAAAACCCGGTCGGTGCGTCCCAATCGGGGTCACCGTGGTATGGGCCGATGCCGGCCCCAACCGCCCTTATAGCTACAGCCCGACGTCCTGTGTAGTCCATCTTCCTTTTGGAGTCGTCTTGCTCCACCGCCGTAGCTCCATCTCCATGTCGATCTTTCTCTACTTCTACCGGCTTCTACTTGTGATGAGTTTATGTCTCATGAACTAGTGCCGTACTATTATTCTAATCACACTTCTTCAATATCTTTGCCATCGGGGATGCTCAGTCGATTTTAGTGGAACCGCACAAAAGCATCGTATGATCCGAGGGCGCCAAATTGCCTTCCTTCGACTGTGTTCTACCTGGCCAGGAAATTAAATCATGTTTAGGGTTTAGGGTTTAAGTCGTAGTGACCCCATCGGTAGTTTTTCTTTTCAGACACGCTCTCACAACTTTTTCTTTAGTTGTGAAGTAAATATTGGCTATGATATGTGAATCATTGAGATGCATCAAGATGCGTGTTAGTTTTCCTTTGTATTTGATGGAATGTTGTAACGGGCAACCTTGGAATAGGAATGAAAATGGAGTGGAAAGTTTCCGTTTTTTCAGAGAAAAAATGGAAACGGAGAGAAACCAACGTTTCGTTTCGTTGGATCGCGCCATCGAGCAAAACCTATGTTTAAATCACGTCTGTCGTGTTCGTGTCTCACCCTCCTCCACGGCTCGACCCCACACGATCGCTCGGCATGCCACTCACCGCAAACCGAGTATACAATAACTTTCCCGCCTACTTGTCAATGAATCGCGCCATGGAGTACTAGCACTACTGGAAGAGATTGACGAGTTGGGGGAGGACAGCTAGCTGTATCACGGACTCCCAAGAACTTTTTACATGCATGTTGTAGCCGGCTATTGCGACCTTTGAACGCGGAGCAGCCGCGTGCACCGGAAGCGGCGCGGCGACGCTCTTCGGCCGGGCGCGCCGCTTCAATGCCGGGCGCCAAGGAGAGGTCGCGTCTGCTCTAGCCGGGCATGAATGCGGCAATCGACCGCTTTCGAAAGGGAAGCACGCGGGTGATGAAGAGGGTTCGGGTTGGTCGGGACCGGCCGTGGCAGCGGTCCGGACGATGCGCAAACAAGAGATGTCAGACGTTAATATTGCTGCGTATATAATTAACAACGTAAATAATGTGCCGCTTGGACAAAGATGATTGGAGATGTAGATGGAAATGGAATTTTACGTAAACACGGATATGCATGTCTATGTCTATGTGTGTGTGCGCGACGACTCTCGCGACCTGGAAGCGAGGGCATGTTTTTGATCAAGTTTTCTTTCTTGGTACATTAGAAAATCAGTTTGTCTAAATCACATCTAGATGTTATTTAAGGATATCACATCCAAGCTCCCACAAGTATATAATGTAGCAACAAGAAACAAAAAAAACTAGGAAAAAAAATAGACCACAAACAGAGTAGACATCAACTTAGATGTGAACAGACCCTTAAAAAATTGTCCGCCAGTTTTCGTTTCTTTTTTCCGGAAACGCTCGTATTCTATTTAAAACCACTGCTATGGAGAGATTTTTTTCTCCATTATAGCCTCTTGTTTGATAGAGTTTCTCGCGTCTTGCTCTCTCAGCCTCTCCATATCAAAACAAGATGACAGTGTCCACTCTATCTCTCTCCTCACCGGTGGTCACAGATCCGGCCGAATCCCGTCCGCTGCGGGAGGTGAGGAGGTGCAGCGTTGACGTTGTCGCCGTTAGCGACGGAGGAAGCCGATGTGCACCATTCTCTCGGAGCCGGCGCTGGCGCGGATGAAGATCCTCCGCGCCCTTGTTTGCTGCCGTCGTGTGGGCAGATCCCGCCCGCCCGCCTAAACGACATCTCGTCCACCTGAGTTATAACTTCTTGTACTGGTCCAGCTCCCCAGGTCGCTGCGTGCGGGTTTTCTTCTATGCGACTACTCCCCAGCTCCCCATGCATAGTAGCTAGGGTTCATCGGCTGGTCCAACATCACCTACTAGTACTATTATAGAGGAAATGCCACTCGAAAAGTTGTCCTGATTTATTCCTCGATGGAGGTATACATGTTGTTTCGACAAAAAGTACATGGTGGTTGTGCGGTCCTTGTCCATATGGTTGTAGCACTATCACTGGTTAAATGAAGAAATGCTTTTTTTCTCGGGTATCCTGGTTTAGTTTCCATCAAGATAATTATGATGCTTCTGTTTGTTGGTGTACTTTTCATTAATTCTTATTGACAATTGAGATGTCGTTGCTAACCCTTTTTTATATTTTTGGAAACAGCGATGCGTGTCTCCATACACGGGCATGTCTTCCTCAATTTTAGTGGAACTGCACAAAATTGGATGGCCATTGTTGTTCCGCCTCATCGTCTTCCTCGC
The DNA here is from genome assembly GCA_021605145.1 of Aegilops bicornis. Classification (NCBI taxonomy): domain Eukaryota; kingdom Viridiplantae; phylum Streptophyta; class Magnoliopsida; order Poales; family Poaceae; genus Aegilops; species Aegilops bicornis. The sequence goes on from CM038675.1 coordinate 502,742,750, forward strand.
CACGTGGTTCTTCCTTCCTCGAGCTTGATTCTTGAGAAGAAATGCAGACCCACGGTGAGGATTTGTCGAACTTCATAGGTACCTCACCCAAACTTGATGCCAAATGGATGATGCATCACCACGATGACCTATCGATGCTCATGGTTGCGCCTCATGGTTGCGCTTACCGGTGAAGCCGATCGATTTTCAATGAAAAACAAGCTGTCTTCCATCGATTGCTATTTGCTTGTTACGCACAAAGATGATATCCTTCGTTAGTTCACCTTGGTTGCGTTGGAGACGCAGTCGTCTTTCACGCTGGTGCAATTTTATCACACAATTGGCTATGAACCAAATGTTTCCTCGAAGAAGGATCGACGTTGGTACTAAGAGCATAAGTTTTGTATTGATTTCTAAGCCTTCTCACAACTTTGTCTCCAGCTCCCTGTAATTTTATTTGTCCGACTATTAACTTTGATTTAAAAAATGGTGTGGACTAAAAACCCGGATGGACGTAGTAGCCCTCCATTTTTATTTACTCCGCATATTAGATTTGATCAAGTCAAACTTTGTAATACTCTCAAACCTTTCCGATAATTGAAATTAAAATTCTTTATTTGTACACACTCTCACACGCTTCCGATAATTTGGCGCATGTGTGGTTGTTCACTTAAGGAGGGTAGTGTACCACACGTGAAGGACGGAAGTGCGACTCAGACGTGTGGGCGTGGATCGTTAGTTCATCGGAAGTAGTACTAGTTTTCTTCACTGTACATTAAATAAAGAGTTTCATTTCGTACTTACACAATTTAAAACGATTGTTATGGAGAGAATAAGAAAACCACTCCACTATATATTAGTCGTATACACGGGAGTACTATATGGACGCAGCTTCATTGACTTAGTGCACCTGCCTTTGGATTTATGACAGGTGGGTCCAAAATGTGGCTGGCTCACCTGTCATACAGCCAAAAGCAGGTGTAGTGAAGGCACCGGAGCTCAGTCCGTACTAATGTAGTATATATATAAGCGGGAGCCTTAGTGCTTGTTTGCTAGGGTTTGCACTCTCCACACGCTCGCCGCACTACATATATGTTACACGCTGGAGGCTCAACATTCATTTGCTAGGGTTTGCTATATTCACAGTCTCTCACCCTCTCTTCACCAGATCTAAACAAGACTACGTTGGCCTCTTGTCTCTCTCCCCTCACACCGGGTGAAGGAGGCGTCCGTATCCCGTCGACCGGAAGGGAGGAGGTGCGGCGTTCACTCTATCGCCTTCAAGGGGAGGCAATCCACCGCCGGCTGCGTTGTTCTCTTTCAGCCGGCCTTTGTCTTGGGAGGGCCACCGACCCCTTCTTCCTCGCTGCCGTCGTAGGTGTGGGCAGATCCGGCCTCCCATCAAGATGCCTTGCCACATCCCGACGACCCTAAGGTATAAGTTTCTTTGAAACCGTCGTTGCTCTAGCCGCATGTGGATCTTTTTTGATCTCCAGTCGAATCTAGGTCTTGGTTCAAAGAGGAAAGAAGGGTGCGGTGGGCTGGAGCAAGAATCTAGGACGTGGTTCAATGAGGAAAGGAGGGGCGGAAAGTAGTATAGACTGGCTATCCAGTGCGCTTTGTAGGTCGAAAAGGGAAAAGGGGTAACCCAAGACACACATCTGTAAGGAACCAATCTCTTTGTTGAAAAGGGAAGAAACTGGGGTCGGGTAGTTTGTGCAGGACTAGATTTGCTGCCCTCACATAGGAAGAAGGTTCAAAGAGAACAAATATGGGACCAGTAGCATATATGCCGCTTGGCTACATACTCGTGATCACCCATTTATACGTGTGGACGCACATGGTGCCGTCATGTCCCATACTGACTATTTTGTTGTTGTTAATCATGTCATTTGGAAAATTGAAGCAATGCCACCGTTAAAAGTAAATTACATTTTTAACGAATGTTGTTTCAAGAGAATGTCTCTGTTAATATGAATCAATGCAACCATTTTAGAAATGCTACCGTCCTACTTTTGTTTTCCATCCAAGATAAGTTAGATGCTTCTTTCTATCACCGCTTTGTTTCATCCTCCTTTATCGGCAAGTAATTGTTTCCTTTTTGCCTCTGTTAAAACAGGGTATCGATTCAACTTGTTGCTATTGCGACATTTTGCTTCCCTACTTGAAACACTTATGTTTTAAGAGTGTTTTGTGCAGTTCAACTTGAATGTCACACCGGTGACTTTGCTTAATTTTGGTGGAACTGCACAAAAGGAGATCGAGATTTGTTTCCAGTCTTCGTGGCGAGTTGTTTCAAATCTTGGTCTCAACCACATGATGTGCAGTGTGCTTTCAGATGTCGTGCTACTTGTTTTGGTACTATTTTAAATAAATGTTGAATTGAAGCTATTGCATTGCTGTCTTTTCCCATTAAGTAGTGAACAAAAATGGGACCAACCCAGACATGACGCTTGTTGCTTTGTTACAACAAATTCAGCACCACCCCCTTTATAAGCCAGTAATTGATGCCACTCCTAGAATTAACTACTGAATCTTATTTCAAAACTGCAACACTTGTTAGGGATTGGCGGGATTACCATTTTTGTGGCCGCATGTTTCATCCTCCTTTATTAGCTAGTAATTGATTCCTTTTTTTGCCTCTGCTTAAACAGGGATATCTATTCAACTTGTTGCTATTGCGACATTTTGCTTTCGCCACGCTAAACACTTTTCTTGATTTCAAAGGTAACCGCACAAAACGAGATTGGATTTCCTATTCGTGTTGGCAGATTCGTATTTTATCTTTGTCCGTCTCATGAAAGGTCAAGACAGGCCTTCATCCACATGATTGTGCAAAGTGTGCTTTGAGATGTTGTGCTACTTGTATTGGTACCGCTTTTAAATAAATGTTGAATTGAAGCTATTGTATTGTCTTTTCCCATTAAGTAGTGAACAAAAATGGGAACAACCTGACATGATGCTTGTTGCTTTGTTACAACAAACTCTGCATCACCCCCTTTGTAAGTAGATGGAAGCACATACCGTTGTTGCGCCCACTCTCCCTCGAACTGCTTATGCTTTTCGTTAATCTAATGTCACCGATAAAATTAAGCAATGTCACTCTCGGAATTAGTTAACTACTGAATCTTAGTTCAAAACTGCAACACTTGTTAGGAATGGTACTATCACGCTTTGTAGTTCTTTCTACATGTTTAACCAAGGTATTGTTAAGATAATGTCTCTGTTAAAATGAATCAGTTGCATTGTTTTAGGAATTGTACTTTTCGCTTTGTCGTTCTTTATACATGTTGAAACAAGGCATTGTTAAGATAATGTCTCGGTCAATATGAATGAATCACACCGATGGAGAATTGCTACTCTCCTACTTTTGTTTCCCATTAAGATAAAGTAGATCAAGAGATGCTTTTCTTCCGGGAGTACAAGTCATCAACCGTTATTTCTCAATAATTGTTTCCCTTATACCTATTGTTGCTTACAGGGATATAAAATTTAAAGCTCGGTTTTATTCCGACTTTGATTTTAGTTGAACTGCACAAAAGGAGCCAATGTGTCCAAGGCAAACTGCTGCATTACTGGGTCCAGTTGGTCGTTCCACTTTGCAGAAAGAAGCGATCGCTTGCGCTACATTACTGAAGGAATGACCGAGAAGCTTTACAGAGTATTATTAGACACTGGTGACATGACTAGTCTGCAGAGACCATTGGCAATTTAACAACACGTGGAGTGCCCTGGGAAAAAAGTGCCCAAACAAGTACAAGAAGCTACGACAGGACTCCACGATCATAGGCATTACATATTTTGAATGGGAAAAGCTTGTAAAAGTTTAATCATTGATGTTAGCAAGAAGACATTAGTTTAATATAATGTAATTGGAAAACCTTGTCAAAAACTTCTCATTGATGTTAGCCAAAAGACATGCATTTGATATTTTTGAGTGGGACGCCCTTGTTATGAGCAGCATCGAGTGTTTTTTCCTATTCCTGTGTTCAGTTTAGAAGTAAATAGTTACTCTGCTGAGATATTCCTGTGTTAAGAGTTTGTTCTGAATATTTTCTATGTAATGCCAGACCTTGTGTTTGATTGCAAAGTTGGGCTTGGAATGTTGTGGCATGCGGCATCACGAGCTATTCGCCATGCCTCCTGAGAATAATGCTTCGTATTGTTTTGCATGTCAATCTAATGCCAGTGATTTGCTTGTTAAGAAGATCATCCTCTTATGTTGTTTCCGTGCTTAAGAAGTTCATCGTCTGATGTTTCATTCATAGCCTATATGACAAGTCGGGTAGGTTAGACGTGAAACCATATGATCTTCCGACCAACTCATGATATTAGGCCGTGATTGGATCGTCGTTTTTCAACCAAAACCGCTTATAAAACTGACGCTTGTAAATTAAAGCAGATGGTCTCAGGCGAAGGCGCTTGGTTAGTCGATTTCGACTAGTAAAATATCGGAAGTACTTCACACACGATAAAAATGCTGAATGACACTCGGACGATTGCTAATCCAGCCGTTAGCTGCTGTTTCAGCCTTGCCCATGGATGGCATGATACGCATGTCGTGCATGTATCGTCTGGTAATGTCGTCCATATAGCGATTGTTTCGTAAAATATACCTTTGGTCTCTCGAATTACACGCGTAACCCGCCAGTTTTACTTACAGACCTCGGGCCCTCAGTTTCATTACGCTTGTATTTTACGCGTTGTTTCCGATGACGAGTAAATTACACTTGTATGTTAATACATGTTTGAAATAAACTAGGGGCCAGCTCTTTTAGCCTCATGATTCTCCAGAATCGTGATTCTGGGAAACTGAGGAGAATCATACGCCTACGTAATCGCTCGTCAGTTCTTTTACGTGATTCTAACTGTGATTGTTGTATGAGTTGTGTCTTTGAAATGTACAGAACGCCCCTAGACCGAAGTGTGTGATATATTGGTAACACTTGGTTATTTTGAACATGAAAACGAGTTGCAAATCTCATAAAGCGTATAATATTACAATATAAAGCAAGTTGCAAAATCATAAATTTCTTAGTATTACAATTTCTAAAGTTGGAAATATTATATAGTGCTAAATATTACAAGTTAAAAGCGAATTGCAAACTACAAATAGATGGACGCTCTCAAGATACAAGATTGACAGCAATAGCCTCACGTGTAGCGTTCATGGTACCATCATCTTCAGGTGGTAAAGCGTTGGCACCTGTAAACAGAGATATGACAGAGAGAAGGGGAGAAAGGATGAGATAGAGAGGAGCTCACCAACACCGGCGAAGTGGGATCGGTCGATGCCGGCGCCTCCTGCTGCAGGGCGGTTGGGTTGGGGCGGGGAAGCCGGTTCGCCTCATGCTGCCGGCGCCGAGGGGTCGGGGGTGGCTGTGGACTGGATGGGGATGCGCTGTAGAGGACCGGCGCCGTGAGTGGCGATTTATTTTGGGCGGGGAATCTGGCGGGCGCCAACCCTAGGTCGAGCAGGGATGGGGATGAGCGACGGACGACGGATCGGGGAATCGACGAGTACTTTGGGCTGGGCCTCTGTCGGTCGGCTGGCCCGAGTGGCATATTGGGGGTAATTTCTACATCCAATAGGGGTATTTGCTAAAACTGAATAGTTTTGCTTTGCGGGAATCGCCAGAATCGTCAAGTTTGCTCGATTCTAAAATACACTGCCGATTGTGGGTGATTCTAGACGATTCCTGGAGAAGCAATGAGTTCTTTTGCGATTATGATTTTCCAGGCAGTGATTCTTCAGAATCGAGTCGAAAGAACTGGCCCTTGAGCTCCCAAGCGTGGCCTTACCGTTTCATGCCGTCTCAGTTTCTCGAAGGTGCTCATAGGTGTCCGATGATCCTAGCTTCCTGAATGAGCAGCGGGTGCTGTATCAGACCATCCGTAGGGCCCGCGAGGCCCTCTCCGTTGTCCTTCGAGTTGTTGCGCTCGCCGTGGCACCGAGCATTGTTAACATCGTCAACAAACATGAGGATTCAAGAGATGACTTTATTTTGACTGGATAACACTAGGGACCCACTAGGGCCATAGCCGTACGTACGCAAGTGCCGCCTTATTATGTACAACTATATATTTTTTGCTTTCTCCTGGTTTCCTGACATCACGTTCCACACCATTGTCAACCTATGTAGTCAATGTAAACGAGAGAATTGCACAAGGTGCGGCCGACAGCTAGGACCAAGCAGCTCGAGCAGTATTTGTGTTTTTGAGGCGTGAGCACTGCAGAGTTTTTCTTGGCGATGATTTCGTTGTTGTTCAGAGGAGAGCAGGGTATTAACTGGGCGGGTTGTGGCCCGTCTAGCCCAAGACAGATATCCAGCCGGATACTAATTTTTTCAAGATGAAAATGGCTAGCCCAGCTATACGCTTTTTTTGAGGAATACCTGTGCAAGGTCAACTTGTTATTCTCCGCTCATTGGGCTGCAACTCTTTCCTAGGAGGGATGCATTAGGCTTAACAGAAAATGGGCTTTAAAAATAATAAATGGGATGTAATTATAAAAACTGGCAGTAACTATAAAAATGCACCAAACACGAAATTAGTTTATAAAATATTATTTATGGATTTTGAAAATCTTAAATTTTCATTGTTGCACGCGCAATGTTTCGTTGGATTTTTATGTAATACAAATTTATATTTAATCGACTAGAAATTTCGGGATAAAAATATTTCGGATCCCATCAAAATGTGGGAAATTTTATTGAATTCTGTCTTCAACGGTTGGTTGAAATTATTAATCCTTGTCCTAGCTAGAAAATGGGTGTACTTTTAACAAACTGTAAATGGGCTGTCAGAATTCCATTAGAATTCAAAAATGGCTGTACATTCTTGCAAAACGCAAATGGGCTATAAGTTCTACGCCACACTTGTGGGCCTACTAAGTGATCGTCCCTAAAAAAATAAGTTGACGCGTATGCAAGGCTTTGTCAACTTATTATAGTCAACACACAGTTCTAGTGAAGCGGTGGCCGTTGGATGTCTATCCAACGGATGTCGTCTTCTTCTTGATTTCGGATATTCTTAGCTTCGCCGCCCAAAAATGATTCCTCCCTCGACATCCGGGCGCACTGCTTCAAGGCTGACTCAGTGGGCCTACTAAGTTGGAGGCGTACCAAGGGCTTTGTCAACTTAGTCAATATAAACAATTCTAGCTTGGTGACCGTCGATGTCCATCCAACGGCCGTAGTGCTTCTTCAACCTCTGGTCTTCTTGGTCCGGCCGCCCAAAGCAGCGCCCGGTCGTGCCGCTCCTCGCCTCCGTGGCGGCTGTCTTTGCCGCGGAGGCCTCACCGCCCCATACTACTCCCATCGCTGGCGGGCTATCCCTCCACTCACCCACACCCCTGTTATTCTCGCGACGGCAACCTCACACCGCGGCCGAACCGGTGAACCCTCGTACTCCTCTCCGCACGGGCTTCCATCTGCGTCTTCCCGGCTCCGTGTCGTCCCCTTCCTAGGCCTCGCCGTCATCCACCGCCTGGTGCTCTCGTGTGGCGTGGTCAACATGGTCAACGACCGACTTCCATCGGAATAATCAGACGTGGAGAGTGACAATTTGGGTCCACGACGGCCGCAAGGAAGTGCCTCCTTATTACGCGCAAAATAATTATTCCTCCACCTGACAGCTGGGACCCACCGGACGGGCCACCTTATTTCTTGAAAAAACCTTTTCCCCCTGACAGCTGGGACCCACCGGACGGGCCACCGTATTTCGCAAAAAAACGTTCCCCCCGCTGTCAGCTCGGACCCACCGGAAGTGCCTCCTTATTACGCAAAAAAAATGAATAATCCCCCTGCTAGCTGGGACCCACCTTGGTGGGAGGCTGACTTAGGGCCTACTAAGTTGACGGGACGGAGGGCTTTGTCAACTTAGTCAATATGAACAATTCTATCTCCGATGATCGTCGATGTCCATCCAACGGCCGTAGTGCTTCTTCAACCTCTGGTCTTCTTGCTCCACCACCCAAAGCGGCCACGGCCGTGCCGCTTCGCTCCTGCCTCCCGTGGCCGGGTGTCTTGCCGCGGAGGCCTCACCGCCCCTACTATTCCCATTTGGCGAGCCTGCGGCGATGGCAGCCTCACACCACAGCCGAACAAGTGAACCCTCACACTCCTCTCCGCGTAGGCATCCACTGCCGCGTCTTCATCGGATCCGCGTCGTCCCCTTCCTAGGCCTCGCCGTCGTCCACCGCCCTGGTGCTCTCGGCGCGGCATGGTCAACGTGGTCAAGGAACGACTTCCATCGGACGTGGATCAGACGTGGAGAGGTCGACAATTTGGGTCCATGGCGGCAGAAGGAAGTGCATCCTTATTACGTGGAAAATAATGATTCCTCCACCTGACAGCAGGGACCCACCAGATGGGCCACCGTATTTCACGAAAAAATGTTTCCCCCTGACTGCTGGGACCCACCAGCTACACCTTTGCACGCAAGGAAGTGCGTCCGTGCAAAAAAAAGATTCGCCCCCCTGACTGCTAGGACCCACCAGCTACATCTTCGCACGCAAGGAAGTGCGACGGCAAAAAACGATTCGCCTCGACCGCTGGGACCCACCAGCTACATCTTCGCAGTAAGGTAGTGCACGGCGGTCGGGACCCACCTGGTCGAAGCGCACGTAGCATTGTCATTACGGTCGCGAACGCAATGCATTACATATATCTTGGTCGATGTAGAGGCGCCGGACGTGTCGTAGTAGAGGCGCCAGACGTGTCGTAGTAGAGGCGCCGCGACGTAGCATGTACACGCACGCATAACGGCCGTGGTGTGTAGCGACCAGACCTCAAACGGTCGATCTACGTGCTCGGTGTCATCCTTGGATCAAGAACGACACCACACAAGATTACTTGAAGGATTTATAACAGAGTAGCAATCACACACTTATTACATTGAATGTCTCAAAAGAGAACTTAGCAAAATAAATATGGCTTAAGGCCATCTAATAACGATAACAGCGGAAGGCTTGGAAGATAAGCGAGTCCATCAACTCCAACGGCATCACTGAGTATAGAACAACGACCTAAAAGCACCTTACTCGTCGTCTGAAAAGTCTGCAACATGAAAAGTTGCAGCCCGAAAACGGGCCAGCACATGGAATATGCTGGCAATGTAACACATAATGAAAGAGTAATCCTATACTACATGCATATATGGCTGGTGGAAGGCTCTATGGTTACAGTTTTTGCGAAAAGCCAATTTTTCCCTACTGCAAAGGAATAAATTTATTTAACTATCATGGTGGTTGTTAAACATTGAGAATGGTTGACAGCATCCTCAATCCCGATTAAAATAATCATCATTAAAACCCAACAAAATTAATTAAAGTAACATGATGAGATTCACATGATATCCAAGTACTAGATACTCAAAACGTCCATAACCGGGGACACGACTAACCATGATTAGTTTATACACTCTGCAGAGGTTTGCGCACTTTTCCCCACAAGACTCGATCGCCTCCGTTGGGTTTCTCGCACTACATGATGTTTGAGAAACGGATGATCGAGACACAGTCTTTCAGAAGTGCTAGCACCTTACGAAGGGTAGACCGGTACACCTACTTTCCCCTACATCTGCTAGTCTACCCGTAAGAGTTCGCACAACTTAATCAACTATGCCAGAGCCCATAATGGCTTGTGGCTGCACACGGAAGTTTCTAGTTTGAATAATCTCATGATCCCTTTGGGCACGGGTGGCGGTCCAAAAACAGGCAAGTCCTGGAATAACCAGGTACCTCAATCCACCCGGATGTGTATTAATGTTGCCACCTTAAATAAACCATTAGTTAACAATCTCACATCATCATGGAAAATCACTCACCCAATCCACGTCTACTTGCATAGCATGGCAAAATAAACAAACGTAGAAGTAACTCCCAAGGGTTTGATAATAAAACAGGTAATAGGTACTACCTCAATCTACTTCCCAAAACTCACAATTTAATTTGATCCTAATCATGCAATGTTTGGGGATTGATCGAATGCAATAAAAACTGGGTATTGGAAAATGTATGATCAAAGTGTTACTTGCCTTGCTGATGATCCGCGAAACCTAGAGACTCGAAGTAACACGCGGCGCACTCCGGGTATTCTATCGCAGACAAACAAACAAGCATACAATAGGTACTCATATAATGCACAGGTAAATCTCAAATAAAAGATCTAACCAGAAAGTTCAACTTAAGAACTCCAGTTTGCAAAAAGAATCAAATCAAACGAAACAACAAAAGTCAAACGGCGAAAGAAAACAGCTTCATTTTACTAATCTGGATCTAAGTCAAATTTTACAGAAACAAAAACTTGTTTAAGTTGGTTATTCGTAAAGAGGGTTTGATACGAAACTCCAGGCGCTTGAATCGCCTGATTCCGATAAACGAGCGAAAAGTTATACTAAAACGAAAATCGGATCAGAAATCGCGATCAGAAAATAATCACGGAAAAACCGAGAAAAAGAAAAACGACGAACAGGTTAACGAACGAACGTTCGTTAACTAGAACTAAACGACGAACACGTTCGTTAAAACGAACGAACGAGCGAATGCTCGCTATTTAACCGAACCGAAAATAAATAAACCAATCTAAAAAAACAGAAACTAAAAAAATAAACCGCGGCTAAATAAAAAAAACCCGGGCGGTTTTCTAAAGAAAACCTCGGCGGCGGGGTCCGGCGACGGCGGGTCGGAGTGGCGGCATCGGGCGTGGTGGCGCGGGCGGCGGCGGCGGGGCGGCGGGGCTAGGGTTAGGGTTTTCGGGGCGGCGGCGGCTCGGCTGATCGGGCCCCGGCGCCTTATAAAGGCCCGGCCAAGTGAGTCCGGCGAATCTGACCCAGAGTCGGTTCGCGTTTTTTTAAATAATTCCGCGCAGAAAAAAATCGAAATAAACAGACTCCAAAAATCCCGAAATAAATTTTCCGCGGCTTCTAAAATCAAGCCGGACTAGATGAACATTTATTTGGTCCTAAATGCAAATTTTGAAAAACGCATGTTTTTCCTATATTCAAATAAAATGGCGAAAAACTCCAAAAAAAAAATCTTATATTATTTTATTATTAAATCCTCAATATTTCTTTATTTTGGGAAAGTCATTTTATTCCCTCTCTCATATTTTTGTAATAGAAATAACTGATGATAAAATAATTAAAATCAAATGATCCTATTCTCAAAATTTGAGAAAACTCAAATATGAAAATAACAAAATTCCCAACTCTCTCCGTGGGTCCTTGAGTTGCGTAGAATTTCTAGGATCAAAACCCAAAGCAAATAAAATATGATATGCATTGATGATCTAATGTATAACATTCCAAATTGAAAATTTGGGATGTTACAAACCTACCCCCCTTAAGATGAATCGGCCCTCGAGATTCGGGTTGGCTAGAAAATAGGTGAGGGTGGTCCTTTAGCAAATCTTCCTCTCGCTCCCGTGTGGCTTCATCTTGATTGTGGTGGCTCCTTGAACTTTGCAAAACTTAATAACCTTGCATGCGGGTAACTCATTGGCAACCTCGAGAATTTTAACCGGTTTCTCTTCATAGATCAAATCGTTATTCAACCGAATCGCTTCCAATGGCCTTTGTATCCCTTAGTGGTATTTCAGCCATCTCCGCATGGCACTTCTTTAATCGGGAAACATGGAATACATCATGAACTCGACAATCCTTGAGCAATTCCAACTTGTAGGCCACTTCTCCCATACGTTCCAAAACACGATATGGTCCTACAAAACGTGGTGCTAACTTTCCCTTAACTCCAAAACGCTTAATTCCTCGTAGTGGAGATACTCGAAGATAAACTCGGTCTCCGACTTCGTAAACTGTCTCCTTGCGTTTTGAATCCGCATAACTCTTCTGCCTGGACTGGGCTACCTTGAGCCTATCGCGAATCAACTTCACTTTCCGTTCAGACTCCTTAATCAAATCCGGTCCAAACAACTGGCGGTCTCCAACTTCATCCCACAACAACGGGTCCTGCACCTCCTTCCGCATAAGGCTTCGAAGGGCCATTTTCAAACCGGATTGATAATCGTTGTTGTAAGAGAATTCTGCATATGGCAAATTGTCGTCCCAACTAGATCCATAATCTAGTGCACAAGCGCTCATCATATCCTCCAAAATCTGATTGACTCTCGGTCTATCCATGCATCTGCGGATGGAAAGTCATGCTAAACTCACTGGTACCCAAAGTTTCATGCAATCGCTTCCAGAACTTTGAGGTGAATTGGGTTCCTCTATCAGATACGATACTCCTCTGAACTCCATGTAAACATACAATCCTGGTCATGTATATCTTCGCCAACTTAGCACTGGTGTAAGTGGTCTTCACTGGGATGAAATGAGCTACCTTCGTCAACCGATCCACAACAACCCAAATTGAGTCATAGCCGGAACGAGTCCCGGTAATCCCGTGATAAAATCCATGCCTAGTTTATCCCACTTCCATTCGGTGCAAGGCAATGGTCGTAACAATCCTGGCCGGCTTCACGATGCTCGACTTTTACTCTCTGACATACATCACAAACTGCTACATATTCCACAATATCTTTCTTCATTCCGGTCCACCAGAAAGTATTCTTCAAATCCAAATACATCTTGGTATTTCTTGGGTGAATCAAATATGGTGAATCATGTGCCTCTTGCAAAATCAACTTCCTGATCTCCGGGTCATTGGGCACATAAACACGGTCTTCAAACCATAGGGTGTCATGCTCATCGTCACGAAATCCCTTAGCTTTTCCTTCGCTCATTTTCTCCTTTATAGAGGCGATCTCTTTGTCAGTCTTCTGAGCTTCTCTGATTCTATCCATTAAGGTTGACTGAATCTCCAATGCTGCTACATAGCCTCTCGGAACTATTTCCAACCATAGCTCACGAAGATCCTCGGCTAACTCCTTTGGTATTTCTCCGTCATTAGTGTATTGACATGGCTCTTACGGCTCAATGCATCGGCTACTACATTAGCCTTTCCGGGATGGTAATGCAATCTCATATCATAATCCTTGATGAGCTCCAACCATCTCCTTTGTGCGAGGTTTAACTCCTTCAGCGTAAAATGTACTTCAAACTCTTGTGATCCGTATACACCTCACAATGATTTCCAATGAGGAAATGCCTCCATGTTTTCAATGCATGCACTACGGCTGCTAACTCCAAATCATGCGTGGCATAATTCAACTCGTGAGGTTTCAGTTGTCGTGAAGCATACGAAACAACTCTTCCCTCCTGCATGAGCACTGCTCCAAGTCCTCGACGCGAAGCGTCGCAATACACCTCATAATCTTTAGTCTGGTCCGGCAAAATCAACACTGGTGAGGTAACCAAACGTTTCTTCAACTCCTGGAAACTAGCCTCACACTCTTCAGTCCATATAAACTTGGTATCCTTCTTCAACAACTCCGTCATAGGTTTTTCTATCTTGGAGAAATTCTCAATAAATCCCCGGTAGTATCCTGCCAGTCCAAGGAAACTCCGGATCTCTCCAATCGTTGTTGGTGCTTCCCAATTGGTCACAGTGATAACCTTTGTGGGGTCAACCGCTATTCCTTCTCCAGATATATAACGTGTCCGAGGAACCCTACTTCCTTCAACCAAAACTCACATTTGCTGAACTTGGCATATAAGCGATGTTCTCTCGAGCTTCTCCGGTACCAATCGCAAATGTTCCTTATGTTCCTCTTCATTCTTCGAGTAAACCAAAATATCATCAATGAACACTACGCATTTAACTTATCCAAAAACTCCATAAACACCTTGTTCATCATGTTCATAAAATAGGCAAGTGCGTTAGTCAGACCAAATGACATAACGGTATACTCATACAATCCATATCTTGTGGTGAATGATGTCTTGGGTATATCCTGCTCTCGAATCTTCAACTGATGGTATCCTGATCATAAATCGATTTTGGAAAACACTTTAGCTCCTTGCAACCGATCAAACAGATCATTGATCATTGGTAGTGGGTACTTGTTCTTGATCCTTACTTCATTCAATCCACGATAATCAACAACCATCCTTAACGATCCATCCTTCTTTTCCACTAGAAGTACAGGTGATCCCCAAGGCGAAGAACTTGGGCGAATGTAACCTTTATCCAATAACTCCTTAATCTGCTTCTTAATCTCCACCAAATCCTTTGCGGGCATCCTGTATGGTCGCTTCGATATTGGCCCTGTGCCTGGCAAAAGCTCAATCAAAAACTCAATGTCCTGATCCGGTGGCATGCCTGGCAACTCTTCTGGAAATACGTCAGGGAAATCCTTTACCACTGGTACTTCTTCCTGCACAACTCCTGATAAGGAATTTACTTGCATCCTATATGGCACATGCCGGGATACATACTTGATCCTTCTTCCTTCTGGTGTCGTAAGCAAAATTGTCTTACTAGCACAATCGATGTTTCCTCCATACATCGACAGCCAATCCATACCAAGAATTACATCAAATCCTTGGGATTCCAGAATAATTAAATCCGTTGGGAAAATATGCCTTCCTATACTTTATGGCACTTGAAAACATCCTTGACTGGCCATATACTCCGCTCCTGGTGAACTTACTAGCATAGGTGTTTTTAAGAATCCTAGTGGGCAGGCTATACTTATCCACAAATCCCCTTGATATGTATGAATGCGATGCACCAAAGATAAAAAGAACGAGTGCGATAAATGACTTAAACAAAAACTTACCTATTCGCATCGGTCGAAGCTTCAACCTCCTCCACGCTAACGTGGTTCACCCGTCCCCTGTTGAAAGGGTTTGGCTTCTTTCAGAGCTTCCATTGCCATTACGGCCTTCGTAACATTCATTTGCATAATGCCCAGTCTTATTGCACTTAAAGCAAGTGATTTGGCTCAGGTCTTTCTTGGCTGGGGTTGATGGGTTGGTACGGTTCTAGCCATTGCTTCCTCCATTCCCATTACCATTCTTGGGGCCATTATGGTTGTGTGAACTACCTCCTCCATGGGTATGCTGAAAATGAACTCCCGGTTTAGGGGTAAAACGGGGCTTCACGAGTTCCGTAATTGTACTTCCCTGTCCATACTTCCTCTTGCAGTTTTCAATCTGCCGCTTCCTTCAATCATAAGAGCACGATCTACCAACTCACGGTAGTTATTGAAGCTTGCTACCATCAACTGCATACTCATTTCGTCGTTCGGTCCTTCCAAACTTCTCTGTTTAGCCGCATCCGTAGTAACGTCATCCGGGGCATAACATGCTAGCTTACTAAAGTCATCCACATCTCGCCAACTGTCCATCCTCCTTGGCGCAAGTTGCGAAACTCACGCTTCTTCATGGCCATAGCTCCTGCCGAAACATGGGCAAGACGGAAAGCTTGTCAAACCGATCCCATGTGGCAAGGTGTCTACAGGGTAAGTGGTCAGAAATTCTCCCACCATCTGCTGCGGATCCTTCAAGCTGATGTGCGGCAAATTTCACCTTTTCCCCTTCAGACATCCCGTTGGTCAACTCCTCCCTATCTTACGGAGCCAATCATCTGCCACTATTGGCTCGGTGCTACTGGAAAACACCGGCGGATCAGCCTAAGAAAACTGGTTAAATGATCAACAGGTGGTGGTGGTGGTGGGTTGTTGTTGTTGTTGTTGTTGTTGTTGTTGTTGTTCTGGTTCTGGACTAGCAACTGCATCAATGCATTCTGCTGCTGGATCAACTAAGTGAGCTTCGGTGGGAAAGCAAATCCATTGTCACGTCTCGGAGGCATCTGAGGGTTTGTAGAAAAGACGAGAGTTAAGAATAGAATGGGGTCTAAAGAGAAAACACTACCCAATGCACATGAGACAAAACACACAAAATCACTTCATTCAATCAAGCAAAAGCATACAAACAGTCTTAGAACTATCGCAAAAGTGCGTGGACTATGCTATGTACATGGTGGAACACTACTACTGTTATGGTGGTCAACTAGAAAAACTACTTCGATGAAGATTCCATGATATCCGCTCCAGCTTCATCAACATAGTCATCATCACTATCGTCGGGGTCCGAGTCGGTGTCGTCGATGATGATATAATTATCCGGGCAAGTGGAATCGCCATCTTCTCTTTTGGGTGCCGAACCTCCCATGAATACTCCAATCTTCTCCTTAAGGTCGCTGCTCGTCTCACTAGAGCGACGATCTCCTCCATGTAGTCTTCACATGTAGCCTTGAGTTCTTCTTCTAGCTCCTTGATCTTGGTCATGGCCTTCTGTAGATCCTCCATACCTGCGCACATCTGGTTCTCCTGGCGTCTGATGTGCTGGTTTAATTCCTGAATGTAAGCTGCAATTAATCTGTCCCTCAGGTGTCGATCATCTCCCATTGCTCATCTCGGCGCTCAAATCTGGTAGATAGTATTCTTGAGATCATTGTGGTAAACTTCTCCAATTCGGCCCATGGATATGTGGGCTGCCATGCTCTTTCCTAGGCTCCAAGTTGGTACATCAAAGGAAAACTCTATGGGTTCAGTGACTGATGCAAATGTCCTTCCTGGAATTTGAACTTGAATCATCCAGCGCTCCTCTTCGGGTAAAGTGGCGTTGAAAGTTCCGGTGAAGCTTGGTATTCCTATGTTCAGGTATCTAGTGACTTCCTTCAAGTGATATCCAAAGGGTGTATCTTCATCCGATTGTGTGAACTTGTTCCTTGCATCCGCCATCCTAAAAAGAATAGAAAAGATGAGGAGTTAGAGATGAGAAGAAAGAGTAGTGATCTAGGGATTTAGCTTAGTGGTCGTGTCCTACAGTCAGCGTGTGCTCTGATACCACCTTTGTAGCAACCAGACCTCAAACAGTCTGAGCTCTGTGCTCAGGTGTCATCCTTGGATCAGTAATGCTGATACCACACAGTACATGAAGGATTTATAACAAAGTAGCAATCACACACTTATTACATTGAATGCCTCAAAAGAGAACTTAGCAAAATAAATATGGCTTAAGGCCATCTAATAATGATAACAGCGGAAGGCTTGGAAGATAAGCGAGTCATATGGCCAAGATACATGTAACACATTGCCTACTCTATCATGGTTATGCTCTCACATGCTTCTATATTCCATACTCACATGATTGCATACATGTAGGGGGAGCCTATGCTTGTTACATGTCTTTTCGAAGCTTTACTTGCTATTCTTTATATCTTTATCTAAAGCTTTGATGTATGTTGCCATCAATTACCAAAAGGGGAGATTGAAAGCACAAGTGCTCCCTAGGTGGTGTTGGTAATTAATGTCAACATATCTCTTGTTGGACTAACACTTTTATCTAGTATGTTTCAGATAAGTTCAACAATGGAGTGGCATGGACTAAAGGATGTGGGAACTCCTTCAAGATGCTAAGGACAAAGGATTGGCTCAAGCTTCAAGCTCAAGACTCTTCATTTTACTTTTTAGTGATCCAAGATCACATTGAGTCTATAGGAAAAGCCAATACTATTAAGGAGGGATGAGGTGTTGCTTAATGAGCCTCTTGCTTCATGTTCTTAGTGATATGCTCCAAAACCCTCTACTACTTTCCCACTTCCACACATATGACCCAAACCTAAAGTCAAACTCGGCCCTACCGATTCTTTCTATCCGGCGCCACCGAGTTTAGATGTCATAGCCACTGCCACAAACCCTAGGCAAATCGGTTTCACCGATAGGGATCTCGGTCTCACCGAGATGGGATTGTAATCTCTTTCTGTATGTCCATTACCAAAATCGGTCTCACCGAGTTTGTGTAATCGGTACTACCGAGATTACAATGCAAACTTTCTGGTTAACTTATTACCAAAATCGGTCCCACCGAGTTTGTGTAATCGGTCTCACCGAGTTTGCCTGACCAACTCTCTGGTTAGCTAATTACCAAATTCGGTCTCACCGATTTTGTGTAATCGGTCTCACCGAGATTACTTTATGCCCTAACCCTAACCATATCGGTCCTACCGAGTTGCATGTCGATCCCCAATCAAACCCTAACGGTCACTAGGTTTACTAAATCGGTCCAACCGAGTTTGATGATTCGGTCCCATCGAGTTTGGTAAATTGTGTGCAACGGTTAGATTTTGTGTGGAGGCTATATATACCCCTCCACCTCCTCTTCATTCGTGGAGAGAGCCATCGAACAAGCCTACACTTCCAAAGAGCCTATTTCTCGAGAGAGAACTACCTACTCATGTGTTGAGGCCAAGATATTCCATTCCAACCATATGAATCTTGATCTCTAGCCTTTCCCAAGTTGCTTTCCACTCAAATCTTCTTTCCACCAGATCCAAATCCTATGAGAGAGAGTCGAGTGTTGGGGAGACTATCATTTGAAGCACAAGAGCAAGGAGTTCATCATCAACACACCATTTGTTACTTCTTGGAGAGTGGTGTCTCCTAGATTGGCTAGGTGTCACTTGGGAGCCTCCGACAAGATTGTGGAGTTGAACCAAGGAGTTTGTAAGGGCAAGGAGATCGCCTACTTCGTGAAGATCTACCGCTAGTGAGGCAAGTCCTTCGTGGGCGACGACCATGGTGGGATAGACAAGGTTGCTTCTTCGTGGACCCTTCGTGGGTGGAGCCCTTCGTGGACTCGCGCAACCGTTACCCTTCGTGGGTTGAAGTCTCCATCAATGTGGATGTACGATAGCACCACCTATCGAAACCACGACAAAAACATCTGTGTCTCCAATTGCGTTTTAATTCTCCAACCCTTCCCTTTACATTCTTGCAAGTTGCATGCTTTACTTTCCATTGCTCACATACTCTTTGCATGCTTATTTTCTTGTTATGTATTGAAAAAGTTAAACTTGTGCCTAAACTCCATTTAAACCTAAAGAATTTAAAAACTGCAACTTTGGTACTTAGTGTCTAATCACCCCCCTCTAGACACCTCTTCTCAAGATCCTACATTGGCCACCAAAGTGCATATAAATGCGTGACAAAACAAGAGCATAACTGAAACAACTTTAGAAGAGCTCAAGAAGCGTTATCACGGTATCCACCATGTCGGCAATAAGCTTAGCAAGCTGATTAGCTTTGTCCTGTTTGGCGCTAAAATCCTCCAACGCTTCTTTGTTGCACGGAAAGTATGCATCTGAATGCTCGGGGGACTTTTGCAAATCCTTCCGCTTCTTGTCGCAAAGACAAATTGATTGATGTCTTTCAGCTTGTAGTTGAGACTCAAGAAATCAAACTGATTCAGATAGTGACTTTGAATAGCTTGTGCAAGCGGTAGTGGCTAGTAACTCCAACATTAAACCAAGACAAGACTTTGGGGTTGTCTCATTTGTCTTCAAGATAGTCTTCTTAGTTGTTTTATCGACTTTGTTGGAGACCAACAAGGATGTGTCACTATCCTGAACCTTATCTGCATTACTTCCTTTACCATTGCTTAATAAGGCACTCTTCCCCAATATTTTATCAGCATTCTAAAAGAAGAAACAAGCAGACACATAACAAGTTTAGCATGTACTAGTATATGAAGCTCATTTTGGTGAACCAGTTCATTAGTAAGGTGGACAGGATTAAACTACCAAGTCTTCTATTGCCAAGTACTAGTACATAATAAAAGCATCAAACAAGCATATATCTATGTCCTATGGTCACTGCATTGTCTTGCCAAATCAAAATAGAGACACGGTTCAAATCATATCAGTTCAAGACAAAGCAGCAGTGAAAGAATACAAAGCGTGGGAAACTACACGGCACAACAAGATTTCAGATGGGTACCACGGGTCTACATGTACAACAACACTATTGGCTCTGTTGTGATGCTAGTGATGTGCATGATATGAAAGTCAACTGTATACACAATTGAAATTGAAATCAACAGAGCTATTTATAAGAGCAAACCTGTTAAAGAAACATGCGTGAACATACCGCTGTGCCATTGGAGTTTCGATTGGATCCTTCAATTTAAAAATAAGTTTGTATGAGTAAATACAGTGATACAAGAGCAAAGCAATCATAGTTAAAAAGGCGGCGCCTAAGCGGCGCTTAAGCCGCCCTAGGCTCTAGGCGTTGGCAAAACGCATTGCGCATAACTATGCATAATCTGTGCGTAACTGCGCATAAGCATGCGCTTTGGTCAGTAAAGCGCAAGGCGGTGGCAAAACGCACAGTTAACGTAGTTATGCGCAATTAGAAATATGATAGCAATGGAATCTTAAATTAGAATAGTTGTTCTTCAGGTTTAGGCACTTGTTCTACATGAACAGAGTATAGTAAGACGCAAGAATATAATACTTAAAAATAGAAAATGAGCTCATAGACCTTACCACATTCTTGGTTCGAGACCAAGATGTAACAAAGGCGTTCCCGGTCATCGTCCGATAAATGTGTCTCGGAGAACGTAAGGGAATTTGATGAGTTTCTTTGCCGGTGAAGTACGCTTTTCTTGTGGAATTCGACATCGCCACCAAGCATTCTTGAAGATAGCGAGAGGTATTAGCACAGGTTACCTCATCCCGAGTTTCCAAATCGGTCCTTCTCTATAGAGAAAAATGGGAAAATTTGTATTATAACCATCATGGAGGTAGGATGTATGGGAATGAAGCAAAGTAATTGCCATGAATAACATTACTTACACATAACTCTGGACAAACACCGTGACTGGCATTTTCCTTCATCTTGATTATAATATTTCCAAGATGGGAAGATACGCATATCTGAGTTAACAACATCAAATGCGATAGATGCTAAACTACGACTAGTGGTTGTGCTTCCTCCACGAGAATAGGCGTACTAACCGGTGGAGTTGGGGTTCGCCGTGATAGTACTTGGTCCTTTGGGCACCGGAGCTGCCTTACTAACCGCTCTTGTTTGGGAGCCTGTGGTGGAGATGGTGCCGTGTCAATGTGAACTGGGTTACTATCGGCTGGGGTTGGGGTTAGATTGGGTGAAGCTGGTTCTCTCATCCATCACAAAGAGGGGTATAATCTGTGAGAGTTTGGGTTATGTGTGGTAGGGCTGGTTCTTGTGCATGTACAACCGGGGTGCCATCTCCACCAAGAGGTAGCACTGTTTTATTTGAAGACCTTATTTTTAGTCCGCTAGATACTGGCATCACCCGCTCCCATTCAAATGGCTGATAAACAGGAAACATAGTTGAATGTACAGACATTGTATGAGAGACAAATGCAATAGATAGTGTGGAAAAAAGAGGGCATGAAATAGTTGACATGTATATTGCTTAACTAAAACGGATAGCATGACATAATTTCACATATATGATGTCTATCTAAACTGGATAGCATAGCATAACATAATTCAAAGATATGATGAATAACTAAACAGGATCGCATGACATAATTCACCTACATGTTATCTAAGTAATCAGGATCACATCATTTAATTCACATATGTGATTTATATGCTAAACAGAGGGCATCCGATATGATGTCTGAACTAATAACATGGTGTTGAATATTGTGTATATGATGTCTAAACTATGCAATGCAAGACACCGTATGCATGATATGAGCAGTATAACCGTGCCAAGTTAGAGCATACACCTCAGTGGGGGAATAGGACTGGTCATCTGTCTCTAATCCATCTACGAGGAGCTATCAGACCCAACAAGAGATCTGCTTCGATTGTGTAGCACTATCTGCTCTGAAGGCCTTGTTTTCACTTCAGATTTTTCCATCTCCCACCCAAATGGCTGATTCACAGGAAGAGTAGTTTAGTGTACAAACATTGTCGACAAATGGAAATGTAATGAAGAAAAGGATGGACAAGATATCATTCAAATATATGATGCCTGGTTAAACAGGATGGCATTGCACATTTCACATATATTATGGCTGGCTAAAAAAATGAGACTGCATAATTCCCATATATGATATAGAAACTAAACAGGTGGCATTACAGAACATGTCTAAACTAAGCAGCTGACATATATGATGTCAAAAGTAGGCACTGCAAGGCAACATATGCATGATATGACTAACATCATCATGCCAATGTAGAACAAACACCTTGGGGGGTAAATAGGAGTGGTCACGTGCCCTAATCCGCCTCGTAATGTATATCTTCCTCCGGATTACAACTGAGAGGGGTGGGGAGGGTTTACCATTGAACCCACCATGGAGCGATGTACGCATGACATTGTATTGCCGCACAAAACTCTTCTCTTTTTCTCTACATGTTCGGCAAGACTGTGTACAATATCGACATGCATATGAAAAAATATGGTGAGATTATGTAAGGAGAGCATGCAGAAATTTAGAGTGATGGTAAAACCAAAGGATCGATGTTTTTCCGTTGAACCAAAATAGCCCTAATGGATCGACGTGAATGTATAGTAATAAGTGATGCAACAAGTGTACAACCTCTTTGTCAGAGCCGTATGTCGACCTCAAAGCATCATTGGGTTGGTCGCCAAGCGCTTGAGGCAGAGGTGGTTGTCGGAGGTGTGGAGGAAGATCCGAGGAATCAGAAGCGGCGTCCAGGCACCGCTCACATTGTGATGGATCGCTCGTCGTTGGAGTAGCTCCGGTGAGTCAGAAGACGTCAAGGCTGAAGCAAAGACAAGACAAGAATCGTCAATCTCAAGTGGGATTCTAATAGCATCTCCAATAGATGATGTAAAATGGATGTAAAATTAACATCACCAAAAACCACCGACTACAACAGTATGAGGTAAAAACTGTTGACTCGAACTTAACTGTCAAAACTGAAATTTACTATGGAATCTGAATGCTATCGTCGAAACTGAACGCAATGGTAGCAGAGGGGCACTTGACATGTAGTTTAGGGAGGGCCTCAGTTCATCTTCAACTCGCACTTCGAGCCGCCACCACCACCGGCCAAACCGCCGGCCCCAGCGCCGCCAGCCGAAACAACTCTCGCCACCGCCGCCCGGCCAGCCCTCTAGGCCCCGCCCCCACCCTGAACCCTAAGATAGATAGTGGGTACCTCTCCGTGAGCCTCGCACTGCTGGTGGTTCTTCCTTAACTCCGTGAGCCCCCAACCCCAAAAATCGATCGACCCAAAAGTCGATTCAATCGATCAAGTGTGGCTTAATCGGAGCAGAGCAAAGAACACGAAGCGAGGGGAGAGCAAGAAGCAGCTAGGCGAAAGGAAGCGATCGAGCGAGAGCCGAGCAGCAGCAGATCCGGATGGTATGCCCGCCGCCGCCAAGGGGCCTCAGACCGGGGAGAGCCGCCAGGGAGATGTTGCCACGCGCCGGCTTCAAGGTAGCCGCTCCATGGGGGTGCGGGATGGAGCATCGTCGGTGCCGCGAGGTCGAGTTAAGGAGAAGGTGCGATGCGATGAGTGTACAACCTCTTTGGTGGCGCCGAGTAGGCCTCGACTTCGTCCGAGGAGTCGGTGAGGATGCTGCGGTTCCGGTGGAGCAGGGTAAGGCAGCGCTGTGGGGATGGAGCAGCCGCGATAGGCGAGGCGATCGTCGGAGCAGCTCCTTGGAGGTGGAGGACGGGGCGGCTGAACCGGCGGGACGACGAGATGGACGATAGATCCTCATCCGGGGAGGTGGACGAGGGACGTCGAGCTGTTGCGGTGGACGACGTCGTCGGGGAAGAGGCTCCGGTTGGGCAGCGGTGACGTGGCGGACGGAGGAGGGTGGGGTTTCGCGGCTGGAGCGGAGAGGTTATGGCGGCTTGGGATTTCGAATGGCGAAAAGGGGGCGATGAGAGGGGTGAAGCATGACTTAGGGACGCGCTTGTCCAAAATGTAGGGTGTGTTACAAAAGTACCCCCACCGATTTGAACTAGCGGCCCTTCGGCTCAGGTTAGAAGGGGATTTCACGTGTCGGGATTTGGCGGTGGAGGGAGTTTTTCGCGTTGTAATTTCGGGATAGCAAGGCGCGGGTTGTGAAGGCGCCAGTTTTGGGAGCACGATATCTGAATTTTCGGCATATAACAAGACGCGGGTTGAATTTTAGGACAAGCCTAACGTGTAGTAATATTGTACTTGTACATACCAAATCAATTCGCACTTCCCCGAACCAAAAAGAAAACGAAAAAATAAAACTATTCACACCACACAAAGAGAGAGTCTTGCCCGTTTTACTATACAAATGCTATTCAAAGCTACTCCTCCTTACATCTATATAGGGCCTAATGCGTTTTCGATGCTAACTTTGACCAAATATTAGAGCAATGATATATGACATGCAACTTACACAAAGCACACCGTTAAATTAAATGCATGAAAGGTTCTTTCAATGATATAATTTTCACATTGTGCATGTCATGTACTATTAATCTTGTCAATAGTCAAAGGCGGTCTTAAAGATCTCATTACGCCCTATATAGATGGAAGGAGGGAGTATGAATCCATGTTATGTCCGATTAAATTTTATCGCTTGCTGTATAATGCATGTAACCTACTCATACCAACATTTTAGTGCATTCCAAATGTCTATAATACCGCTGCAATTCGAACTAAATTTGAATTCGTTTCTCTATTTCAATAAGAATCTACAATCATGATTGTTGCCAACTTCAACCATCATAGTTTCCTTGCTATCCTTGAGATATAAATCGGATGACCTATAATGCAGGATGGCAGGCACACCATCATCAACAACTCCGTTTTTTTATAAGAGTAGAGATAAGATATATTAAATGTAGTATAACATGTTCATAACCACACCATGTGTATCACCGTTATATATATTCACACATGCGTCGGTTTGAAACACTATGATAAATTCTTCAAATATCCGAATTCGCTTTTTATAATGAAGTATATATGATCTCTATTTGTCTTTTACACCCACACAACCCTCTTATCTTTGTAGCTAGCACTAACTTTCTCTTGTGCATGCACACGCCCGCATCCCTCTCACCCTCCCTCAGCATTCTCTAGCTCCATCGCGCAAATTCGTCTTTTCACTTTAGGTCATTCACCCACGGTGTGTGTAGGCCCCCAGCTCCTTCTTTATGGCACACATCGATCGGTATGCCTCTCTAGTCAGGTGTGCCTACCACAAACACAAGCTTCCCCTCTTCTCTTGTCACCGTCCATGCCTCACTCCCACCACTCTTTTCATCGTTCTCGTATTCGCACACTCCTCCCCTGTCACGCCCAATATGCGACCCTATCCAAAAGGAACTCAAAGGTCCCACCAAGGATAGACCCGCATATTGAAACGCTTTTGCAAGGTGGATATCATTACATCAACATTACATAATAGATGGGGATACATACATAAGGCACAAATGCCACAAGAATACATCAACAACATACAAGATCAGCATCCGTCTATGGATGAAACATAAACAGAAGCTCAAACGACATCCACCCCGCTAGCCCAGGCTGCCGACCTGGAACCTATCCCCTGATCGAAGAAGAAGCAGAAGAAGAACTCCAACACAAGTAAACATCGCTCTCACGTCAAGATCGTCGCAAACCTGTACATGCAACTGGTGGTGTAGTAATCCGTGAGCCACGAGGACTCAGCAATCCCATTACCATGGGTATCAAGACTAGCAAAGCTTAAAGGGAAAGGAAGGGGTAAAGTGGTGAGGTTGCAGCAGCGACTAAGCATGTATGGTGGCTAACATACGCAAATGAGAGCGAGAAGAGAAATAAAGGAACGGTCGTCAACTAGTAATGATCAAGAAGTGATCACGAACTCCTACTTACGCCGGACATAACCCAGAAACCGTGTTCTCCTCTCGATCAACCCCGAAAAGAGACACTCACGGTTACGCACACGGTTGGTGTATTTTAGAAGAGTTTGCTTCAAATTTACTACAACCGGATATTAACAAATTCCCATCTGCCACATAACCGCGGGCACGGCTCTCGAAAGTTTATACCCTGCAGGGGTGTCCCAACTTAGCCGATGATAAGCTCTCGCGACCAACGAAGGATATTCCTTCTCCCCGGGAAGACCCGATCAGTCTCGGAATCCCGGCTACAAGACAATTCGACAGCAACAAAACAAGACCAGCAAAGCCGCCCGGATGTGCCGACAAATCCCGATAGGAGTCGCACGTACCTCGTTCTCAGGGCACACCGGATGAGCAAGACGTCGGGTTGGCATAAACCACGATTGCCAGGCGCCGGACATCGCTTTCGGTTTGGACCAAAGACTTTCGAAGGAGAAGCGGCCGGGGGCTAAAATAAAGATGACCCTTGGGCTCCGAAACCCAAGGGAAAAAGGGCATAGGTGAGGCAAATGGTAAAACCAATGTTGGGCCTTCTTTGGAAAAGTCTTATTCAAGCGAACTGTCAAGGGGGTCCCATAAATCACCCGACCGCGTTAGGGACGCAAAATCCGGGAACATAATATCGATATGAAGGGAACTAGGGGCGGCAAGAGTGGAACAAAACACCAGGCATAAGGCCGAGCCTTCCACCCTTTACCAAGTATATAGATGCATTAATTAAATAAGATATATTGTGATATCCCAACAAGTAAACATGTTCCAACAAGGAACAACATCTCCATGTTCCAACAAGGAACAAACTTCATCTTCACCTGCAACTAACAACGTTATAAGAGGGGCTGAGCAAAGCGGTAACATAGCCAAACAACGGTTTGCTAGGAAGGGTGCAAAAGGTTAGAGGCTAACATGGCAATTTGGGAGGCTTGAGGAACAAGTGATAGGTAGCCTTGACATAGTGATAGAACGAAACAACTAGCATAGCAATGATAGTAGTGAGATCCAGGGTAGCGGTCATCTTGCCTGAAATCCCGCAAGGAAGAAGAACGAGTCCATGAAGAAGACGAACGGATGAAGCCGAACCAAGCGTAGACGAACGAATCCTCACGATCGCAACGAAACGGGAACTATCGAGAAGAAGCACGCAACAAAGTAAACACACCACACATGAACAAGACATGATGCACAACAAGCATGATGCATGACAAAGCTACATGAAGCTACTCATGGCAAGAGATGATGTAAACAAGATCAACACATCAAAGCAAGTTTTAATGAGGCCGGAAACAACATATAACAATTCCGGCAAGTCCTCATATGCAAATTTCGAAATTGGTCCAGATCTGAATAAACCTTATGTTCAAGTTGTTAAACAGCAAGTTAAGATGCACCACGACGATCTACACGAAATTCTAGTCAAGTTACATATAAAGTTCATTAGATTCGGAGCTACGACCTAGAAGATATGAGCAAAACAAGTTAAACATGGCATTGATGCAAAATGCACCCAAACATTAAGCAAACACCTCAAAACAAGGATGCAACATGATAATATGAAACTACATGCAAAATCAAGCAAGTTTTATATAGAGCACACTCAAAACGGAGCAACGGTTCAACACATACACATGAAACAAGTCATGACAACAATCTGTCCAAAACAGCAACTAGGCATATTGCAAGCATCAAAACAACATGCTACAGAATCTCAACATGAAAACAAAAGCCTAGTTTGCATGCTTGTGCTAGTCACCACAGAGATCACAAAAGTACATAGCATACAGCCCTTAAAGATGGCATGGCATATTACAAAACACATGTAGGACTCAAGTTCATAGGATGCACACATCAATCATGGCAAAAATGACAAAAGTGCATGTTCTGATAAGAATCAGAAACTAACATCACATAGCCCTCTTCTAACAGCATTTCGGGCATCAAGATGAGCTCAAATGAAAATGATGCAATGAGATGAAATGATCTACTCATCGAGGCGAACAATATGACATATTACACGCCCAAAACGGGGCTACAGATGCAGAGTTATGATGCGATGAAAATGCATGAAAATTACTGCAGAATTCGGGGACTTAGAGAAAAACAACCTCCGGAAAAAGTCAACGGGACGAGGACGAGCGGGACGGAGGGATCCGGGGACGGGTGGATCTCATCCACCCCAACCCGATCCGGCGAGGAGGCGGCGCCGGCGAGGATCTCCGGCGAGGGGCCGGCCGGAGGCTGCGGGGCACGGAAGCCGGCCGGGAGGAGGCGGCCGGGGAGTAGGGCGCCTGCTGGGCGGAGGTTGCCGGCAGCGGGCGGGAGGCCAGCGGGGCGGCTCGGGCGGCCGGCCTGGCTCGCGCGTGAGGCGCTGGTGGTCCGGCGAGGCGGAGGGAGGAGGCCGGGCGACCGGGAGGGAGAGGCGCGGGGCGACGGGCGGGAGGCGGCGACGGGCCCGGCTGGCGGGCGGCGGAGGCCGGGCGGGCGGCGGAGGGCGGCGGCGCCGCGACATGGCGGCGTCGGGAGCAGGTGCCGGGCGCGGCGACGCCGGGCGTAGGCGGGCGAGGCGCTGGCGGCGGGCGCGAGGCGCTGCCCGGTCGGACTCGGGCGGGCATGGGCGATGGGTTCGGGGCCCAAGGTGGATTTACGGCGGGAGGCCATGCGATCGTGATCGAACGACCGAGAGCATGGAGGCTAGTTTTCTGGGTTTAGGGCCACTTTGGAAGGGGTGTTGGGCTGCACACAAAAGAGGCTTTTACGGTTACCCGGTTAACCGTTGGAGTATCAAACGACCTCCAAATGATCCGAAACTTGACAGGCGTTCTACCGGTGCTATACCAAGGCCGCTTGACAAACCTCGGTCCATTTCGAGAACGTTTAACACCCGCACATGAAAAGAGGTAAAAGAGGGCGCCGGGAGACATAGGAGTGCCGGATTGCAAAACGGACAACGGGGAAAATGCTCGGATGCATGAGACGAACACGAATGCGAAATGAAATGCACATGATGACATGATATGAAATGTAGATGATCACATGGCAAAATGCAACACGCAATCAAATGACATGGCAAAGACGGCGAATAACTGACGGACACCTGGCGCATCGAATCCGGGGCGTTACATCCCCCCTCGATATATTATGCCTCTCGTACCACCTCCTACATGCATCCCTCTCTCTCTATCCTTCTCCTTGTGCCTCATTTGCTTCTAACACACACATGCATGTATACAGATCGATCTCCCAACATATACCTAGATCGACTTTAACTACCCCCCCTATCGATCGACGTACCTCACAAGTTATGTCTCTCCTTTCTCTAACAAAGGGCGATTGATCTTCCTATGTAGTTACGTCTGCTTACCACAGCCACATCGTCCCCCCTCATTCGTGCATGCCTCCCCGACCCCGTCTCTCACACGCACGCGTGCACGACAACAAGAAGCCATATCCTCTCTTATTGATATTATGGGCGTGCCCTCCGTTTGTCTAGCAAGCCTATCCCACCATTTGTTAGAAGCAACTCCACTACCACCCCTCCAACACTCTAGCTCTGTCTCTCTCCCAACCTTATTCCTCTCCTGCACATATGCATGGATGCCGATCGATCTCCCTTAATACATGAGGCAGATCGATCTCCTTAATACATGAGGTAGGCCTCTCTCCTCCTCCACACATATACCAGCCATTGTACCTCTATAGTTAATTGGGCCTCCTCTTCCCCCACCACTTACCGATAGTCGGGCTGCAGGTAGGTATCCATGCCGAGACAAACTGCACATGTCCCATCTCACGCTCCAAAGAGGGCCAGCCACTCTATATCTTTGACATGGGCACACACAAAATCGATGGCACTCTTTATCGATCACACACAAGACACACACACATCATCCCTCTCTTGATTCTATGGACACCTCAAGCCGATGATACCTCCACTCTCTTCTCGTGGATCGCCTCTATATATATGTTATATCCAGGACTCTTTCACACACATTGCATATGTTACATTTTTGATTGACCCCCCAAAAAAACTCTCAAGAACCCACACACTATATCTCTCTAGGTTTGTATCTCTCTCACACAACCCCACGTAGGTGGTGTACATATACAAGAAGAGAATAGGTGCACCGTGCACGTACTCACGCTTCATGCCCAGCCACACCCGCGCGGGTACATGGTGGAGCTCATTTCTTTATGAAATGGCAGCCCACGTGCTAATTTGAACGCTGTAGCGGTTGTTTACCTAGGGAGGTCGTGTACCATGCGCGCAGGAAACAAAGTTTGACTTGACGCGTTGCCGCGTTATTTTTAAATAAAGTTATAGCGCTCAATGGCACGTACACAGAATATAAAACGATTTTTATGGAGAAAAAGGTAGTCCGCTCACTATATACAATGGAGCACCTTTTGCACGGTTTGTCGCTCTTTAGAGTATCTCACACAAGGCTGCGGTGGCCTCTCTCTCTCTCACCGTTGGTCTTTGATCCGTAGTATCCCGTCCGGGGAAAGGGAGTGCGGTGGCCTCTCTCTCTCTCACCGTTGGTCACCGATCCGGTCACAGCCCGTCCGGGGAAAGGGAGGAAGTGCATCGTTTCTCCGTTCGATGGCGCCCGATGCAAGACGTCCCGATCTGCGGTACACGCCGTTTCTCTCGACCAAGCTCCGGTAGCGGCGCAGGCCTCACGCCACCTGCTCGCAGATTCCGCCGCTTGCTCACCTAGTTACATCCCGACGACCTCCGTGTATCCTCCAGCCTTTTGCTCCATCGCCGCCTTCCCACGTCACTGCATGTGGATCTTCCATAGTTCTTTGCCCAAAACGTAGCTCGTCCGACATACTTTCCATATTGCATTCTCGTCCTCACACCGTTTTAGACAAACACAACCGTGTTGTTATCTTCCCTTAGGACAAGGAATATGCTTCTTTTGTCGTCGCATGTGTCATCAATTGTTATTGGCTAGTAATTGTTTCCTTTCTACCTCTTTTTTGCAAACAGGGGCTATCCATTTCACCTCGTTGCTATTGCGACCTTTTGGTGAACTGCACAAATCACTTTTTTCTTAAGAGTGTTTTGTGCGGTTGTACTAAAATGTCAAACGGGCAACGCGTCTCTACATTTCAGTCTTGTTGCACAAAGGGAGATTGGCTTTGCTCTATCCTCCTCATCCAACTCCGAGCCTAATCTTCTCCAACTAGTTAGTCTTAAGAGAGACTACAAAGGTGACTGACTTCTATTTGTGTGTTTATTGTTTCATCAGCAGTCCTCTATTATCGTAATCACACTTAATATCTTTGGAACAGGGACGCTCAGCTCTATTTTAGTGGAACTGCACAAAATGATCGGAATGTTGCATGCCTCAGACAGCTACTTTTTTCCCAAAATGCCTTGTTGATTTAGACAGAGCTGGGGGGACGTTGCTGCCAATGAAAGCATGGATCAATTTTAATTTAACACCTTCTCACAACTCTGTCTTCAGTTGTGATGTAATTATTAGCTACGACCGCTAATAATTGACATGCATTAGTAAGGAAGTTAGTTTTTTATTGTTTAGAAAAGAGCATCGATGGCAAGACACATGAAACAAAAGCTGAAAGCTCACACCATTGTACAATTTCATGTCATTTGGAAAATTATTTGTATAGTAAGTCAATTATGTAAACAAATGATGGAAGCTTGATAGCATTGCCAGAAGCCTCTTCATCATCCGGGTCCATGTGCCATGCACAAAATTATACTCCTTCGTTCCTAAACATTTGTCTTTTTACAAATTTGAAACGGGCATATTTTGGAGTGTAGATTCACTCATTTTGCTTCGCATGTGTACTCCCTCCGTTCCTAAATATTCTATTCGTCTTTCTAGAGATTTCAACAAGTGACTACATACGGAGCAAAATGAGTGAATCTACACTCTAAAATATGTCTATATACATCCGTATGTGCGATCCATTTGAAATCTCTAAAAGACAAATATTTGAGTAGTCACTCATTGAAATCTCTAGAAAGACAAATACTCAGGAGTATATTTAAGAACCGAGGGGTAGTGCACAACCACATGGGAGACTCAGCCCGGTCGTTGCCGCATTAATAGTGAGTAATGAGCGGTCAAATCATAAGCCCCACCTTTCCCCCTTGTAAGTTGCTCAAGAAGCAACCATCAATACGATCTTCTTTGAATCCGCTCATACTACTCCATCGTCACTTTGTTTATACAAGCGCTTGAAAAAAAAAAAAACTCTGTGGGACCAAGGCGACTAGCGATCGGCCTGAAAAATAGCATTGGTAGTTATAGCACGGCGTCTATTACTAGAGGGAATAATGCGTACACACATGCATGCAGTGCTTCCACCCTGGGTACACACATGGAGAGAAAATTGTGGACTTGATTGCGGTTACCACGCCCTAATTAATTGAGCATTAAACCAAACGCGTCTAAAGTCTTTGTGGTGGTGGAAATGCATTGAGAGAAATGCATCATAATGAAGCGCGCCCTGTAAACTGTGACGGAGGGAGGAGTAGTATGAAGGTGCAAAACCAAGTATGCCAGTATGGCGGTCGGTCAACGCACCTCCTCTTGGCATATCACTGACATGTGGGACAGGAGTGTGAGCAAACCGATCTCAATTGACGGCAAAGATCCAACCCGCCGTTCCTTGAGAGAGACGAGGAGCGAGAACACACAGACGGGCTCGCACGGAGGCCAAGATATATTCGAGCATGGTTGGTAGATCGATATCATTCATTACATGTTGGGCTGCCGTTTTCCGCCCTTCTCCGGAATAAACGTGTACTTTATCAGAGATAAAAAAAATAAGAGAACAGACGTTCCACCATGCGGTTCTAGTAGTAGTACTACTCGTACTACAGCGGCAGCTCTTCGCCTCTTCGTGAAGTCGAACAATGATGGTACTCCGCATGTTGGGTACTACGGTGTATGCCTCGACAATCGACACCGAATGGATGATGCATGTCCACCGAGGGTAGGTTGCATTAGTCAAAAGCGTGGCGAGCTTCACCTTGTCCTGCAAGCTTCTCCTCGTTCATGAGTTGTGGAACACACAAAAAGTAGTGCTAGTCCATACTCCCTCCTTTCCGGTTAATATGGCTCAATCTTTTTGCGGGTAAATGAGAGAGCTTTATTCATATATAAGCATTCTTAGGACGATCAGCCAAGACACTGGACACTAGGAAGGGAGGTACCCATAAAAAAAGAAGTAGGAAGCGAGGTGTTTCATCAAGCCAGCTCTCGGCCACATTCAAAGTGCAGCAAGCACGGTTCGCACGAAGATGCGCCACAAGGTTTGCTGACCAGTTTACATGTTGAATAACAAAAAAAGAGGAAATATTACCGAGCGCTACTATTTGTAACAGGATATGAGCCAGAATAAAGCGAGAATTGTGGCGAGTGTTCCATGTAATCAACTTCCATTATCACATGCGAGAACCCTCGAAGAGAACCAAATGTGTTGAAGATTGTTTTATCACATTTTAAAATTATAATAAGAGTGCAGAAGCTCCTCCATCCGGTTCCTAGTACTAGTATAGTATGTACCTTTATAGACTATAGTAGTAGTACTAGTAAACTTTATAGCTTGGCTATTCGCCTATTCGGGAAGTCGAACAATAATAGCACTAGTAGTATAGTGTATGCTTCTGGCAATCTGACACTGAATTAACTGTTGCACGTCCACCGCCTGAGCGAGGGAGAGCTTGCATTAGTCAAAAGTTTCTCCTTGTCCTGTGAGCCACCGCGCGCAAGCTTCTCCCGTCCTGCAACCTTCTCCTTGTTCGGCAAGTTGACGGGACACAGCAAAGTAATGCTAGTCCATACTGCCTCCTCTCCGGTTAATATGGCTTAATTTCAAACGAGATAAATACAACATGTCATCCTTTGTATATTTGCAAAAATACGGTCAGTGGACTTCATAATACGCTCATTGCGCTCAATATATATGTTTTCCGGTGTTTATACGGTCACTAGCTCACCCTGACTGAGTATGTGTGTGCATGCACGTGTAGGTTGAACACTTGAGCGTGACCGTGTGTGTTCCGTCGTGTGCTCGGACATGCATGCATTAGGGCGTCGCGCACATTTTTTCCGTCCATGTGTACGTGTGATTGTTGCATACATGTAGGGGGAGTACGTGTAGGGGCCACTAAGGAGCAGTGAAATCACACAGTAAGTTAGTCGGAAGAAGCAACCATCATTTCACTCTTGAATGACACGTACGCAATATAAAATGGTTGACATTGAGAGAAAAACAAAACCACAAAATATACACTAGCGTGAGCCTAAGCTACAAGCACCTTGCTTAGGTTGCTCTCTTCACAAGCATAGAACGACGGGCCTGATCCCTTGGTGGGGAAGGAACATTGGTTCTGCGTGAGACCTTGGTCGACATCGGCGAGGGAGAAAACCCACGTCGGTGCGTCCCAATCGGGGTCATGGTATGGGCCGATGCCGCGTCCCAACCGCCCTTCTAGCTACGGCCCGACGTCCCAGGTAGTCCATCTTCCTTTTGGAGTCGGCTTGCTCCACTGCCGTAGCTCCATCTCCATGTCGATCTTTCTCTACTTCTACCGGCTTCTACTTGTGATGAGTTTATGTCTCATGAACTAGTGCCAGTACTATTGTTCTAATCACACTTCTTCAATATCTTTGCCATCAGGGATGCTCAGGTCAATTTTAGTGGAACTGCACAAAAGCATCGTATAATCCGAGGGCGCCAAATTGCCTTTTCCTTCGATGTGTTCTACCTGGCCAGGAAATTAAATCATGTTTAGGGTTTAGGGTTTAAGTCGTAGTGACCCCATCAGTAGTTTTTCTTTCGTACACGCTCTCACAACTTTTTTCTTTAGTTGTGAAGTAAATATTGGCTATGATATGTGAATCATTGAGATGCATCAACATGCGTGTTAGTTTTCCTTTGTATTTGATGGAATGTTGTAACGGGGCAACCTTGGAATAGGAATGAAAATGGAGTGGAAAGTTTCTGTTTTTTCGGAGAAAAAATGGAAACGGAGAGAAACCAACGTTTCGTTTTGTTGGATCGCGCCATCGAGCAAAACCTATGTTTAAATCACGTCTGTCATGTTCGTGTCTCACCCTCCTCCACGGATCGACCCCACACGATCGCTCGGCATGCCACTCACCGCAAACCGAGTATACAATAACTTTCCCGCCTACTTGTCAATGAATCGCGCCATGGAGTACTAGCACTCTTTGGAAGAGATTGACGAGTTGGGGAGGACAGCTAACTGTATCACGGACTCCCAAGAACTTTTTACATGCATGTTGTAGCCGGCTATTGCGACCTTTTGAACGCGGAGCAGCCGCGTGCACCGAAGCGGCGGGCGACGCTCTTCGGGCGCGCCGCTTCAATGCCGGCGCCAGTGAGAGGTCGCGTCTGCTCTAGCCGGGCATGAATGCGGCACTGACCGTTTCGAGCGGGAAGCACATGCGGGTGATGAAGAGGGTTCGGGTTGGTCAGGACCGGCCGTGGCAGCGGTCCGGACGTGCGCAAACAAGAGATGTTGTACGTTAATATTGCTGCGTATATAATTAACAACGTAAATAATGTGCCAGTTGGACAAATATGATTGGGGATGTAGATGGAAATGGAATTTTACGTAAACATGGATATGCATGTCTATGTCTATGTGTGTGTGCGCGACGACTCTCGCGACCTGGAAGCGAGGGCGTGTTTTTGATCAAGTTTTCTTTCTTGGTACATTAGAAAATCAGTTTGTCTAATTCACATCTAGATGTTATTTAAGGATATCACATCCAAGCTCCCACAAGTATATAATGTAGCAACAAGAAACAAAAAAAACTAGGAAAAAAATAGACCACAAACAGAGTGGACATCAACTTAGATGTGAACAAACCCTTAAAAAATTGTCCGCCAGTTTTCGTTTCTTTTTTCCAGGAACGCTCGTATTCTATTTAAAACCACTGCTATGGAGAGATTTTTTTTATCCATTATAGCCTCTTGTTTGATAGAGTTTCTCGCGTCTTGCTCTCTCACCCTCTCCATATCAAAACAAGATGACAGTGTCCACTCTATCTCTCTCCTCACCGGTGGTCATAGATCCGGCTGAATCCCGTCCGCTGCGGGAGGTGAGGAGTTGCAGCGTTGACGTTGTCGCCGTCGGTGACGGAGGAAGCCGATGCGCACCATTCTCTCGGAGCCGGCGCTGGCGCGGATGAAGATCCTCCGCGCCCTTGTTCGCTGCCGTCGTGTGGGCAGATCCCGCCCGCCCGCCTAAACGACATGTCGTCTACCTGAGTTATAACTTCTTGTCTTGGTCCAGCTCCCAGTCGCTGCGTGCGGGTTTTCTTCTATGCGACTACTCCCGGCTCCCCATGCATAGTAGCTAGGGTTCGTCGGCTGGTCCAACATCACCTACTAGTACTATTATAGAGGAAATGCCACTCGAAAGTTTGTCCTGATTTATGCCTCGATGGAGGTATACATGTTGTTTCAACAAAAAGTACATGGTGGTTGTGCGGTCCTTGTCCATATGGTTGTAGCACTATCACTGGTTAAATGAAGAAATGCTTTTTTTCTCGGGTATCCTGGTTTAGTTTCCATCAAGATAATTATGATGCTTACATTTTGTTGGTGTACTTTTCATTAATTCTTATTGACAATTGAGATGTCGTTGCTAACCCTTTTTTATATTTTTGAAAACAGCGATGCGTGTCTCCATACCTCGGCATGTCTTCCTCAATTTTAGTGGAACTGCACAAAATTGGATGTCCATTGTTGTTCCGCCTCACTGTCCTCTGCCACGTGGTTCTTCCTTCCTCGAGCTTGATTACTGAGAAGAAACAGACCACAATGAGGATTTGTCGAACTTCATAGGTACCTCACCCAAACTTGATGCCAAATCGATGATGCATCACCACGATGACCTATCGATGCTCATGGTTGCGCCTCATGGTTGCGTCGGCTGGTGAAGCTGATCGATTTTCAATGAAAAACAAGCTGTCTTCCATCAGTGCTATTTGCTTGTTATGCACAAAGATGATATCCTTCGTTAGTTCACCTTGGTTGCGTTGGAGACGCAGTCGTCTTTCACGCTGGTGCAATTTTATCACACAATTGGCTATGAACCAAATGTTTCCTCGAAGAAGGATCGACGTTGGTACTAAGAGCATAAGTTTTGTATTGATTTCTAAGCCTTCTCACAACTTTGTCTCCAGCTCCTGTAATTTTATTTGTCCGACTATTAACTTTGATTTAAAAATGGTGTGGACTAAAACCCGGATGGACATAGTAGCCCTCCATTTTTATTTACTCCACATATTAGATTTGGTGAAGTCAAACTTTGTAATACTCTCAAACCTTTCCGATAATTGAAATTAAAATTCTTTATTTGTACACACTCTCACACGTTTCCGATAGTTTGGTGCATGTGTGGTTGTTCACTTAAGGGAGGTAGTGTACCACACGTGTAGGACAGGAAGTGCGACCAGGACGTGTGGGCGTGGATCGTTAGTTCATCGGAAGTAGTACTAGTTTTCTTCACTATACATTAAATAAAGAGTTTCATTTCGTACTTACACAATTTAAAACGATTGTCATGGAGGGAATAAGAAAACCACTCCACTATATATTAGTCGTATACACGAGAGTACTATATGGGCCTTGACTTCATTGACTTAGTGCACTGCCTTTGGATTTATGACAGGTGGGCCCAAAATGTGGCTGGCTCACCTATCATACAGCCAAAAGCAGGTGTAGTGAAGGCACCGGAGCTCAGTCCGTACTAATGTAGTATATATATAAGCGGGAGCCTCAGTGCTTGTTCGCTAGGGTTTGCACTCTCCACACGCTCGCCGCACTACATATATGTTACACGCTGGAGGCTCAACGTTCATTTGCTAGGGTTTGCTATATTCACAGTCTCTCACCCTCTCTTCACCAGATCTAAACAAGACTACGTTGGCCTCTTGTCTCTCTCTCCCCCCTCACAATTTGGTGAAGGAGGCGTCCGTATCCCGTCGACCGGGAAGGGAGGAGGTGCAGCGTTCACTCTATCGCCTTCGTGAGGGAGGCAATCCACTGCCGGGCTGCGCTGTTCTCTTTCACCCAGCGCATGTCTTGGAGGGCCACCGACCCCTTCTTCCTTGCTTTGCCGTATGTAGTGTGGGCAGATCCGGCCTCCCACCGCATGCCTTGCCTCATCCCGACGACCCTAAGGTATAAGTTTCTTTGAAACCGTCGTTGCTCTAGCTGCATGTGGATCTTTTTCGATCTGTAGTCGAATCTAGGTCTTGGTTCAAAGAGGAAAGAAGGGTGCGGTGGGCTGGAGCAAGAATCTAGGGCGTGGTTCAATGAGGAAAGGAGGGCGGAAAGTAGTATAGGCGGCTATCCGAGCGCTTTGTAGGTCGAAAAGGGAAAAAGGGGGTAACCCAGTACACACATCTGTAAGGCACCGATCTCTTTGTTGAAAAGGGGAAGAAACTGGGGGGGTCGGGTAGTTTGTGCAGGACTAGATTTGCTGCCCTCACATAGGAAGAAGGTTCAAAGAGAACAAATATGGGACCAGCGCATATATGTTGCTTGGCTACATACTCTGCATCACCCATTTATACGTGTGGGCCTTATTGTGGTGCTGTCATGTCCCATCTGACTATTTCTTTGTTGTTAATCTAAGAATGCATTTGGAAAATTGAAGCAATGCAAGCTGTTAAAAGTAAATTACATTTTTAACGAATGTTGTTTCAAGAGAATGTCTCTGTTAATATGAATCAATGCAACCGTTTTAGAAATGCTGATGTCCTACTTTGTTTTCCATCCAAGATAAGTTAGATGCTTCTTTCTGTCACCGTTTGTTTCATCCTCCTTTATCGGCAAGTAATTGTTTCCTTTTTTGCCTCTGTTAAAACAGGGGTATCGATTCAACTTGTTGCTATTGCGACATTTTGCTTCCCTACTTGAAACACTTATGTTTTAAGAGTGTTTTGTGATTCAACTTGAATGTCACACGGTGACTTTGCTTAATTTTGGTGGAGCGCACAAAAGGAGATCAAGATTTGTTTCCGATCTTCTTGGCGAGTTGTTTCAAATCTTGGTCTCAACCACATGATGTGCTTGATGTGCTTTCGGATGTCGTGCTACTTGTTTTGGTCTTGTTTTAAATAAATGTTGAATTGAAGCTATTGCATTCTTTGTCTTTTCCCATTAAGTAGTGAACAAAAATGGGACCAACCCAGACATGATGCTTGTTGCTTTGTTACAACAAATTCAGCATCACCCCCTTTATAAGACAGTAATTGATGCCACTCTCAGAATTAACTACTGAATCTTATTTCAAAACTGCAACACTTGTTAGGGATTGGCGGGATTACCATTTTTGTGGCCGCATGTTTCATCCTCCTTTATTAGCTAGTAATTGATTCCTTTTTTTGCCTCTGTTTAAACAGGGATATCTATTCAACTTGTTGCTATTGCGACATTTTGCTTCGCTACGCGAAACACTTTTCTTGATTTCAGTGCAACTGCACAAAACGAGATTGGATTTCCTATTCGTGTTGGCAGATTCGTATTTTATCTTTGTCCGTCTCATGAAAGGTCAGTACAGGCCTTCATCCACATGATTGTGCAGTGTGCTTTGAGATGTTGTGCTACTTGTATTGGTACTGTTTTAAATAAATGTTGAATTGAAGCTATTGTATTGCTGTCTTTTCCCATTAAGCAGTGAAAAAAATGGGAACAACCCAAACATGATGCTTGTTGCTTTGTTACAACAAACTCTGCATCACCCCCTTTGTAAGTAGATGGAAGCACATACTGTTGTTGCGCCCACTCTCCCCTGGAACTGTTTATGCTTTTCGTTAATCTAATGTCACCGATAAAATTAAGCAATGCCACTCTCGAATTAATTAAATACTGAATCTTAGTTCAAAACTGCAACACTTGTTAGGAATGGTACTATCCTGCTTTGTAGTTCTTTCTAAATGTTTAACCAAGGTATTGTTAAGATAATGTCTCTGTTAAAATGAATCAGTTGCATTGTTTTAGGAATTGTACTTTTCTGCTTTGTCGTTCTTTATACATGTTGAAACAAGGCATTGTTAAGATAATGTCTCAGTCAATATGAATGAATCACACTGATGGAGAATTGCTACTCTCCTACTTTGTCTCCCATTAAGATAAAGTAGATCAATGGATGCTTTTCTTCTGGGAGTACAAGTCATCAACCGTTATTTCTCAGTAATTGTTTCCCTTATACCTATTGTTTCTTACAGGGATATAAAAATTAAAGCTCGGTTTTATTCCGACTTTGATTTTAGTTGAACTGCACAAAAGGAGCCAATGTGTCCAAGGCAAACTGTTGTGTTACTGGGTCCAGTTGGTCGTTCCACTTTGCAAAAAGAAGCAGTCACTATTTGCGGTACATTACAGAAGGAATGACTGAGAAGCTTTACAGAGTATTATTAGACACCGGTGACATGACTAGTCTGCAGAGACCATTGGCAATTTAACAACACGTGGAGTGCCCTGGGCAAAAAGTGCCCAAACAAGTACAAGAAGCTACGACAGGACTCCACGATCATAGGCATTACATATTTTGAATGGGAAAAGCTTGTAAAAGTTTAATCATTGATGTTAGCAAGAAGACATTAGTTTAATATAATGTAATTGGAAAACCTTGTCAAAATTTTCTCATTGATGTTAGCCAGAAGACATGCATTTGATATTTTTGAGTGGGACGCCCTTGTTGTGAGCAGCATCGAGTGTTTTTTCCTATTCCTGTGTTCAGTTTAGAAGTAAATAGTTACTCTGCTGAGATATTCCTGTGTTAAGAGTTTGTTCTGAATATTTTCTATGTAATGCCAGGCCTTGTGTTTGATTGCAAAGTTGAGCTTGGAATGTTGTGGCATGCGGCATCACGAGCTATTCGCCATGCCTCCTGAGAATAATGCTTCGTATTGTTTTGCATGTCAATCTAATGCCAGTGATTTGCTTGTTAAGAAGATCATCCTCTTATGTTGTTTCCGTGCTTAAGAAGTTCATCGTCTGATGTTTCATTCATAGCCTATATGACAAGTCGGGTAGGTTAGACATGAAACCATATGATCTTCCGACCAACTCATGATATTAGGCCGTGATTGGATCGTCGTTTTCAACCAAAACCGCTTATAAAACTGACGCTTGTAAATTAAAGCAGATGGTCTCAGGCAAAGGCGCTTGGTTGGTCGATTTCGACTAGTAAAATATCGGAAGTACTTCACACACGATAAAAATGCTGAATGACACTCGGACAATTGCTAATCCAGCCGTTAGCTGCTGTTTCAGCCTTGCCCATGGATGGCATGATACGCATGTCGTGCATGTATCGTCTGGTAATGTCGTCCATATAGCAGTGCTCGTAAAATATACACTGGTCTCTCGAATTACACGCGTAACCCGCCAGTTTTCCTTACAGACCTCGGGCCCTCGGTTTCATTACGCTTGTATTTTACGCGTTGTTTCCGATGACGAGTAAATTACACTTGTATGTTAATACATGTTTGAAATAAACTAGAGCTCCCAAGCGCGGCCTTACCGTTTCATGCCGTCTCAGTTTCTCGAAGGTGCTCATAGGTGTCCGATGATCCTAGCTTCCTGAATGAGCAGCGGGTGCTGTATCAGACCATCCGTAGGGCCTGCGAGGCCCTCTCCGTTGTCCTTCGAGTTGTTGTGCTCGCCATGGCACCGAGCATTGTTAACATCGTCAACAAACATGAGGATTCAGGAGATGACTTTATTTTGACTGGATAACACTAGGGACCCACTAGGGCCATAGCCGTACATACGCAAGTGCCTCCTTATTATGTACAACTATATTTTTTTGCTTTCTCCTGGTTTCCTGACATCACGTTCCACACCATTGTCAACCTAGTCAATGTAAACGAGAGAATTGCACAAGGTGCGGCCGACAGCTAGGACCAAGCAGCTCGAGCAGTATTTGTGTTTTTGAGGCGTGAGCACTGCAGAGTTTTTCTTGGCGATGATTTCGTTGTTGTTCAGAGGAGAGCAGGGGTATTAACTAGGCGGGTTGTGGCCCGTCTAGCCCGTGCAGATATCCAGCCCGGATACTAATTTTTTCAAGATGAAAATGGCTAGCCCAGCTATACGTTTTTTGAGGAATACCCAGCAAGGTCAACTTGTTATTCTCCGCTTGTTGGCTGCAAATCTTCCTAGGAGGGATGCATTAGGCTTAACAGGAAAATGGGCTTTAAAAATAATAAATGGGATGTAATTATAAAAACTGGGCAGTAACTATAAAAAATGCACCAAACACGAAATTATTTTATAAAATATTATTTATGGATTTTGAAAATCTTAAATTTTCATTGTTGCACGCTCAATGTTTCGTTGGATTTTTACGTAATACAAATTTATATTTAATCTGACTAGAAATTTCAGGATAAAAATATTTCGGATCCCATCAAAATGTGGGAAATTTTATTGAATTATGTCTTCAACGGTTGGTTGAAATTATTAATCCTTGTCCTAGCTAGAAAATGGGATGTACTTTTAACAAACTGTAAATGGGCTGTCGTAAATTCCATTAGAATTCAAAAATGGGCTGTACATTCTTACAAAACGTAAATGGGCTATAAGTTCTCTGCCACACACTTGTGGGCCTACTAAGTGACGCGTCCCCTAAAAAAAAATAAGTTGACGCGTATGCAAGGCTTTGTCAACTTATTATAGTCAACACATGGTTCTAGCAGC
This sequence comes from Aegilops bicornis, assembly GCA_021605145.1. Lineage (NCBI taxonomy): Eukaryota > Viridiplantae > Streptophyta > Magnoliopsida > Poales > Poaceae > Aegilops > Aegilops bicornis. The sequence continues at coordinate 502,785,060 of CM038675.1, forward strand.
AGTGGCGTTGGATGTCTATCCAACGGATGTCGTCTTCTTCTTCGCCAGATATTCTTAGCTTGGCCGCCCAAAAAATGATTCCTCCCCTAACATCCGGGCGCACCGTTTGAAGGCTGACTGTGGGCCTACTAAGTTGGAGCGTACCAAGGGCTTTGTCAACTTAGTCAATATAAACGATTCTAGCTTCAAGTGACCGTGACGATGTCCATCCAACGGCCGTAGTGCTTCTTCAACCTCTGGTCTTCTTGGTCCAGCCACCCAAAGCGGCGCCGGTCGTGCCGCTTTGCCTCCGCCTCCCGTGGCGGCTATCTTTGCCGGAGGCCTCACCGCCCATACTACTCCCATCACTGGCGGGCTATCCCTCCACTCACCCACACCTGTTATTCTGCGGCGGCGACAACCTCACACCGCAGCCGAACAGTGAACCTCGTACTCCTCTCCGCGGGCTTCCACTGCTGCGTCTTCCCGGCTCCGTGTCGTCCCCTTCCTAGGCCTCATTGTCATCCACCGCCAGTGCTCTCGTGTGGCGTGGTCAACATGGTCAACGACCGACTTCCATCGGAATAATCAGACGTGGAGAGGCTGACAGCTGGGTCCACGGCGGCCGCAAGGAAGTGCCTCCTTATTACGCGCAAAATAATTATTCCTCCACCTGACAGCTGGGACCCACCGGACGGGCCACCTTATTTCGTGAAAAAATCTTTTCCCCCTGACAGCTGGGACCCACCGGACAGGCCACCGTATTTCGCGAAAAAACGTTCCCCATTGTCATTTCGGACCCACCGGAAGTGCCTCCTTATTACGCAAAAAAAATGAATACCCCCCTGCTAGCTGGGACCCACCTTGGTGGGAGGCTGGCTTGTGGGCCTACTAAGTTGACGAGGACGGAGGGCTTTGTCAACTTAGTCAATATGAACAATTCTATCTCCAGTGATCGTACGATGTCCATCCAACGGCCGTAGTGCTTCTTCAACCTCTGGTCTTCTTGCTCCAGCCACCCAAAGCAGCTCCGGTCGTGCCGCTTGCTCCTGCCTCCCGTGGCCGGCTGTGCTGCCGCGGAGGCCTCACCGCCCCCTACTATTCCCACTGCTGGCCAGGCCCTGCGGCGATGGAAGCCTCACACCGCAGCCGAATAAGTGAACCCTCACACTCCTCTCCGCGTAGGCATCCACTGCCGCGTCTTCATCGGCTCCGCGCCGTCCCCTTCCTAGGCCTCGCCGTCGTCCACCGCCCTGGTGCTCTCGGCGCGACGTGGTCAACGTGGTCAAGGAACGACTTCCATCGGACGTGGATATGCGTGGAGAGGTCGATACCGGGTCCACGGCGGCAGCAAGGAAGTGCCTCCTTATTACGCGGAAAATAATGATTCCTCCACCTGACAGCAGGGACCCACCAGATGGGCCACCGTATTTCGCGAAAAAATGTTTCCCCCTAACTGCTTGGACCCACCAGCTACACCTTTGCACGCAAGGAAGTGCGTCCGGGCAAAAAAAAGATTCGCCCCCCTGACTGCTGGGACCCACCAGCTACATCTTCGCACGCAAGGAAGTGCGTCTGGGCAAAAAAAACGATTCGCCCCCCTGACTGCTGGGACCCACCAGCTACATCTTCGCAGTAAGGAAGTGCTCGATACCGGGACCCACTCGGTCGAAGCGTGCGTGGCGTTGTCATTCAGTCGTGACGGTATGCGTACATATATACTGGTCGATGTAGAGGCGCGGACGTGTCGTAGTAGAGGCGCGTACGTGTCGTAGTAGAGGCGCGCACGTAGCATGTACACGTACGTACAACGGCCAGGGTGTGTAGCGACCAGACCTCAAATACCGATCTACGTGCTCGGTGTCATCCTGGATCAAGAATGTCGACACCACATGACTTGAAGGATTTGTAACAGAGTAGCAATTACACACTTATTACATCGAATGTCTCAAAAGAGAACTTAGCAAAAAAAGTATGGCTTAAGGCCATCTAATAACGATAACAGCGGAAGGCTTGGAAGATAAGCGAGTCCATCAACTCCAACGGCATCACTGAGTATAGAACCACGACCTAAAATCACCTTACTCGTCGTCTGAAAAGCACACTTTTCCCCACAAGACTCGATCGCCTCCGTTGGGTTTCTCGCGCTACATGATGTTTGAGAAACGGATGATCGAGACATAGTCTTTCAAAAGCGCTAGCACCTTACGAAGGGTAGACCGGTACACCTACTTTCCCCTACATCTGCTAGTCTACCCGTAAGAGTTCGCACAACTTAATCAACTATGCCAGAGCCCATAATGGCTTGTGCCTGCACACGGAAGTTTCTAGTTTGAATAATCTCATGATCCCTTTGGGCCTGGGTGGCGGTCCAAAACAGGCAAGTCCTGGAATAACCAGGTACCTCAATCCACCCAGATGTGTATTAATGTTGCCACCTTAAATAAACCATTAATTAACAATCTCACATCTTTCATGGAAAATCACTCACCCAATCCACGTCTAATTGCATAGCATGGCAAAATAAACAAACGTAGAAGTAACTCCCAAGGGTTTGATAATAAAACAGGTAATAGGTACTACCTCAAACTACTTCCCAAAACCCACAATTTAATTTGATCCTAATCATGCAATGTTTGGGGATTGATCGAATGCAATAAAAACTGGGTATTGGAAAAGGTATGATCAAAGTGTTACTTGCCTTGCTGATGATCCGCGAAACCTAGAGACTCGAAGTAACACGCGGCGCACTCCGGGTATTCTATCGCAGACAAACAAACAAGCATACAATAAGTACTCATATAATGCACAGGTAAATCTCAAATAAAAGATCTAACCAGAAAGTTCAACTTAAGAACTCCAGTTTGCAAAAAGAATCAAATCAAACGAAACAACGAAAGTCAAACGGCGAAAGAAAACATCTTCGTTTTACTAATCTGGATCTAAGTCAAATTTTACAGAAACAAAAACTTGTTTAAGTTGGTTATTCGGAAAGAGGGTTTCGAGACGAAACTCAGGCGCTTGAATCGCTCGATTCCGATAAGCAATGAAAAGTTATACCAAAACGAAAATCGGATCAGAAATCGCGATCAGAAAATAATCGCGGAAAAACCGAGAAAAAGAAAAACGACGAACAGGTTAACGAACGAACGTTCGTTAACTAGAACTAAACGACGAACACGTTCGTTAAAACGAACGAACGAGCGAATGCTCGCTATTTAACCGAACCGAAGATAAATAAACCAATCTAAAAAAACAGAAACTAAAAAAATAAACCGCGGCTAAATAAAAAAAACCCAGGCGGTTTTCTAAAGAAAACCGCCGGTGGGCGACTACCTCGTGAGGTCCGTGAGTCGGCGGTCTTGAGGCGGCATGGCGTGGTAGGCGTGGCGGCGGAGGCTAGGGTTAGGGTTTTCGGTTGGTGATCGGGCCCTGGCGCTTATATAAAGGCCGGCGGTGAGTCCGGCGAATCTGACCAGAGTCGGTTCGCGTTTTTTTTAAATAATTCCGTGCAGAAAAAAAAATCGAAAGAAATACTAAACAGACTCCCAAAATCCCGAAATAAATTTTCCCCGGCTTCTAAAATCAAGCCGGACTAGATGAACATTTATTTGGTCCTAAATGCAAATTTTGAAAAACACATGTTTTTCCTAAATTCAAATAAAATGGCGAAAAACTCCAAAATAAAATCTTATATTATTTTATTATTAAATCCTCAATATTTCTTTATTTTGGGAAAGTCATTTTATTCCCTCTCTCATATTTTTGTAATATAAATAATTGATGATAAAATAATTAAAATCAAATGATCCTATTCTCAAAATTTGAGAAAACTCAAATATGAAAATAACAAAATTCCCAACTCTCTCCGTGGGTCCTTGAGTTGCATAGAATTTCTAGGATCAAAACCCAAAGCAAATAAAATATGATATGCATTGATGATCTAATGTATAACATTCCAAATTGAAAATTTGGGATGTTACAAACCTACCCCCCTTAAGATGAATCGGCCCTCGAGATTCGGGTTGGCTAGAAAATAGGTGAGGGTGGTCCTTTAGCAAATCTTCCTCTCGCTCCCTGTGTGGCTTCATCTTGATTGTGGTGGCTCCTTTGAACTTTGCAAAACTTAATAACCTTCTTTGCGGGTAACTCTATTGGCAACCTCGAGAATCTTAACTGGTTTCTCCTCATAGGTCAAATCGTTATTCAACTGAATCGCTTCCAATGGCACTGTATCCCTTAGTGGTATTTCAGCCATCTCCGCATGGCACTTCTTTAACTGGGAAACATGGAATACATCATGAACTCCTGACAATCCTTCGGGCAATTCCAACTTGTAGGCCACTTCTCCCATACGTTCCAAAACACGACATGGTCCTACAAAACATGGTGCCAACTTTCCCTTAACTCCAAAACGCTTAATTCCTCGTAGTGGAGATACTCGAAGATAAACTCGGTCTCCGACTTCGTAAACTGTCTCCTTGCGTTTTGAATCCGCATAACTCTTCTGCCTGGACTGGGCTACCTTGAGCCTATCGCGAATCAACTTCACTTTCCGTTCAGACTCCTTAATCAAATCCGGTCCAAACAACTGGCGGTCTCCAACTTCATCCCACAACAACGGGTCCTGCACCTCCTTCCGTACAAGGCTTCGAAAGGGGCCATTTTCAAACTGGATTGATAACTGTTGTTGTAAGAGAATTCTGCATATGGCAAATTGTCGTCCCAACTAGATCCATAATCTAGTGCACAAGCGCTCATCATATCCTCCAAAATCTGATTGACTCTCTCGGTCTATCCATCTGTCTGCGGATGGAAAGCTGTGCTAAACTCCAGCCTGGTACCCAAAGTTTCATGCAACTGCTTCCAGAACTTTGAGGTGAATTGGGTTCCTCTATCGACACGATACTCCTCGGAACTCCATGTAAACATACAATCCTGGTCATGTATATCTTCGCCAACTTAGCACCTTGGTGTAAGTGGTCTTCCTTTGGGATGAAATGAGCTACCTTCACAACCGATCCACTACAACCCAAATTGAGTCATAGCCGGAACGAGTCCTGGGTAATCCCGTGATAAAATCCATGCCTAGTTTATCCCACTTCCATTCGGGTACCGGCAATGGCTGTAACAATCCTGCTGGCTTCTGATGCTCTGACTTTACTCTCTGACATACATCACAAACTGCTACATATTCCACAATATCTTTCTTCATTCCGGTCCACCAGAAAGCATTCTTCAAATCCAAATACATCTTGGTATTTCCTGGGTGAATCGAATATGGTGAATCATGTGCCTCTTGCAAAATCAACTTCCTGATCTCCGGGTCATTGGGCACATAAACACGGTCTTCAAACCATAGGGTGTCATGCTCATCCTCATGAAATCCCTTAGCTTTTCCTTCGCTCATTTTCTCCTTTATAGAGGCGATCTCTTTGTCAGTCTTCTGAGCTTCTCTGATTCTATCCATTAAGGTTGATCAATCTCCAATGCTGCTACATAGCCTCTCGGAACTATTTCCAACCATAGCTCACGAAGATCCTCGGCTAACTCCTTTGGTATTTCTCCCGTCATTAGTGTATTGACATGGCTCTTATGGCTCAATGCATCAGCTACTACATTAGCCTTTCCGGGATGGTAATGCAATCTCATATCATAATCCTTGATGAGCTCCAACCATCTCCTTTGTCTGAGGTTTAACTCCTTCTGCGTAAAAATGTACTTCAAACTCTTGTGATCCGTATACACCTCACAATGATTTCCAATGAGGAAATGCCTCCATGTTTTCAATGCATGCACTACGGTTTGCTAACTCCAAATCATGCGTGGCATAATTCAATTCGTGAGGTTTCAGTTGTCGTGAAGCATACGAAACAACTCTTCCCTCCTGCATGAGCACTGCTCCAAGTCCTCGACGCGAAGCGTCGCAATACACCTCATAATCTTTAGTCTGGTCCGGCAAAATCAACACTGTTGAGGTAACCAAACGTTTCTTCAACTCCTGGAAACTAGCCTCACACTCTTCAGTCCATATAAACTTGGTATCCTTCTTCAACAACTCCGTCATAGGTTTTGCTATCTTGGAGAAATTCTCAATAAACCTTCGGTAGTGTCCTGCCAGTCCAAGGAAACTCCGGATCTCTCCAACTGTTGTTGGTGCTTCCCAATTGGTCACAGTGATAACCTTTGTGGGGTCAACCGCTATTCCTTCTCCAGATATAACGTGTCCGAGGAACCCTACTTCCTTCAACCAAAACTCACATTTGCTAAACTTGGCATATAACTGATGGTCTCTGAGCTTCTCCAGTACCAATCGCAAATGTTCCTGATGTTCCTCTTCATTCTTCGAGTAAACCAAAATATCATCAATGAACACTACTTATTTAACTTATCCAAAAACTCCATAAACACCTTGTTCATCATGTTCATAAAATAGGCAAGTCGTTAGTCGGACCAAATGACATAACGGTATACTCATACTGATCCATATCTTGTGGTGAATGTTGTCTTGGGTATATCCTGCTCTCGAATCTTCAACTGATGGTATCCTGATCGTAAATCGATTTTGGAAAACACTTTAGCTCCTTGCAACCGATCAAATAGATCATTGATCATTGGTAGTGGGTACTTGTTCTTGATCCTTACTTCATTCAATCCACGATAATCAACAACCATCCTTAACGATCCATCCTTCTTTTCCACTAGAAGTACAGGTGATCCCCAAGGTGAAGAACTTGGGCGAATGTAACCTTTATCCAATAACTCCTTAATCTGCTTCTTAATCTCCACCAAATCCTTTGCGGGCATCCTGTATGGTCGCTTCGATATTGGCCCTGTGCCTGGCAAAAGCTCAATCAAAAACTCAATGTCCTGATCCGGTGGCATGCCTGGCAACTCTTTGGAAATACGTCAGGGAAATCCTTTACCACTGGTACTTCTTCCTGCACAAGTCCTGATAAGGAATTTACTTGCATCCTATATGGCACATGCCGGGATACATACTTGATCCTTCTTCCTTCTGGTGTCGTAAGCAAAATTGTCTTACTAGCGCAATCGATGTTTCCTCCATACATCGACAGCCAATCCATACCAAGAATTACATCAAATCCTTGGGATTCCAGAATAATTAAACCCGTTGGGAAAATATGCCTTCCTATACTTTATGGCACTTGAAAACATCCTTGACTGGCCATATACTCCGCTCCTGGTGAACTTACTAGCATAGGTGTTTTTAAGAATCCTAGTGGGCAGGCTATACTTATCCACAAATCCCCTTGATATGTATGAATGCGATGCACCAGTATAAAAAAGAACGAGTGCAGTAAATGACTTAAACAAAAACTCACCTATTACTGCATCAGGCTGAGCTTCAACCTCCTCCATGCTAACGTGGTTCACCTGTCCCCTGTTGAAAGGGTTTGGCTTCTTTCCAGAGCTTCCATTGCCATTCTGGCCTTCAGAACATTCATTTGCATAATGCCCAGTCTTATTGCACTTAAAGCAAGTGATTTGGCTCAGGTCTTTCTTGGCTGGGGTTGATGGGTTGGTACGGTTCTGGCCATTGCTTCCTCCATTCCCATTACCATTCTTGGGGCCATTATGGTTGTGTGAACTACCTCCTCCATGGGTATCTTTGAAAATGAGCTCCCGGTTTAGGGGTAAAACGGGGCTTCTGCTGAGTTCCAGAATTGTACTTCCCCTGTCCATACTTCCTCTTGCAGTTTTCAATCTGCTGCTGCTTCCCTTCAATCATAAGAGCACGATCTACCAACTCCTGGTAGTTATTGAAGCTTGCTACCATCAACTGCATACTCAGCTCGTCGTTCAGTCCTTCCAGAAACTTCTCCTGTTTAGCTGCATCCGTAGCAACGTCATCTGGGGCATAACATGCTAGCTTACTAAAGTCATCCACATCTTGGCCTGTCAGTCCTCCTTGGCGCAAGTTGCGAAACTCACGCTTCTTCATGGCCATAGCTCCTGCTTTGAAACATGGGCAAGACGGAAGCTTGTCAAATCGATCCCATGTGGCGGTGTCTACAGGTGGTAAGTGGTGTAAAATTCTCCCACCATGCTGCGGGTCCTTCAAGCTGATGTGCGGCAAATTTCACCTTTTCCCTTCAGACATCCTGCGGTGGTCAACTCCCTCCCTATCTTACTGAGCCAATCATCCGCCACTATTGGCTCGGTGCTCTTTGGAGAACACCGGCGGATTCAGCCTAAGAAAAGCGGGTTAAATGATCAGCGGTGGTGGTGGTGGTGGGTTGTTGTTGTTGTTGTTGTTGTTGTTGTTGTTGTTGTTGTTGTTGTTGTTGTTGTTGTTGTTGTTGTTGTTGTTGTTGTTGTTGTTGTTGTTGTTGTTCTGGTTCTGGACTAGCAACTGCATCAACGCATTCTGCTGCTGGATCAACTAAGTGAGCTCCGGTGGGAAAGCAAATCCATTGTCACGTCTCGGAGGCATCTGAGGGTTTGTAGAAAAGACGAGAGTTAAGAATAGAATGGGGTCTAGAGAGGAAACACTACCCAATGCACATGAGACAAAACACACAAAATCACTTCATTCAATTAAGCAAAAGCATACAAACAGTCTTAGAACTATCGCAAAAGTGCGTGGACTATGCTATGTACATGGTGGAACACTACTACTGTTATGGTGGTCAACTAGAAAAACTGCTTCGATGAAGATTCCATGATATCCGCTCGACTTCATCAACATAGTCATCATCACTATCGTCGGGGTCCGAGTCGGTGTCGTCGATGATGATATAATTATCCGGGCAAGTGGAATCGCCATCTTCTCTTTTGGGTGCCGAACCTCCCATGAATACTCCAATCTTCTCCTTAAGGTCGCCGTTCTGTCTCACTAGAGCGACGATCTCCTCCATGTAGTCTTCACATGTAGCCTTGAGTTCTTCTTCTAGCTCCTTGATCTTGGTCATGGCCTTCTGTAGATCCTCCATACCTGCGCTTTGTCCGGTTCTCAAGGCGTCACGATGTGCTGGTTTAATTCCTGAATGTAAGCTGCAATTGATCTATCCCTCCTGGTGCTGATCATCTCCCATTGCTCATCTCGGCGCCCACAAATCTGGTAGATAGTATTCTTGAGATCATTGTGGTAAACTTCTCCAATTCGGCCCATGGATATGTGGGCTGCCATGCTCTTTCCTAGGCTCCAAGTTGGTACATCAAAGGAAAACTCTATGGGTTCAAGGATCGATGCAAATGTCCTTCCTGGAATTTGAACTTGAATCATCCAGCGCTCCTCTTCGGGTAAAGTGGCGTTGAAAGTCCCGGTGAAGCTTGGTATTCCTATGTTCAGGCATCTAGTGACTTCCTTCAAGTGATATCCAAAGGGTGTATCTTCATCTGATTGTGTGAACTTGTTCCTTGCATCCGCCATCCTAAAAAGAATAGAAAAGATGAGGAGTTAGAGATGAGAAGAAAGAGTAGTGATCTAGGGATTTAGCTTAGTGGTCGTGTCCTACAGTCAGCGTGTGCTCTGATACCATCTTTGTAGCAACCATACCTCAAACAGTCTGAGCTCTGTGCTCAGGTGTCATCCTTGGATCAGTAATGCTGACACCACACAGTACTTGAAGGATTTATAACAAAGTAGCAATCACACACTTATTACATCGAATGCCTCAAAAGAGAACTTAGCAAAATAAATATGGCTTAAGGCCATCTAATAACGATAACGGAAGGCTTGGAAGATAAGCGAGTCCATCAACTCCAACGACATCACCGAGTATAGAACCACGACCTAAAAGCACCTTACTCGTAAATGCGAAAAGTCTGCGACATGAAAAGTTGCAAATTAAAAACGGTCAAAGACATGGAATATGCTGGCAATGTAACACATAGAGAGTAATGAGAGAGTAATCCTATACTACATGCATATATGGCTGGTGGAAGGCTCTATGGTTACAGTTTTTGCGAAAAGCCAATTTTTCCCTACTGCAAAGGAATAAATTTATTTAACTATCATGGTGGTTGTTAAACATTGAGAATGGTTGACAAAGATCCTCAATCCCGATTAAAATAATCATCATTAAAACCCAACAAAATTAATTAAAGTAACATGATGAGATTCACATGATATCCAAGTACTAGATACTCAAAACGTCCATAACCGGGGACACGGCTAACCATGATTAGTTTATACACTCTATAGAGGTTTGCGCACTTTTCCCCACAAGACTCGATCGCCTCCGTTGGGTTTCTCGCACTACATGATGTTTGAGAAACGGATGATCGAGACACGATCTTCGTAAGCACTAGCACCTTACGAAGGGTAGACCGGTACACCTACTTTCCCTACATACGCTAGTCTACCCGTAAGAGTTCGCACAACTTAATCAACTATGCGAGCCCATAATGGCTTGTGCTCGCACACGGAAGTTTCTAGTTTGAATAATCTCATGATCCCTTTGGGCCCGGGTGGCGGTCCAAAAAAAGCAGCAAGTCTGGAATAACCAGGTACCTTAATCCACCCAGATGTGTATTAACGTTGCCACCTTAAATAAACCATTAATTAACAATCTCACATCTGTCATGGAAAATCACTCACCCAATCCACGTCTACTTGCATAGCATGGCAAAATAAACAAACGTAGAAGTAACTCCCAAGGGTTTGATAATAAAACATGTAATAGGTACTACCTCAATCTACTTCCCAAAACCCACAATTTAATTTGATCCTAATCATGCAATGTTTGGGGATTGATCTAATGCAATAAAAACTGGGTACTGGAAAAGGTATGATCAAAGTGTTACTTGCCTTGCTGATGATCCGCGAAACCTAGAGACTCGAAGTAACACGCGGCGCACTCCGGGTATTCTATCGCAGACAAACAAAAAAGCATAGAATAAGTACTCATCTAATGCACAGGTAAATCTCAAATAAAAGATCTAACCAGAAAGTTCAACTTAAGAACTCCGGTTTGCAAAAAGAATCAAATCAAACGAAACAACGGAAGTCAAACGGCGAAAGAAAACAGCTTCGTCTTACTAATCTGGATCTAAGTCAAATTTTACAGAAACAAAAACTTGTTTAAGTTGGTTATTCAGAAAGAGGGTTTCGAGACGAAACTCCAGGCGGCTGAATCGCCTGATTCCGATAAACGAGCGAAAAGTTATACTAAAACAAAAATCGGATCAGAAATCGAGATCAGAAAATAATCGCGGAAAAACCGAGAAAAAGAAAAACGACGAACAGGTTAACGAACGAACGTTCGTTAACTACAACTAAACGACGATCACGTTCGTTAAAACGAACGAACGCTCGCTATTTAACCGAACCGAAAATAAATAAACCGATCTAAAAAAACAGAAACTAAAAAAATAAACCGCGGCTAAATAAAAAAAACCGGGTGGTTTTCTAAAGAAAACCGCTGTTGACGTGACTACCTCGGCGGGTCAGCGCGGCGGCGGGTTTGGCAGCGGCGCAGGCGGCGGCGGCGGCGAGGCGTGTGGCTAGGGTTAGGGTTTTGGGCGGGCGGCGGGTGATCCCGGCGGCGCTATATAAAGGCCCGGCGGGCGGAGTCTCGGCGAATACGCCCAGAGTCGGTTCGCGTTTTCAAAATAATTCACAGAAAAAAATCGAAAGAAATACTAAACGGACTCCAAAAATCCCGAAATAAATTTTCCCCGGCTTCTAAAATCAAGCCGGACTAGATGAACATTTATTTGGTCTTAAATGCAAATTTTGAAAAACGCATGTTTTTCCTAAATTCAAATAAAATGGCGAAAAACTCCAAAATAAAATCTTATCTGATTTTATTATTAAATCCTCAATATTTCTTTATTTTGGGAAAGTCATTTTATTCCCTCTCTCATATTTTTGTAATAGAAATAATTGATGATAAAATAATTAAAATCAAATGATCCCGTTCTCAAAATTTGAGAAAACTCAAATATGAAAATAACAAAATTCCCAACTCTCTCCGTGGGTCCTTGAGTTGCGTAGAATTTCTAGGATCAAAACCCAAAGCAAATAAAATATGATATGCATTGATGATCTAATGTATAACATTCCAAATTGAAAATCTGGGATGTTACAGGGTGCAAGAAAGAAAATACGGCCACGTATGTCTACATACTGGCGGGGTCTCGAACGCCTACTCGCGCATACGTACGTCCAGGGCTCGTGTACATGGCTGGGTCGGAACGAAGAAAGCGATGTAAGGTCGTCGTGTTCATGGGGAGGCAACGGAATGCGTCGTGTTCATGGGGAGGCAATGTAATGCGCCGTGTTCATGGGGAGGGTGTGGCGTCGCAAAAGCGGAGGAAGCAGACCTCCTACGGTCGAAACGGGGTCCTGTTGATCGGGAGGAGTGTGGCGCATCGCAAAGCGGAGGAAACGGACCTCCCACGGTCAAACGGGGTCCTGTTGATCGGGAGGAGTGTGGCGCATCAAGAAAAAGCGGAGGAAATGCAGACCTCCTACGGTCGAAACGGGGCCCTGTTGATCGGGAGGGTGTGGCGATCGCAAAACGGAGGAAACGGACCTCCCACGATCGAAGCAGGGGTCCTGTTGATCGGGAGAGGTGTGGCGCATCGCAAAAGCAGACGAAACGGACCTCCCTACGGTCAAAGCGGGGTCCTATTGATCGGGAGGTGTGGCATACCGCAAAAGCATTTAAACGGACCTCCTACGGTCAAACGGGGTCTGTTCATTGGGAGGGTGTGGCGTGCATCGCAAAAGCAGGACTCCACGAGATCTGTTTCATCTCCACCGTCGACCGCCTCCGGCCTCCACGGGCTACCGTCGACCTCCTCCAGCCTCCACGGGCTCCTGTTCATCCGGCCTCCACCGCTGCGCTACTCCTCGGCCATTGTTCAACCACCCCTCCACCGTCTCTGCTCATCCAGCCCTCCACACCACGGGTCTGTTCAACCACCCCTCCACGGGCACCCCTCCACCGTCTACTTTTCATCCAGCCCTCCACACCACGGGTCCTGTTCAACCACCCCTCCACGGGCACCCTCCACCGCTTCATCGCTCATCCAGCCCTCCACCACACCACGGGTCCTGTTCATCCAGAGGCAACGCCACCGCCATCGTTTCATCCAAACCCCCGCAACGCCACCGCTCATCACAGCAGGCAAGATCGATCGGCTTAAGTTAGCGGCAGAGCGAAGCGAATCGCCGATTGGGTTCGATTAACGACCATCGATCGATCGCTTTCCGGGTTGAGTAGCGCGTAACTGCTCGCTTCGGGTTGATTAGAGCCCAACGCCTCGCTCGGGTTGATTAGAGCCAACGCCTCACACACGCCAGCGTCGTGTCACGAGAGAAACGCAGCATCGCTTCGCCCCGACCTCCCACCGTGAATCGGGAACTCCCGAAATTTTCCTCGCCCTCGCTTCTACCACGGTTTTTTCCGTCATGGACGGCCCAAAGAATGTCATGCAAGGCGTCTCCGGCCCGCCTTAGACGAAAAGCCCATTTTCTGTCATGATTTTTTGTCATAGAAGTAGGAGCCCACCACATCTATGATGATACCGGGTTTTGTCACAATTATCGTCATAGAAGTGTCATATGTATGACAGAAAAAAAATTCGTTCGGCCCAAAATGTCACGGATGTGTCTTTTTTTGTAGTGCGTGCAGTGCAACAAGTTCTCTTTGGTAACCTTGAACTTGGATTGCTCAATGAGTAAGAAACCCCCACATAATTTGTAACAAGGCGTGTAAGCCGGATCAGGAGGGTAGTCATAGCTATGCTCAATGAGCAGGAAGCCCCCAAGTGACCATAATAAAATGAGCCCATAAGGCAGGATACCCATGTTTGAACCGCGCGTCATGGTAGTAAGTTCTCTTTGACAACCTTTAATTTTTCCTAAGAACTCGAACTTGCGAGGGATTAATTCTTCTTGAGCCAGAATTCTTAAATCGGATATTGAAAGCTTCAATGCTTTGTAAGAAACATATTTCTCTTGAACCGGATTTTAAACCGGAATCCTTCATTTTATGCCGGAAACTTTTTGACGGCCTTTAAATTTTCATCATTATAGCAGTAGCCTCCAGGATCGGGTTATCTTCCCTCCAATGGCCCGAGGTTCTTAATTTTGCTGAGTCTGGCAAGATTTGCCGAGTCATATCATTGTTGCCCCCGAGTCTTAATGCGACTTCGAGGAGTTGGCTTGAGACTCTTCATATTTGACGGTGATATGAACCGGCGTATAGTTGAACAGCGGATTGCTGGAATATGTTGAATCTCGACGGGTTATAAACGACCCTGTCCATTGATCCATCCGGTGTAGGCAAGGGCCATAGCTTGATGGCCTCCTTTGCAATTATGAATTCTGCATAAGAATTTGCACAAACGAGAGTAATTGTTCTCGAAGAAAATAAAAATGTGACAATAGAAACATGACAGGATGGATTTCACCTGATATGTTTGACCAAAAATTATCAGCCGTAGGGTTGCAGCAATGATGACAGAGGTAGCACCTAAAAGCGCAACACCGGGCGGCTCAGAAGTGATCCGCCCCCCCTTTTTCGTGGCCTCTGAGGTCTCTCTTTACCCCACCGGGTCAACTTATTCTTTCACAAGAGGTGAGCCACGACAGCAATGTTTGAGGCCAGGGCTAGCTCAATCCAGCAACTTGTGGCAGCAGAAGACACGTCAGCGGTCATAGCCGGCAGTTCAACAGCATGGAGCAGCGTCTGAATCCCGCGGCGACTCGCTGGCAATGAAGACGAGGGCGCCTCGGAGGCCGCGTGGGCGCGGTAAGGCCCCGCTGGTGAGATGGAATGAGTCCCGGGCGGCTCAGAAGTGCCGGCTCAACGGCGGCTCGGAGTGGGCCAACCAAGGCGGAGGCGGCTGACGCGAGAAACCGGCGCAGGGCGCAAGGTGACGGAAAAGAAACTAAGTACGGCTGCAGCCGGCAGGGTTGAGCGGCGGCTCGGAGGAAACAAGGTGCGACAGCGGCTCAGGGGAAACGAGGCCTTGGCAGCAACGACAAAGACCGGCGACTCGGGTCTGCACCTGGTGGACGGAGGTGATGACAGCGATGAACCGCAACAGAAGAGGCCCACGGTGTGGGAGTGAGGTGGAGACGGATCTCTGCAGCGGCTTAAAAACCCGACAGTAGAAGAATCCCGCGAGGCAAGGCGGAAGGCGATCCCTGACGGCTCGACATGCGCCAGCGGTGGCGGCTATAGCGTGAGGCCGGGCGGCTCATAGTGCCATCGGACGGGCCGACTCTTAGGCGCTAGTAGAGGCGATGGCAACTTGGCGATTCTACAGTTGGTTTGTTTGATGAAGCTGGTCGAGGGGGAAAACTACTGTTGCGGAGGTCATGTTCTAGCGAGGCAGAGCCGCCCGGCGACTCGGGAGACGGGCGCGTTGGCACTGCACCTGGCGACGGGTCGAAGCCCGCGGGCGAGCGGTGGAGGGTGGGTCAGCGAGCCCCGGCCTACAGAGGCAGAGGTGAGCAACGGTCAGGAAACGGCTCAGGGAGGCCTTCACCAAGGAGAGACGACGGCAGGTCGGCTCGCAGCAATGGAGGTAGCGGAGATGGCGCGGCGCCGACGGGTCGACAAAGTAAACCATGTCGGAGGCGAAGAAACGACGGCTCAGCATGGTGGATAGGCGGCTGACAGGGCCGGCTTTGGAGTGAGGGGTGGTTCGGTGCATCGGCCGCGATGATGGAGCCAGTGCGGATGAGTCTCGCGCAGGGCAAGGCAGCAACGTGATGTCTACTACGCAACCTTCTCCTTGTAGACGTTGTTGGGCCTGCAAGTGCACAGGTTTGTAGGACAGTAGGAAATTTCCCTCAAGTGGATGACCTAAGGTTTATCAATCCGTAGGAGGCGTAGGATGAAGATGGTCTCTCTCAACAACCCTGCAACCAAATAACAAAGAGTCTCTTGTGTCCCCAACACACTCAATACGATGGTAAATTGTATAGATGCACTAGTTCGGCGAAGAGATGGTGATACAAGTGCAATATGGATAGTAGATATAGGTTTTTGTAATCTGAAAATATAAAAACAGCAAGGTAACAAGTGGTAAAAGTGAGCGTAAACGGTATTGCAATGATTGGAAACAAGGCCTAGGGTTCATACTTTCACTAGTGCAAGTTCTCTCAACAATAATAACATAATTGGATCACATAATTATCCCTCAACATTCAACAAAGAGTCACTCCAAAGTCACTAATAGCGGAGACCAAACGAAGAGATTATGGTAGGGTACGAAACCACCTCAAAGTTATTCTTTCCAATCAATCCGTTGGGCTATTCCTATAAGTGTCACAAACAGCCCTAGAGTTCGTACTAGAATAACACCTTAAGACACAAATCAAACAAAACCCTAATGTCACCTAGATACTCCAATGTCACCTCAAGTATCCGTGGGTATGATTATACGATATGCATCATACAATCTCAGATTCATCTATTCAACCAACACATAGAACCTCAAAGAGTGCCCCAAAGTTTCTACCGGAGAATCATGACGAAAACGCGTGCCAACCCCTATGCATAGGTTCATGGGCGGAACCCGCAAGTTGATCACCAAAACATACATCAAGTGAATCACGTGATATCCCATTGTCACCACAGACACGCACGGCAAGACATACATCAAGTGTTCTCAAATCTTTAAAGACTCAAGCCGATAAGATTACTCAAAGGGAAAACTCAATCCATTACAAGAGAGTAGAGGGGGAGAAGAAACATAAGATCCAACTATAATAGCAAAGCTCGCGATACATCAAGATCGTGCCAAATCAAGAACATGAGAGAGAGAGATCAAACACATAGCTACTGGTACATACCCTTAGCCCCGAGGGTGAACTACTCCCTCGTCGTCATGGAGAGCATTGGGATGATGAAGATGGCCACCGGTGAGGGTTCCCTCCTCCGGCAGGGTGCCGGAATAGGGTTCCGATTGACTTTTGGTGGCTACAGAGGCTTGCGGTGGCGGAACTCCCGATCTATTCTCCGTTCTGGAAGTTTTAGGATACGTAGGTATATATGGGTGAAAGAAGTACGCTTGGGTGAAGGGGGGGGCACGAGGTGGGCGCGCCTAGGGGGGGCCTCCACCCTCGTGGGCACCTCCTTCTTTCCTCGACGCCCACTCCAAGCTTTTACGGTAGCTTTCCTTCCAAAAAATAACTTCTCCAGTTGATTTCGCTCCATTTCAACTCCGTTTGATATTCCTTTTCTTGAAACTCTTGAAATAGGCAAAAACAAAGCAATCGGGCTGGGCCTCCGGTTAATAGGTTAGTCCCAAAAATA
Organism: Aegilops bicornis; assembly: GCA_021605145.1. NCBI lineage: Eukaryota > Viridiplantae > Streptophyta > Magnoliopsida > Poales > Poaceae > Aegilops > Aegilops bicornis. The sequence continues at coordinate 502,802,288 of CM038675.1, forward strand.
ATATAAAAGTGGATAATAAAGCCCAATATTGTCTAAAACAGTAGATAATATAGCATGGAGCAATCAAAAATTATAGATACGTTGGAGACATATCACAACGGTAGTGCCCCGGCAGATGTCCGAGTGTGAGGACTTAGTCGTGAGGCCAACGCATCTATGTGGTAGCTTGAGAGGGGTTGATCGGGATGAGAAACGCAAGGAGGATTAACACACAAGAGAAGGGTTTAGACAGCTTCGGGCCCCGGGAAACATCATCCGGTAATAACCCTACATGTTTTGTGGCTAGTTCTCATTATGTTCATGAGGGAATTGTTGTATAAGCCGGCCCTCCTCTAATTGTATCTAGCCTTAGAGATTATTCAACCTGTCCCTCTTGGGGTGCCCTGCCCCTCTTTATATAAGTTGAAGGGGCGGGTTACATGTAGAGTCCAAATCAGATTAGGACTTAACCTATTCTGATGTCTCACCATGGACTTCTCATCACGGGCTTCTCACCATGGGCTTCTTAACATCTTGGGCTTCTTAACTCCAGGCGACTCATTTTCATGGCTAAGTACTTGCCGGGTTACAATCTGTCTGCCGGGTTAAAGACTATCAGCTGGCTTACAACTGTCTGCCGGGTCAGAGACTATTTGCCGGCTTACAACTGCCTGCCGGCTTACCAATGGGTCACTAGGCTCTCGGCCGGGTCATCAGTGAGTCGTCAGTCCTCGGGCGGTTTACCAATGAAATACCAAGTCCCAGTTGGGTCATAACTCCAGCCGGGTCATACCGCAGGGTATATCCCCGACAGGCGCCCTAGTGTTTCCCTAGGGGGGGGGGCGGCCACAAGGGGCAATGCTAGATGGGTTTTGGGTGCCCCCTAGGAGGCTTGGCCCCCAAGGCAAAAAGGTTTGGCATCCCTAGGGGGCACCCCCACCTCCTTTGGCTGCGTGGGATGGGGCGAGGGGGTGCGCACAACGTCTTAGTGGGATGGTGTGCCCCCTCCCCTTGGCCCATGAGGACCCCCAACACTTGTCGGGGCCCCTAAAAACCCTTTCGGTCCTCCTGATCATCACCCGGTAACCCCAGAACACTTCCGGACTCCGATGCCCTTCATCCTATATATCAATCTTCACCTCCGGACCACTCCGGAGTTCCTTGTCACGTCTGGGATCTCATCCGGGACTCCGAACAACCTTAGGTTACCACCATAACAACTCAACTATACTTATATCGTCACCAAACGTTAAGTGTGTAGACCCTGCGGGTTCGAGAACTATGCAGACATGACCGAGACACCTCTACGGTCAATAACCAATAGCGGGACCTGGATGTCCATATTGGTTCCTCAAAGTGCAACTAATCCCCAGGTGGTTTTGGTAATTCATAACAACATATAGCTCATTGAACTAATATCCATTCAAGTTGATTATTTCAGAAAGTTCAATGATTAGCATGGCATAGACTAGAGATGTGGACACCTCAAAATGCTAACGACAAATATTGGCGAAAGCTCAAGACTCTTCATTTCTATTTTAGTGATCCAAGATCACATTGAGTCCATAGGAAAAGCCAATACTATTAAAAGGGGATGAGGTGTTGCTTAATGGTCTACTTGCTCAAAATGCTTAGTGATATGCTCCAAATCTCTCAACCACTTTATCATATCCTAATATGTCCTAAACCTAAAGTCAAACTCGGCCCCACCAATTTGATTCATCCGGCGCTGCCGAGTTCTTTTGACATAGCCATAGCCAGAAACCCAAATCAGTTCGGTCTCACCTATAGGGATTTCGGTCTCACCGAGATGGGATTGCAAACTCTCTGTTTCCCTTCGTAAAGTTTTGGTTTCACCGAAAGGAGCGTTCGGTCCCACCGAGTTCGCAATGCAAACTCTATATTTCCCTTTTGTAACGTTTCAGTTTCACCGAAAGGAGCGATTGGTTCCATCGAGTTTGCCTGACCAACTCTTTGTTTGCTTATTGCTGAAATCGGTCCCGCCGAGTTCATGCAATCGGTCACACCGAGATGAGGTTTTGCCCTAACCCTAGCACATCGGTCCCACCGAGTTGATCATGTGGGTCCCACTGAGAATCCTAAGATTCACATTTTGAACTGAATCGGTCTCACCGAGTTCACCTATTCGGTCTGACCGAGTTGGGTCAACTGTGTGTAACAGTTAGATTTTGTGTGGAGGCTATATATACCCCTCCACCCCCTTCTCTATTCAAGAGAGATCCATCAGAATGTGCCTACACTTCCACAACTCGTTTTCTGAGAGAGAACCACCTACACATGTGTTGAGACCAAGACATTTCAATCCAACCACAAGAATCTTGATCTCTAGCCTTCCCCAAGTTGCTTTCCACTCAAATCATCTTTCCACCATAGCCAGATCTGTGTGAGAGAGTTGAGTGTTGGGGAGACTATCATTTGAAGCACAAGAGCAAGGATTTCATCATCAACACACCATCTATTATGTTTTGGAGAGTGGTGTCTTCTAGATTGGTTAGGTTTCACTTGGGAGCTTCCGTCAAGATTGTGGAGTTGAACCAAGGAGTTTGTCAGGGCAAGGAGATCGCCTACTTTGTGAAGATCTACCCAAGTGAGGCAAGTCCTTCATGGGCGATGGCCATGGTGGGATAGACAAGGTTGCTTCGTCGTGGACCCTTTGTGGGTGGAGCCCTCCGTGGACTCACGCAATCGTTACCCTTCGTGGGTTGAAGTCTCCATCAATGTGGATGTATGATAGCACCACCTATCGGAACCATGACGAAATCTCTGTGTCTACATTGCCTTTGCCTTTCCAAACCCTTCTCTTTACCTTCATATGCAGTGATTTACATTCCGCTGCTATACTCTTAGAATTGCATGTGTATGTTGGTTGCTTGACTTGTGGTAAGTTGCTAAAATCTGCCAAGACTTAAAATTGGGAAAAGGCTTGATTTTTATTTGGTCAAATAGTCTAATCCCCCTCTAGACCTACTTTCGATCCTACAAGTGGTATCAGAGTGTTGGTCTCCATTTGCCTTGATTTCCGTAGCTTTGGTGATCATAGCCTTGGTTTCACAACCTAGGAGAGTATGCATCTAGCGAGGGAAATTACCACCGTTGAGGTCCTTACTTTGATGGCACTATTTTGCTAGTTGGAAGCATAAAATGAAAATGCATATTGTTGGATATAACCCCGCCGTTTGGACTATTGTGTGCATTGGTTTGCAAGGTGAATTCTACGAAGATGGAAGATAACCGAATTGTGAAGCAACCGCGGAAGAATTGAAGATGTTGCAATACAATGCTCAAGCTTGCGATATCCTCTTCAATGGATTGTGCCCCGAAGAATTCAACAAAATCAGCCACCTTGAGAATGCAAAGGAAATTTCGAATACTTTGGTTGATATGCACGAAGCTACCGAGTCTGTTAAGGAATCCAAATTGGATGTGCTTCAAAGTCAACTTGACAAGTTCAGAATGAAGGATGGTGAAGGTGTCACTGAAATGTACTCTAGGCTTGCTCTCATCACAAATGAGATTGCCGGCTTAGGAAGTGAAGAGATGAATGACAGATTCATCATCAAGAAGATCCTAAGAGCTTTGGATGGAAAATATGATATTGTGTGCACCTTAATCCAAATGATGCCCAATTACAAAGATCTCAAGCCAACGGAAGTCATTGGTAGAATTGTTGCTCATGGGATGTCACTCAAGGATAAAGAAGAGCTTCACAACAAGTCTAGTGGTGCTTACAAAGCTTCATGTGATGCTCCTACATCATCAAGTGAGAAATAAATCTTCAAGGAAGAATTGAGCCTAATGGTGAAGAACTTCAACAAGTTCTACAGGAGTAGAAGCAAAGAGAGAAGTCACAAGTCAAGGTCCTACAATGACAAAAGATCTTCTAGCCGTGATCGCAATTGCTACAATTGTGGAAGACCCGGGCACTACTCTAGTGAGTGTACGACTCCCTACAAGAGAAGAGAAGACTCACCTAAAAGGAGAAGCAGAAGAGAGGAATCATCGCCAAGAGAGAGAAGTAGTAGAGATGATCGTTATGAACGAAGACCCTCTCGCAGAAGCAGGGATTCGGAAAGGAAGGACAAGTCATCAAAGAGCTAAACAAGATGAAGACATCAAGCTCATGTTAGTGAATGGGTATCAGGTTGCGACTCCGACAACTACTCCGAGAGAAGCTATCACTCCGACTCCGAATATGTCGTGGAATTGTCACGGCAGATGTCCTCTTGCAAGGACTTAGTCGTGGAGCCATCGCAACTAGGAAGCTTAAAGGGGTTAACGGGACAAGGGACACGAGAGAGGTTTTATACTAGTTCGGCCCCTTACGATGAAGGTAAAGACTACGTCTAGTTGGGTTGGTATTGCTAGGGTTTCGATGACCGGGGAGCGAAATACGCTATGCCCGGCTCTCGATTAGAGGTTACTCGCCTAAGCCGCCAGCGGTCGCCCCTTATATACACGGGTTGACGCCTCATGACCTCTGTAGTCCCGCCAGCTCATAAATAGTGTCCGGCTCGGTGACTAGTTAATGTTGCCTTATAATACAAGTCGTGCCATTACGATGGTTTATCACTACGGGCCTTAAGTCGCCTGTGGGCTTTAGACCCTTTGTTGAACCGCCATCTTCACGCTTGATCTTGGGCTTCATATGATGAATCACCTTTGCGTAACCCGGACCCTCCTGGGCGGCTTACACAAATAGTTATATCCCCAACATTAGGCCCCAGATTGATTTGAACCGGTTCATGTCAATCTTGAAATGCCTTAAAGAAAAGCCTTCTGTCTTCTGTCTGTGCAACGGTTATACCCCGCCGTGACGTAATCTTCTGAATCCGTGACCACCCGTCGTGACGTCATCTTCCATTAAATTCATATTGTACTCTGTCATATCTTTAACGAATCTTTATCTTTACTGGCCATTCTGAAAATCGAGGCGTCGGAGTCGTTGGATAATGATGCCTGGCCCCCTCGTTTCTCGCGCTTCCTTAGTCGGCCCTTCTTTATAAATAAGCACGACCCCTAGGTCTTTTTCCATTCTTCCCCTTCGGTCGTCTTCTTCCTCTCGCGACCCCGCTGCTGCTCAAGCTCCGCCGCCGCCGCCGCAGCAGAGCATCGCACCTTCATCGACCTTGGCCGCTACATTGACCTGAACCGTCCAGAGATCCGCGACGAACCCCTGCAGCAAGTCTGCATCTGTAAGTTTTCTTCTTCCCTGTACCTCAGATCCACATTAGGATTCTCGAGTTCCTCGGTGTTCTTCGTTGTTCGTCACGAACTCTTCATTGATTTCGCCACCACAGCCTGATTCAATCTATAAAAGAGTAAAAACTCATGCAGTAGCTGTTCCGCCCCCTTTTAGTATGTAAACAAACCCCTTTTCACTTGCATGGAGGCCTCATTCGAGCTTATGAACTCATCTGTACTGGCTTTAGGTCTGGAATATTTTCTTTTTTGGAACGACCATTTGATCCAAAATAATGACTGCAACTTGTGAAACCTGTTTGTTCCATACTTAGTCAAAAATCTGTTTACGCCAGATCCATTTAGCCACAATGACTCTCACCGCCGGTTTAAAAAGACCATCTTGATTGATGCCTTTGCCGACTTCTGGCGGTTTAAAGTAACTTAACTGCTTCTGATATTCATAGCGGCTTAACTGACCAGATACAATTAGCCATATGTCATTAGGCCCCTTCGTAAGCCGCCATATTGAATAGAATTTGAAATGTTTTTCTCTGGGTTAAATTGAACCGGAAAATTTTATTTTGTCATAGGCTTTCATCTGCATAATGGCACCCAAGGCTCCCAAAGCACATGTGACTCAGAATCGGGTCAAGTCCATTTTACCGAAAACACCTTGTCTGATTTCGTGAAGACTGGCTATCTGCCCGAGAAAGAAGTCATGTCCTATCGGGCTCCTAATCCGTCAGAAGAAAAACCTCAACCCAAGGAGGGGGAAGTGATCGTTTTTACTGATCATATGAACCGGGGCTTTTCTCCACTCGGCTCAAAATTCTTCAGGGATGTTTTACACTTTTTTGACCTCAGACCTCAAGATATCGGGCCCAACTCCGTGTCAAACATTTGCATCTTCCAAGTCTTTTGCGAGGTATATCTTGGAGAAGAACCCAACCTATTGCTTTTCAGAGAATTGTTTTATTTAAACCGCCCGGAATGAACGTGCCAACGGGCCCAGCCTGGAACTTGGTGGTATCTCCATTCAGCGATGGAGGGACTGCCTTTTCCCATATGCTGAACCGCCAAGCCACCCTAAGGATTGGAACCAGACGTGGTTCTATTGCCAGGACACTTCTCCGGCTGATGAGAACCCGTTGCCCGGCTTTCGCGCTCTGCGCCTTGAATCCAACCATCCACTGTCGGACAAGTTATCTGCCGTTGAACGCCTACGGATTGCTCCTACCATAAAGAAAATCAAAGCTCTCTTGGGGAACGGCTTAGATGGCATTGATTTGATCCGTGTCTGGATCTCATGGCGGGTGATTCCGTTAAGCCGCCGCCCCGGCTTGATGTGCACTTACACAGGCGAAAAGGATGACCCGCTGCGTCATTGTCCTGATGACTTACCTGATGACATGATTGAAGCCACAACCCAATCTCTTTTGAAAGAGGGCTCAGTGGTCAGTAACACCTTCGACTTACTTCCATTCCGCAAGAGTAATCCGGCTCCTGCAGTAAGTCATCAATCTAAAAATTTATTCTTTTTGTGAAATGCCTTGCTTTTACTCATAACCTTTTCTCGTTATTCGCAGGCAAAAGACAATTTCTGGAAGTTCAAATATGATCATGAGGCTGCCAAACAGGCCAGAGCGTCCAAGAGAGCCGAGAGGAAAACCGCCAAAGCAGGAACCCAGAGGAAGAAGAAGCCAAGTGCTTCAGATTTGCTCAAACTAGATGACTCCTATGATGATGAAGAAGAGGTAATCCTTAACTCCCCTGATTCCTTTACCATCATATTATTGACATTAATTTCCTTCAGGAGGACACGGGAAATAGCCAAGCAGTTGAGGAAGAGGTAACTATAATTTCCTCTGACTCCGAGCCTTTGCCAAGGCAGAAAGTCCGAAGAGTGACCCGGAAAGTAAGATTTTCACATCCTTTAGCTTACCAAGATCCTCAATTTCTTTTGAAGCGACAGACTCATGAGAGCCGGAGGTAGACCCGGACCAGCAAAGACGCAGAACTCTCCTCCGGCTTACCTGATGTGACAAGGAAGCGCCATACTGATGTTATCTGCGATTTACATTCATTTTCACCTTTGGCGGGTTTCATTCGTCAACCCCTCAATTCATCTGACTCAAACTATCAGGACACTTCACCTTTCTCCGGCAAATCCATGCAATCCAACATGTCGGCTTTCAAAACTGCTCCAGGGTAATGTCAACTTGTTTATCTTTATGCTTATCTTACTTATTTTTTGTACTAACCTTTCTGATTTGCACACAACATACAAGTGAAGCCCAGCGAAAGGGCGAAGAAAAATAAGCCGGCTGAAAAACCGGTCGTGACTGACCCGGAGCTCGGAACAACGCTCCTGGCACCTCCACACCTGAGCCTCCGCCTGAACCGGCCCATGATATTCCAGCACCAACTTCTGATCGGCCTGTCGAACAAGCTTTGGACGGCTCTGATAACCCGGAGACTCCTAGCCCGGCCAAAACAGATGACCCGGAAGTCGAGATTCTTAAGACTCAGTTTGTTGAACCGGGAAGACCCACTGTTCTTGCTAAGTGCTCTGCCAAGGAAGAACTTTCGGAGCGCCAAAAAGCCAATCTGGACATCACTGATTATACTCATCTCAGTATTGGAGAAATTGTCTCTAGCTATATAAGTCAAGTGCACAGCAGCCGTGACCTGGAAGTTGCTATGGTGAAGCAAATACACCAAAAATCTGAGGTATAACTCTTGTTGATATTCCCTATTCCTTCTTACTATACCAGCCCCCAAGTCTATTGCTTATGAGAAAAAAATATGATGTAGGCTTAGAATCCGCTTAGCACTGCTTGTCAGACGCCCGGCTTATCCTGTAACACTCGAAGGCCGGCTTTAAAAGAAGATATTTGAACCGGCATAGTATAATACTTTGAACTGCAATATGCATTAGCCCCCAAGTGCCAAGTATCTTTTGCTTGCAAAGTGCTTGGGACTTAATTTCCATGAACCGCCGCAGTAATTTAGTTCTTCAAAGATACATTAGCCCCCAAGTGTCAAGTATCTTTGCTTGCAAAGTGCTTGGGACTTAATGCTATATTATAACAATCTTGATCAGAGCCCGGCTTTGATTCAGGCCACCATAAGTCAATTTGAGTCGGAGATTGCTGATTTGAAGAGTCGCTGGCAGCTCAAGAGATTGAAATCCAAAAGGCCAACTCCAAATTTGAGTTCAGATGTCTGAACAAGAGAAATTGAAGAAAAGCTTTGAAGTCGATAAGAAGGTATGGGCTGATGAAAAGGCCTCCTTGGTCACTAGGCAGAGAAAGCAGAAGCGGCTCTTGTAGACACAACGGCTGAGTTAACCGGCTTAAAACGCCATATATCTCAGATGGTCTCAGCAATCTTTGGTAAGCTATTCTGCAATTGTTAAATACTGTAAATCTTTTTTCGACAAGTATCTTGTTTGTCATCTCCGGCTCACCTGATGTTTGTTAATGCAGACCCCAGGAGCTCTAATCTGAACCAGAACATGTTAACAAAGCTGAAGGTGGTTTATACCTTGGTGGAACAACTCTACACTGGGTCACAACGCGCTTTAGCCATTGTGGCTTTGCCAAATGATGTTCTCAATCTCCTGGCTGATGTATTGAAGCGGCTGCTGTGCTCCCTCAACGGGTCCAAGAATTGAGACGATGCTTCGCAATGTAGAGCCATATAGCCGCCTTAAGCCGGGCCAAGGTATGGTTACCAGAGCTGGACCCGGCCGACATCTCCCTTGGATATCCAAGCTTTAAGGAGGATGGCACCCCATTTGAGGAGAAGTACTTTACTGCCTGCATGAAGGAAATACGCCATGTGGCCACTCTGATCGGGAATGACATGGACCTCACCAAGTACCAGCCGGGTTACGACAGCTAAAATCAGAGGATCGCAACGCCACATTATGATGCAGTCAGCTTGATCCCTCTAATTCGTAAGCATACCTTCGCCCCCGAAGTCGATCCGGACGGGTTAATTGATGATGAAGCTGAATTTGAAGCTTTGAGTGGCATTGACTGGTCATCATCAACCTTCCAGGACAGGGCAGCTGACGGAGGAGCGGAAAGGATGACCTGGAAGCTTCAGGCCAACAAAATGAGTGATCCGTCGGGCGTCTTATTTTTCCTTATCCAGGCTCGGGGAGTCTTGTAATAGAGGTAGAAGAAAGACTTGACTTTGTCGTGCCATCGCGCATGTTTGAGGCGCTCAACACTTGTTCAAGCCGCCGTCGTTATATTCTTCCGGTTTATATTGATCTTCTGCTTTAGTTGCCCTGCATACCGAACAAAAACGCAAGTCCCTTGGCGGCTTACCGCATGGCGGGTCATATGTTTTACAGATAACCCGGAGTATGAATAAAAAAAACATAAAAAGCCCGGTTCTCAGTTATATCCTTAAGACATAATCGTAACATCATACCTGTGATCCTTTGATTACCTTGCCGGCTTATGCGACCCGAACAATGAGGATAAGCTTTTTAATCCTGAAACCTTGCACATATGATACTTGTTATGCACCAACAATTGTATTTGATCAAAAGTAAGCCGGTGGGATAAAAACCACCCCATAAGTACTTTCAGAAAAAGATATGCAAACCGTCAAACAATTGTGATTTGCAAAGTTTTATGAGAGATAGACAAAATTCAAAGGCTGCTGATTCGAATACGATCAGTAAACCGTTCCAAAGGGGTTAAGCTAAGATTCGGATACGATCATATAGCCCCAGTGGCTCTGGCGATGCCGATCAAGTGGGTATCGACAGCTATGTTCTCTTTGGTTCGAATACGACCTATGTTTGAACAGGAAGCCCCCAAGTGACCATAAGAGTTGTTTAATGACGCTGATTCAAATACGATCCACGTCAGACCCAAAGGGGTTGAGCTATGATTCAGATATGATCAAGAAGCCCCCTAGTGGGTTTGGCAGTATGCCGATCAAGAGGGTATCGACAGCTATGTTCTCTTTGGTTCGAATACGACCTATGTTTGAACAGGAAGCCCCCTAGTGATCATGGCTAGATTCAGATATGATCATAAGCCGTACCAAAGGGAAAGCCGGATTCAAATATTATCCGCTCCCTATTGGTTGTTTCAACAACATAATAAGGAAGACATGTAAACATTTGAGGATGAAAAGTGCGGAGGTCCTGCTTTATTGCTTTTCATAATATATACATCTCAAAATATATGTACATCCTGAGAGCCGGTGGCTCAAGTATAGTAAGGCCGAAGATGATCGATATTCCACGGCCGACGAGTCTCCTCCTCCGACTTGCGTGAGTCTTTGTGTTCTCGAACATCGATGAGATAATATGACCCGTTGTTCAGGTTCTTGTTGACCACAAAGGGTCCTTCCTAAGGGGGAGATAGCTTGTGCATATCGGATTGATCCTGGATGAGCCGGAGCACCAAATCACCTTCCTGAAAGGTTCTGGACCTAACCCGGCGGCTGTGGTAGCGGCGCAGGTCTTGCTGGTAAATCACCGAGCGGGCTATTGCCAAGTCTCGCTCTTCATCCAACAAGTCAAGTGCATCCTGACGAGATCGTTCATTATCAGCTTCAACGTAAGCCGCCACGCGGGGCGAGTCATGACGGATGTCACTTGGCGATCGCCTCGCCTCCGTACACCATGAAGAAAGGTGTATAACCCGTAGATCTGTTAGGTGTAGTGTTGATGCTCCAAATCACAGAGGGTAATTCCTCCACCCAACAACCCGGTGTCCGCTGTAAGGGGACCAAGAGCCGGGGTTTTATACCTTTTAAGATCTCCTGATTGGCTCTTTCTGCTTGACCATTGGATTGAGGATGAGCTGCCGCCGAAACATCAAGCCGGATATGTTCTCGTTGACAGAACTCCTCCATAGCACCTTTGGAGAGATTAGTGCCATTATCAGTTATGATGCTGTGTGGAAAACCAAAGCGAAAAATCACCTTTTTCATGAACTGAACCGCCGTGGTTGCATCACATTTACTGACCGGCTCTGCCTCAACCCACTTTGTAAATTTATCCACCACCACTAGGAGGTGTGTCTTTTTATCCATAGACCTTTTGAAAGGCCCGACCATATCCCCCCCAGACTGCAAACGGCCAAGTAATTGGAATCATCCTCAATTCTTAAGCCGGCACATGAACTCGTTGTGAGAATTTTTGACAACCGTCACATTTACTGACCAGATCTTCCGCATCAGCATGAGCCGTCAGCCAATAAAAACCATGACGGAAGGCCTTGGCCACAAGAGATTTTGAGCCAGCATGATGACCACAATCGCCTTCATGGATCTCCCGAAGTATTTCCTGACCTTCCGCAGGCGATACACAACGTTGAAACGCCCCAGTGACACTGCGATGATGCAGCTCACCATGAACAATGGTCATGGACTTAGACCGCCGGATGATTTGTCTCGCCAAGGTCTCATCCTTGGGCAACTCTCCTTGGGTCATGTAAGCCAAATATGGCACTGTCCAATCCGGGATGACGTGAAGAGCCGCCACCAACTGTGCTTCTGGGTCTGGAACAGCTAAGTCCTCCTCTGTGGGTAACTTGACAGAAGGATTATGCAAAACATCCAGAAAGGTGTTAGGCGGTACCGGCTTACGCTGAGATCCCAACCGGCTTAAAGCATCAGCCGCCTCATTCTTCCTTCGATCAATGTGCTCCACTTGATAACCCTTGAAGTGCCCAACTACAGCATCAACTTCACGATGAGAAGCCGCCATGAGGGGGTCCTTGGAGCCCCACTTGCCTGACACCTGTTGAGCCACGAGATCTGAGTCGCCCAAACACCTTACCCGGCTCAAATTCATCTCTTTGGCCATCCGAAGACCGTGGAGTAAGGCCTCATATTCAGCTGCATTATTAGTACAAGGAAACATGAGCCGGAGCACATAACAAAATTTGTCACCTCGAGGGGAAGTTAGAACGACTCCAGCCCCCGAGCCTTCCAACTACCCGGATCCATCAAAGTGAATAGTCCAATACGTGTTATCTGACTTCTCCTCAGGTGTCTGCAGCTCTGTCCAATCATTGATAAAGTCCACTAGGGCTTGAGACTTAATAGCAGTACGTGGCACATACTTCAAACCATGAGGCCCAAGCTCGATGGCCCACTTGGCGACTCGTTCTGTGGCCTCTCTATTCTAGATGATGTCTCCCAAAGGAGCAGAGCTTACCACGGTGATGGGGTGACCCTAGAAGTATTGCTTAAGCTTCCGGCTCGCCATGAACACCCCATAAACAAGCTTCTGCCAATGCGGATATCTTTGCTTAGACTCAATGAGCACCTCACTGATGTAGTAAACCGGTCGTTGAACCGGATGCTCCTTGCCAGCCTCCTTGCGCTCCACCACAATTGCAACACTGACAGCACGTGAGTTAGCATCCACGTATAATAGCAACGGCTCTTTCTCAATGGGAGCCGCAAGAATCGGCGGTTCAGACAACTGTCTCTTTAAATCTTCAAAGGCAGCATTAGCAGCATCACTCCAGATAAATCTGTCTGTTTTCTTCATCAGCTGATACAGCGGTATAGCCTTCTCACCTAACCGGCTTATGAACCGGCTTAAAGCAGCGATACGACCCGCCAGTCGCTGAACATCATTGATGCACGCCGGTTTAGCCAAAGAGGTGATTGCCTTCATCTTCTCCGGATTAGCTTCAATACCTTTGTTAGAGACCAAAAAACCCAAAAATTTGCTTCTTGGCACAAGAACACACATTTGGCCGGGTTAAGCATCATCTTGTAGACCCTGAGATTTGCAAAGGTTTCCTTCAGATCATCTATAAAGGTTTCCTTCTCTCTGGACTTCACCAATATATCATCCACATAGGCGTGAACATTGTGCCCAATCTGATTGTGGAGACAGTTCTGTACACACCACTGATAAGTTGCCTGGGCACTCTTGAGCCCAAAAGGCATAGACACATAGCAGAAGGCTCCAAACGGAGTAATGAAGGCCGTCTTCTCCTGGCCCTTAACTTCCATCTTGATCTGATGCTAACCAGAGTAAGCATCCAAAAAGCTCAAGCGCTCACAACCCACCGTAGCATCACTGATTTGATCAATACGGGGAAGAGCAAAAGGATCAGCCCGGCTTAACGCGGCTATGGTTCCGGCTCTTGCAGAAGCACGTCTCAATTCTTGGACCCGTTGAGGGAGCACAGCAAGCCGCTTCAATACATCAGCCAGGAGATTGGGAACATCATTTGACAAAGCCACAACGGCTAAAGCGTGCTGTGACCCGGTGTAGAGTTGTTCCACCAAGGTATAAACCGCCTTCAGCTTTATTAACATGTTCTGGTTCAGATTAGAGCTCCTGGGGCCTGCATTAACAAACATCAGGTGAGCCAGAGATGACAAACAAGATACTTGTCGGAAAAAGATTTACAGTATTTAACACTTGTAGAATAGCTTACCAAAGATTGCTGAGACCATCTGAGATGTATGGCGTTTTAAGCCGGTTAACTCAGCCGTTGTGTCTACGAGAGTCGCCGCTTTTCTACGCCCAGTGACCAAGGAGGCCTTTTCATCAGCCCATACCTTCTTATCGCCTTCAAAGCCTTTCTTCAATTTCTCTTGTTCAGAAACGCTGAACTCAAATTTGGAGTTGGCCTTTTGGATTTCAGTCTCTTGAGCTGCCAGGCGACTCTTCAAATCAGCAATCTCCGACTCAAATTGACTTATGGTGGCCTGAATCAAAGCCGGGCTACAGTCAGCATTGTTATAATATAACATTAAGTCCCAAGCACTTTGCAAGTAAAGATACTTGACACGTGGGGGCTAATGTATGCTGAAGAACTCTGAATTACTGCGGAGGTTCATGGAAATTATGTTCCAAGCACTTTGCAAGCAAAAGATACTTGGCACTTGGGGGCTAATGCATATTGCAGTTCAAAGTATTATACTACGCCGGTTCAAATATCTTCTTTTAAAGTCGGCCTTCGAGTGTTACAGGATAAGCCGGGCGTCTGACAAGCAATGCTAAGCGGATTCTAAGTCTACAACATATTTTTTCTCATAATCAATAGACTTGGGGGCTGGTATAGTAAGGAGGAATAAGGAATATCAACAAGAGTTATACCTCAGAATATACTCAAGATGAAGGTGTTGCCGGTCTTGCACTTGTGTCATCCAACTCCTATGACATATTTGATTCACCAAATGAAGGGATTGGAAGATGCTTCATGGCTAAAGGCCCCAAGGTATCACACCCCGAGTATGTTGATTTCAATAGTGATGAAGATGATTTGCTAGGTGATGATGATTTACTTGTTGACAACTCTAGTGATGAAAACTATGATGAAATTGCTATTAATCATGCTAATCAAGATAAAACGAATGACGATGATAATAAGGAGATTGAGTGCCTAGATAAAGAACTAAACACTCTTAAGTTAGCTCATGAAACTACCTTAGAGGATCATCGAGAGCTTTTAAAGACTCATGAAAAGCTACACTTTGAAAAGCTCAATCTAGAGCAAGAGCATGGGTTCTTAAAAGCAATCAATGATTATCTTCGTAAGAAGAGTTCTTCTTACATTGCCAAGCATTTACTCTTGTCTACGTACATGCCACAAGTAAAATCTAGCAACAAGAGCAAGAAAGATTCTTCTTCTAGTTAATCATGTTAAATCCAATATTGTTGCTTCCAGTAGTTATCTTGATTCCACTAATGATTCTCTTAGCCAAGTTACACTTGAGCAAGAAAATAGCTTATTGAAGGGAATTATATAGAAAGGTGTTTACAAGAGCCTTGCCGGAAGTAAGCAATTTGAGGAAATTGTACGCAAGCAAGGAAGGCACCGGAAGAATCAAGGTGTTGGTTTTGAACGCAAGTTCAACGCCAATGGAGTTGAGTGGGAATAAGATCAATACCCCAAGACAAAGTTTGTTCCTCAACAAGAGAAGTATGATTCCACTTCTTTCAAGGGAACAAAAGCTCAAGATGATCTTCCACCACAAGACCACAAGCTAAAAGGCAAGGACAAGCTTCAAGAGGAGATTGATGCATTTGAAGAAGCTCCTAAGGCTTTGGTCAAGTGGTGGGTTCCCAAGACTACATCAAGTTCTACTTCATCAAGTACGACTATAACTCCAAGGATTCCCATCAAGATGATGTGGATCCCGAAGAAGAAGAACTAGAGAGTTCTTGAGGGTGACTTCGCCAACATACTTCACTCATATTAATTTTGGCAAGGACAAGTGCAATCAACTTCCACATCTTGCACTAGTTCAAGGAGTCACAAACCCTCTTGTTGGTAAGACAAGGGACAAGGTAACCTAATGCTTTCATGGACAACATCATGTGTGTGTTTCACTCTATGTATATGGATATCCTTGCATGTTCCTTATGGGACTAACCCATGTAGGTATTTAAAGTGCAACTCACTCCAAAGGATTGCTCCAAATGATCTACATCAACATTGAGCATCTACATCTTCAACACCTACATGAAGTCATCATCGACAAAACCCAAGGTTAATTCATCCCTCTTAAGGGGGGATTTCACATCTAGGGGGAGCTTTGCTCTAAAGAATTGAGCTAAAGCAACTCTAATGGTGTGAACACACCAATGCTTTGTGTAAAAGTGGTAACCCCACTTGTGCTTAAACGACGAGTATGACCTACGATCAAATGTTCTCATTTGACTCCTCAGTCAATATACTCATATATAGATGACCTAGTCATCGCCAATTGCTTGATAGATTCTAGAGTGTTTGTGCATGCTTTGACACATATTTCATTTGCTATCTTATTGTGTGAGCATGTTGGTTGCATATTTTTCCCATTCGAGGACGTCCATTTGTTGTTTTGATTGTTTGGCTTTCCCTTTTTTCAAATGGATGGACAAGAATTCCTAAGTACTCCCTCTAGCTATCTATGCTTTTCTTGTCTCAAATTCTGTTCATGCTACATCACAAAGCTTGATCAAGTCATATTCGGACCCCCTGAGTGAGGAGCACTCGGAGCCACCGATTCTTCATGGACTTAACTTCCAAAACTTTTTAGTGCATTTCGGTCTGACCAATCCATTCCATTCGGTCACACCGAGTTCATTAAGTTGATCCTAGTTTTAATCTTGGTGCAACCGATTAGAACTATTCGGTCACATCGAGTTGCAGCAACCGCTTGCGCTTCTGCATCTTGGTGCCACTGAGTCGTTCCACTCGGTTACACCAACAGAGTTTGGATATATATACCCACGGACTGAAAATTTGGAAATTCCTCCAAATGCTTCGCCCGCGCCTGTCCAACTCTGCCGACTCGAGGTCTCCAGATCGTCTCATCATCACCAGCGTCCTCCTGCCGCTGGTCTTTGCCGCCGTCAACGAAAATCTTCGCCGCCTTTGTCGCCGTAGCGGGCTCATCACCAAGTTAGGGTATGAACTCGTCCCTTTGTGCCTTCCCTACTCCGATTCTGAGCACAAAGATCAATGCCTATATTCTTGCCACGTATGACATTACTCTATCCACTGCAAACTACGATTATATTAGATTTGATGCAAAAATTTAGGTTTAGATTTCCGCCGAACTCATCTCGGACCAACCGATATTAGGATTTCGGTCTCATCGATTTGGCTCAGGCCATAGCACAAGTATTTTTCGGTCTGACCGAAACATACCAATTGGTGTGACCGAGTTCATTTCTCCATGAAACCCTAGCAACTCGGAGTCACCGAACTGCACCTCGGCCTGACCGATCTTGCATGTTTAGACTCTAGAACTGCTTCGGTGTCACCGAGTTTGTAATATCGGTAGCTCTGAAATGCTTTCCATAGAAAGCTAAAACTAAGTTTTTGACTCATTTGTTTTGCAAAATAGATGTGCTTTGTGATGCTTATCCACTCTATCTCAACCTATCTATTCACAGGGCCAGCTTTCAGTGTCAGAGATGTCAGACAATAGTGAAAGCCAGAACAAATCAGAGGAGCAGGCAAATCTGAGTGAGGGCACTAGTCCCTCCAATAGCAGTTATCACTGGTATGCGTCGGTGCTATACAAACGGTTTTTAACCCCTTTCCGCGACGGCGTTCGGAACTGTCGCCAAATGAGTGACGGTGATGGGGGGGGGGTCCTTCCCACACGACCCAGAAAACATCGGGGATATGCCCTCCTGGCACACACGCTCGGCAAAATGAGGTCGTGTGCGAGCGGCGAGCACTCAAATATGGAAATACGTACAATAGAGCTAAAAAAATACTCCCTCCGTTTCTGAATATAGGGTGTATAGTTTTTGGCACGGAAATTAAAGAACGCACGTGAAGGGTAAATTTCACAAGTATTGGGCGAGATTACACCTGACTAATTGACATGAGAAAATAGAGGACCTTACCTAATATAAGAAAATGTAATCAAATCCCTAAAAAAAATATGCAAACAAGTGGTGCAACGCAATACACCTTATATTTCGGATTTTTTCTCAAAAATCTATACACCTTATATCAAGGAACGGAGGGAGTACAATTATACAGGCGAAATTGTTTCCGGTCTCAAGTACATCCCACACAGTCAGTCCTCGCTAAACATTTATATTCGTATGTACATCCCACACAGTCTCTCCAAGGAAAACGTTTCCGTTCACAGGTACATCACATACAATTTTTCCTGTTAAATCATTTGCATTATTGAATGCATCACACACGGTCCGTAGAAGAAACTTTGTGGCAAAGGCTGTCCATCACACACAATTTTTATGTGGTAAACGTTTACACAAGGTGGCCTAACGCAAATAGTTTTCAAGAGAAAGTCATGTGTGATTGTTCATTGATCCAACACAGTTTATTCCTAGAAACTTTGTGCGTTTCCTGAGGTCATCGCCCACGGTATTTTTTCAATAACCGTTTGCGATAGCAAAACCCAATTAGCATGCTAATTCTCCATTAGCAGGCTAATTGCCCTATTATTAATAATCCATTTATTAATCTAATTGACATTCATATTAAGCACATAATATATTTCATTTCCATATTAAGGAAGCAGAATTTCATAATTGAAATACATCAGAGTACAACATGATATAGCTTCAGCACTCAGCTACCCCATTACACAACTGAGCACCAAGTTTCACATGCAACATGTAGAACTTTCCAAAATTAGCATCATAGACGGTATATAGACAGATGCATCTAATCTAGAAAACAGCTGAAGCGGAAGGCGAATATTGATCCTTCATTCATGTTGAAGGTCTTTGCAACTTTAGGCCAGTGCCTATGGATGATTGACCGTCCGTCCTTCGTCCTCTTCAGAAACACTTCAATACTAAATCATGGGTGTTGTATGAAAACCTTCCTCGCCTCCTGACCATAGAGGTGGTTTGAGAGGTAATCATCAGTGAACTGCTTCGGAAAGGCCTGAAAACAAGGATGTGCATAAATATCTTCTCTATATTGGAAATGGGGCAAAGGAATAAAAAAGGCAAGGTATAATAATTAGTACCATCTTGTAGTGAACTGGTGTCTTGTTCATTGTGCAGACAGAGATCTAGTTGTTTTTTGTTGCTAATTTCTTTATCCTAACAATCTTTCTGAATTTCTTGACTTGATTGATATTCATGGACAACTCATTTCCCCATATGCAAAAAGGGTAGAACGGTGGGTCAAAACCTCTGACAGCAGGACCTACATGTGCAAGACCAAATTGTTAAAAACCTAAATATTAGAATGGTTCCTGCAATTGCATAATAATTTGCTATTAGACAACAGACCATGCACGTGCAGTTAACTAAACACCACAACAAATGAACCAAACGTTAACTGAGCACCACATTGCACAATATAACATACTCCTAATAGAAGATCAATCAGTTAACCAAACCAAGCATGCTTAACAACTTGGAAATATAGCAATTGTATTTGTTTCTCATGTATTTAGTACAACCAAATTCGATTTATTTCTCACATGGTATACAATAATAGAATGCAGCCACAACAATTGAACATCGCATTGCAGAATTGAACCATGCAGTTAAGTAAACACCACAACAAATGAACCAAATGTTAACTGAGCACCACATTGCACAATATAACATACTCCTAATAGAAGATCAGACAGTTAACCAAACCAAGCATGCTTAACAACTTGGAAATATAGCAATTGTATTTGTTTCTCATGTATTTAGTACAACCAAATTCGATTTATTTCTCACATGGTATACAATAACAGAATGTAGCCACAACAATTGAACATCCATTGCAGAATTGAACCAAACAGTTAACTGAACACCACAACAAATGAACCAAACGTTAACTGAGCACCGCATTGCACAATATAACATACTCCTAATAGAAAATCAGACAGTTAACCAAACCAAGCATGCTTAACAACTTGGAAATCTAGCAATTGTATTTGTTTCTCATGTACGTAGTACAGCCAAATTCGATTTATTTCTCACATGGTATACAATAACAGAATGCACCCACAACAATTGAACATTGCATTGCAGAATTGAACCAAACAGTAAACTAAACACCATAAAAAATGAACCAAACGTTAACTGAGCACCACATTGCACAATTTAACATACTCCTAATAGAAGATCTGACAATTAACCAAACCAAGCATGCTTGACAACTTGGAAAATTGCACCCTGAAGAATTGAACATCACATTTGCAGAATTGAACCAAACAGTTAACTGAACACCACATTGCACGACATATAGAACATATACCCGAGAGCAGAAGATTGCATGGTAAAAGTAGATAACACAATTCACTAGAATTTGTTAAGGAAAGGCAGTAGCTAGCAAACTGAACATGGGTCCTTATAGTGAGCTAATAAGACAAGCTACTCCTCATTGTCGAAGATATCGATGACGATTGGCTCCTTGGACATGGAAGAGGGCGAGGCCTCCGCTTCGTGGGTGCCCTTGTTGTAGTGGTCAGTTTCCTGAGCCGCTCCGGGCACCAACCTGTCGGCTCTCGAGATGAGGTAAGCACGTGCACACTCAGAAAACACCTCCTAGTCTTCGTCGAAGGCACCAACGGTGGCCTCGAGAAAATGCCACGAACTGTCGTTTAAAGCAGCCAACTGCGCCGTGGCATCGATGTGCGAGGCGTCGATGGTGGCCTCGGGCGAGGTGCTCCTCCAAGATCTGGGAGTCGGCACGAATGGCAGCCATTGCGACCTCATCCGTGCGTGCGGCCGCGATTTGCTTCTCCGCTGCCAAATGCTCCTTGAGATCCTGGCTATATTGCATGCACCATGGCTTAGGGCGGCGCTTATTTGGTGGAGGGGTCGGTGATTTGGGTGGAAGGTGTCATGCTCGCGCGGGCGGTCGGGGCATGTGGGATGTGGAAGGAGGAGGAGGATGGGGGTCGGGTGTGGATTACCTGCCTGGATAGGCGAGGCCGAGCAGCGTGAAGGAGGGTCGCCGACGAGGAGGCGGCGCTGCAAGCAAGGAGTGAAGGTTTCAACTTGGAAAGGAAGGCGGAAACAAGGGAAATGTGGCTTTTGGTAAGCGGGAGGGGGCGGGGAGATAGATATTTCCGCGGAAGCCGAAAATTTGGAATTGCTTCAGCGAAAAAACTGGCGCGCATAGTGTCATCAGACACGGTCCCTTATTCAGAGCGGGCAGCGGACTGTAGCTGTCGCACCTTCTTGTGTAAGCCGTTGCGTACTATAATCAGGAGGTGCTCCAAGATATTTTGTGTTGCATCTCACACGGTTGGTGATAATAAACTGTGTGGGATCTACTTGATTTTTTGTCTTGATTTGTATTACATAATGGGGTCACATCGGCAATGGACGGTGTTTGAATTGCTATACCTTTTATCTGCAGGTAACATGCAACTATATGTGTGTCGTAAAAAAATGGAATTATTCAGGGTTCGTTTGGAAATTTTATACATTAAATTTGTTTTCTAGCCATTTCAGATGCACAATTGAAAATTAAAGCACATGCACATGGTCCGGGCACAAACATGGGTTGTAAAATCGTATATGTGTCTATGGGTTTATGCTTATGTACCATGCAAGAAATGGGGATGAATGTCAAACACCCTGCCACGGTCACTTGGCCGCAAACATTGAGATACCTGGTTTTCAAATTCTAGTAAATCCAAAGCTCGTCTGAAATTCATGAAACTTGGCATGCTATCATTGAGCGGCATCAACATGCCGTGGTAAATTTTTTGTCCCATTTGGGGCAGGTTTGGGGATATGCTTCTCACAAACCAGAGCTTCTCACAACAAGCCTGATGGTTTCAGTAGGGAGCATCCCACCTTTGGGGACGAAACAATATTCATTGCCTCTTATTGCTTTCAAAATTTTCTCGTGTCAACATAGAACAACAGGAGTGTTGTGTCAATTTTTGGGATTTGTCGGGGTTCGTTTGGACATTTTTATGCATTAATTGAGTTTTCAATGCATTTATGTGCATAATTCAAATTTGAACTACATGCACATGCTCTAATGCATATAAATTGGTTGAAAATTCAAATTTGTGTCCTTGGTTGCATGCTTAGGTCCCATGCAAGAAATGGGAATAAATGTCAAACACCCTGCGATGGTCACTCGGCGGTAAACATTGAGATACCTGGTTTTTAAATTCTAGTAAATCCAAAGCTTGTCTGAAATTCATGAAACTTGGCATGCTATCATGGAGCGGCATCAACATGTCGTGGTAATTTTTTTGTCCCATTTGGAGCAGGTTTGGGGATATGCTTCTCACAAACAGGAGCTTCTCACAACAAGCCTGATGGTTTCGGTAGGGAACGTCCCACCTTTGGGGACGAAACGATATCAATTGCCTCTTATTGCTTTCAAAAAATTTCTTGCGACAACATAGAACAACAGGAGTGTTGTGTCAATTTTTGGGATTTTTCAGAGTTCGTTTGGACGTTTAATGCATTAATTGAGTTTTCAATGCATTTATGTGCATAATTCAAATTTGAACTATATGGATATGCTCTAATGCATATAAATTGGTTGAAAAATCAAATATGTGCCCTTGGGTGCATGCTTAGGTCCCATGCAAGAAATGGGAATGAATGTCAAACACCCTGCCATGGTCACTCGGCCGCACACATTGAGATACCTGGTTTTTAAATTCTAGTAAATCCAAAGCTCGTCTGAAATTCATGAAACTTGGCATGCTATCATGGAGCGGCATCAACATGTCGTGGTAATTTTTTGTCCCATTTGGGGCAGGTTTGGGGATATGCTTCTCACAAACAAGAGCTTCTCACAACAATCCTGATGGTTTCGGTAGGGAACGTCCCACCTTTGGGGACGAAATGATATCCATTGCCTCTTATTGCTTTCAAAAAATTTCTCGTGTCAACATAGAACAACAGGAGTGTTGTGTCAATTTTTGGGATTTTTCGGGGTTCGTTTGGATGTTTTTATGCATTAATTGAGTTTTCAATGCATTTATGTGCATAATTGAAATTTGAACTACATGCACATGCTCTAATGCATATAAAATGGTTGAAATATCAAATCTGTGTCCTTGGATGCATGCTTAGGTCCCATGCAAGAAATGTGAATGAATTTCAAACACCAAGGCACCGTTGATTGCCGGCAAAACGTTGAGATACTTTGCTTTTAAATTCTAGTAAATCCAGAAGTCGTCTGAAATTCATGAAACTTGGCATGCTATCATGGAATGGCACCCGACATGTTGTGGTATTTTTCGTGTCCATTTTGAGAGAAGGTGCACTCGAATAACAGCCAACAAAGGCATTCTGAAAAAATAGCTGCCACTTTAATATCTCAAATGTTTGTATAATTCAAATCTTGTGTGTTCTATTAACCATTCATGTGACGCCACGTGTCTTCATTTTAATGGCTATAGGAGGTGTCGTGCAGACAGCTGCTTGATCTTGACTGAACGGGAGGCGTGCGAGCGGAGTCCGGTGCGGGCAGGCTGACCAAGAGGCGTGCAAACTGTCCTCCAATGTGCAGGCTCACCGGAAAGCGTGTGAGTCAGACGCTCTTGAGGTCACCGAAGCGAGCCCTTTGACTTCCATGGCCGCCCGCCTTCCTCTCCATTAATGGCACCCAAGCTGCTGTTTAATACAGGCGGCCTTACTGTTTGCCTCCCATTCCCCTCCCTCCCGCAGACCTCCACCAATGACATGGCACAGAATGATCATCTGCCACTAGTCTTTAAGTTTGGTGAAGTCGACTCCGAGCTGGAGGAGATAGAAAATAAGGAGGAATGGGGCCTCATGGACATTGCCCAGAACGAGCTGGCCGCGGCGGTTGCTGCCCTTGCTCCCGTCCCAGCTCCCATCCCCGCGCCTGCGCCAGCGACCATCCCCGTAGCATTGACAGGCTGGTCGCCGAGCACTATCACAGAGCTGGAAGCCGCGGGCGTCAGCGAGGTCTCCGCGGACCCGCGCGAGCTCGTGTAGATGCCAGCACCAGCGCCCGTTTCCGTGCCCGTGCACGCCCTCCACCCAACGTGGCGCCGACCCCGACCATTTGGTTGCACCCGCCGCGCCCGTGCCCCTGCCCGTGCGCACCCCTCCACCCAACGCGGCGCCTGACCCCATGCGTTTGGCTGCACCCGCCGCGCCCGTGCCCGTGCGCGCGCCCCCTCAGCAGCATGGGACGCTGCCGTCGGCCGCTACCTCTCAGCGGCGTGAGTTGCCGTCCTCCCGGGCCCCGCCCGTCACAAACGTTTTAGTTAGAACCCCGTATGCAAACCGACAGCTTCCCCAGGAAGCCAAGGGAAAATGTGCCGAGCAGGATTTGTGTAGCTCTTGCTCGCAAACGTTTTAGTTAGAACACCCGTATGCAAACCGACAGCTTCCCCAGGAAGCCAAGAGAAAATGTGCCGAGCAGGATTTCTGCAGCTCTTGCTCGCAAACATTTTAGATAGCACACCCATATGCAAATGAGAGCTATGGTCTTCCCCCTTAAGTCGAGGGAAAATTCGCAGCGCAGGATTTGTGCATCCCTTCAACGCAAACGGTTGTTTTGGATGACCTGTGTGCAACCACGTACAAAAAATTTGGTAAGATTTGCATCTGTCATATTGGGTATGTTGCCAGTTGTCAAACTGGAAGGATTGAAATTTGTTGGTCTAGTAACATTGCCATTTTTCAATCCTTGTAACACTGTGATTTGTCAAAATATGCAGCTAAAAATCACTAACACTATCAAAATTTTGCAACTAAAATCACTAGCACTATCGAATTTTTATGCATTAACTGAGTTTTCAATGCATTTATGTGCATAATTCAAATTTGAACTACATGACATGCTCCAGTGCATATAAATTGGTTGAAAATCAAATCTTTGTCCTTGGGTGCATGCTTAGGTCCAATGCAAGAAATGGGAATGAATTTCAAACACTAGGGCACCGTTGATTGCCAGCAAAACGTTGAGATACTTTGTTTTTAAATTCTAGTAAATCCAAAACTCATCTGAAATTCATGAAACTTGGCATGCTATCATGGAATGGCACCCGACATGCTGCGGTATTTTTCGTGTCCATTTTGAGAGAAGGCGCACTCAAATAACAGTCAACAAAGGCATTTTGAAAAAATAGCTGCCACTTTAATATCTCAAACGTTTGTATAATTCAAACCGTGTGCGTTCTGTTAACCATTCACGTGACGCCACGTGTCTTGGTTTCAATGGCTATAGGAGGTGCCGTGCGGACAACTGCTTGACTGAACGGGAGGCATGCGAGCGCAGTCCGGTGCGCAGGCTCATCGGGAAGCGTGAAAGTTGTTCAACACAGGATCTGTGCATCTCTTCAACGCAAATGGTTCAGATTATGGTATGAAAATTAAAGCCAGACTTCGGCGCTAAGCCAAGAGACACTGTGATTTGTCAAAATATGTAGCTAAAAATCAATAGCACTATCTATTTTTTGCAACTAAAATTCAGTAATTAAGCATAGATTTCATTCATAGAGATTAAGCAGTCGTTCTCACCGAGAAGCGAGACATCCTTGGACCGCCGCCCGCCTCGCTCCCACTGGTCTGTATTAATGGCGCGACCAAGCGGCCGTACCCCCCGTCCTCGCCACACACACAATCCTCTCTCTCCGCCCGCATCCTCGACGCTGCTCTGAGTCCTCAAAGCCGTCAGTGTATGAGGATGCCACCGAAGCGCCCCATCAGAGGGAGTGGCGGCCGGGCTGCTTTGGCTGCCGAGCACGGCGTGAATATGGAGACAGAGATTTCCATCGCCGCCGACGAGGTGGAGAATGAGGCTGCCAACAAGCGGAGGCGGGTCAAGAAAGAACCGCAAGCGACTCCAGCAGGCCTAGACAACCTCCCCGATGATATGTTGATAGTCATCATATCCCTCCTCCGAATCAAATATCGGGCGAGGACAGCCGCCCTTTCCCGGTGGTGGTGCCCCCTATGGCTCCTCATCCCTGTCCACCTCCGCGACGCCCATGAGCTCTGCCATGGTTATCGCCAAAGCTTGGATGCGTTCTCCCAGATCCTCGGCAGTCACCATGGCCCAATCAAAGGCCTTATCACGGGCAAGTTCTGTTCCAATGGCAAGGACCGAGCCAAGCTTGACGAGTGGTTCCGATCCCCCGCCATAGATCAGCTCGAGAAGCTCAATTTTAATGATGGGCATATGCGCTTGCTGCCAACGTCCGCGCTCCACTTTGTGCCCACGCTGCGCCTCGCCAAGTTCATGAACTGCCATCCCCCCTTAATGACGTGCCCGCTCTTTTTCTACCATGACTGAAGCACCTCGAGCTCATCGCCGTCTGCATCCCAATGGATGACATGGAGCGCCTGCTCCACGGCTGTATTGCACTCGAGTTCCTTCATCTTCAGGCGATGAATTGGTCGAGTTCCTTGCACATCACCTCCAGGACTCTCCGGACTATTTATGTGTGTTGCTAGTGCTACAACGAGAGATCAAAAAAGGTAGACCACAATATGGTCATTGAGGAGACACCTTCACTTGAGAGATTACTTGTAGTCGATCAACAAGGTCCAACAAGAATCAATGTCATTTCTGCGCCGAAATTGACAGTGGTGGGCTACTCGTATGTCAAATACTACTACTTTCAGGTACAACGGTCGCCTTATACCTCTCCTTCTTGATATCAACATTATTTCTAGTTTTGAAAATGTATGTTCGTCTGTCATCCAGCAAAGCTTCACCCAGATTCTGGGCACAGTGAAGGTCTTGGCACTAGAATCTGTCGGCCCCAACCTGGACCAAGTTGTCAGTTTCCTGAGATGCTTTCCGTGCCTGAAGAAGCTGTATATCGAGGTGATGTTCCTTTCCTATTAAATGTTAACCATAAGGGAGTTCAATTTTTTGCACCTTTTCCCAAGTTTACAATGACAATGTACTACGATTTCTGAAGGAATTTTGGAGGATTTTAGGACATACGCCCCCACCCCATATTGGTTGTTGGATTCATATGGTTACAATCCATAAGAATTTCTCCTTTGGTTCATCTGTACTAGTTTTCTTAGGGAATTTTTCATCCAATCCGACCTCTTGTGAAGAAGGCTACATGTTTCTAGATTGTAATCAAATGCCCATGTTAATCATGTCAGATCGAATCTGGCACGCTGGTGCATTTTACAAATCCTGCAAACCAAATAGGACTATAGTAGTGTTCAAAACTGCATGTAGGCACTAACACGTTTCTCTTCTTTTGCAGATAATAATAGGCCTGGAGGTGGATAATGTTATAACGACAATCACATCGAATGCCTGGATCTTCATCTCTCAAATATTACTTTGAACTCCTACCGAGGGACCTTACCGGAGATTACACTCGCCAGGTTCTTTCTTGCCAGAGCAAGGGTGTTGAGGGTACTGAGGTTGAACACACATTTAATTGGGGAAGATGAATGGTATGTTGATCAGAGCCAACAGGTACTGCAGAATGGAAGAGGCTCCATAAAAGCTAAACTTCGTATTGGAAGAGCATATGACATAGTAATTGGAAGTCATTGTGTCAAACCCATACATGACTTGTCAGCGGCTGATCCCTTTGCAGAAATGACGAAGTATGCAATGTGTGAATTTGGGCATTGTAATCTTTGAATTTTAACCTTGCAATCGTTATGGCATTTGTTATATTGAACCGTTTTTGTTCTCTTATCTCAACACAAACAGTTCATCTGAGTGAACCGCATGTCGTATACCGCACACACCTTGATCTGGCTGACCGTTTCTTTTGTGTTGCCTAATCACAAACAGTTCATCCGAGTGAACCGTATGTTGTACATCGCACACACCTTGATCTGGCTGGCCGTTTCTTTTGTGTTGCCTAATCACAAACAGTTCATCCGAGTGAACCGTATGTTGTACATTGCACACACCTTCATCTGGCTGCTCGTTTCTTTTGTTCCTCCTCATCGCAAACGGTTAATTGAACTGAACTATATGCCCTGCATCACACACACAACTAAAATCTGAACCGTGTTTGATGCATCCTCCATCGCAAACGTTTTGCACCTTTTTGATGGTTTTTTACACCACCGTTTGCAATTATTGCATCGCACACAGTTTTGTCGAAGGGTCTCTGATCGTAGTGTCGCGTTAGCAGCAACCTGCAGTAGTGTATGATGAGGGTAGCAGAAGCACCACAAGCAACCTGCCTAAGGCTGCAACTAGGCAGAGGAAGAAGAGAACCTCGGATTTTGAAGATGAGGATTTTGTGATTGATGAGGAGGTCACTTCCAAGAAGAAGGTGATCAAGAAGGAAGAAGTTGCTACTGCTGGCATCAAGCCAGGGATGAAGAAGAAGGCTCCTGCTCAGAGTAAGCCCACGTCTAAAGCCGGAGCCTCTACTTAAGAAACTATGGAGTTCACTTAGAAACCAAGAGAAGAGGAGGCTTCTGGAGGCAAGAAGAGGAAAGAAAGGGTCAAGAAGACCATAGCCAGAGTGATTGGTAGATCCTCTATGATGAAAGATCCAGATGAAGATGAGGAAGAGGATGAAGAAGATGCTGCACCAGCTCAGAAATCTCATAAGTTGATGGGAGATGCTATTAAGTCTAGGGCTACTCCATCCAAGCCCAAGACAGCTCCCAAGCAAACTTCACAAGCTCAAGCTCCAAAGACAACTGCACCTAAGAGAAGCACAAGAAATATACCAGCTGTTGAGAAGAACAAGGCCCGAGTGCCTGAAGTTCAGGAAGATGAGGAGCAGCAAGTGCTCAGGAAGCTCAAGCCTAAGATACCAGATCATGATGACAACCATCCCATTGCTGAAAACATGAAAGTGAGAAAGATGCAGGTCTCAGACTATGGAGGCAGATAGATCCCTATGCAATAAGGAGAAGGACTGATGTGGATTACAGGTTTCACACTAAGGAGCAGCAAAACTTCTATGAGACAGTTCTCCTGGACAAGAAGCCCATTGTGAGTGATATGAGATGGGTCGACTGGAAGTTCATTGATGATAATGAGTATTACTTCCCTAGAGTTCATGAGAGCTTTACTTCCCTGGAGTTCATGAGAGCTTCATAATGAATGGAGTTGACAAGTTTGTTGGTCAGAAATTGACTAAATGGAATGATGAGATGGTGATGCAGTTTTATTCTACAGCTTATTTTTACCCAGATGGCAAGATAGTCTCGATGACTGAGGGTACAAGGTACCAATCTTCTATTGCTGAGTGGGCCAAGCTGATCAATGCCCCTGAAGAGGCTGAGGATGATACAGATGTATATGCCAAGCACAGGAAAGACCACAACTCCATGGCACACATGTACAAGGAGATTCCCGATTCTGCCCTAGACACTCACAAATTTGGCTTCATTTACTATTTGCTGTCAGGGCTTGATACGTCTCCAACGTATCTATAATTTTTTATTGTTCCATGTTGTTATATTATCATTCTTGGATGTTTTATAATCATTTTATAGTCATTTTTTGGTACTAACCTATTGGCATAGTGCCAAGTGCCAGTTGCTGTTTTTGCATGTTTTTTACATCGCAGGAAATCAATACCAAACGGAGTCCAAACGCGGCGAAACGTTTTGTGGATTTTTTGGACCAGAAGACATCCAGTGGGCCAGAGAAGCACCTGGGGGGGGGGGGTGCTCCGAGGGGAGCACAACCCACGAGGGCACGCCTGGAGGCCCATGCACACTCTGGTGGGTCGTGCCCACCTCGAGTGCCTCCTAAACCGACCCTTTGCTCTATAAATACCCCAATATTCCAGAAACCCTAGGGGAGTCGACAAAAATCAATTCCAGCCGCTGCACGTTCCAGAACCACCAGATCCAATCTAGACACCATCACAGAGGGGTGCATCATGTCCATTGGTGCCTCTCCGATGATGCGTGAGTAGTTCTTTGTAGACCTATGGGTCCGTAGTTAGTAGCTATATGGCTTCCTCTCTCTCATTGGATTCTCAATACAATGGTCTCTTGGAGATCCATATGATGGAACTCTTTTTGCGGTGTGTTTGTTGGGATCCGATGAACTTTGAGTTTATATCAGATCTATCTTTTTATCCATGAAAGTTATTTGAGTCTTCTTTGATCTCTTATATGCATGATTTCTTTTAGCCTCGTATTTCTTCTCCGATATTTGGGTTTTGTTTGGCCAACTTGATCTATTTATCTTGCAATGGGAAGAGGTGCTTTGTGATGGGTTCGATCTTACTGTGCTTGATCCCAGTGACAGAAAGGGAACCGACATGCATGTATCGTTGCTATTAGGATAACAAGATGGGGTCTATTTCTACATAAATAGATCTTGTCTACATCATGTCATCGTTCTTATTGCATTACTCCATTTTTTCATGAACTTAATACACTAGATGCATGCTAGATAGCGGTCGATGTGTGGAGTAATAGTAGTAGATGCACGCAGGACTCGGTCTACTAATCTTGGACGTGATGCCTATATAATGATCATTGTTTGGATATCGTCATGATTATTTGAAGTTCTATCAATTTCCCAACGGTAATTTGTTCACCCACCATTTGCTATTTTTCTCGAGAGAAGCCACTAGTGGAACCTACGGCCCCCGGGTCTCTTCTTTAATATATTTGCCTTTGTGATCTATTTACCTTTTCTTTTATTTTCAGATCTATTAAACCAAAAATACAAAAATACCTTGTTGCACCTTATTTTATTTGGTGTTCAATCTATCAATATTTACTACTTTCTCCCGTCCACTTGCCAATTTCTGGCGTCGTTACCCAAAAGGGATTGACAACCCCTTTAACACGTTGGGTTGCGAGTATTTGTTATTTGTGTGCAGGTGTTGTTTACGTAGTGTTGCTTGGTTCTCCTACTGGTTCGATAACCTTGGTCTCATCACTGAGGGAAATACCTACCATCGATGTGCTGCATCATCCCTTCTTCTTTGGGGAAATACCGACGTAGTTCTAGCAGACATCAAAAGGAATTTCTGGCGCCATTGCCGGGGATACATCATCAACACATACCAGGTTCCTAATCACAAATCTCGTCTCCTCGCAATTGACATTATTTTCCATTTGCCTCACGTTTTCCTCTCCCCCACTTCACAAAAATGTGTGTCGTTTTATTCGCCCTCTTTTTCTTTCACTGTTTTCTCGTCAGATCTATATTTTGCTTGCAGTCATGAGTGATTTCGGTATGGCACTAATAGATGATAGCCTAACTCCTAAGAGTGGACGTACTAGCACTCTGGATGCTAAAACTTTTATCTTGGTGCAAGGGAATGTTATGGGAAAAGAGCGTATTGATACGTCCATTTTGCTTCATGCTTTTATGACACTATTTATTGCATTATGGGCTGTTATTACACATTATATCACAATACTTATGCCTATTCTCTCTTATTTTACAAGGTTTACATGAAGAGGGAGAATGCCGACAGCTGGAATTCTGGACTGGAAAAGGAGCAAATATTAGAGACTTATTTTGCATGACTCCAAAAGTCCTGAAACTTCATGGAGCATGTTTTTAGAATATATAAAAATTATTGGGCGAAGAAAGTACCAGAGGGGGGCCACCAGCCAGCCACAAGGGTGGGAGGCGCGCCCTACCCCCTGGGCGCGCCCCCGACCTTGTGGGCCCCCTGGCAGGCCTCCGGTGCCCATCTTTAGCTATATGGTGTCTTTTACCCCGGAAAAAAAATAAGAAGGAAGATTTCGGGATGAAGCGCCGCCATCTCGAGGCGGAACCTGGGCAGAACCAATCTAGGGCTCCGGCGGAGCTGTTCTGCCGGGGAATATCCCTCCGGGAGGGGGAAATCATCTCCATCATCATCACCATCGATCCTCTCATCGAGGGAGGGGCAATCTCCATCAACATCTTCACCAGCACCATCTCCTCTCAAATCCTAGTCATCTCTTGTATTCGATCTTGGTCCCAAAACCTCATATTGGTACCTGTGGGTTGCTAGTAGTGTTGATTACTCCTTGTAGTTGATGCTAGTTGGTTTATTCGGTGGAAGATCATATGCTCAAATCCCTAATGATATTAATACTCATCTGATTATGATTATGAATATGCTTTGTGAGTAGTTACTTTAGGTCCCGAGGACATGGGGAGAAGTCTTGTTATAAGTAATCATGTGAATTTGGTATTCGTTCGATATTTTGATGAGATGTTTGTTGTCTTTCCTCTAGTGGTGTTATGTGAACGTCGTCTACATGACACTTCACCCCTATTTGGGCCTAGGGGAAGGCATTGGGAATTAATAAGTAGATGATGGGTTGCCAGAGTGATAGAAGCTTAAACCCTAGGTTATGGGTTTAAAAGGATCGAGAAGAGGTGTCTGGAGGGGGGGGGGTGATTAGACCCTCAACAAAGAAAAGTAGCAGTTTTTAAGTTCTTCAAGTTAAGGTGGGGTTTTAGCACAAGTTTAAACATTCACAATACATTTCAAGCAAGCATGGCAAGAGTATATGAGCAGCAGATAGTAAAGCATGCAACTTGCAAGAAAGTAAAGGGATGTGATTGGAGTGTGCAAACGCAATTGGAGATACGGAGATTTTTGGCGTGGTTCCGATAGGTGGTGCTATCGGACAACCACGTTGGTGGAGACTTCAACCCACGAAGGGTAACGGTTTCGCGAGTCCACGGAGGGCTCCACCCATGAAGGGTCCACGAAGAAGCAACCTTGTCTATCCCACCACTGCCATCGCCCACGAAGGACTTGCCTCACTAAGGTAGATCTTCACGAAGTAGGTGATCTCCTTGCCCGTACAAACTCCTTGGTTCAACTCCACAATATTGACGGAGGTTCGCAAGTGACACCTAACCAATCTAGGAGACACCACTCTCCAAAAGGTAATAGATGGTGTGTTGATGATGAACTCCTTGCTCTTGTGCTTACAATGATAGTCTCCCCAACACTCAACTCTCTCTCACAGATTTGGCTATGGTGGAAACATGATTTGAATTGAAAGCAACTTGGGAAGGCTAGAGATCAAGATTCTTGTGGTTGGATTGGAATGTCTTGGTCTCAACACATGAATAGGTGGTTCTCTCTCAGAAAATGAATGCTGGAAGTGTAGGCACTTTCTAATGGCTCTCTCCACGAATGGAGAATGGGTGGAGGGGTATATATAGCCTCCACACAAAATCTAACCGTCACACACAATTTACCAAACTCGGTGGGGCCGAATAGTGAAACTCGGTTAGACCGATAGGGTTCAAAATGTGCACGTTAGGCTTTTCAGTGGGACCGACATGATCAACTCGGTGGGACCGATGTGCTAGGGTTGTGGTAAAACCTCAACTCGATTGGACCGATTACACAAACTCGGTGAGACCGATTTTGGTAATAAGCAAATAGAGAGTTGGTCAAGCAAACTCGGTGGGACCGATTGCATATTTCGGTGGGACTAAAATAATTGCATAGGCAGGAGAGAGTTTGCAAGCCTATCTCGATGAGACCGAGATCCCATCGGTGAGACCGAACTGATTAGGGTTTCTGGCAGTGGCTATGTCAAGTGAACTCGGTGGCGCTGGATAGATCAAATCGGTGGGGCCGGGTTTGACTTTATATTTAGGACATATGTGGAAATGAGAAAGTGGTTGAGGGCTTTGGAGTATATCACTAATCACTTTGAGCAAGCAAGCCATTAAGCAACACCACATTCCCTTTTAATAGTATTGGCTTTCCTATGGACTCAGTGTGATCTTGGACCACTAAAATGAAAAATGTAGGGTCTTGAGCTTTTGCCAATGTTTGTCCTTAGCTTCTTTAAGGGGTTCTGCCACTCCAATGTTGAACTTATCTGAAATATACTAGATGAAAATATTAGTCCAACAAGAGATATGTTGTCATTAATTACCAAAATCACCCAGAGAGCACTTTGTGCTTTCAATCTCCCCCTTTTTGGTAATTGATGACAACATACATCAAAGCTTCAGATAAATATTTGAAGGATAACAAGTAAAGCTTTGGAAAGACATGTAACATGCATATGCTCCCCCTACATGTATGCAATCATGTAAATATGGAATGCAAGTGCATGTGAATGTATAATCATGGCAGAGCAAGCAACGAGTTACATGTATCTTGGCTATATGCATCAGAGCAAGTGGTGTAGATACCGGAAATATACCTTCATGTCCATGAGTCCTTCTTGCAAACAATATGTGCATCAGCAAGAGATCATCATGCACATGACTGTGATGCATATACTTACCTTGTGGTCTTGAGCTGGCTGTGGAGGAGGTGAACTTGAGAAAACAAGGTTAGATGACACAAGAACACCTACTAAACAATGCAAGAACAGAAAACCACAAGAGTACCAAGATTGAGACGACATGTAGACAGTGAGTACTTAGTACTCTATTTGGATATAGACATGTCCCTAAAGAGTAAAGATATACAATGAATTTGAAAAGATTTTCTTCCCTTGAATGTCTTTCTCCCCCTGAATCTTATATAGGATAATGGGAGAAGATAGGGAAAAGAAAATCAGAGCAAAACAATCATACATAACACATACTAACATGTCTTTCCCCTCTTGAAGACATGTGACTTCTCTCCTCTATGGATAATAAGCATCCGGAGAGAAGCTTAAGGTGTGCGTTCTCTCTTATGTGATAGGCTTTGGTGTGCTCTCTCTCCCCCTTTGACATCAATTTCCAAGAAGGGATCTTCTGGAGCATGAGTCAAGTAGGTTTGGTCCTTGAGTCACATTACAAAGCAACATGTAATATAAGATGCTGGTAGAGGACAAGAATCATCGAGTGGAGCTGGAACAAATATGCAGGATGCAAATGGCAAAGTCTTTTCTCAGTATGGAAATCGGTTACTCCGAGTTATTTGCTTCGGTTGCACTGAGTTTTTCCGGTTTAGCCGAAGGAGACCCGGTGAGGCCGACTTCAACACAGAGAGAAAACAATTGTCATCTCAGCTCACTAGGAAAATAAGATCTCACAGAGATTTGCAGGGAATTAACTGAAAGATTTGCAATGAATTGGATGCAGGGAATGCAGAACATAACAGAGAAAAGAAAAGGAAAAAGAAAGAAGACATCTATATGAAGTTTTTTTGAAAGGGAAACAAACATGCAAGAGACAAATGCAAGAACATAGGGAAACACTTGAGAACTTCATCTAGAATTGGTCGGCGACAAAGTCACCTATGTTAGAGTATATTGACTGAGGAGTCAAGTGAGAACACTTGATCGTAGTTCATACTAATCGTTTAAGCTCAAAATGGGGTTGCCATTTTTCGTTTAAGCATTTTGATGTATTCACATCTTGTTGAGATGCTTTGACCCATGTCTTGGGGTAAATCTTCTCTAAGATGGAATATCATACCTTGGGTGGTGGTGTTGATCTTGATCATGTAGTTGAACTTGTGTGGGATGTGCAAGGTTGATGTAGCTCATCATGAGTTGGGAGCACCACTTGTAGTTTGAGTTCATCTACCTACATGGGTTAGTCTTGTAAGGAAGAGCACTTGTGTATCCAAAATGACAAGCATGAAGTTCAATACCAAATCAAATTTGATATATATAAATTGTCAAAGGATATGTTAAAAGGTTTCATGCTTCCTTGTCTTCAACCACCAAATTTGAGAGACTTGGTGATGTAGAGATTGCTCAAGATGTGAGTGAGTTGCAATCTCATAGATTTAGATTCATCCAAGTACCTACAAGGGTTAGATAACATGCAAGGGTACAAGTATAGATCCAATACATATGATCATCATCATAAGAGAAGTATCAAGGATTAGTCAAAGGCTCATGCCTTGCATGCATCCAAATGGAGTTTCTACTCCAAGTTTGAAGCATCAATGATGTTCAATTCACCTCTCAAACGGCAAAATACTTTCTGATCAAGCGGTTTGGTGAATATATCCGCCAATTGCTTATCGATATAACATGCTTAAGATCAATGTCTCCTTTAGCAACATGATCTCGAATGAAATGATGACGAACTTTAATATGCTTAGTTTGAAATGTTGCATGGGATTATGAGCAATCTTAATAGCACTTTCATTATCACAAAGCAATGGAACATGTTTGACCTAGATTCCATAATCTTTAAGAGTTTGGGTCATCCAAAGTAATTGAGCACAACTTGAACTGGCGGGAATGTATTCCGCTTCTGTGGTGGATAAGAATACCGAGTTTTGTTTCTTGGAGGACCAAGACATAAGAGATCTACCAAGAAATTGACAAGTACCCTAAGTGGACTTTCTATCAACCTTGTCACTGACATAGTCCGAATCGGAGTAGCCAACAAGATCAAAAGAAGTCCTCTTAGGATACCAAATGCCAAAATTTGGTGTATGAATTAAGTATCTCACTATCCTTTTCATAGCCTTAAGATGACATTCTTTGGGGGCCGCTTGGTATCGTGCACACATGCACACACTTAGCATAATATTAGGACGGGAGGCACATAGATATAACAATGAACCAATCATAGAGCGGTAAACCTTTTGATCAACCGGTTTGCCATCCTTGGTCAAATCAAGATGTCCACTAGTAGGCATGGGTGTTTTCATACCTTTGCTTTCTTGCAATTCCTTGGTATACTTTGTTTGAGAAACAAAGGTACCCTCCTTAGTTTGCTTGATTTGCAAACCAAGAAATAACTTGAGTTCACTCATCATACACATCTCAAACTTCTCCGACATCAGCCTTCCAAACTTTTCACTAAAATGAGGGTTATTCGAACCAAATATGATATCGTCAACATAAATTTGGCACACAAATAATTCCCCATTAACCCTTTTAGTAAAAAGAGTAGAATTAATCTTTCCAATCTCAAAGCCTTTTTCAATAGGGAATTTGGTCAAGCATTTCACTACAAAGAAAAGACACATCCGTGACATTTTGGGTAGAACGAATTTTTTTCCTGTCATACATATGACACTTCTATGACAATAATTGTGACAAAACCCGGTACCATCATAGATGTGGTGGGCTCCTACTTCTCTGACAAAAAATCATGACAGAAAATGGGCTTGTCGTCTTGGGCAGGCCGGAGATGCAGCTGCATGACATTCTTTGGGCCGTCCATGACGGAAAAACCGTGGTAGAAGCGAGGGGGAGGAAAATTTCGGGGAGTTGCCGGTTACGGTGGGAGGTCGGGGCCGAAGCGATGCGCTGCTTTCTCGTGACACGACGCTGCAGTGTGCGTAGGCGTTATTCTAATCGAACCCGAGCGAGGCGTTGGGCTCTAACTGAACCCAAGCGATTGCACTGCAGGCTACACATTACTGAACCTAAGCGATCGATCGATGGCTGTTAACTGAACCCGATCGAGCGATTCCTTCGCTACTGCTGCAAACTGAAGCCGATCGATGCTGCCTGGGATGAGCAGTGAGCGCTATGGGGGGGCTGGATGAATAGTGAGCGGTGGCGTTGCCTCCGGATGAACAGGACCCGTGGTGTGGAGGGCTGGATGAACAGTAGAAGGGGAGGGTGGTTGAACAGGACCCGTGGTGTGGAGGGCTGGATGAACAGTAGATGATGGAGGGGTGCCGTGAGAGGGTGGTTGAACAGAGCAGTGCGATGGCGGCGTGGTGGAGGCTGGATGAACATGAGCCCGTGGAGGCTGGAGGAGGTCGGCGGTAGCCCGTGGAGGCCGGAGGAGGTCGACGATGGAGATGGACAGATCCCGTGGAGTCCTGCTTTGGCACGCCACACCTCCCGATGAACAGGACCCTGTTTCGACCGTAGCACTCCAACACAAGTCCGTTTCGTCTGCTTTTGGCGGTACGCCACACCCTCCTCGATCAACAGGACCCCGTTTCGACCGTAGGAGGTCCGCTTTCCTCCGCTTTTGCGGTATGCCACACCCTCCCGGATCGACAGGACCCCATTTCGACCGTAGGAGGTCCGCTTCTCCGCTTTTGTGGTACACCACACCTCTCCCGATCAACAGGACCCCGTTCCGAACATAGGAGGTCCGTTTCCTCCATTGTGCGGTACGCCAGGCCTCGTTTCCATCGCCTGTTCCGTCTAAGCCCTCCCGATGACACGACCACGCATTCCGTTCCGACCCAGCCGGTTGGCTCCCCATGAACACGAAGACGACGCTGTTTCTCCGTTCCGACCCAGCCATGTACGTATGCGCGAGTAGGCGTTCGAGACCCCGCCCGTATGTACACATACGTGGCCGTCAGATTTTCTTTCTTGCACCTGTGCCGCTGTAATGACGTGCGTACATGCTACATGCGTGCCTCTACTACGACACGTGCGCGCCTCTACTACAACACGTGCGCGCCTCTACATCGACCAATATGTACGTACACATTCGCGACCAGGATGACAACGCTACTTACACTTCGACCAGGTGGGTCCCGACCGCCGTGCACTTCCTGCTCACAAGATGTAGCTGTGGGTCCCAGCCGTGGGGGCGAATCGCTTTGTTTTTTGCCCGGACGCACTTCCTTGCATGCGAAGGTGTAGCTAGTGGGTCCCAGCAGTCGGGGGGCGAACCGTTTTTTTGCGGACACACTTCCTTGCGTGCGAAGATGAAGCTGGTGGGTCCCAGCAGTCAGGGGGGAACGTTTTTTCCGTGAAATACAGTGGCCTGTCCGGTGGGTCCCAGCTGTCAGGTGGAGGAAGCATTATTTTCCGCGTAATAAGGAGGCACTTCCTTGGTGTAGCCGTGGACCCAGCTGTCAGCCTCTCCACGTACAGTCCACGTCCGATGGAAGTCGTTCCTTGACCACGTTGACCACGCCGCGCCGAGAGCCCCAGGGCGGTGGACGATGGCGAGGCCTAGGAAGGGGACGACGGGGAGCCGGGGAAGACGCGCGATGGAAGCCCGCGGAGAGGGAGTATGAGGGTTCACCGGTTCGGCTGCGGTGTGAGGCTGCGTCGCCCGCAGGCCTTGCCACCGGTGGGAATAGTAGGGCGGTGAGGCCTCCAGCGGCAAGACCCGGCCATGGGAGGCAGGAGCATGCGGCACGACCGGCGCTGCTTTGGGCGGCCGGAGCAAGAAGACCACAGTTGAAGAAGCACTACGGCCGTTGGATGGACATCCGACGGTCACCGGAGCTAGAATCGTTCATATTGACTAAAGTTGACAAAGGCCCCGTCCCATCCAACTTAGTAGGCCCTAAGTCAGCCTCCCACCATGGTGGGTCCCAGCTAGCAGGGGAGTATTCATTTTTTTGTGCGTAATAAGGAGGCACTTCCGTGGGTCCGAAATGGCCGGGGGGGGCATTTTTTCACGAATACGCTGGCCTGTCCGATGGGTCCCAGCAATCGGTAAACTTTTTTTCGTGAAATAAGGTGGCCCGTCCGAGGGTGCCCACCGGTCAGGTGGAGGAATAATTATTTTGCGCGTAATAAGGAGGCACTTCCTTGCGGCCGCCTGGACCCAGCTGTCAGCCTCTCCACGTACAGTACTCTTCCGACGGAAGTTGGTCGTTGACCATGTTGACCATGCCACACCGAGAGCACCAGGGCGGTGGTCTGGACGACGGCGAGGCCTAGGAAGGGGACGACGCGGAGTCGGGGAAGACGCATCAGTGGAAACCCGCGCGGAGAGGAGTACGAGGATTCACTGGTTCGGCTGCGGTGTGAGGCTGCCGTCGCCGCAGAATAACAGGGGGTGTGGGTGAGTAGAGGGATGGCCTGGCCAGCGGTGGGAGTAGTACGGGGCGGTGAGGCCTCCGCGGCATCACAGCCGGCCACGGGAGGCAGGAGCACGCGACACGACCGGTGCTGCTTTGGGCGGCTGGAGCAAGAAGACCAGAGGTTGAAGAAGCACTACGGCCGTTGGATGGACATCGTACGATCACTGCAGCTAGAATCGTTTATATTGACTAAGTTGACAAAGCCCTTGGTACACGTCAACTTAGTAGGCCCACAGCTCGGATTTGGCAGAGAACATATAGCCCATTTGCGATTTGTAAGAATGTACAACCCATTTTTTAATTCTAATGGAATTTACTACAGCCCATTTACAATTTGTTAAAAGTACATCCCAACTTCTAGCTAGGACAACGATTAATAATTTCAAACAACCGCTCAAAACAGAATTCAGAAAAATTCTACATTTAGATGGGATCCGAAATATTTTTATCCGTAATTTCTAGTCAGGTTAAATATAATTTCAAAATAAAGTTGTATTACGTTAAAATCCAACAAAATATTGCGTGCGCAACAAGTAATGAAATAAAAATTTCCAAATTCCAAAAATAAAATATTTTTCAAACTAATTACATGTTTGGTTTATAGTAATTGCCCAGTTATTATAATTACATCCCATTTATTATTTCTTAAAGTCCATTTTCTTGTTAAGCCTAATGCATACCTCCTAGGAAACTTTGCAGCCCAGCGGGGCGGATAACAAGTTGACCCGGATATTGTGTACAACCTGTCGCCCAGCTTGCATTGCCGATGTTGAAAAAAAGGCTGTGTAGTACAAAGACAACCTAACATGGTTACTCAGCCCACATTCAAATGACGCCGGAAAGGCCCAAACAAGGCTTCAGACAACTTTTGAAGTCACCGAGCTCAATTAATAACTTAAGAAAAAAGTTAGATTACAGTGGAACCTAATTAAAAGCTGTCACGAGCAAATAAATAATTCAACGGGTCCCACTTGTGCGTGTGCGTGTGTGTGTGCGTGTGTGTGAGTGAGAGAGAGAGAGAGATAGAGAGAGAGACCCATCGGTCGATGCTCGTAAATACATATTTCAGCCATATGCATTGGCCGATGCTCAAGAAAACTTATATAGTTGACACAATCATATAGAACATCATAGCACAATCTTGAACTTGCATACAAAAATTTCATGCGAGCAACACAATCAGGATGGAAGCGGTGGATCGCTACGGGAAGCGCTATGTGGAAACCAACAAACTCATACAGAACGGTTCATCGTCTTTATAAATGACGGGGAAATATCTTGAATGTTGTGCAAAGAAAACAGACAGACAATACAATAAGTTCTGCTAGCACATTAAGTTGACGTACAACCCTTTCTAAAAAAAGTTCAGGTACAAAATTAGAACAGGTCACAATCAAATGTACCGGCATCTCAGTGCTTCAGACCCATAGCTCGGATTTAACTAGTACTATCTGACAAGATTCAGTTGTTACCTCAAATTAGAGCACATCCAGGCAGCCATCCCTGCCTCTTCTCCCAAAGAAGCAGTGGCCTCCCTCGCGCGATGGAGTAGGCCTTGTGCCATCCATCGTTCCGAGCAACACGGATAAAGTCTGACGTTGACTCCTGTAATGGACGTTGTCGACGGACCCTGGCACCAGCGACGGCGGCAGGACTTCGATTGATGGATTGACCACTTCTTCGACATGCACGAACACTCAATACAGGTACATTCCTAACGTGGTCCGCGGCGGCCTTGGTGGCGACGAATAGTACAACCCCGGTTCCTGCACCGGTATCTCAACACCAATCACCTTCGGTATGGTGGACGGCTTCTTCATCCATGCCATAACCGTCAGAGCCCAGCTATCTGGAGGAACAAACATACTTACGAGCTCACCTCCAAGGTCGTTGATAAGCTCGTTCATGGACTCGCTGTTCCAAGCACGTCGAGGCATGCCGTGGAAGGTAAGCTTTGTTAAAAACTCAAGCTCAGAGGGCACCGAGCCCCATCCTGGGTGCCACCGATCAACACTCACCATCGCGCCATCGCAGAACAAACGCCGGGAAGATTCAAACACACGACTGCAGTCAAAAGTTGTCCGGAACTTGACGAAGAAATCAGCAGGTGGCAGACAGACTTCGACGAGCAAGTCACTTATTTGGATGTCGTGCGCAATGCCAAGAGCTTTGACAAGGTCGTCCGGCGAGACGGGAGGCCGGTCGCCGTTGATGGTTACCATCAGCACTTTGCCGGCAAACTGGTCGTCAAGCGCCGCCATGCCACTGTTGAGCGACATCACGCAGCGACCGAAGGCAGGACGGACCTCAGGATCTCCGGCTCGGAGATCCGCGTTGACCGGTGACATGATAGTGCGCTTGAGTACAGGGAGTACAGGAGGGGGATTTGGGGGAACTGGAGTAGGAATCGAGATTCCAGAGGTGGGGATGGGGCGGGAAACTGGGGATGAAAAGGTAGCATGAATTTTTAGCATGCACCAATATGCTCTCGGTGCGCAAGCACACGAAAACACCGGTGGCACCCACATGTCGGCCTAAGAGTCCTTATTCTTTCTTTTTTGGAGAGCCCGGCCTTTTTTTCCAGGATCTTTTGAGAGCCTGGCCTGAGAGTCATAATTGACCTATTTGGCATTGCGTTACTACTCGGCCCATAT
This sequence comes from Aegilops bicornis, assembly GCA_021605145.1. Lineage (NCBI taxonomy): Eukaryota > Viridiplantae > Streptophyta > Magnoliopsida > Poales > Poaceae > Aegilops > Aegilops bicornis. The sequence continues at coordinate 502,844,116 of CM038675.1, forward strand.
TCAACGACACCTCACTGGCCCAAACAAGTGTACGTCATCGAAAAGATAGTGAGCTCAAATTATATAACTTGAAAAAAGGAGATATACTCTAAACACTGGAGAATGGTGATGCCCTCATTTAGCCCACCAGTAGTTCGAGACAATAAACAGTTCGAAACAACGATATATACAACATTCAAAAACTGACTAGTGACTACTACTGACATAAACAACAAGACATAATAGTTCATAAGAAGTCTTGCTACACCACCAAAACGCACCCATCTGCGGTTTCGGACTCTCGTGATCCGCATTTAGAATGACATTCTAAACTGAAGCAACTATTACATAGAAAGAGTGACATAGACGAGGATGACCAAATGACAAGGAATATGCATAACAAAAGAAAGAACTACCCTTCCAGAACAAGCAGCAAAGACAACAAAGTCATTCGAAGAGATGATCCAACACCATCATAATTTGCAGCCCCGCTCAACGACCAAAGTGATCCGGAGACACCAAGATTCCACCCTTCGATGCAACAGCCCCAATTACCTATCAACCTCAAGGCTTGAACCGCATCATCGCCTGTCAGAATTGAGACATCCAAGGATCAAAGTTAATCCGGATGCCTTTGTCATTCTCACCTTCTTTTGGCTGCAGTTGTATTGTTGACAATCGTGGAGTTTGCTCCCGAACTCCTAGGGCTCGCCATGTAGACACAGCTTTTCCATAGCAAACAGAGCCTCTCTCGCCATCAAGGTCCTTGCCAACGGTGATCTTCTCGTTAATCGGATAATTGAGTCCGAGAAGCAGAGTGTGAACCAAGGCTGTTTACCCGCCTCCAACTAAAAAATCCTAAAGGCCCCAACAAGTCGGGTATCCCGCTCATAGACGTAATAGCCGCTGTCCGGATACTCATGTATTACACGGTGCTTGTATACTGATGGGGTTTTTGCAATATAACTTTTCCGCTCATGTGTCCGAATGATCATCGCCTTTTGCCGTCGTCGATCGAGCGAGGAACCAGTTGTGCTTCCTGTCTTTGGCAAAGGTGGTGTGATTACAAAGGGCAAGAATCGTAGGGACACCGCATCATATCAAAAGGACATGCATTGTTAATGTAAGATCAGCATTGTTCGAGTATGAGTAGGATAATGCAAGAAACAATAAAGGATATGTCCTGTTGGAACTGGGAGGAAAATACAGGAAATGTATACTGGGTTCAAAATATAGAAGTGCCATGCATGGTTATACTCATGTTATCTCGCAATCGATTCTTCATGTGAAACTACCATGTCATGCATGTTATGTAATCATGTTACGTCCTCACAAACAAATTCTTAAAGGTAACTAATGGACATGCATTGTTATATACTCGTGTTCTGTGGGCAAAATTTTTGTGAGGATATTATTCTAGCCATTGATTGTCAAGGGCTTAATATAGGTATGTACACATGGTAAGCATTGCAGATTTCACTACTTCCAAATATAGAGTTCTCCATATGCACATTTACTTCCCTAATGTATGGTTAGATGAAACCAACAAAGGTGGTGCATGTTTCTACATCATGAAAATGAGGAAACTAACATGGCCATTGATACACACTCATATTTAGTAGTAGTATATAGATTCTTGTAAAATAAGGATAATATCCATATATTACTAACCGCTTGATTATTCAGGGTACAAATTGGCTGTAATGACATGGTCACAATCGCATGAATTAACTCATTCCAAATATAGCTGATTTACGGCGTCTCTAATATATTTCCATAGTTCTACTCAAATTCTGCTCAAACAGGGATATGCCAATCATCACAAAAAGTTCAAACAGTGTCATGGCGTCATCATGAACATGAGATGGAAACAACTTACACGCGCCGTCCCAGCAATACGTGGTGCCATCTGATTTGTCGATCGCGTAGATGATGCCATTGTGTTCAATAGCATCACAGAAGTGTGTATCATCTTTGACGATGATCCACTGCGAGCCGAGTTGTCTCCAGCTAAAGAAGGCACCGGCGTAAAGATAGGCGAGTCCGCGGTCGAACAAGGCAATTAGCTTGAAGTCTGTGTAATTCGCATGTCGTGTGGGCACTTGGCAGATTACAATCTTACGCAAAACAAGGTCCGTCCCAACCGACGTAGTAATCTAGATGACTTGGACCGCGATGGTAATACTTTATATAATCCAACGGAGGAAGGATAATCTCATGGGAGGTCCGGAAGTTCACGAGCACCAACTTTTTACCGTCTTCTCTGAAGGCAGCCATCCAGTGGGAGTTCATGCCGACCCAGTACATACCTGCCAAGAAGTTTCGGGCGATGGTGATCGGATCGATGTCGAGGGAAATGATGTACGGCGACACACTACATACCTGCAAAGAAGTTTCGGCTAGTGGAGATCGGATTGAAGTCGAGGGGAATCATGCACGCCTCCGTATCTTGGTGAGCCAATCTCGCAAGACCAGATAGCAGCAAGCAGGGTGTCTTGAAAAGCTTAGGCCTCGCTTTGACGATGGCCGTGTGCATGTCCCTTGAGCATGCAGCCAGCCGCAGGGCGGTCAACATATCCATACACGAACAACAGAGGTCGAGGATGTCACTGGGAAGATTGCTCCAATCGCGGCTCATATGGATGCTGCGCGGTTCGGCGTTCGTCCATGGTGGAGTTTGAAGGGGCTTGATTTACGGGGGAGAAGGATGTCGGTGCTGGAGCGGCTAGCGAGGGAATAGTGGTACTGGGGGAGGCGAGTGAGGCGATGGTACACGGGGGCACAGTGAGATGGAGACGGAGACGGAGACGGAGAAGGAGATGGAGATGGAGTGGTGCTATGGGAGCGGAGAGGGAGACGAGGCGAGGCGCCAATGTGTCAGACAACAAGCGGTGACAGAGTGCACAAAGGTGCATGTGGTGAGGCTGACTTTGGTAACCCGAACACGCTACCGCCTCGGACTAGTGTCGGTAGTAGGTGTTGTCACTTCACTGTGACGACCGGATGAATAGTATTTTGACCATCAAGTGTACCACAGTTGTACTACTACTACTACTACTACTAGTAGGAACATGAGTACTCCAGTATTGTATAGCAGAAATAGGTCTCCCATGCTAGCATGCCTGTTCACTTCATCGTTCAGGTATCATCCATATTGCGAAAGGTAACCAAATTCTCGTGCATGCCCAATCAACGCCCTGCCGCGATGCATGCAGTGGTTGTTCTGGTGCAACAAGGACGGCATGCAGATCGTTCCACACTTGAGAAGAGGAAAAATGGAAAGGTAGAACGCGGCAGCAGAGGAAGAGAACGTTGGCTAACGAGACTGGGAGGGGATCGAGAAGGAAGTTAATGCTCCATGCCTAAAGGTTTTGTGAAAACCTGATTTTCATAAGGTGACTTATACTCACCTAAACGGAGGGAGTATTCCTTAACCAGAGAATACTGTGTCTCCCACTCAATCGCTCAAAAAAAAGCTACGACACATTTTTTTTATCTGTTTGCATAGGTCCCACCTATCAGGAAGGATGGGCACGTACACGAACAGGTATGACTCCTTAGTCTACCCGCATAGCCTTTTCGCTTAGTCTACCTTGCCGTCTAATCAACTGCATGCACGCCACTTCTCCCATTTACTTCTCCATCGGGAATCGATTCGCCTCGGCTTCTTCACCTCCCCTTCGTCTTCATTTGCATCCAAACCCCACTGGGTTCACATTGTTTTAACCTCTTTAAGTAATAATCTACTACTTCAGTTAGACTAGCCATCTAATCCTAATTCTCCAAACCATAGCCCTCCGTTCCAGCGGTCCAAATGGCGAAAGAGATCGAGATGCAGGTTTTTAGCGTCCAACATGTCCTCGTCGAAGGCTCGATGCGCATAGTTGCAACCGTCACCGTCCACCCAAGGGTTGTTTGGCAGTGGATCAACAATTTATCCAACTCCCTCAAAAAGGTAGAGATGAGGGTCATCGGTCTCGGCCTTGAGTACACGGAGCGTGCCCTGGGAAGATCCAAGGCCGCCATCCTTCATTGTGCCTCGAAGATGATGTTTTGGTGTACCACATCATACACTCGCCCACCATACTGTGTGAGCTTCACGATTTCTTGTCTCGGGAGGACGTATACTGTGGGGCAGCCATCGAAGGGGACAAGCGAAGCTGGAGCCGTACAACCTTGATTTGAAAAGCATCGCTGACCTACAAACCAGAATCAAAATTCCTGTAGAAGATTGTGCTAAACAGACACCATCCCTATTCGACGTAGCAAATTTTGTGCTCGGTACAATTCTTCAGAAAGGTGACGAGACAGTGGCATTAAGGTCGTCTGGATGGGAGAATTATCCCTTGACCTACGAGCGGATAAAATATGCTGCCCTCGATGCCCGTGTGAGTTTCGAGATAGCTGCAAGGTCCAATGAGCTTTTTGCTAAGCCGTCTCCCACAGAGAATGATAACAAGAAGAAGAAGAAGAAGAAGAAGAAGAAGAAGAAGAAGAAGAAGAAGAAGAAGAAGAAGAAGAAGAAGAAGAAGAAGAAGAAGAAGAAGAAGAAGAAGAAGAAGAAGAAGAAGAAGAAGAAGAAGAAGAAGAAGAAGAAGAAGAAGAAGAAGAAGAAGAAGAAGAAGAAGAAGAAGAAGAAGAAGAAGAAGAAGAAGAAGAAGAAGAAGAAGAAGAAGAAGAAGAAGAAGAAGAAGAAGAAGAAGAAGAAGAAGAAGAAGAAGAAGAAGAAGAAGAAGAAGAAGAAGAAGAAGAAGAAGAAGAAGAAGAAGAAGAAGAAGAAGAAGAAGAAGAAGAAGAAGAAGAAGAAGAAGAAGAAGAAGAAGAAGAAGAAGAAGAAGAAGAAGAAGAAGAAGAAGAAGAAGAAGAAGAAGAAGAAGAAGAAGAAGAAGAAGAAGAAGAAGAAGAAGAAGAAGAAGAAGAAGAAGAAGAAGAAGAAGAAGAAGAAGAAGAAGAAGAAGAAGAAGAAGAAGAAGAAGAAGAAGAAGAAGAAGAAGAAGAAGAAGAAGAAGAAGAAGAAGAAGAAGAAGAAGAAGAAGAAGAAGAAGAAGAAGAAGAAGAAGAAGAAGAAGAAGAAGAAGAAGAAGAAGAAGAAGAAGAAGAAGAAGAAGAAGAAGAAGAAGAAGAAGAAGAAGAAGAAGAAGAAGAAGAAGAAGAAGAAGAAGAAGAAGAAGAAGAAGAAGAAAACGCTGCACCAAATAGGAGGGCATTATGGATGGATGAACTATTTCCTCTCTTGTAAAAAAAATTATTCCCTCTCGGTGTATTTGATATAGATGGACTATTTCGATGGTGTGCATGTCTTTGGAATAGAGTAGTAGCGTGGGTCCGCTTGACTATAAGGAACTATTTATCCGCATATATAGCTTTCTCTGCTACTCCTTCCAGTTGATCGGTATCACGATGCATGTGTCCGTAGACATGACAGCTTGTCCATGGAAGTTCAACTACGGGCGACCATCACGTTTCATCTCGTGATTCCCACGACGCCTCCAACCAATGGCACCACGCCTCGACGCGGCGCCTCACCCCTCTCGGTCGCACCGCCTCCCGCCTTTGTGTGCATGACATGTGGGCCACCTAAAATGCGGCGAGCATCAAGTTTCTACCACAGCCACCCGTGATTCCCACGACGCCGCTCGAACCCATGAAACCACACGTCCCCCGGCCTGCGGCTCACCCCTCTTGGCCCCACTGCCCCTCTTCATTCGGGAGCATTACATGTGGACCAGTCACCTATCGGGTCCACATGTTATTGACTCAAAGGTAGGTGTAGTAAGGCGCCGAAGCTCAGTCCCGACGGCCCTGAGAGGGAAATGTAACTCTTGTGCCAGGGCTTGTGGTGCTCTCGCAACACGAACTCGTGCCAAACTCGAGATTTGTTTCTTTACTATACATGCACACAACGATTTAGTGGACATTGTAATCTCAACATGTGATGGGGAGCTCTAAATTTGAATTTGAAACTTAGAAAACGAATAAATTGGGAGAGAGGGAGTATATCGTAGGATGTGTCCCATACAAAATAAGTCCCCTGGTTTGTCACCGCGAAGATGCGGTTAGAAAGGAGCACAACGTCTTCCTACTCATACGACAACAAATCGGCCGCAGACAGCATGGTCCGCCTTTGACCGCCATGTGCAAGGTTCGTGCTATCTTATTCAATCTCACCGTGGTTCCAAACGTACCAATTCATGCGGTGGCCCGTTGCATGGCTGATCCCAATGTTGGACAAAGGTTCTACGGGAATGGTGTCACCGTTGTAAATGTTGTGCAAATTTATGTTGGTACCCTCCCGTACATATGCAAGCCAATCTCCACTCGCACCGAGCCTAGCCTGTGAAACAGTAGGCAGGGGGAGAATTAGGAAATGGACATGGAAGTAGTCTTTAGAATGCATTTACTACGTGATCAAACTCATCTTACCTGCTCATCGGAGGAAATCCGAGTGCCCCTCAACATCGGCATCTCAAGGGGCGTCAACTTGCAACTACGGCCATGCGCTGGAGAGACCCCCAAGGAAACATCCTCGTATGCTCCACGGAACATCAAGATGCATTTGTATGAGTAGTTTATCTTGTGAGAGAAAAGGATGAACGAGGGAACGCCTCTAGAGATAGAGATGGACACTACTACTACCAATGTGCTGGCCCGTGCGTTGCAATGGATCCAAACTAGTGGAATAATACTTGTTCACGTGCTTGAAATATGAACACTCTAGTCTTGATATACATGTGTCACCAGACACGACAACTTGTCCATGGAAGTTGAACCACGGCGACCATCACGTTTCTTGTTTCTACCACTGCCACACCCACACGCGATTCCCATGACGCCGCTCCAACCCACGGCATGACGTCCCCCGACGTGGACATGGATCCTCTGACGTGGCTATCACTGCCTTGCCCTCGCCTTTCCTTGATGTGTGGGACCCACGCTTATTGGTCCCACGTGTCGGTGATGTAATGGTCGGATTGTTCGTGCCCCTCATCCCTCTCGGCCCCACCGCCTTCCGCCTTTGTGTGCATGACATGCGGGCGGTGAAGCTGCGGCGACCATCAACTTTGTACCACAGACACACCCGATTGACGCGGTTTGCTCGCTCCGCTCAGCGTTCCGATCCGTACACCCGCACCATCGAATTTTCATCCAGCTGCTGTGACACATTTTGTCCCGGGCATCAATCCTCAGCTGGAGTACTTATGTACTACAGGTAGTACCCGCCGGTGTGGCCATCTACGCCTCGTAACGCCCCGACGCCCAGCTGTGGCACCCTCGCCACGGCCACGCCATCACCGTCCGGTTCATCTCGAACGAGTAAGTCACAAACCATGCCACCACCATGAGAATGACATGTGGGCCAGCCGCATTTAAGGTCCGCATGTCATTGGCTCATAGGCCGGGCACTAAGCCACCGAAGTTCGGTCCCGTGGGCCCCGAGAGGGAAATGTAACTCCTGCGGCAGGCCTTGTGGTGCTCCATGATATGAGCTCGTGCCAAAACTGGAATTTGTTTCTTACTAGTACTACCAACTGGAGTAGTACTAGTAAGGTACACGTGCATTGCACGCATGAGATTCTGGTGGTTTGTGCATTATGCTTCTACACGTGTAGTTTTCTGGATTCTAACATGTGGCAAAATCTGGTGGAATGTAAGGTTAGGCAAGTTTGATTAACTTAGGTGAGTGTTTGATTCAAGCCACACCTTAGGCAAGCCACACTAAGGCCCCACATGACATACACACACAAAATGTGGCAAGATTCCCTTAGGCTTGCCAACTTGTGGCTCTCATTTTGAAGAACTAATAACTGCGTAAGCTTAGTTGTGGCAAAGTTAGTCATGAATTAAGTTCAACCATGTAGTCTTCTAGATTATACATGTGGCGTAATCTGGTGGATGATATCCAACGGCCAATAGTGCTCGGATTTGCCATCTTTGTACCGTCGGATTGGCTTCATCCAACGACCAACTTTCAAAGTTTTTCACACACTATATAGGGGGTATAGATATAGATGTGCCGGTCCGTTGCAATGGATCCAAATTATATCTATTTAGTGGAGTGCACTCTAAACACATTATCTATTTATTTTTCTCTAACCTTCCGTAGCCATGCAACCAAGCCACGTAAGCTTCATGGGTGCCCCCCACATCATATTATTCATACTACGTTGATTGAAAAAAAGATAAATCACCCAAAACAAGATCTTCCCGTTTTTTGTTCCTATGATGTTGTGCCGTGCACGTACCTACTAGTTGTATAGTGGTAGTACTAGTAATATAGTGTTAGGAGTACAAACTTGGTACTAAGTAGTACTAGTACGGAATGCTCCTACTCTATCAACGAGCCCCGTCTGACACCAAATTTCTTGGCTTCCGTGCAACAGCTAGATCTTCCCCTCTTATCATAGATTAGGATCGTAGGTGGTCTCATTTATTGCCATGCATGAGACATAGTAGCATCGCATTTATTATGTTATGGTATCTACCTGTATGTTACTATAACCATCTTTCTCTTCTTTAATTGCCTGCCACATAAGCATGTCTGCGAGTCCCAAGTGCATGTTACTACTTATGTTACCCCCACTATGGCCAACCTTAGTACTCCTGCGCCATGTATCATATATTAGTATCATGTAGTATTTATTGCCATGTATGACACATAGTTCAAGAGCGCTCTCTATATGTACCACCTTTTTTTAAATTTAAAGTTTTGCTCCATGGTGCAATCCATCGATGCTACTACTGTACAAAAGTGGAGTATATACATTTTTAAAAGGCTAGAGGGCGGGGCAGTCTAGCTCGGTCGGTTTCACGAGAGGCGAGGGCCTTTGTGATTTGATGGCTCATTAATGCTGTCAAATCGAATAGTACTGCGCCGCCCGCTGCACGCCCGGCGCCTCCATTAAACCCCTCTGTTAAACCCGCATGCAAACCGAGGATCCTACTCCAGCAACATCGGCCGAGCTCCTCCCGTCCGCCCTCAGTTTAAACGAGGCCAGACGCCGGCCAAGGTCCTACCGTCCGCCCTCTATTTACACGAGGCCAGACAAACATCGAGCAAGAATCGCACCCCTCCGCCGCTCCCCCATCTCCTCCTTCACCATTTTATACACTCTTCCGATGGCTTTCGATGAGCCGTTCTCCGGCATATTACCCGGCTGGGTGGCCCGCCCAGCCCTCCGGATATGGGTGAGGCCGCTCGGTGCTTCACCAACCTCGCTTGGCCCGATGGAGCCGATTGCCGCTAAGCGGTAGCGTGGTTCACCAACTTCGCCGCTCAGTTCAGCTCGATGAGGAGTGGCGAGTTGCTCCACGCCGCACGGCGGCGAAACGCCGAAGACGGGCGCTTCGCTGCCGCGTCGTACCGCGCCACCGGTGTCTGCGGTGGCCACGCCTCCGTGTCGTAGGCGCCTCCCGTGCCTGCGGCAGCGCCATGCAGGCAAAGACAGAAGCCGGGTGTGTGGAGAGCGACGAGTCGGTGGCCAGCTTCTCCATGTCCGTCGCCATCATCGAGGAGAAGTAGAACACGGGAGGCCGCCGCCACTTGGGACCCATGAAGGCCACCGCCGAGGCGACGACCGCGGATTCTGGTGGTTTCTTTGCTGCTTCGTCTCTTCCGAGGAACTTCGTCGACCCGCAAGTGTCCGACGGACATGAGGAAGACAAAGGGATCATGGTGGCCATTTAGAACTAAAATAAGTCTAGATATATCCATTTCTAGGACAAGTATTTCCAGACGGAGGGAGTATTAATTATACAAGAGAGCGGATTGGCACCTCTTAGTTCATGTAAATGTAATGAAATCCATCATGTTTATATGAAGATCCGGCTTTTTTATACGAAATCCTTCATGCTTATATGAAATCAGTCCGTGTTTGCACGAATTTCATTTGGTTGGTTAGAGTTGTAAAAATGTATGCCGCTGGCGTTTGATGTCGTCCTCCGCGGAAGGAAGCGGGAGGAAATTTGCTTACCGTCGTTGGAGATGCTCTTTATCTTTGGAAATAATAGAGTGACATCCAATCCATTTGAGTTAATTGTGCGTATGATTGTCCCTCTATAAAAGTTAATTGCATGTACAAGGTACACGTGACTTGAAGGGTGCCTAGAGCTTCGTACGAGAAAGTTAAAAGAAACAAGTCCATCCTTAATATTCTAAGTACTCATGGGTTCCAATCACAAGACAAGAGAGAAAGAAGTACATATTAAATAAGTAGAGTAATATATAATATAAAAATCTAAAGTTAAAAGACAGAATTCGAACTCATGTCATCGCGTTGTGAGCATCCGGCACTAACCAGCCCAGCACATTTTGTTGTAGACCATGCTGGAGATATATCTCCATGTCTACTCTTATATATACTCCATTTGTTCCTAAATATTTGTCTTTTTCAGATTTCAAATGGACTAACACATACGGATGTGTATGTAGACATATTTTAGAGTGTAGATTCACTCATTTTGCTACGTATGTCTTTTCGTGAAGGGGCCGATTTGTCCTTGATTTATTTATGAAGTATCCAGATGGCAATCGCACCGCCAAGAAAAGAGGGTAACATCAAAATTATGGACTACTTTTTTGAGTATGTTGGTAAGGTCGGTCATAGTCACTTGTTGAAATCTCTAAAGACAAATACTCCCTCGTTCGGAAATCCTTGTCATCAAAATGGATAAAAGGAAATGTATCTAGACATATTTTAGTTTTAGATACCTCTCTTTTTATCCATTTTGATGACAAGTATTTTCGGACGGAGGGAGTAGAAATCAGAGTTGGTGATGATGGTGTGCGTGCCATCCTGCAATATAGGCCGTCAGATTTATATCTAACAGATAGGAAAGAAACTATGGCAATTTTGCAAAAATATACCCACACTTCTCTCCATGTTCGCAAATAAGGCCTTCCCTCGTTCAGCCTTTTCTCTCACAAGATAAACTACTCATACAAATGCATCTTGATGTTCCGTACAGCATACGGGCAACTAACTAATTTCTTTTAAAATAGTTGCTGTGATAATTGGGTTGAAGTGATATATTTTATATCTGCCCCGAATGATTTCAGATTCACTAGTAGTAACAAAGAAAAGCTTGCCTTGTTAATTAATAGAAAACAGGGTGAAAACTATCACATGAGGCCGGTAAAAACAAGGCACATTGGGTTCAGGCCATCATCGTCACTACAGTTGTGCGTCTTGTGAGAAGTCTATATATCGAGGGTGCTACCGAGCGAGGCACCGAGACACAATGTTTGAGAGAGAAACCAATTGATGATTATGATCAGATCGAGTTGTCACCCTTCCGCTGTCATTGTTGGGGGGAGGAGAGAAAGACGTGTCGAGAGTGTGCTGTAGGCACAGAGGCACAACTAGCGAGTGTGTGTGTGTGTGTGTGTGTTTGAAAGAGGAGTAGCTAGATTATTATCAAGATCGATGTGCCACCCTACTCCTTCGGTGCCGGGTAGTGTGTGTGTGTGTATGTTTGAGAGAGAATCCAGTCGATAGATTAGTATCAAGATCGAGGTGTCACCCTACTCCTTCGGTGCGGGGTAGTGTGTGTGTGTATGTTTGAGAGAGAAGCCAGTCGATCGATTAGTATCAAGATCGAGGTGTCACCCTACTCCTTCGGTGCGGGGTAGTGTGTGTGTGTATGTTTGAGAGAGAAGCCAGTCGATAGATTAGTATCAAGATCGAGGTGTCACCCTACTCCTTCGGTGTTGGGAAGTGTGGGTGTGTGTGCGTGTGGGGTGGGGGCAGTGACACTCACATATCTCTACTCTTATAAAAAACAGAGTTGGTGATGATGGTGTTTCTGCCATCCTGCAATATAGGCCATCCGATTTATATCCGACAGACACGAAGGAAAATATGGCAATTTTGTAAAAAGATACCCACACCCCTCTCCGCATTTGCAAATAAGGCATTCCCTCGTTCATCCTTTTCTCCCACAAGATAAACTTCTCATACAAATGCATCTTGATGTTCCGTAACGCATGGGCATCTTGCTAGTAGGGAGAAGGAGTTTGTGTGACACATATCTAGCTATATTAAGGGATAGGTAGATAGCATATGTGTGAGAGACATTATTATACTTTGAGACATTAGTGGCTGTGGGTGGGCGGAATTAAAAGGGTGGGCGTGTTAGACATAGAGAGCGTGTGTGTTTCTGTGTTAGAGACTTGTAGGACGGGGTAGAAAGACGAATTTAACCCTGACGGAGGGAGAGAAATACACGAAGTGCGCGTGTGTGATTCCGATGCCCACCGGGAAATGAGATATGTATGCGTGTCAGAGAGATTGCACAATTCATTCACGTATCACTATCTAGCGATCGGGGACGTGCATCGCTTGACATAAGTCAATATCTACTTCGTATCGTGGCCAAAGGTACAATATCGATTCAACGCTTAAAGATTGGACACTCACATATCACATTTTTTTCTATTTAAATAAATCTTTTCAGTTGTGCATGCCAAAGTTACTGTGATGTTTCTTCAAACAACCAATGTAGCTATCATGTACATGCACCATTGTTACTCTTGCATTCAAATTCATTAGTCTTGGATGATTTAAGTTTCTATTTTGAAGTAATATATGTAATATTCATATATGAATTCAATGGGTACGCAATTTATGAAATGGAGGCTATGTAATCATATGAGGTAACACTTTTAAGTAGCTAACTACAATATCCATTTCTTTTTGTGCGTCTCTACACTAACACGTCAATGCATTATGTTGAAAGTAAATAACCAATGGCACTAAATTATCTATTTACACGAAATACATAGGCTGAGCGTTTGATCCCTTTTTGTGAACGCCACTACACCCGTACGATTGGCTGCGCCCATGTGAACGTCCAAGTTATCAGCGCATCATCTCGAGTTATTGTCTTTTTTCTGGGGTGGACTTCACACCAGTTATTAACTGCTGACGCGTGCCCCGTGTACACAGTCTCGCATGACCTTCCCGCTAGCACGGTCCAAAATTAGTTGAAATTGGATACGAACGATCCCGCGGGCGGCAAAATCTCCCGCCTCCTTCTAAAATTTCCGCCACCTTAGTCTTTAGCATGCGAACTCCCCCTGTTGTCCTTGGTGCAGGAGACCAACAGTTACAATACCACCCTCATCTACATGATAGGTCGGGGCTGCTTTGGTAACTTCGGTTCCCCCACTACACGGCACCCCCATTTCCTCTCCCCTCCATAAAATGACTAACTCCACAAGACCAGAGCATCTTACATCACGTCGTCTGTACTTCATCGCCCTTTCTCCCCTCCCCTCTTGAAACCCTAGATTGCTCATCCACCGGCGAACCATAGCCCATTCACTGCCAGCGGCGTCCACCTCGTCGGATCTGCTTCTGCGGCCGCATCTACCCCTCCCACCTCCCCTAGAAACAAGTAGACTGCTCATCCACCACTGTACCACAGCCCATTTAGGGCCGGCCTTGTCCATGGTGCCGGATCTGCTTCGCCGGTACTCTCGTCAACCGCCGCGCATCTGCAGCGGCTCATTCGTACTCCCCACCAGAGACGCTTCGTCCACACCCCCCGGAGCCGCCCCGACGCCTGGCCGACGGCCTCTGATCCTCTTCGCCGACACCTTCCTCAACCCTACCGGAGCCGCTTCGCCGACACCTTCCTCAACCCTACCGGAGCCGCTTCGCCGACACCATCGTCAACCCTACCGGAGTAGCTTTGCCTATACCATTCTCAACCCTACCGGGGCCGCTTTTCCAACTCACAAGTCCACGGCCTCAGATCCGCTTCCTCGCACCCTCATCCATCCTACCGGAGCAGCTTCTGACACCCCATCCACGGCCGCAGATCCGCATCATCGGCACCACCCTTAACCCAACCACCGGAGCAACTTCTGACGCCCCGTCCATGGCCACAGATCCGCATCATCGACACCATCCTTAACCCAACCACCGGAGCAGCTTCTGATGCCCCGTCCACGGCCGCAGATCCGCGTCGTCGATACCATCCTTAACCCAACCATCGGAGAAGCTTCACCTACGCCCTCGTCCACGGCCATAGATCCGCTTCCCCCACATCGTAGTCCACCCTACCGGAGCCGCTCCACAAACACCCTACTCGACGGTTCTAGATCTCCTTACCGGACCCCAACAGCCGGCGTAACATCATCACCCTCGACGTTCCTAACCTGATTCCCACCGTCTGGAGAGATGCCAAGCACCCGCCACGGCCTAGGTACTTGTCACCTTTAAACCCGTCCAGCATCACCTGCCCGATGTACTTCAAATATACTAACCGGTCACTGTTACCTGTTATGCAGCTGGCAAAAACTACAAGGACGATGTTTCTTCTGGATCTAATAGCTTGGCCAACCAAGATCCTGGACTGAGGCATTGCTATGATCTTGTAAGCGCGTCTCTCTCTCTCTTGTATTGTTCTGTGCCTGCCAGCGTGCTTTGCTAGGATTTTCGACCAGTAATCCCTTTGTGCAGACAATGATTTCTTCTACTGGCCGCTAAATTACTAAATTAGATATGTAGATGTCATACATGATACTACCTCGTACATCTGTTCCTAAATGTAAGTCTTTCTAGAGATTCCACTATAGGCTACATACGGAGCAAAATGAGTGAATCTACACTCGAAAATGCATCTATATACATCTGTATGTGGTCCATACTGGAATCTCTACAAAGACATATATTTAGGAATAGGGTAGTACATTACGCAAAATCGTAGGTGGCATGTAGGAATTCCAGTGCACTACATTAGGCTCCCTTAGAGTGCCTGCTAGTCCAACATACAGAGTCATGGCTAGTTTATGGTACACACACAATCGTTAATTGGTGGTTTAAATATGCGCAAGGGATATGCGATGTAGTATCATGTAGAGATGTCTGAAATTAGCCGTGTCAACTTGCAGATAGGGTTAGACAATGAAAAAAATACAAGATGTATGTTTCATGGAACATCGCAAAAAAAGGAGAGGCAGCGGTGAGCCTATACAGTGTGCAATGGTACGTCACTCCTCCATTGCAATCATCGTGACATGTTATTTGTATGCCAGTTCTATTAGCCAGGTTTCTTAGGGACAATTATTACGAGTTATCCTAAGAAAATAAGCACCTGTGAATATAAGCTCCATGTAATAAGCCAACCAGTTCTTTTCATTGCGTTTTCAGCTTATCTTTGGTATGATCAATTGGAAAGTCTAGATTGCATTATATATTTTTCATTTTGCTGCCCATATGGAAATTAATTTGACTTGCAAACATCACAAATTGAACCAAGTGCAGTAATTAATATGATAGGAAAACAGACCATCACTATTTGCTCAAAATGAAATACAAAGATACCATCTACTTGGCACAATCTACTTTCGTCAATGTTTTCCATAGAGATCCCATTGCCTAATTTAAACGATGTCGAGGAGGCTGATCGTACCCACGGACACCTATGGGGCCGGCGGAGCAGGCCCCTTGTGGTTCGGAGGGGGGCGGAGATCGCACGAAGAGCGGATCGAGGCGATGCACACGAGCAGTTTACCCAGCTTCGGAGCTCTCCGGAGAGATAAAACTCCTACTGCTGCTTGTTTGATCTATTGTGTTCTTGCTAGGGAGCAATGCGAGCTACAAAACCTAGCGTGAGCATGTATCGTCTACGGCCAGTCGAATGAATCGAACCCAACGGAGCCGAACCGACCCGAACCGAACGGAACCCAACCTTTTCTACGTTGCACTCGGGCCTCCTTTTATATGCTCAAGGGGTCTCCGACAGGTGGCAACATAGGCGGGGGTACAAATGTAAAAACAGGAGTTGGTACACCTACTTGAACAGTGTACTGCACAAAATACCTAACTCGACGGCAAGGGACAAAGCAATAAATGCCCGTCGTTGTCGCCCAAACAAAGGCAACAGAGACCGTCAGTGCGCCTCCGCTTCGCCACGATGGCGAGCCTTGTCCGCCGCTTATCGCTGCTCTCCGCTGGCTGCACAACCGCCGACACGCGCCCATGGAACGGTCCCATGGCGACACGCCGCTGGGTGAGCTGGAGCGGAGACGGAGAAAAGTTGCATGCCGCACAAAGCGCCTTGCCGGCGAATCCTTGTCGCGCCGGAGACTTGTCGGCGCTCGAGCCTTCCGGCAAGCTCCTCTTGCCGGGGCCTTGTCTTCTGCGTGTTCGAGCGGCGGCTTTCCGACAAGCTCTTCTTGCCGGGCCTTGTCTGCGTGGCTAGAGAGGCCTTCCCGGCAAGCTCCTCTTGCCGGGTCTTGTCTTGAGAATGGCTGCGGAGGGTCTTGGCGACGCCCGGCGAGGCTTGCCACGGGACGCTGCAACTGCCGTGCACAAGTTCGGGGTACTAAGGTACCCCTACTTTAGTACACCGACAGGAGCCCCGGTCTGGGCCATACACGGTGCAGCGGCTGTTGGGCCAGGCCCAAAACAGGCTGCACGCAGCGGCTGGGTCCAAACCAAACCCACTCAGTATCCGGCGTCCCCCTCAGAACGACACGCGTCAATTGCGGCGTCGTGGGGGAAGTGGGCGGCGGCGGGTCGCTCCACCCGTCGCCTCGATTCTGCATCCCGCCACGTGGTTCCCATGCTCTTGGGGTCACGGACGGTGGAAGTGGGAAGCCGGCCGTTCTGAAAGCAGAGGCAGCAGGTCGGCCCGATTCCCTGCTCTTCCTATGCCCTGATTTGTCGGCGGGGCGGTCGAGCCCCACCTTGCTTCCTTAAAAGAGCGGAAGGGAGCGCAGAAGCCCGCACTCTCCCATCTCCTTCTTTCCTCGGTTTACGCTCCCTTTCTCTCATTCGCCATGGAGAAAAGGAACCTTGGTTCTTCATCGGTGGCGGCAGGGTCGCCGCTAGACAGCGCTCCGCTCCCAACCCCACGCCTGGGCGGTAGAGCCAGCCCCAAGAGGAAGAGGAGGGGCGAGGTCGTGGACGCAGGTCGAGGCGCCGGGGAAGAGGCGGACGGCGCGCCGTCTCCGCTTCCGGGCCGGTTCCCCTCCCTGGGCGGTCCATACCGGGACGACCCTTGCGAAGTTCTTCATCAGGTGCACTGGCGCCTCGTCGCCGCCTCCGGCTTCCAGCTCCGTTATGCAGCGCGATGGAGTCGGATCCGCCCGAGACACCGAGATTGCACATGAGGGGCTGTGGAATCAGCGGCATGCGAGTCCGTGTTGTATTCCCAGCCCCTAATGTGATGTATCTCGATCGTGGGTGGAAGACGTTCACCCGCATCCACACTGAGGCGGGGTTTACCCTCCATTTTAAGTTAATGGAGGGTGATCTCCTCTCCGTCAAGGTCTTGGGGATCTCGGTACTGGGCGAAGTGCTGCGTGGATAGCTCCTCCAAAGCGAAGATTCCCCTCGAGCGAGAGTGACGAGGAGGAGAGCGACAGCTGACAGCGAGGTTGGCGGGCCCGATTAGTTCTCGGCGCAGCTGCAAGGCCACCGGCGACCCCATCATCCGTCGCCGGCTCCCTGAACTCCCCGGGGTCGTCTCCTTGGGCGACTGGCGTAGGGAGGCTGCGGAAGGGGAAGAGGGATGGCGACAAGGCCGTCAAGTCGGAGTACGAGGGCGTAGTGCCCTCGACAGCATGCTGACGTCCTGCCGCCCCGTCTTCGAGCCCAGCTTCCGGCGCTGCCATCTCCGTCATGCCCTCGGGGAGCTCCCGGGATGTTCCCTTGGTGCCTTCTGGCACATATAGCTCGTCTAGGCGTTTCTTTTGCCCTTCTCGCCTCCTTGACCTACCTCCTGAAAGGAGGGACAGGAAAGGGATTACGGGCATCTTATCTTTTTAATTTGTAAGCCTTCGGGCCTTATCCGCATTTGAAGCTTGTAATCCTCTCTTTCATGTTTTTCATTCCCCACGGATTGTATCCGAGTAGAATGCTTTTAATGAAAAAGGGATGCTTGAAAAGGGACGAAAGGCTTATCTGATATCGGAGCCCCCGGCAACTCTGGCTTGCCGCGGCCCCCGGCAACTCTGGCTTGCCGCGGCCCCCGGCAACTCCGGCTTGCCGCAGCCCCCGGCAACTCTGGCTTGCCGGGGCTTGGGTACCGGCGCGCCCTTCTTTCCCTCTTCGCTGTTATTTCAGTTCTGAGAACGATTTAGCCAGTGCCGCAATAAGTTACTTTTGCAATATCACTTTATTACAGGCAACGCGTTAAGCTACGTTACTTCCTTTACTCGACTCTTGGCTTTGTATGTTATTGCCCTACGCTTTTCAGGGAAACTTGCCGGTGCAGGCACCCTTGCCGCGAGCGCCGAGTGCGGAACTTCAGCAGCCTGCTGGCGGGGTCGCTACCGACAAGCAACCTTGTCGCGGACTAGCCGCAGCTCACTTAAGTTATTGAGCGGACTCGAAACAAAGTAAGGGCGCGACCAGTCACGATTTGGTTACACCGAGCCCTGGTTTTTCATACAAAGAGCGGTCGTTCAAGGAAGAAAACTTTAAAATTATATTACTGGTCTGAATCAATCGTTGCAGTGTGATTTCATCTACTTGTTTTCTTCCTTTATGCGTTATTGCCCTACGCTTTCAGGGAAACTTGCGGTGCGAGCACCCTTGCATGAGCGCCGAGTCGCGGAACTTCAGCTTCTTTGGCAAGGGTCGCTACCGACAAGCAACCTTGTCGCGGACTAGCTGCAGCTCACTTAAGTTGTTGAGCGAACTTCGAAACAAAGTAAGGGCGACCGATCACGATTTGGTTCCTCTGCGCGCATGTGTTTTCCATACAAAGTACTATCGTTCGAGGAAGATAACTTGAAAACTTAAAAATTAATTGCTCAAACTTTGGGAACTTAGCTTTTCTGTTTCTTGCTTCCCGATGAGGTGAAACTTCCTCGAGCGGTGCCTGGTCCATAGTATTATCTCCTCCTCCCCCTTGGTTAACTTGTGCCCGAGGGAGTCTTCTTTCCTTTGAGAAAAGAAAAAGAAGAGGAAATAACATTATGGAGCCTATCGGCTCGATTCTGCTTACCGGGTATGGTTGCTGCACAAAGTGTTAGCCAAAGCATGCAATAAAATGATGAAAGCATGAACTTGACAAGCCGTGCGCAACACATGAGCTTTACTGATGCACGGGTCTGCGTAGGCTTTGTCTGAAGGATTACATGCAACAATGGCAAGACTTGTACAAAAGGTGGTTGCCGGAACAGATTCCGACAACCGCGCCTTTATGGGTAAAACTTACGAAGATGCTCAATGTTCCAGGAGTTGCTCACCGAAATGCCATCTTCGGTCTCAAGGCATGACAGCGCCAGCCTAGTGACTCGTTTCACCCGATAAGGGCCTTCCCACTTCAAGGCGTCAACTTGTTTGAATTCTTGGCGGACTGAACGGCGCCAAGAACAAGGTCGCCTTCCTCGAGACTTCGCACTAACCCTGCGGCTATGGTAGTGACGCAGGGGCTTGTCGGTAGCGGCGGCTCGCAATGACCCGAAGACGATCCTCCTCGAGGAGCATCGCGTCATCTTGTCGCAGCTGCTCTTGCTCAAGCTCATCATAAGCGAGTACTCGAGGCGATCCGTATACGAGTTCCGTGGGGAGAACTGCCTCTACTCCATAGACTAGAGCAAAGGGTGCCTGGCCAGTGGCTCGATTTGGCGTCGTTCTGATCGACCAAAGAACCACCGGCAGCTCCTCGATCCAGTTTCTTCCGCACTTGTGCAGCACAGCCGAAAGTTACGGTCTTGAGCCCGCGACTTCAAAGCATTTTCCTCTTCGCTTGACCGTTGCTTCTCGGGTGAGCAACGGAAGCAAAGAACCTTGGCGCCAAGGTCTTGGGCGTCTTGCATGAAGGTGCGACTTCGTAAATTGTGTGCCGTTGTCGGTGATGATCCTGTTAGGGATCCGAAACGGCAAACAATCGACCGAAGAACTTGCTTGTTGTCTTGTCACCTTCCTCACTGCGTCCACTTCCGGCCACTTTGTGAACTTGTCGATGGCGACGTACAAGTACTCAAAGCCCCCGACATCTCGCGGGAAAGGGCCGAGGATGTCGAGCCCCCAGCCCGAAAATGGCCAGGATAAAGGGATCGCCCGGAGAGCTTGAGCTGGCTGGTGTATCTGTTTGGAATGGAACCGCACGCTTCACACTTGGTTACTTGTGCGATTGCATCTGGAGGCTGTCGGCCGGAAGAAACCTTGCCGGAAAGCTTTGCGGCAAGTGCTCTTGGCGCCAATGTGTTGACCACATATGCCTCCATGTATCTCTCGCCAACAGCTTCTGTCCATCTTCCACAGGAATACACTTCAATTTCACACCGTTGAGTCTTCTTACATGCGGTATCGTCGACAAACTGGTACATACTTGACTGCCGGGCTACTCTTTCCGCTTCTTCCTGCTCTTCGGAAGTTCTCTGTCTGAAGGAAATGGACAATCTGCTGCGCCCATCTTTGGAGCTTGTGGCTCGACAACAAGGACTAAAGGCACATCTGCTGCTGCGGGAACATCAGCTTCCACGGCAAGGACCTGCGGCCCTGCCGGAGCTTGATGCTCCCCGACAAGTTTGCTGGAGCAAGACTTGTCGGGAACGTCTGCTTCAATGAAACAAACCCTGGGGTCTGTCGGAGCAGACTGCTCCTCAGCACTATTGGTGTTGATCTTGGGGACCTTTGCAACGACGGCTTCGGGAAGCTCTGTCGGAAAGTAGTCACCAGAGGCCAACTTCCTCTTCTTATTCTGCCTGTTGATGGTGTTACGGTTGGTTGAGTCGACTTGAGCACAAAGATCCCTGGTTCCATTGTGTAACTTAAGCGCAACGCACTTTGACAGCCGTCGGCAATATCATTACGAGCTCTTGGAACATGTTCCATTTGCGAGCCGTCAAAGTGCTTTTCTAGCTTCCTCACTTCATCGACGTAGGCTTCCATCAACAGACTCTGGTAATCCTTGTTCACTTGCCGGACGACAAGTTGCGAGTCACCACGACAATAAGCTTCTTGATCCCAAGGTCCATCGCGATCCCGAGACCGCAAGCAAACCTTCATACTCTGCAGTATTGTTTGTCGCTTGCTCCTTGGGAAAGTGCATCCGACGACGATTTGAGGTGCTCTCCGGTGGAGTGCGATAAGCAAGACGCCCGGCACCAGCGCTTTGCAGCGTAGAAGGCACCATCAAAGTACATCAGCCACTCTTTGCTTGCTTCTTTGACGGAATGCTCATCTCCGGAATCTCTTCATCTGGCGTTGGCGTCCATTACGCTATGAATTCTGCCAAGGCTCGCTTTGGATAGTTGATGTGCTTTCAAACTTGAGACCAAAACTTGACAGCTCCAGTGCCCACTCGACAATCCTGCCTGCCGCTTCGGATTCTCGCAGATCCTCTTCAAATGGAAAGCGAGTGACAACTGTGATCTCATGTGTTTGGAAGTAATGGCGCAGCTTTCTCGAGGCCATGAGGAGGCCGAAAAGCAATTTTTGCACACCAGAGTACCTTGACCTAGCCCCTTGCAGGAGGGAGCTGACAAAATAGACTGGGCGCTGCACCATCCTTTTCTGTATCTGTTCAGGTGTCTGCGCGGATTCGTCCTTGTCGGGACCAGAGCTTGTCGGTGAAGCCCCCTGCTTGTCGCTGGATGTGCTTGTCGTGGTTGCTGGCTCGTCATCCGCCTCCCTCTCCGCCACTAACGCAGCACTAACCACTTGATTGGTTGCCGCTATATATAGCAGCAACTTCTCTTGTGGCCTAGGCGCGACAAGTGTTGGAGTGGAGGACAGGTATCTCTTCAAGTCCTGTAGCGCAGCCTCCGCTTCGGGAGTCCATTTTACTGGACCTGCCTTTTTCAAAATCTTGAAAAATGGCAGGGCGCGCTCAGCAGACCTAGAAATAAACCTGCTGAGAGCAGCCACGCAACCTCAAGTCTTCGTACATCCTTGACGCGCTTTGGTGCTTCAATCTGCTCAATGGCCTTGATCTTTTCGGGGTTAGCTTCAATTCCTCATTTGAGACCACGAAGAACCCGAGAAGCTTGCGGAAGGGACTCCAAACACGCACTTCTCGTGGTTGAGCTTGAGGTTGATCTTGCGCAGATTTGCAAAGGTCTCGCCCAAATCTTGAACCAAAGTTGCTTTGTCCTTGCTCTTGACCACTATGTCATCCATGTAGGCTTCTACATTTACGTGCATTTGCGGCTCAAAAGCGTCATGGACTACCCTTGCAAATGTTGAACCAACATTCTTCAAACCGAAAGGCATCCGTATGAAACAGTATGTGCCACATGGTGTGATGAATGCGGTCTTCTCCTCATCTTCTTCAGCCATGAAGATCTGATGGTATCCTGAGTAGGCATCAAGAAACGAAAGCAAATCACATCCACCGTGGAGTCAACAATCTGGTCAATGCGCCGCAAGGAAATGGATCTTTGGGACAAGCTTTATTAACATCCGTGAAGTCAATACAAAGCCTCCATTTCCCATTTGCCTTGCGCACGACTACAGGATTGGCCAACCACGTGGGATGGAGCACTCCTCGACAAGGCCCGCTGCTTCCGGTTCTTGATCTCTTGACTATGAATTCTTGGCGCCCACCGCTTGTTTCACGACTTTTTGCTTGACGGGCCACGATGAGGACAAACGGCCAGCGGTGCTCAATCACTTTCCTGGGAACACGGGGATATCGACGGTTGCCATGCAAACACGCCGATATTCGCCCAGGAAAGCAACGAGCGCGCCTTCCTATTTGGGGTCGAGAGGCACTGATGGTGAAGGTACCACCAGCGCTGTCCTCCTTGGCGGGCACCTTCTTGGTCTTCGGCGGAGCCACCATCTTCTTGCACTTGCCGGTGGAGCTCGATGGTGCGTCCTCGACAGTAGCGCAACACTCCGAAGAGGTGCGCTTGCGGAGTGAGCATCGAGCCCTTGCCGAACTTGGACTTGGTCTTCTTCCCCGGAGCTTCAGCGGCAAGTGTCACGGCAACTGTCAGCGCTGCTGCATCCCGGAAGATCTTGTCGGCACAGATAAGGCATCCTTCTTGTCGCCATGGACAGAGATGACGCTTATCGGGCCCGGCATCTTGAGTAGGTTGTAGGCGTAGTGAGAGGCTGCCATGAACTTGGCGAGTGCTGGACGGCCAAGTATTCCATTGTAAGGCAACGGGAAATCGGCGACGTCAAACGTAACCCTCTCAGTCCTGAAGTTCAGCTTCACGCCAAATGTGACCGCAACGTAACCTTCCCTTCGCTTGCTCCTTCCCGGATTGATTCCTTGGAAGGTTCCGGTCTCTTCGAGCTTCATTGTCAGGATTTGAAGCTTACGGAGCACCGCGGAGGAGATCGGATTCAAGCCGGCCCGCCGTCAACTAACATTTTGTGACCTTGAGGTTGCGGATGGTTGGAGAGACCAACATCGGCAAGCACCCGACCGCAGATTATGCGATCAGGGTGGTCCTCAATATCAAAAATGATAGGCGTCTGGACCATTTCGAGGCTTGCGTGACTCTACGGATGGTTCCGCTGCATTGACCTCCCGCATCCATTTCTTGAGTTGGCGGTGGGAGGTATGCGAAGCACCTCCATCAACGCAGAGAACCTCCGTGGCTTTACGAAACTCCTGCTCGTCGGCGTCGTCGTCTTCCATATCTTCGTCATCGTCATCATCTTCATCCTTGTCGCGGCCGCGGGGAGGTCGATCTCCTTGTCGCTGCTTGACTTTGCCGCGGCGTCCTCCCCGGCCGGGACGTTTCTTGGTTGCTCCCCCAGCACCTTCCTGGGCCTTCTCCTTGTCTTGCCGCTCGTACTCAGCTCTTTGCTGTTCGACGAGCTGCTCGACCTTCTTGCAGCTCTGGAGATCGTGGCCCTTGGTGCGGTGGATCTTGCAAGATCGCTTGCGGAGCTGTCCCGCTTGTCGGCGGCCGCCACCGACTGGTGGTTGGCGTCAGCGGCAACCTCCTTGCCGGAGCCACCAGCCTTGGCGTTCTTGTCGCCACCTCCATTGTCGGACTGCTCAACAGCTAGCACTTCTCTGGCCTTCTTTTTCCTGTTGCCTCGTCACCGGCCCTTCTTTGCCGGGGCGGTGTAAATCCTTGTCGATCCTGCTTACGCATTCTCTCACAGGAGTCTCCTCCTTCCTCGGCCACAAGACACTTGTCGGCCAAGGCGTACAGCTCACGACGTCCTTGACTTTGCACATCGCCATCTCCTCCCTCATCCTGCGGTTCCGCACATTCGATGAAATGCGCTGATCACCGCGGCAGGTGGACGTCTGGGATGTTGTAGTGCACACGGCTGAATCTCTGAATGAACTTGCGCAGGACTCTCCTTCCTTACGGCGAGCAAGTGAAGGTCACTCTCTTGGCCATGAGGTTTGTGGCCACCTATGAAGGCGCCAACAAACCGATGGCACAGATCTGCCCAAGAGGATATGGAGCTGTCCGGCAAGTGCATGAGCCAAGATCCGACGTTGGGCTTGAGCACGGCGGGAAGTAGTTGGCGAGGATCTTGTCGTCCGCCCCCCCGCAGCCCGCACCGCGATGGTGTAGATGCTGAGGAACTCCGACAAAAGTGCCCCTGCCGTCATACTTCTCCGCACGTCTGGTTTGAAGTTTTTACGGCTGGGCCACTAGACTTGCCGCAGCTCATGAGTGAACGCAAGGCAACCTACCGCACGGCAAGTCGCCTGCCCCTCCGGCGTGCATGTCAACAGAAGGCCCAGCAGCGCTTTGTCGGATCGACGTCGCGCTTCTCTTCGCACTCGATGCGAGTTCGGCGTCCTCTTGTTGTCGCTCATGAAGAACTTTAGCGCTGATCGCGGCGAGCTTCGCGGATCCGACGACGCAGTGGAGTCGCTTGTCGAGGTGGATCCGGCGAGTCGGCGATCTTGGCCTTCTTGGCGGAGAGTGCACGGTGGTTGCACCCCCGACAGTCTTGTCGCCACCGGCTCGTGTCTTGTCGTCTCGCCGCGGCAACGATGGCGTTGGTTGCCGCGGAGCGTCGCCGTTGGCAAAGCCGATGAGGCTCTGGATAGTGGCCCTCCACTCGTCGACCTTGTCGGCCGTTGGAGGGTAGTCGAGGAGCAGCTGAGCTCTCGCCAGAGCCTCTGCTGGAGTTGTGGGCGGCATTGGAGAATGGTGCGAGGAGCGGGACACGCTCGGACTTCTAACTACGTTAGAAGGAGCAGCGCCCCATCCGGACGACCGCATCTCACTAGTGCCAGCATGTTGACGCGCATGCTGGTCTTGAGGGTCTCGATCCAACGAACGTATGGCGTTGTGAACGCCATGACGTTGTTGGTCTCGCGTCTCCTGAGACGGGCGCGGGGGATGCGGACGCCGAGGTTTGCGGTGCCTTGTCCTTGGACTTGGCAACGCGTGGCGAACACCTTCGCGTCGGCGCCCGTTCCTCCGCCAGCGCCCCCACCACCCGTTCGCTGTAGTGAGGGTGGAGTGCACGACGCGACGGCTCTGCTCACGCCGCCAAGCCTTCTTCTTCGGTGGCATGTTGAGGAAGATGTTGGTGATGCTGCTCGTGTGAACGCCGGATCGGATTCACACGGCCTCGACGCTTCTACCGGCGCGCCAGAGATGTCGGGAGGCTGATCGTACCACGGACACCTATGGGGCGGCGGAGCAGGCCCTTGTGGTTCGGAGGGGCGGAGATCGCACGAAGAGCGGATCGAGGCGATGCACACGAGCAGTTTACCCAGCCGAGCTCAGGAGAGATAAAACTCCTACTGCTGCTTGTTTGATCTATTGTGTTCTTGCTAGGGAGCAATGCGAGCTACAAAACCTAGCGTGAGCGTGTATCGTCTACGGCCCGTCGAATGAATCGAACCCAACGGAACCGAACCGACCCGAACCGAACGGAACCCAACCTTTTCTACGTTGCACTCGGGCCTCCTTTTATATGCTCAAGGGGTCTCCGACAGGTGGCAACATAGGCGGGGGTACAAATGTAAAAACAGGAGTTGGTACACCTACTTGAGCGATTATGCGATGCAAAATACCTAACTCGACGGCAAGGGACAAAAGCAATAAATGCCGTCGTTGTCGCCCAAAGCGATTACCGCCGAGACCCGTCAGTGCGCCTCCGCTTCGCCACGATGGCGAGCCTGTCGGCGCCGCTTATCGCTGCTCTCCGCTGGCTGCACAGCCCGCTCGACACGCCGCCCATGGAGCGGTCCCATGGCGACACGTCGCTGGGTGAGCTGGAGCGGAGACGGAGAGAAGTTGCATGCCGCGGCAAGCGCCTTGCCGCGGCCGAATCCTTGTCGCGCCCGGAGACTTGTCGCGCTCCGAGCCTTCCCGGCAAGCTCCTCTTGCCGGGGCCTTGTCTTCTGCGTGCCTGGAGCGGCTTTCCCGACAAGCTCTTCTTGCCGGGGCCTTGTCTGTGGCTAGAGAGGCCTTCCCGGCAAGCTCCTCTTGCCGGGGTCTTGTCTTCAGAATGGCTGCGGAGGGTCTTGGCGGACGCCCGGCGAGGCTTGCCACGGGGACGCTGCGACTGCCCGTGCACAAGTTCGGGGTACTAAGGTACCCCTACTTTAGTACACCGACAAACGAAGAACGCATGACCCACATTTAAATGAAGAACAATTATTTATTGAAATTCGATGGTCCAAGTGGCTGGTTATTATCATATAGCGGCACCACCTGAAAGCATCATATAGCAGCAGCAGCTCATAGCAACTCATCATACAGCAGCAGCAGTCTGCAATTCATCATATACAAGTAGCAGCTCATAGCAATTCATCATATAGCAGCAGCAGGAAAAACTCATAGCAATTCATCATATAGCAGCAGCAGGAGCAGCTCATAGCAATTCATCATATAGCAGCAGCAGGAGCAGCTTGTAGCAACTATCATATAGCAGCTGCAGGAGCAGCTCATAGCAATGCATCATATAGCAGCGGCAGAAGCACCTCATAGCAATTCATCGTACAGCAGCAGCAGCTCATAGCAATTCATCATATAGCAGCAGCAGGAGCAACTCATAGCAATGCATCATATAGCGATGGCGAAGCAGCTCATAGCAATTCATCGTATAGTGGATCAGAATGAAAATTTGGCCAAAAATTAGAGGAGATCCTCACCTTGTTGGATGAGCTCATCCTTCAACAGCACCTCAAGGCCACGGCTTCGGAGGAGGGGAGGGGGATAAGGTGCCTTCTGCCGCAGTGTGGCATCAGTCGTAGTTGTGCGGCGCCCGCCGGAGTAGTGCGTTGGACGGACCACAGTGGAGCAGCTACTGGAGACCATGAGAATGAGGGCGGTGCGGAGGGAGGAGCAGCCCGGAGATTTGCCCCTACCACCGGCCATGTAGCCTAGCTGGACATAGCATCGTCGAGGACCAGCCAGATGGGACCCGATGGCGGCTCATTGGAGGAACCCTAGTGCTGCGGTAGGGGATCGAGGTAGAGGGAAAGGGGAGACGAGATGCAAGCGGGCAGGTGGCAATGAATGCTTGCGTGTTTGTTTTACTTGAGGGTCAGGTGTGATCTGAGCGTTAGCGATTGCATTTGAGTGTAATATTAGGGAGACAACAGAGTCATTTCACTATTCCCTTCCCTTCAATTTTAGTGAGGTTCTACCCAAACACCCCCTCCAAAGCAAAATTAGTTAAGCCCAAGCCCATAACTCAAAAATGACTTCTTTACATCTTTTATGGCTTATTTTGACAATATGCCACGAAAAGGCGTAATCGAACTCGCCCTTTACACGCAATTCAATTGTGCGTGCAATGATGAATCACTCCCCGCTCGCTATCTCATATACATTTAGGCATCATCATACATGACATAACCTAATACATGTGCATTCCATTGTAGAATCTGGAATATGCAATGTTTATCTTAGTTCATACGTTGCACATGATGTTTAAATGCCCCTTAAATCTGGTCAGTCAAGTGATGGTCTTTAAGCCTCCTTCTTTGCTTCTTTTCTTGATATGTAAGATTTGCTCACACATTTGTTCAATTGCTTGTTTGCATCAGCCAGCCATACTAGGACTATTTGCTTTGATTACTTGCTGTTCTTGACCTAACACTCTAACAGAGCTTGTCGACGATTTAAACACTAAGGGCTGCTGTAGTGGGGCCTTGTCTAACTCATAGGTGACATAAAGGTTTGGCTGTACACTACAGTAGGCTCTCCAAGAGTACCTGGAGATCCAGTTTGAAGGTATGCCTAGTTTTTACATAGTGCAGACATAGTAAATGCTCATTTCATTGTGTGCAGGTGCAAGAGATGCGGCATGTTTCATTATGTGGTGTTGTTTTGTTATAATCTCATACTTTTGTGTTCACAGACTGGAAAGTATGCATATTTATCTTCCAAGGAGACGAGTAACTAGTTTGTGTCACCTTGCAGAGGGGGTGCAATGAAGATACAATTGAGGATTTCCAAGTACAAGATGTTAGGAAGGAGCCTTG
The DNA here is from genome assembly GCA_021605145.1 of Aegilops bicornis. NCBI lineage: Eukaryota > Viridiplantae > Streptophyta > Magnoliopsida > Poales > Poaceae > Aegilops > Aegilops bicornis. The sequence continues at coordinate 502,872,442 of CM038675.1, forward strand.
CAAGAGAAGTAGGAGCTGCGCTGAGCCTCTTCAACCTGCTAAGGTAAGTCACTCTATGCAGCTCAACAGTTCAGTTCCTTGTTTGTTTCAGGCATAGTTAATTTTCTCTTTTCAATTGCTTTATTTGTCCTCAGTTAATGAGATGCCCAAATAATCATGCCTGATGTTCGGTACTTGTATCACTATTAGTTGACATAATTAAAGGCCTTGCCATTTAATTACTCTGCCGAAGTGTGCCTGAAGCTTTGAAGTTTATTAACCAACTATTATTGCATGAGGCTCACAATCTAGTTTATACTACGCTAATGATTGCATAGTTTTGCCTGCTGTAGTATGTTTGTATGAAACCCTCTGCTGTTCATTATGCTCCCTAAGACTTTAATTGAGGTATAGAATGGCCAACTGCTTGCTTACTTATATGCAACGTGCTGTCTAAATTTGTAACTTGTCTGTGTTTTCGATTGGGCCCCAACATCATGCTCCTCTGGTAAGCTAAGAGGGATTTCTGACGCAGGTTGCACAGACTATCTTTTTATAATTTTTAAAATATCACCTGCTTATGCTTCATGACGTGTAACATTTTTTGTGTGAAAGTGACGTGTAACATTATTGTTAGTCATGTTTTGCCACGTAGTACAAAATAGTGTCTTGTTCGCTTCACTGTTGTAACTATATTCTTGCCCTAGTCATGTGTACTTACAGAAACATTTCAGGATGAAGTGACATCAACACAAAAATCATGCAGCGATGCGGCATGGCCGTTACCGAATGATTATGGATTGGAATTGGAATGTGCTGATGTTCTCGAGCATCAACTAGAGGTGGCAAGAGAACATGTACATGATTGTCAATGTATAATCAACAAGTTGAGACTGGACATGCATGTATTAGTTGCAGGAGTCAAAAAAATGAAATAAGACATCGAGGTAACCATGAAGGAATTGGAGATTTTGCAGACTGAAATTTGTGCTCTGAATCCGGCCAATCCTATTTTCTGAAGAGATTATAGTTCAAATGGAGATAAGTTGATGCGCGTCCATGATGTATGAGCTGTATTTGCCCAGTGTATGTAATTTGTTGTTTGTGTATGCTTTATTATCACCTGTGCCGAACCATAATGCCAGTGGGTATAATTGGCTGTAATTTCTTTATTGTATAGTGTAGGATTATTCTACCTTTCTATGCCTTGATCTCTTTGTTGTATGGTGTATGCTTTTTAGAGGTGATAGTATTGAGTAGGATAATTCTTTGAATATGCTATATCGTTCAAACGGGGGCCAACTCGCCCGATGGCCCTTCACGGGCCGTCGGATCCATGGGACTTCTACGTCTCGTAGGATCCATGGGCCTTCTACGTCTCGTAGGATCCATGGGCCGCCGAGTCATTTATGGGTCTTGTACGGGCCTTTAATGGGCCGTAGACGGGCCTATAATGGAAATCGTACGTTTTATGGGCTGACCATAACGGGCCGTTAATAGGCCATATTTGGTGATGCTATGAAAATGGCCAAACAGACTAACGAACCACAAACGGGCTGACTGTAACGACGGGCTAAATTTGGCCCACAAGCAGAAAATGACAGTAACGGGCCATAAGTAACCGAATGCTGCAAATGAGCCCAAGAATAAATGGGCCCTCAGAAGGCCGAAAGTTAACTTGGACTGGAAACGGCCCAACGGAATAATGACCCGTTAATGGGTATAAAGTGTTACACTGTTCATTACAGGCCAGTTTCACCGCGGGCCGTTAATGGGTGTAAAGTAATACACTGTTCATTACGGGCCAATTTCAGCACGGACCGCTAATGGGCCAAGAGTTACAAAGGGCCTCATATGGGCCAAAAGATGTCATGGGCCATACATGGAGCAGAAGTGAAAACGGGCTGGAATCATATTGGATGGCCCAGATGACGCTACTGGGCCTAATTTGCATAGGGCATAACGGGCCTTGGGTTAGCGGACTGTAAATGGGCTATATGCTAACATGCCATTAACAGGCTTTCCATGGGCGGCCCGCCCACTGACCAAGTCAAGCGGGCGGCCTTTTCACGAGGAATGGGCGGCTGTTGGGCGTGCCATGTGTCGGCGTATCATAGGCGCCTACATCGTCCGGTGAGTGGATGACATATGTCCCAATGATGAGTCGACACGTGTTTCCTCCAACAAATGATGATTTTACCGTGGAAAATCCCCATTGGTCGGGTACATTAACGGGTTATCGGATCCAAAACCCGACCCGGTAGCTTAACGGCGTTCCGTTACGGTGGATGCCACGTGTCGGTCACCCTTGACGAAAGCACTTCTGTGACGCGCGATTTATCGTCATGGAAGTGGACACTTCCGTGATGATAATTTTGGTAATGTCATGGAACACTTCTACGACAGCACAGATATGACTATCTTGATTCTATCATAAATTTTTCATGGATGTACATGCATGACAGAAAACGTGACCTACTGTGACAAACACGTATCATCACGGAAGTGTATTTTTTTGTAGTGTTTATACCACGCTCTAGGAGCTTGTTTAAGACCATAAAGAGCTTTGCCAAGTTTGTAAACATGGTCGGGTTTCTTAGGATTAACAAAGCCGGGAGGTTGTTTAACATAAACTTCCTCCTCAATTTCACCATTTAAAAAAGCATGTTTGATATTCATTTGGTATAAGGTAATATCATGGTGGTTTGCATAGGAAAGTAAGATGCGGATGGACTCAAGTCTAGCAACGGGGGCATATGTCTCACCATAGTCCATTCCTTCGACTTGAGTGTAGACTTGAGCAACGAGACGTGCTTTGTTGCGAACGACTTGTCCATCTTCGTCTTGCTTGTTGCAGAACACCCATTTGGTACCGATGATGTTGTGGTTGTTGTCAGGCTTCTCAACCAATGTCCACACTCGGTTCCTTTCAAAGTTATGTAGCTCTTCGTGCATGGCATTTATCCATTCCGGATCTTCTAGTGCTTCTTCAACCTTCATAGGTTCAATGCTAGAGATGAATGAATAATGTTCACATAAATTAGCCAAACGAGTTTTAGAGCGAGTGATTCTCCTGGTTTGGATATCATTGAAGATTTGTTCGACGGGATGGTCTATTGAAACTCTTGCTCTAACTCATGAGAGCTTTTGTTTGGGTTGGGGTGGAACATCTTCTTTATCATCTTGTTCTTCCTCTTGGCCTTCTTCGTTGTTGGTGTTGTTGTTCACTTGTGGAGGTGGAGAAGGAGGTTGATGAGGTTCATCTTGGTGTACTTCCTCGTTTTCTTCATCTTGGTGTGTCCCACTTGTGGATGCCTCCGAGTCAACTCTTGGTTCACCTTGTCGTGAGTTAGAAGCTTCCACTTGGACGGACGAGCTACTCTCCTTCACCTTGGTTGGACGGATCTTGCCAATAGACAAGTCTTGGATTGCTTCTGAAGGGTCTTTGTCTCCTACATCAATTGGCAATTTCTCTACTTGCGAGGCATTAGATTCATCAAACTTCACATCTATCGTCTCTTCAACCTTTCGGGTGAAATTGTTGTAGACACGGTAAGTGTGAGAGTTTGAGCCATAACTGAGAAGGAAACCCTCATGAGATTTAGGAGCAAATTTAGAACGACGATGCTTGTCAAGAATATAGCAATTTGAGCCGAATACTCAAAAGTATCCAACTTGGGGTTTGTTACCATTGAGAAGCTCGTATGCCATCTTGCCGAGTAGCTTGTGAAGATATAGACGATTTGTTGCATGACAAGCTGTCTCAACCGCTTCCGCCCAAAAGTGTTTTAGCGTCTTGTACTCATCAAGCATCATTCTTGCCATCTCAATAAGAGTCCGTTTCTTCCTCTTGACAACTCCATTTTGTTGAGGCATGTACGTAGCCGAGAACTCATGTGAAACCCCTTCTTCGTCAAGAAAGGTATCCACATTTGCATTCTTGAACTCCGTTCCATTGTCGTTGTGAACCTTCTTGATATTCACTTCAAATTGATTTTGGGCCTTCCTAGCGAAGTTCTTGAAGATCTTTTGGACTTGAGATTTATCATCAAGAAAGAACACCCACGTAAATCTTGAAAAATCATTGACTATGACTAAACCAAATGAATTTCCACTGAGACTTTTATAGGCATTTGGACCAAAGAGGTCCATATGAAGTAGCTCGAGCGGTCTTCTTGTGGTCATGATGTTCTTCACGGGGTGGCTTCCTCCAACCTCTTTTCTTGCTTGACAAGCATAGCATAATCTGTCCTTATCAAATATAACATCTTTCAATCTAAGGATATGATCACCTTTAATAAGCTTATCAAGATTTCGCATGCCCACATGACCTAACCTCCTATGCCACAACCAGCCTTTAGAAGATTTAGCAATTAAGCATGTTCTAGGTTGAGCCTTTTTTAGTGAAATCAACAATGTATAGATCACCTCTACGTATACCGGTAAAGACCATATTATGATTATCTCTTTGAAACACTTGGCAATCTACTTCAGTAAATAGGACATTGAAACCGAAGTCAGCTAGTCTAGATACGGAAAGTAAATTATAGCCAAGGGATTCAACGAGCATAACATTTTGTATGGAGCTATCATGTGAGATGGCCACCTTACCAAGGCCAACCACCTTACCCTTTGAGTTATCACCAAAAGTGACATACTTTCGAGGGCCGTCATTTTCAGCAAGCTCAAGAAACATATCCTTATCTCCGGTCATGTGATCGATACATCCACTATCGAGAACCATTCCTTTCCTCCAGCCATGTAGCCGCGAAGGTTAGCCATAAGACCAAAGTGTCTCATAGACTCATCGAGATCAAAGTCACTATCATCATCCTCATCATAGTATCCATGTTCAACATCGTCTTGTGATTGATCATTTGCTAGAGAGTGTGATTCATTAGATATATGATCATCACAATGTTCATCTTTATGAATTCTAATGACTTCAGAGATGATATTACTAATGATTCCAACATCTCCTTTGGCACGCATAAGGTCACGAAGCTCAAACAAACAATCAACAAACTTAGGATCTTTAGGATTCATCTTACTTAAGGCAATTGACTTATGAAGAATCACATTTAGATTTTGCAAGGAATAATTTGGTAATCGTTCCTCGAGAAATCTCCATATGGTGTAAGCACAATCAAGAGTAGGCAAACAAGCAATCAAATTTCTAGGTAATCCTCTAGTGATAAGATTGACAGTTCTAAGATTGCGAATCATATCAAGAGACTCATCAAGGATAGGATGCAAGGGGTCAACAAAGGGCGCACAAGGGCTAGTAATGTACTTGTTCAAGTGATATTCATTGAAAATCTCAAGCATCTCATTTTTCCACTCATGAAAGAACTATCCATCAAGTATAGGCACTCTACGTCTAAGACTCCCCAACGTAGACTCATCTATCTTCCTCCAATGGTGATTAAACCAAAGCAATGGAGACCAATGCTCTGATACCAATTGAAAGGATCAAGAAGAGGTGTCTAGAGAGGGGGGGGGGTGATTAGACCATCAACAAAGAGAAGTAGCATTTTTTAAGTTCTTCAAGTTAAGGTGGAGTTTTAGCGCATGTTTAAACATTCACAATACATTTCAAGCAAGCATGGCAAGAATATATGAGCAGCGGAAAGTAAAGCATGCAACTTGCAAGAAAGTAAAGGCATGGGATTGGAGTGTGCAAACGCAATTGGAGACACGGAGAGTTTTGGCATGGTTCCGATAGGTGGTGCTATCGTACATCCACATTGGTGGAGACTTCAACCCACGAAGGGTAACGGTTGCATGAGTCCCACGAAGAAGCAACCTTGTCTATCCCACCAAGGCCATCGCCCACAAAGGACTTGCCTCACTAAGGTAGATCTTCAAGAAGTAGGCGATCTCCTTGCCCGTACAAACTCCTTGGTTCAACTCCACAATCTTGACGGAGGCTCCCAAGTGACACCTAACCAATCTAGGAGACACCACTCTCCAAAAGGTAATAGATGGTGTGTTGATGATGAACTCCTTGTTTTTGTGCTTCAAATGATAGTCTCCCCAACACTCAACCCTCTCACACAGATTTGGCTATGGTGGAAAGATGATTTGAGTGGAAAGCAACCTGGAAAGGCTAGAGATCAAGATTCTTGTGGTTGGATTGGAATGTCTTGGTGTCAACACATGAGTAGGTGGTTCTCTCTCAAAAAATGAATGCTGGAAGTGTAGGTATGTTATGATGGCTCTCTCCATGAATGGAGAATGGGTGGAGGGGTATATATAGCCTCCACACAAAATCTAACTGTTACACACAATTTACCAAACTCGGTGGGACCGAATAGTGAAACTCGGTCAGACCGATATGGTTCAAAATGTGAATGTTAGGATTTTCGGCGAGACCGGCATGATCAACTCGGTGGGACCTATGTGCTAGGGTTAGGGTAATACCTAAACTCGGTTGGACCGATTACACAAATGCGGTGTGACCAATTTTGGTAATAAGCAAACAGAGAGTTGGTCAAGCAAACTCAGTGGGACCAAAATAATTGCAACAGGCAACAGAGAGTTTGCAAGCCCATCTCGGAGAGACCGAGATCCCATCAGTGAGATCGAACTGATTAGGGTTTCTAGAAGTGGCTATGTTAAGTGAACTCGGTGGCACCGGATAGACCAAATTGGTGGGGCCGTTTTTGACTTTAGGTTTAGGACATATGTGGAAATGAGAAAGTGGTTGAGGGCTTTGGAGCATATCACTAATCACTTTGAGCAAGCAAGCCATTAAGAAACACCTCATCCCCTTTTAATAGTATTGGCTTTCCTATGGACTCAATGTGATCTTTGGACCACTAAAATGAAAAATGTAGAGTCTTGAGCTTTTGCCAATGTTTGTCCTTAGCTTCTTTAAGGGGTTCCACATCCTCTTATCCTGTCACTCCAATGTTGAACTTATCTGAAATATACTAGATGAAATATAGTCCAACAAGAGATATGTTGTCATTAATTACCAAAATCACCCAGAGAGCACTTGTGCTTTCAACGTTGCTTTGTAAGGGCCTGATTTGGATCCATATGTTTCATGCTATGGTTAGGTTTACCTTAATTATTCCTTCGTAGTTGCGGATGCTTGCGAGAGGGGTTAATCATAAGTGACAGGCTTGTCCAAGTAAGGGCAGCACCCAAGCACCGGTCCACCCACATATCAAATTATCAAAGTAACAAACGCGAATCATATGAGCATGATGAAAACTAACTTGACAACAATTCTCATGTGTCCTCGGGAGCGCTTTTCATTATATAAGAGTTAGTCTAGGCATGTCCTTTGCTACAAAAAGGATTGGGCCACCTTGTGGCACCTTAGTTACTCTTGTTACTTGTTACCCGTTACGATTTGTCTTATCACAAAACTATCTGTTACCGATAATTTCAGTGCTTGCAGAGAATATCTTGCTGAAAACCACTTGTCCTTTCCTTCTGCTCCTCGTTGGGTTCGACACACTTACTTATCGAAAGTACTACAATAGATCCCCTATACTTGTGAGTCATCAAGACTATTTTTTGGCGCCGTTGCCAGGGAGTGAAGCTCCTTTGGTAAGTGGAATTTGGGAAGGAAACATTTATATAGTGTGCGGAAATTTACTATCACTTGTTACTATGGAAAATAATCCTTTGATGGGTTTGTTCGGGGTATGTTCTCCTCGACCGGAACCACAATTAGTTGCTCCTCAACCTACTGCACCTACTGAAAATATTTATTATGAAATTCCTCCGGGTATGATAGAGAAAATTCTAGCTAATCCTTATGCAGGAGATGGAACATTACTTCCCGATATGCACCTAATCTATGTGGATGAAGTGTGTGGATTATTTAAGCTTGCAGGTATGCCCGAGGATGTTGTCAAGAAGAAGGTCTTCCCTTTATCTTTAAAGGGAAAGGCATTGACATGGTATAGGCTATTGGATGATATTGGATCATGGAACTACAACCGATTGAAATTGGAATTTCATCAGAAGTTTTATCCTATGCATCTAGTTCATCGTGATCGGAATTATATATATAATTTTTGGCCTCGTGAAGGAGAAAGTATCGCTCAAGCTTGGGGTAGGCTTAAGTCAATTTTATATTCATGCCCCAATCATGAGCTTTCAAGAGAAATTATTATTCAAAATTTTTATGCTCGACTTTCTCATAATGATCGATCCATGCTCGATACTTCTTGTACTGGTTCCTGTATGAAGAAGGCTATTGAATTCAAATAGGATTTATTGGAAAGAATTGAACGCAACTCTGAAGACTGGGATCTCGACGAAGGTAAGGAGTGAGGTATAAGCCTTAAGTTTGATTGTGTTAAATCTTTTATGGATACCGACGCTACTTGTGATTTTAGCACTAAATATGGACTTGACTCTGAGATAGTAGCTTCTTTTTGTGAATCTTTTGCTACTCATGTTGATCTCTCTAAGGAGAAGTGGTTTAAATATCATCCTCCGATTGAAGTTAAAGTAGTTGAACCTAGTAAAGTTGAAGAAGAAACTATTATTTACAATGTTGATCCTATTATTCCTACTGCTTATATAGAGAAGCCACCTTTCCCTGTTAGAATAAAGGATCATGCTAAAGCTTCAACTGTGGTAAAAAAGTAATATTAGGACACACAGGCCCTCTGAGAAAATTAAAGTTGAACCTAGTATTACTATGGTTAAAGATCTCTTGGTTGATAATATTGATGGGCATGTTATTTATTTCTGTGATGAAGCTGCAAGAATTGCTAAACCCGGTACTAAAGATAAACACAGACCTGTTGTTGGCATGCCTGTTGTTTCTGTTAAAATAGGAGATTATTGTTATCATGGCTTAGGTGATGTGGGTGCTAGTGTGAGTGCAATTACTTATACCTTATACAAAGAAATTATGGATGATATAGCACCTGCTGAGATAGAAGATATGGATGTTACTATTAAGCTTGCTAATCGAGATACTATATCACCAATTGGGATTGTTAGAGATGTTGAAGTCTTTTGTGGGAAGATAAAATATCCTACTGATTTTCTTGTTATCGCTTCCCCACAAGATAAATTTTGTCCCATTATATTTGGTAGACCTTTCTTGAATATCGTTAATGCTAAGATAGACTGCAAGAAAGATATTGTTACGGTTGGTTTAGGAGTTATGTCTCATGATTTTAATTTCTCTAAATTTCGTAGACAACCTCATGATAAAGAATTGCCTAGTAAAGATGAAATTATTGGTCTTGCTTCTATTTCCGTGCCTCCTGATGATCCTCTAGAACAATATTTGCTAGACCATGAGAATGATCTATCTATGAATGAAAGAAGAGAAATATATGAAGTATTCTTTAAGCAAGGTCCCATTTTGAAACACAAGTTGCCGATTGAAATCCTTGGGGATCCTCCTCCACCCAAGGGTGATCCCGTGTTTGAGCTTAAACAATTGCCTGATACTCTGAAATATGCTTATCTAGATGAAAAGAGGATATATCCTGTTATTATTAGTGCTAACCTTTCAGAGCATGAAGAAAAGAAATTATTGAAAACTATGAAAAGCACCGTGCTACTATTGGATATACTCTTGATGATCTTAAGGGCATTAGTCCCACTCTATGTCAGCACAAAATAAAATTGGAGAAATATGCTAAACCAGTTGTTGATCATCAATGACGGTTAAATCCTAAGATGAAAGAGGTGGTAAGAAATGAAATACTAAAGCTTCTGGAGGCATGTATAATTTATCCTATTGCTGATAGTCAATGGGTAAGCCCTGTTCATTGTGTCCCTAAGAAGGGAGGTATCACTGTTGTTCCTAATGATAAGAATGAATCGATTCCTCAAAGAATTGTTACAGGTTATAGAATGGTAATTGATTTTCACAAATTGAATAAAGCTACTAGAAAAGATCATTACCCTCTACCTTTTATTGATCAAATGCTAGAAAGATTATCCTAACATACTCACTTTTGCTTTCTAGGCAGTTATTCTGGTCTCTCTTAAATACCTGTGTCAAAAGAGGATCAGGAGAAAACCGCATTTACTTGCCCTTTCGGTACCTTTGCTTATAGAGGTATGACTGCTATATTCTCTGATTTTTGTGAAAAGATTGTTGATGTTTTCATGGATGATTTCTCCGTTTACGGAACTTCTTTTGATGATTGCTTACGCAACCTTGATCGAGTTTTGCAGAGATGTGAAGAAACTAATCTTGTCTTGAATTGGGAGAAGTGCCACTTTATGGTTAATGAAGGTATTGTCTTGGGGCATAAAATTTCAGAAATTGGTATTGAAGTTGTGAAAGAACAAGTGCTCCCTGGGTGGTTTTGGTAATTAATGTCAACATATCTCTTGTTGGACTAATGTTTTTATCTAGTATATTTCAGACAAGTTCAACAAATGGAGTGGCGTGGACAAGAGGATGTGGAACCCCTCCAAGATGCTAAGGACAAAGGATTGGCTCAAACTCAAAAGCTCAAGACTCTACTTTTTCATTTTAGTGATCCAAGATCACATTGAGTCCATTGGAAAAGCCAATACTATTAAAAGGGGATGAGGTGTTGCTTAATGGCTTGCTTGCTCAAAGTGCTTAGTGATATGCTCCAAAGCCCTCAACCACTTTATCATATCCTCATATGTCCCAAACCAAAAGTCAAACTCGGCCCTACCAATTTGATCTATCCGGCGTCACCGAGTTCATTTGACATAGCCACTGCCAGAAACCCTAATCAATTCGGTCTCACCGAGATGGGCTTGCAAACTCTCTGGTTCCTATTGCAATAAATTCGGTCTCGCCAAGATTTGCAATCGGTCTCACTAAGTTTGCTTGACCAACTCTCTGGTTAGCTCATTACCAAAATCGGTTCCACCGAGTTTGTGTAATCGGTCAAACCGCGATGAGGTTTTACCCTAACCCTAGCACATCGGTCCCATCGAGTTGATCATGTCGGTCCCATCGAAATGCCTAACGGTCACATTATGAACTAAATCGGTCCGACCGAGTTTTCTGATTCGGTCCCATCGAGTTTGGTGAATTGTGTGTAATGGTTAGATTTAGTGTGGAGGCTATATATACCCCTCCACCCACTCTTCATTCATGAGGAGAGCCATCAGAACATGCCTACACTTCCAGCATACATTTTCTGAGAGAGAACCACCTACTCATGTGTTGAGGCTAAGATATTCCATTCCAACCACATAAATCTTGATCTCTAGCCTTTTCTGACTTGCTTTCCACTCAAATCATCTTCCCACCAAATCCAAATCTATGAGAGAGAGTTGAGTGTTGGGGAGACTATCATTTGAAGCACAAGTGCAAGGAGTTCATCATCAACACACCATCTATTGCCTTTTGGATAGTGTTGTCTCCTAGATTGGTTAGGTGTCACTTGGGAGCCTCCGTCCAGATTTTGGAGTTGAACCAAGGAGTTTGTACGGACAAGGAGATCGCCTACTTCGTGAAGATCTACCCTAGTGAGGCAAGTCGTTTGTGGGCGATGGCCATGGTGGGATAGACAAGGTTGCTTCTTCGTGGACCCTTCATGGGTGGAGCCCTCCGTGGACTCACACAACCGTTACCCTTCGTGGGTTGAAGTCTCCATCAACGTGGATGTACGATAGTACCACCTATCGGAACCACGCCAAAAATCTCCATGTCTCCAATTGCGTTTGCACACTCCAATCCCATCCCTTTACATTCTCGCAAATTGCATGCTTTACTTTCCGCTGCTCATATACTCTAGTCATGCTTGCTTGATATGTATTGTGAATGTTTAAACTTGTGCTAAATCTCCACCTTAACTTGAAGAAATTAAAAACTGCTACTTTTCTTTGCTAAGGGTTTATTCACCCCCCTTTAGACACCTCTTCTCGATCATTTCAAGTTGATAAAGCTAAAGTAGATGCTATCGAAAAGATGTCGTGTCCTAAGGATATCAAAGGTATAAGAAGTTTCCTTGGTCATGCTGGTTTCTATAGGAGGTTTATTAAAGATTTCTCTAAAATCTCTAGGCCTCTCACCAATCTGTTACAAAAAGATGTTCCTTTTGTTTTTGATGATGATTGTGTAGAAGCATTTGAAATACTTAAGAAAGCCTTGATTTCTGCACCTATAGTTCAGCCACCCTTTGAAATTATGTGTGATGCTAGTGATTATGTTGTTGGTGCTATTCTAGGGCAAAGAGTTGATAAGAAATTAAATGTTATTTAGTATGCTAGTAAAACTCTAGACAACGCCCGGAGAAATTATGCTACTACTGAAAAAGAGTTTTTAGCAGTAGTATTTGCTTGTGATAAGTTCAGACCTTATATTGTTGATTCTAAAGTAACTATTCACACTGATCATGCTGCTTTTAAATATCTTATGGAAAATAAAGATGCTAAAACTAGAATTATTAGATGCATTCTCCTGCTGCAATAATTTGATTTGCATATTATTGATAGAAAGGGAGCCGAGAACCCCGTTGCAGACAACTTGTCTAGGTTAGAAAATGTTCTTGATGACCCACTACCTATTGATGATAGTTTTCCTGATGAGCAATTAAATGTCATAAACGCTTCTCATAATACTCCATGGTATGCTGATTATGCTAATTATATTGTTGCTAAATTTATACCACCTAGTTTCACATACCAGCAAAAGAAAAAGTTTTTCTATGATTTAAGACATTACTTTCAGGATGAACCACACCTTTATAAAGGTGTAGATGGTGTTATTAGACGTTGTGCACCCGAGCATGAACAGGGACAGATCCTACGCAAGTGCCACTCCGAGTCTTACGGAGGACACCATGCTGGAGACAGAATTGCACACAAGGTATTGCAATCAGATTTCTATTGGCCCACTCTCTTTGAGGATGCTCGTAAGTTTGTCTTATCATGTGATGAATGTCAAAGAATTGGTAACATTAGTAGACGTCAGGAAATGCCTATGAATTACTCACTTGTTATTGAACCATTTGATGTTTGGGGCTTTGATTATATGGGACCTTTTCCTTCCTCTAATGGGTATACACATATTTTAGTTGCTGTTGATTACGTTACTAAGTAGGTAGAAGCTATTCCAACTAGTAGTGCTAATCATAACACTTCTATTAATATGCTTAAAGAAGTTATTTTTCCGAGGTTTGGAGTCCCTAGATATTTAATGATTGATGGTGGTTCACATTTTATTCATGGTGCTTTCCGTAAAATGCTTGCTAAATATGATGTCAACCATAGAATTGCATCTCCATATCATCCCCAGTCTAGTGTCAAGTAGAGTTGAGCAATATGGAGTTTAAATTTATTTTGCAAAAGACTGTTAATAGATCTAGAAAGAATTGGTCTAAGAAACTTGATGATGCTTTGTGGGCTTATAGAACTGCTTATAAGAATCCTATGGGTATGTCTCCATATAAAATGGTTTATGGAAAAGCATGTCATTTACCTCTTGAACTAGAACATAAGGCATATTGGGCTATTAAAGAGCTCAACTATGATTTCAAACTTGCCGGTGAGAAGAGGTTATTTGACATAAGCTCACTTGATGAATGGAGAACCCAAGCTTATGAGAATGCCAAGTTGTTTAAAGAAAAGGTTAAAAGATGGCATGACAAAAGGATACAAAAGCGTGAGTTTAATGTAGGTGATCATGTTTTGCTATACAACTCGCGTTTAAGATTTTTTGCAGGAAAACTTCACTCTAAATGGGAAGGCCCTTACATCATCGAGGAGGTCTATGGTTTCGGTGCCATAAAAATCAACAACGCTGAAGGCACAAACCCGAAGGTGGTAAACGGTCAAAGAATCAAACATTATATCTCAGGTACTCCCATAAATGTTGAGACCAATATAATTGATACCATAACACCGGAGGAGTACATAAGGGACACTTTCCAAAACATTTCAGACTTCGAAAAGGAATAGGTATGTGGTACGGGAAGTAAACCGACTCCAAAACGTTTCCAATGATAAATTTTCTCCGTTCTGGAATAATTAAAAAAATAGGAAAATTAAAAGTAGTCCGAAGGAGACACGAGGTAGCCACAAGGGTGGGAGGCGCGCCCTACCCCCTTGAACATTGAGCATCAAGATCTAAAAGGATAGATCAAAAACGTTTAATAGTACTTTCAAATGAATACATACCGTGACAAGATTTTGAAGGAGTTCAAAATAGATCAGCAAAGAAGGAGTTCTTGGCTGTGTTACAAGGTGTGAGTATTGAGTAAGGCTCAAGACCTGACCACGACAGAAGAGAGAGAAAGGACGAAGGTCATCCCCTATGCTTCAGATGTAGGCTCTACAAGATGCTATGTGTAATCGCACAAGTGTTCCTTGCCATGAGTTAGTCATAGGGTACAAGAGTGATCCAGGAATGGATCACATGACAGCGGTCGAACTTATCCTTAGTAACTAGTGGACTAAGGAATTTTCTCGATTATGGAGGTGGTAAAAGAGTTCGTCGTAAAGGGTTACGTTGATGCAAACTTTGACACTAATCCGGATGACTCTGAGTAGTAAACTGGATTCGTAGAGTAGAACAATTATTTGGAATAGCTCGAAGTAGCGCGTGGTAGCTGCATCTACAAGATGACATAGAGATTTATAAAGCACACACGGATCTGAAAGGTTCAGACCCGTTGACTAGGAACCTCTCTCACAAGCGAGATATGAACAAACCCCATGGGTGTTGGATTCATTACAATCACATAGTGATGTGAACTAGATTATTGACTCTAGTGCAAGTGGGAGACTGTTGGAAATATGCCCTAGAGGCAATAATAAAACGGTTATTATTGTATTTCCTTGTTCATGATAATTGTCTATTGTCCATTCTATAATTGTATTAATTGGAAACTGTAATACATGTGTGAATACATATACCACAACATGTCCCTAGTAAGCCTCTAGTTGACTAGCTCGTTGATCAATAGATGGTTATGGTTTCCTGACCATGGACATTGGATGTCATTGATAACGGGATCACATCATTAGGAGAATGATGTGATGGACAAGACCCAATCCTAAGCATAGCACAAGATCGTGTAGTTCGTTTGCTAAGAGCTTTTCTAATGTCAAGTATCATTTCCTTAGACCATGAGATTGTGCAACTCCCATACCGTAGGAATGCTTTGGGTGTACCAAAGCGTCACAACGTAATCGGGTGGCTATAAAGGTGCACTAAGGTGTATCTCCGAAAGTGTCTGTTGGGTTGGCACGAATCGAGACTGGGATTTGTCACTCCGTATGACGGAGAGGTATCTCTGGGCCCACTCGGTAATGCATCATCATAATGAGCTGAATGTGACTAAGGAGTTAGTCACGGGATCATGCATTACGGAACGAGTAAAGAGACTTGCCGCTAACGAGATTAAACGAGGTATGGGGATACCGATGATCGAATCTCGGGCAAGTAACATACCGATAGACAAAGGAAATTGCATACGGGATTGATTGAATCCCCGACATCGTGGTTCATCCGATGAGATCATCGTGGAACATGTGGGAGCCAATATGGGTATCCAGATCCCACTATTGATTATTGGCCGGAGGTTGTCTCGGTCATGACTGCATGGTTCCCGAACCCGTAGGGTCTACACACTTAAGGTTAGGTGACGCTAGAGTTGTTATGGGAAATAGTATGTGGTTACCGGTTGTTGTTCGAGTCCGGATGAGATCCCGGACGTGATTTGAGGAACTCCGGAATGGTCCGGAGGTGAAGATCGATATATTGGACGAAGGGTATTGGAGTCCGGAATTGTTCTGGGAGTACCGGGTGACGACCAGCGTGACCGAAAGGTGTTTCGGAGGCCTCGGCAAGCGTTGGGGGGGGGGCTTATGAGCCAAGGGGAGGGGGCACACCAGCCCACTAAGGGGCTGTGCACCCCTCCCAACCCCTCTCACGTAACCTGCAGAGGTGGGGGCACCTCCCCTAGGGCGCCCCCGACCTTGTGGCCACCTCGTGTGCCCTCCGGACTCCGTTTTCTTGCACGATACTTATTTCGGTCGACAAAAATTCATTATATAATATCCCGAAGGTTTTGACCACCGTACCACGACAATATCTCCTTTTTTTTGTTTCGAGCTGTTTTCTGCCAGAGTTTTCAAGGCCAGGCATCATGTCGTCTCCCTCCTCCAACAACGCGGGCGACGATGCTTGGCTAATGAAGATAGAGATGAAGAGAGAAGAACTTGGGGAGATCAACAAGGGTGATAGGATCAAGAAGGCCGCGGAGGATCAAGTTCCAGTAGTAGAAGAATAAGACATCCTTCAACCTTACTACAATCATCTTACCCCTACTGAAATTGAAGCTTTCAAGATGATTGAAATAGTTCAGGTGCAAAACAAGTATCTAACTCATGAAAATATTCTGTTGCAAGAGCATATCACCGCACTAAAGGGCATTATTCGTAAATTGGAGCACCTCCTACGTTCCATGTTGGAATACAAGCCTGCTTCATCAACAACTCCATCATCACCACCTCTGAAGAAAGAGATATAAATACATGGGTATGGGCACTCCCCTTGGCAACTGCCAAGCTTGGGGGAGGTGTCCCGGTATCGTATCACCACCACACCTTTATCTTTATCGGTTTTCCTAGTTCGATCCTTTTGGTTATATCTTGATCTAGTAGAATAAAGTTTTTAGTATGATTTAGCTTTGAGTTTTGCTTCTATCTCTATCTATGTAATCGAGTCCGTGAGATATATAATAAAGAGTAGTTTCGAGTTGAGGGCTTTGCTTTCTTGCTATGATCTTGAGGGAATAAAAGAAAGAAAGAAAGAAAGAAAGAAAGAAAGAAAGAAAGAATATCACATATTGATCTTATGGAGAGTAATGACTTCACATATAAAGAGTTTGATGAATGAAAGTTGTTGAGAGTTGACAAACATAGTTTTGGTCATTGTTCCAATTAATAGGAAGTAATAAAGAAAGAGAGGCCTCACATATAAATATACTATCTTGGACATCTTCTGTAATTGTGAGCACTCATTAAAATATGACATGCTAAAAAGTTGATGTTGGACAAGGAATACAACATAATAGGTTATGTTTTCTTATATCCGAATAGAAGTTATATTGTCATGGATCATCCAACATGTTGAGCTTGCCTTTCCCTCTCATGCTAGCCAAATTCTTTGCACCAAGTAGAGATACTACTTGTGCTTCCAAACATCCCTAAACCCAGTTTTGCCATGAGAGTCCACCATACCTACCTATGGATTGAGTAAGATCCTTCAAGTAAGTTGTCATCGGTGCAAGCAATAAAAATTGCTCTTTAAATATGCATGATCTATTAGTATGAAGAAAATAAGCTTTATAGAAACTTGTGATATGGAAGAAATAAAAGCGACAGACTGCATAATAAAGGTCTTTATCACAAGCGGCAATATAAAAGTGACGTTCTTTTGCATTAAGATTTTGTGCATCCAACCATAAAAGTGCATGACAACCTCTGCTTCCCTCTGCGAAGGGCCTATCTTTTACTTTTATCTCCTACTCTCATACAGGAGTCATGGTGATCTTCACCTTTCCTTTTTACACTTTTTCCTTTGGCAAGCTCTATATGTTGGAGAGATCCGGATATATATATCCACTCGGATGTAGGTTTTCATAAAGTATTATTGTTGACATTACCCTAGAGGTAATAAGTTGGGAGGCAAAACTATAAGCTCCTATCTTTCTCTATGTCCGATTGAAACTTTGTACCCATAAGTATCGCGTGAGTGTTAGCAATTTGTGAAAGATTAAATGATAGTTGAGTATGTGGACTTGCTGAAAAGATTTTTAATTGACTCTTTCCGATGTTATGATAAATTGCAACTGCTTCAATGACTGAGATCATAGTTTGTTAGTTTTCAATGAGGTTTATGATTTATACTCTATCTTGTGAAATAATTGTTACTTTGACATAAGAAATTATATGACAATATATGTTGTTGTTCTAAAGATAATCATGATGCCCTCATGTCCATATTTTATTTTATCGACACCTTTGTCTCTAAACATGTGGACATATTTATCGATATCGGATTTCGCTTGAGGACAAGCAAGGTCTAAGCTTGGGGGAGTTCATACGTCCATTTTGCATAATGCTTTTATGACACTATTTATTGCATTATGGGATGTTATTACACATTATATCACAATACTTATGCCTATTCTCTCTTATATTTACAAGGTTTACATGAAGAGGAGAATGCTGGCAGCTGGAATTCTGGACTGGAAAAGTGTCGGCGTTCTGGGAATGGGGGTCCCCAGACTTGCCTGCCTGCGGCCCACGGCGTGGTTGTATCGCAGGCCTGTACGGTCCACCTTCATAAACAAGGCATTTAAGACCCTCGCGAGGGGCCAAGCCTCGGAGGCGGATGACGCAAGACCCCCTCAGGAGCGGCCTCACCAGGTTGCCTCTTGAGGGACGGAGAGATCAAGGCGAGGCAAACCTTGCGAGGTCCTCATGACGTGAGCCATGACGATCGAGACCAGGCGGGCGCCAGCGCGCGCAGTGTCCTCGCTTCCTCTTTGGTGCTAAGGAGGCAAGCGCAGGCGCGGAGTACCGAGGCATCAAGCAAAGGTTTCCATATCAGTGCAATGAGACCAAGACCGTGAGGACAGCAAGACGGAGGTCACCGTGGAGCCCCAAGAAGCGTTACCACCAAAGCCTTTTGCAGGCAAAGACTACTTTTGTCAGGATAAGCTGTACTAGCTGTCCACTTTCAAATTGGCCGTTGTTGGCTCCCTTCCCGCTCAATATTTGGGGAGAGGACCAGGGCCCCTATAAATAGGACTAGCCACCACAGTAGGAGGCAAATGGTCTCGAACTCATTCAGTTCACCCTCACACCCACCAAGCACAAGAACACCTCAACCTCAGGAGGCTGTTCTTCCCCTTGTACTGTTCATCATCAGCCCAAAGAGGCAATCCACCACCACACACTGGAGTAGGGTATTACACCGCGATGGTGGCCCGAACCAGTATAAATCTTGTGTCTTTGTGTTGCGAGTTCGTCGAGTTCGTCCGCGAGATCTTAGCGAGCTAGGGCGTAGATTGGTAGGGAGTAAAGCTTCGCGCGCACCCCGAGTTCGAACCTTAAGGGTTTTGCCGGAACCCGAGATCCGACATTTGGCGCGCCGGGTAGGGGTGCGCCGGAGCCTCTTCCCCGCCAATCCACCCGCCGACGCTCCGCGGCCCCGATGTCCGGCGACTCGAGGGCCGACTCCGACTGCTGGGCAGCCTGGCCAGCCCGGGCGGCGCCACCTGCCCATGAAGCCCTCAACCCCGCGCTCCAGGAGGCCCGAGCGCCGCCTAACGCTGCCGGGCGCGGGCGGCACGGCCTGGCAAGGTCCACCCTCTCTCCACGACAAGCGCGAGCCGCTGCAAGGGCTGCAAGCCACGCCGCAGCAACGGTGCCACACACCCGGCGGGAGCAGGCGAACATGCGGGCAGCACTCACAGTGGCACGAGAGCTGCTACAGTGCCGACTGATGGAGAGCGGCCGGGATGCGCTAGTGGAACGTATTGCTGAGCTGCTGGATGCGGCGGCATCAGGAGCACCGCCCTTCTGCTATCTGCTTCCTTCCCGGGCCGCTACTGGATCTCACGGCAGGCCACGCCGCAACCACGTGCCCTCGGGTGTGCCGGGGGGCTTCATCGACACCGAGACAGCCAACGGCACCGGGGGGCCCGTTGCCCCGTTGCCCCCATGCCGCCTCTGATGAGCATGGGCACAAGCGTTGCCCCCCATGGCCCCAGCAAGGCGTCACGCTATCATCCTCAAGACGCCGCGCTGGGCCGGGCGACGTGGAGTGTGGGGCACTACGGCGAGGTGTTTGGGGTGACAGCCTCGGAAGCCTATGTGCCCCGCATGATGGACCAGGAGTACATGCCAGAGGACGACCCTGGCTCGTTCCTCGGGCCAGGTTGGGAGGAGGAGGCATTAGGAGCTGAAGCCTTCCAGGAGCCGCCGTAGAGCCCCACCAACCGCGCCATCGACAACAGATACAGGGTACCACTAATCCCTCAGGAGCAAGCTTACGCTAACCATGGGTCGCAGGAGAATCAGGTCACCACAACGGCTGGCGGCCCCAGCTCGGCGACCTCCCTCCCGACAGGAGGATCGCACTGGGGGCCGCAGGAGCGAATTCGGGAGCCAGATCCCTCGCCGCGTCGCGCGGAGCAAGGTCCCCCATGGAGGTAGGCCCTCTGCTTGGGAGGTGCTGAAAATCCTACCCCCGGCAGAGGACCCGTGGTCGCTGAGGGCGTTGTTGGCGTCGCCTTTCCCCCCTTTGTGTCGTCCTGGTTGCCGGTCGGCTCAAAGGTGGTCGAGGGCGGCGCAAGGCGGGCCCCTCGCCCGGCGATATGAAGAAAGGCCGGTACCTATGAAGAAGGCCTAGTGCGTGTGAAGATCGCCGCCCGTGACACTCTCACGTAATAATGAGTGGGGTTGTACACGCCCCGGAGTCTCCGGAGAGCCGCCCTCGGGCCTCGGGGGCTCCCTCCCACGCCTAGTGGCAGCACTTAGCTCCGCGCTGGTGATAAGACTTGAAGACAAGAAGACTAGACTAGGCACCGGACGCGGCCGTTTGCTTTGGATCTCTTTTCTGTAACCTTGCCTTCTGGATTTGGATTAAAGTTGAAGTCGAGTTTTTTGTCGATGCACGCGGGGGAAGCCTTTTCTCGTACAAGCGATTTCTTGCCATCTGGTTCTTACCTTGTTTTGGAGCTCGCGCTCGCTGCCTCCCCCTCATGGGCCCCTCGCGAGCGGGGCTGGGCGCGGCACGCACACCGCGCACGCTGGCCGGCGAAGGATCCTCGCGAGGCCCTCTCGGGCGGATCAGCAGACCCTTCAGGAGCCCCGCGGCAACTCTCGACCTTACAATCTGATTCGGGACCCGCCCCGGCTAAGGTAAACCGCAGAGGCAAAACTTGCCGCCAGACTCATGATCTACGAAGGCGCACCCTCGGCTCGGCATAAGAGAGTAAAAAAATTGCGATTTGTTTACATGAGGGGCTCCCCCTCTCAAAATGCTCTCACAATCTTTAGGGGCCACGCTCAAGTTTTTGCATACAGGGTAAAACAGTAAAGGAACAAGGGATCAACCAGATATGTCGCTCGCCGTGTCCTCCACGTCGTCTTCAGAAGCATCGCTGGCATCACTGTCACCATCGTTGGCGCCGCCTCCGCCTTCACCAACACCGGCATTACCATCGTCAACCACGTCGCCTTCGTCTGCAGCGACCACCACCGCGTCGTCTTCAGAAGCGAAGGCTCTGACCAGCGCATCCACATTGTCCTCCACCCACCACGCCAGGTCGCCTCGGATGGCCTGCGGTACGGGGGCAATGGCGCCATCGAAGTCAAAGTCGGGGAAGGTGTTCCGAAGATAGCTGAAGACGCGGGAGAACGCGTGCCCGAGCAGGCCTCGGCTTCTCTCTTCCACGAGCTGGCGAGCTCTGTCAGACCGAGTTTCTAGGCACGTCACCACATCACCAAAGAAACGCAGATGACTGGCATAGTCATTCGAGTGTGGATACGGAGCATTCTTGTCGCAGACATGGCCCAACGCCGCATTGGCCCTGACCCTGAGGTCCTGGAGCACGGGGGCATGCTCCCGCTCCAGCGTCTGCCGCTGAAGCAGTTCCTCCCGACTCTGCCGCGCAATGGACTCGGCGTCATCAACCCGCTTCTAAAGAGAGAGCAGCTCGGAGCGGGCGGAGGCCAATTCCGCCTGCGCCGTGACTAGGGTGGCCGCCGTAGCCACCTCGCGCCTCTCCACTTCAGCCAGCTTGGGCCTGAGGGCGGAGGCCCTACCTGCATCCTCTGTCCCCGCAAGCTTCAACCTCAAGTCATACCTACCCTCAAGATCCGCACGAGCCTCGGCTACCCGGTGATCAACCTCCTCCTGAGCCTTGGCCTCGCGTGCGCCAACGGCATCTTCCGCTTGGGCGACTTGACGCTCCCTCGTCTCCAGCTGCTCAAGCTCGAGGCTACGCTCCACGGCCTCCAGAGCCAGCGCCTCCTCGTGCCTCCGGATCTCTTCTTCCTCGATGGGCATCCCCCTCAGCGAAGCAAGGGCGGCTTTTCATGCCTCCACCTACTGCTCCAAGGACGCACTCCAGGCTTGGAGCTCCCATGCGCGCTTCTCCGTAGCCTCGCGACGACGGTCAGCCTCGCGAGCCTCCTCTAGAGTTCGGGAGCAAGCTTCGCGGGAAACCTGGAGGGACGCCTCGGCCTTCGCGTTATCAAGATCATGTTGGTAGCGGCCAAGGTTGATGGCCACCTTCAGCTTACGCCGTTCCTCCACTAGCCGAAGACCCTCGGCCTCAAGGGGCGCGTCGACACCCGCGAGCTCTTCAACAAGTCGGCTCATCGCGCCCATCACCTCCTAGAAGAGCTCATGACGAACGACGCTTCGCCCATGCTCGAACTCCAGCACGCGGCCCGCCTCGTCCTCCGCCTCGGGGGCTGCAGGCGGGACGTGAAGCGGCGCAATCCCTCTATAACATCCCAAATTTTCAATTTGGAATGTTATGCATAGAGCATCATTGCGTATCATATTTTTCGTTGCATTTTTGCTTGATCCTAGAAATTCTACACAACTCAAGGACCCACGGAGAGAGTTGGGGATTTCGTTATTTTCATATTTGAGTTTTCTCAAATTTTGGAAATAGGATCATTTGATTTTAATTATTTTATCTTCAATTATTTCTACTATCAAAATATGAGAGAGGGAATAAAATGACTTTCCCAAAATAAAGAAATAATGAAGATTTAATAATAAAATCAAATAAGATTTTATTTTGGAGTTTTTCACCTTTTTATTTGAATTTAGGAAAAATGCGCGTTTTTCAAAATTGCATTTAGGCTGCAAATAAATGTTCATCTTGTCCGACTTGAATTTAGAAGACGGGGAAAATTTATTTCGGCATTTTTGGAGTTCGTTTAGTATTTATTTTTATTTTTCTTCTGCGCGGAATTTAAAAAAAACGCGCCACCGACCTACGGGCCGTGTCCGCCTAGGACTCCTGACCATGGGCTTTATAAGCCGGGGAGCCAGCCCGAGGCCCCACGCCTCAAATACCAAACCCTAGCGCCAGAGCTCACGCCACACAAGACGACCGGACCTCACGGACCACACGACCTCGCCGACCCGGCCACGACTCCAATGGACTGCCGACCTCGTCGAGGTTCGTCATTACCAAAACCGTGTCATTGTTTTTTTTCTAAAAACCGGGCGGTTTTCCTTCGGTTTTTTTTTCGGTTTTTTTAGTTTTGTTTTTTTATTAGTTTCGGGTTTTTTTTTCCGGTTTAGGTTATTTAGCGGACGTTCGTCTGTTAGTTCGTTTAAACGAACGAGTTCGTCAGATTAGTTTAGTTAACGAACGTTCGTTCATTAACCGTTCGTCGTTTTTCTTTTTCTCGGATTTAATTCGCGATTTTTCCGATATCGATTTCTGATCCAAATTTTCGTTTTAGTATAACTTTTCGCTCGTCTATCGGAATCAGGCGATTCAAGCGCCTGAAGTTTCGTCTCGAAACCCTCTTTCCGAATAACCTACATAAACAAGTTTTTGCTTCCGTAAAATTTGACTTAGATCCAGATTAGTAAAACGAAGTTGTTTTCTTCCGCCGTTTGACTTTCGTTGCTTCGTTTGTTTTGATTCTTTTTGCAAACCGGAGTTCTTAAGTTGAACTATCTGGTTAGATCTATTTGAGTTTTAATCGTGCATTAGATGAGTACTTATTGTATGCTTGTTTGATTGTCTGCGATAGAATACCTGGAGTGCGCCGCCTGTTACTTCGAGTCTCTAGGTTTCGCGGATCATCAGCAAGGCAAGTAACACCTTGATCATATTTCTTCTCATACCCAGTTTTTATGCATTAGATCTATCCTCAAACACTTGCATAATTAGGATCTAATTAAATTGTGGGTTTTGGGAAGTAGATTGAGGTAGAACCTATTACCTGTTTTATTATCAAACCCTTGGGAGTTACTTCTACATTTGCTTATTATGCCATGCTATGCTAGTAGACGTGGATTGGGTGAGTGTATCCATGACTGATGTGAGATTGTTATTTGATGGTTTATTTAAGGTGGCAACTTAAACACACATCTGGGTGGATTGAGGCACCTGGTTTCTATCAGGACTTGCCTGTATTTCTTCGGACCGCCACCCAGGCTCAAAGGGATCATGAGATTATTCATACTAGAAACTTCCATGTGCAGCCACAAGCCATTATGGGCTCTGGCACAGTTGATTAAGTTGTGAGCACTCTTACGGGTAGACTTGCAGATGTAGGGGAAAGTAGGTGTACCGGTCTACCCACATGTAAGGTGCTAGTGCTTCTGAAAGACTATGTCTCGGTCATCTGTTTCTCAAACACCATGTAGTGCGAGAAAACAAACGGAGGAGATCGAGTCTTGTGTGGAAAAGTGCGCAAACCTCTGCAGAGTGTATAAACTAATCATGGTTAGCCGTGTCCCCGGTTATGGACATTTTGAGTATCTAGTACTTGGATATCATGTGAATCTCATCATGTTACTTCTAAATTAATATTGTTGGGTTTTTAATGAGTACTTTTAATTGGGATTGAGAATGTCACAACCATTCTCAATGTTTAACAACCACCATGATAGTTAAATAAATTTATTCCTTTGCAAGAGGGAAAAATTGGCTTCACGCAAAAAACTGTAACCATAGAGCTTTCCACCAGCCATATATGCATGTAGTATAGCTTATTCTTTCATTACTCTCTATGTGTTACATTGCCAAAGATATTCCATGTGTCAATTGTTTCGAGCTGCAACGCTTCATGTTGCAGACTTTTCGCATTTATTTAGTAAGGTGCTTAGGTCGTGGTTCTATACTCGGTGATGCCGTCGGAGTTGATGGATTCGCTTATTCTTCCAAGCCTTCCGCTGTTATCGTATTTAGATGGCCTTAAGCCATATTTATTTTATTAAGTTCTCTCTTGAGACATTCGAAGGTAATAAGTGTGTGATTGCTACTCTGTTATAAATCCTCCGAGTAATCGTGGTGGTGTCGACATTCTTGATCCAGGATGACACCGAGCATACGTAGATCGACCGCTTGAGGTCCTGGTCGCTACAAAGATGGTATCAGAGCACACGACCGTAGGACACGCCCATTAAGCTAAAGCCCTAGATCACTACTCTCTTCTCATTTCTAACTCCTCATCTTTTCTACTCTTTTAGGATGACTAAGCGAGGATCAAGTTCACCCAGCGGATGAAGATACACCCTTTGGACGACACCTAAAGGAAGTCACTAAGTACCTGAACATAGGAATACCAAGCTTCACCGGGACCTACAATTCCACTTTACCTGAAGAAGAGCGCTGGAAGATTCAAGCTCAAGTTCCCGGAAGGACGTTTGCACCAATCACGGAGCTCATTGAGATGGTTTTCAATGCACCAACTTGGAGCCTGGGAAAGAGCATGGCAGCTCACATAACCATGGGACGCATTGGAGAAGTTTACAAAGAAGACCTCAAGGATACTATCTACCAGATTTGTGGGCACCGAGATGAACAATGGGAGATAGTTGGCACTAAGAAGGATCGGTCCATTGCAGCTTTCATCCAGGAGTTAAACCAGCACATTCGACGCCAGGAGAACCAGATGTGCGCAGACATGATAGAGTTGAAGACAGCAAAAGCCAAGATTATCGAACTAGAAGGAGAACTGAAGGCCACTCGCAAGGACTACATGGAGGAGATTGTAGCTCTAGTGGGACAAAACGGCGATCTTAAGGAGAAGATTGAAGAACTCATGGAAATTCAGCACCGGAGGAGAAGATGAAGATTGCACTGTCCAGAGAACTACATCATCATCGATTTACACCGATTCCGATCCTAGTGATGATGATTTCAAGATGAAGTCAGCGTATATCATGGAGTCTTCATCGGAGCAGTTTTTCTAGTTGACCACCATAACGTAGTAGATTTCCCCCATTTTAAATTATTTTTAGTTCCAGCACTTTGTAACGATAGATAGACCGTTGTATGCCCTTGTTTGAATTGATTGGAGTGATATTGTGTGAATTGTCTCATTGTGCATATGGGTAGTGTTTTCTCCCTAGACCTCATTCTATTTCTTAACTCTCGTCTTTTCTTAAACCCCTCAGATGCCTCCGAGACGCGACCCCGGATTTGTTTTCCCGCCAGAGATCACTCAGTTGATTCAGCAGCAGAATGCCTTGATTCAAACATTGGTACGTAACCAAGGCAACAACAACAACAACAACAACAACAACAACAACAACAACAACAACAACAACAACAACAACAACAACCCACCACCACCACCAATTGTTGACCATTTGACCTGCTTTCTTAAGGCTGAATCCGGTGTTTTCCAAAGAGCACCGAGCCGATTGTTGCAGATGATTGGCTCCTTAAGATAGGGAGGGAGTTGCCCAACGCAGGATGTACAGATGGAGAAAGGGTGAAATTTGCCGACATCAGCTTGAAGGACCCGCAGCAAAGATGGTGGGAGAATTTTACAGCCACTTACCTCAGAGACACCGCCACATGGGATCGGTTTCAAGAAGCTTTCCGTCGCCCATGTTTCAGCAGGAGCTATGGCCATGAAGAAGCGTGAGTTTCGCAACTTGCGCCAAGGAGGATGCATAGCCACAAGATGTGGATGATTTTAGTAAGCTAGCACGTTATGCCCAGATGACGCGTTACGGACGCAATGACTAAGGTGAGAAGTTTCTAGAAGGACCGAATGATGAGCTGAGCATGCGCTTGATGGTAGCCACCTTTAATAACTACCAGGAGTTAGTAGATCGTGCTCTTATGATTGAAGGGAAGCATCACAGATTGACAATCGCAAGAGAAAGTATGGACAGGGAAGAATAACTCGAGCTCAGCAGAAACTTCGCTTTACCGAAGCCGGAGGACAATTTCAGCATACCCATGGAGGAGGTAGCTCAGACAACCATAATGGCACCAAGAATGGGAACGGGAATGGAGGAAGCAATGGACAAAACCGCACCAACCCGTCAACACCATCCAAGGTAGACCTGAGCCACATCACTTGCTTTAAGTGCCGCAAGACCGGGCATTATGCAAATGATTGTCCAGAAGGCCAAAATGGTAATGGTAATGGAAGCTCAGGAAGGAAGCCGAACCCTTTCAACAAAGGACAAGTGAACCACGTTACCGTGGAGGAGGTTGAAGCTCAGCCAGATGCAGTAATAGGTAAGTTTTTGGTTAAGTCATTTACTGCAGTTGTTCTTTTTGATACTGGTGCATCGCATTCATACATATCAAGGGGATTTGTGGATAAGTTTAGCCTGCCTACTAGAACTCTTAAGACACCCATGTTAGTAAGCTCACCGGGAGCGGAGTATACGGCCAATCAAGGATGTTTTCAAGTGCCATTAAGTATAGGGAGGCATGTTTTCCCAACGGATTTAATTATATTGGAATCCCAAGGTTTGGATGTAATTCTTGGTATGGATTGGTTGTCGATGTATGGAGGAAACTTCGATTGCGCCAAAGAAGACAATTTTTCTTACGACACCAGAAGGAAGGAGAATCAAGTATGTATCACGGCATGAGCCGAGAAGGGCACATGTAAATTCCTTATCAGGAGTTGTGCAGGAGGAAGTACCAGCGGTAAGGGATTACCTGGACGTGTTTCCGGAAGAGTTGCTGTGCATGCCAACGGATAGGGACATTGAGTTTCGATTGAACTATCGCCAGTGCACCGGGACGATATCTAAGAGACCGTATAGGATGCCAGCCCAAGATTTGGAGGAAATTAAGAAGCGATTAAGGAGTTACCGGATAAAGGTTTTATTCGCCCAAGTTCTTTGCCTTGGGGATCACCAGTACCTCTAGTGGAGAAGAAGGATGGATCATTAAGAATGGTTGTTGATTATCGCGGATTGAATGAAGTAACCATTAAGAACAAGTACCCACTACCGATGATCAATGAATTGTTTGACCAATTGCAAGGAGCTAAGGTGTTTTCCAAGATCGATTTGCGATCAGGGTACCATCAGTTGAAGATTCGAGAGCAGGATATACCTAAGACAACTTTTACCACTGTGTACGGGCTGTATGAGTATACCGTTATGTCATTTGGTCCGACTAACGACCTGCCTATTTTATGAACATGATGAACAAAGTGTTTATGGAGTTTTTGGATAAGTTCGTCGTGTGGTGTTCATTGATGATATTTTGGTTTACTCAAGAATGAAGAGGAACATAAGGAACACTTGCGTTTGGTACTCGAGAAGCTCAGAGAACACCGCTTATATGCCAAGTTCAAAGCAAGTGTGAGTTTTGGTTGAAGGAAGTTGGATTTCTTGGACATGTTATATCCGGAAAAGGTATAGCAAGAGACCCCACTAAAGTTGTCACCAGTAATAAATCGGGAAGCACCAACAACAGTTGGAGAGATCCGGAGTTTCCTTGGACTCGCAGGATACTACCGGAGATTCATTGAGAATTTCTCAAGGATTGCGAAGCCTATGACAGAATTGTTGAAGAAGGACACCAAGTTTATCTGGACTGAGGAGTGTGAAGCTAGTTTCCAAGAGTTGAAGAAACGTTTGGTTACCTCACCAGCGTTAATCCTTCCAGATCAGACCAAGGATTATGAGGTGTATTGCGACGCTTCACGTAGAGGACTTGGAGCAGTACTTATGCAGGAGGGAAGAGTTGTTTCGTATGCTTCACGACAACTTAAGCCTCATGAGCTAAATTATGCTACGCATGATTTGGAGTTAGCAGCCGTAGTGCATGCGTTGAAGACTTGGAGACATTTCCTCATTGGGAACCATTGTGAGGTGTATACGGATCACAAGAGTTTAAAGTACATCTTCACGCAGAAGGAGCTAAATCTCAGGCAGAGGAGATGGTTGGAACTCATCAAAGATTACGATATGAGATTACATTATCACCCCGGAAAGGCTAACGTTGTAGCAGACGCGTTGAGCCGTAAGAGTCACGTCAACACACTAATGACGGGAGAAATACCAAAGGAGTTAGCCGAGGATCTTCGAGAGCTATGTTTGGAAATAGTTCCGAGAGGCTATGTAGCAGCATTGGAGATTCAGTCAACTTTGATGGACAAAATCAGGGAAGCTCAGAAGACTGACAAAGAGATTGCCTCTATAAAGGAGAAAATGAGCAAAGGAAAGGCTAAGGGATTTCGTGAGGATGAGCACGATACCCTATGGTTTGAAGACCGTATTTATGTGCCCAATGACCCGGAGATCAGGAAGTTGATTCTACAAGAGGTACATGATTCACCATATTCGATTCACCCAGGAAATACCAAGATGTATTTGGATTTGAAGAATACTTTCTGGTGGACCGGAATGAAGAAGGATATTGCAGAGTATGTAGCAGTTTGTGATGTATGTCAGAGGGTGAAGGCAGAACATCAGAAGCCAGCAGGATTGTTACAACCATTGCCTATACCCGAATGGAAGTGGGATAAACTAGGTATGGATTTCATCACAGGATTGCCCAGGACTCGTTCAGGCTATGACTCGATTTGGGTTGTAGTCGATCGTTTGACGAAGGTAGCTCATTTCATTCCAGTAAAGACCACCTACAGCAGTGCCAAATTGGCTAAGATATACATGACCAGGATTGTATGCTTGCATGGAGTTCCGAGGAGTATCGTATCAGATAGAGGAACCCAATTCACCTCAAAGTTCTGGAAGCAGTTGCACGAAACTTTGGGAACCGGGCTGGAGTTTAGCACAGCTTTTCATCCACAGACAGATGGACAAACCGAGAGAGTCAACCAGATTTTGGAGGATATGCTTAGAGCTTGTGCTTTGGATTATGGATCCAGCTGGGACGAAAATTTGCCGTATGCGGAATTTTCTTACAACAACAGTTATCAATCCAGTTTGCAGATGGCACCTTCGAAGCCTTGTACGGACGGAGGTGCAGGACCCCGTTCTTGTGGGATGAAGTTGGAGACCGCCAGTTGTTTGGACCGGATTTGATTAAGGAGTCTGAACGGAAAGTAAAGTTGATTCGCGATAGGCTCAAGGTAGCCCAGTCAAGACAGAAGAGCTATGCAGACTCAAAACGCAAGGAGACAGAATACGAAGTCGGAGACAGAGTTTATGTTCGAGTGTCGCCACTACGAGGAGTTAAGCGCTTTGGTGTTAAAGGAAAGTTAGCGCCCCAATTTGTAGGACCTTATCGTGTTTTGTAACGCATGGGAGAAGTTGCGTACAAGTTGGAATTACCCGAAGGTTTGTCAGGTGTTCATGATGTGTTTCATGTTTCTCAGTTGAAGAAGTGTCACGCAGAGATGGCTGATATACCACTGAGAGATACTGTGCCACTAGAGGCGATTCAGTTGAACGATGATTTGACCCACGAGGAGAAACCGGTCAAGATTCTCGAGTATGCCACCCGAGTCACCGCAAAGAAGGTCATTAAGTTTTGCAAAGTTCGGTGGAGCCACCACACCGACGATGAAGCCACCGGGAGCGAGAGGAAGATTTGCTTAAGGACCACCTCACCTATTTTCTAGCCAACCCGAATCTCGAGGGCGAGATTCATCTTAAGGGGGTAGGTTTGTAACATCCCAAATTTTCAATTTGGAATGTTATGCATAGAGCATCATTGCATATCATATTTTTCGTTGCATTTTTGCTTGATCCTAGAAATTCTACACAACTCAAGGACCCACGGAGAGAGTTGGGGATTTCGTTAATTTCATATTTGAGTTTTCTCAAATTTTGAAAATAGGATCATTTGATTTTCATTATTTTATCTTCAATTATTTCTACTATCAAAATATGAGAGAGGGAATAAAATGACTTTCCCAAAATAAAGAAATAATGAAGATTTAATAATAAAATCAAATAAGATTTTATTTTGGAGTTTTTCGCTTTTTTATTTGAATTTAGGAAAAATGCGCTTTTTCAAAATTGCATTTAGGCCCCAAATAAATGTTCATCTTGTCCGGCTTGATTTTTGAAGCCGGGGAAATTTTATTTCGGACTTCGTTTAGTATTTCTTTTAATTTCTCTTCTGCGCGGAATTTAAAAAAAACGCGCCACCGACTCCACGGGCCGTGGTCCGCTTAGGACTCCCGGCCCTTGGGCTTCATAAGCCGGGAGCCACCCGAGGCCCACCGCCGACCCAAATAGCCCCAAACCCTAGCGCCCGACCTCAAGACCGCCGCCCGACGCCCGACCTCACCGGACCCCGCCGCCGCCGCCGACCTCGCCGGGCCCCGCCGCCGACCTTGTCGAGGTTCGCCGTCGCCTCGAAAACCGTGCCGCCGGTTTTTTTCTAAAAACCGGGCGGTTTTCCTTCGGTTTTTTCAGTTTTTTTAGTTTTGTTTTTTCTTAGTTTCGGTTTTTTTTCAGGTTTAGGTTATTTAGCGGCCGTTCGTCCGTTAGTTCATTTAAACGAACTAGTTCGTCAGATTAGTTTAGTTAACGAACGTTCGTTCGTTAACCGTTCGTTGTTTTTCTTTTTCTCAGATTTAATTCGTGATTTTTCCGATCGCGATTTCTGATTCGATTTTCGTTTTAGTATAACTTTTCGCTCGTTTATCGGAATCAGGCGATTCAAGCGCCTGAAGTTTTGTCTCGAAACCCTCCTTCCGAATAACCTACTTAAACACGTTTTTGCTTCTGTAAAATTTGACTTAGATCCATATTAGTAAAACGAAGTTGTTTTCTTCCGCCGTTTGACTTTCGTTGCTTCGTTTGTTTTGATTCTTTTTGCAAACCGGAGTTCTTAAGTTGAACTATCTGGTTAGATCTATTTGAGTTTTACCTGTGCATTAGATGAGAACTTATTGTATGCTTGTTTGTTTGTCTGTGATAGAATACCCGGAGTGCGCCGCCTGTTACGTCGAGTCTCTAGGTTTCGCGGATCATCAGCAAGGCAAGTAACACTTTGATCATATTTCTTCTCATACCCAGTTTTTATGCATTAGATCTATTCTCAAACACTTGCATGATTAGGATCTAATTAAATTGTGGGTTTTGGGAAGTAGATTGAGGTAGAACCTATTACCCGTTTTATTATCAAACCCTTGGGAGTTACTTCTACGTTTGCTTATTATGCCATGCTATGCTAGTAGACGTGGATTGGGTGAGTGTATCCATGACAGATGTGAGATTGTTATTTGATGGTTTATTTAAGGTGGCAACTTAAACACACATCTGGGTGGATTGAGGCATCTGGTTTCTATCAGGACTTGCCTGTATTTCTTCGGACCGCCACCTAGGCTCAAAGGGATCATGAGATTATTCATACTAGAAACTTCCGTGTGCAGCCACAAGCCATTATGGGCTCTGGCATAGTTGATTAAGTTATGCGAACTCTTACGGGTAGACTAGCAGATGTAGGGGAAAGTAGGTGTACCGGTCTACCCACATGTAAGGTGCTAGTGCTTACGAAAGACTATGTCTCGGTCATCCGCTTTCTCAAACACCATGTAGTAGAAATCAAGCGGAGGAGATCGAGTCTTGTGGGGAAAAGTGCTAAACCTCTGCAGAGTGTATAAACTAATCATGGTTAGCCGTGTCCCCGGTTATGGACATTTTGAGTATCTAGTACTTGGATATCATGTGAATCTCATCATGTTACTTCTAATTTAATATTGTTGGGGTTTTAATGAGTACTTTTAATTGGGATTGAGAATGCTGTTAACCATTCTCAATGTTTAACAACCACCATGATAGTTAAATAAATTTATTCCTTTGCAGTAGGGAAAAATTGGCTTTACGCAAAAACTGTAACCATAAAGCTTTCCACCAGCCATATATGCATGTATTATAGCTTATTCTTTCATTACTCTCTATGTGTTACATTGCCAGCATATTCCATGTGCTGACCCGTTTTCGGGCTGCAACATTTCATGTTGCAGACTTTTCAGACGACGAGTAAGGTGCTTAGGTCGTGGTTCTATACTCGGTGATGCCGTTGGAGTTGATGGACTCGCTTATTCTTCCAAGCCTTCGGCTGTTATCATATTTAGATGGCCTTAAGCCATATTTATTTTATAAAGTTCTCTTTTGGTACACTCGATGTAATAAGAGTGTGATTGCTACTCTGTTATAAATCCTCCGAGTCTTTGTGTGGTGTCGACATTCGATCCAGTGGATGACACTGAGCACAGAGATCAGACTGTTTGAGGTCTGGTCGCTACACCCTCTCAGCAGGGGGCTGGGGGCTGGTGCCCCCAGGTGCCAGCCCGGCCTCACGACGGGCCCCGGCCAGTCGGGGGCCCGCCTTCAAGAGGCGAAGACCTGTGCCAACGGATGTTGTTCATGACCAGAGGAGGAGTCCGGGGCATGCCCTCCAGGCTCCACACCAGACCTTGGAGGAAGGATGACGGGGCCGCTGATTCGAAGCGCCACGAAGGCGAGCGCACCCCCTCGACCGGCCCAGCTCCAGGCGCGGCATGCAGGCTCAGGATGCTCAAGGCCGACGGGGGTGCCGAGGAAGGCGAGGATTGCTTCTCGGGGGACTCAACGACCCTGGCAGAAGGGGCCCTGAAGAGCCAGTGTCAGGGAGGAAAGCAGCAGTCAAGAAATCACAAGGTGCAATACTTACTCATCGACGGTGATGTACTTTCGTCGCTTCAACGGCCCGAAGATACCGCTGCCGCTCAGAGATCCTTTCCTCTTGTAGAGCTCCTCGAAGTCCACGCAAAGCCGATCGAAGCGCTGAATGTGGCGGCCAGTACGGGTGCAGCCGGAGAAGTGCTCGAGAGAACAACTTCAGGGGTGCCTGGCTGCGGAGAAACGATCGGCCGTCTCACCGCGACCTCCCGAGGCCTTGAGTTTCGGCCTCGGGAGCCGCGTTGCATCGTCTCGGCGGCCGATCGACGCCAGAATCACGGGTTCACGAGGACGACGCCCAGGCGGTTTCCAGACATCAAGACTTTCGTGCCGCCACCTCTCGCTTCGCCCCGCATCCACATTCAGACGAGCTCGGCGCCCGGCGTGACGAAGAAGGAACCACAGGGTTCTCGCGGGACCCCACCAGGCCGTCCGAACGCAGTCCCCACTCGTCAAAGGGAGGCATGCTCTGATGTCTACTACACAACCTTCTTCTTGTAGACGTTGTTGGGCCTCCAAGTGCAGAGGTTTGTAGGACAGTAGCAAATTTCCCTCGAGTGGATCACCTAAGGTTTATCAATCCGTGGGAGGCGTAGGTTGAAGATGGTCTCTCTCAAACAACCCTGCAAACCAAATAACAAAGAGTCTCTTGTGTCCCAACACACCCCAATACAATGGTAAATTTAATAGGTGCACTAGTTCGGCGAAGAGATGGTGATACAAGTGTAATAAGGATGGTAGATATAGGTTTTTGTAATCTGAAAATATAAAAACAGCAAGGTAACTAATGATAAAAGTGAGCCCAAATAGTATTGCAATGCTAGGAAACAAGGCCTAGGGTTCGTACTTTCACTAGTGCAAGTTCTCTCAACAATAATAACATAATTGGATCATATAACTATCCGTTAACATGCAACAAGGCCTAGAGTCACTCCAAAGACACTAATAGAGGAGAACAAACGAAGAGATTATTGTAGGGTACGGAACCACCTCAAAGTTATCCTTTCTAATCGATCTATTCAAGAGTCTGTAGTAAAATAACACGAAGCTATTCTTTCCGTTTGATCTATCATAGAGTTCGTACTAGAATGACACCTTAAGACAAAAATAAACCAAAACCCTAATGTCACCTAGATACTCCAATGTCACCTCAAGTATCCGTGGGTATGATTATACGATATGCATCAAACAATCTCAGATTCATCTGTTCAACCAACACAAAGTACTTCAAAGAGTGCCCCAAAGTTTCCACCGGAGAGTCAAGACGAAAACGTGTGCCAACCCCTATGCATAAGTTCACGAGGTCACGGAACCCACAAGTTGATCACCAAAACATACATCAAGTAGATCACGTGATATCCCATTGTCACCACAGATAAGCACATGCAAGACATACATCAAGTGTTCTCAAATCCTTAAAGACTCAATCCGATAAGATAACTTCAAAGGGAAAACTCAATCCATTACAAGAGAGTAGAGGGGGAGAAACATCATAAGATCCAACTATAATAGCAAAGCTCGCGATACATCAAGATCGTGCCAAATCAAGAACACGAGAGAGAGAGAGAGATAAAACACATAGCTCTTGGTACATACCCTCAGCCCCGAGGGTGAACTAATCCTCCTCATCATGGAGAGCGGCGAGATGATGAAGATGGCCACCGGTGAGGATCCCCTCCGCAAGGTGCCTAAGCAGGTGGTCCCGATTGGTGTTTCGTGGCTCTGAGAGGCTTGCGGTGGCGGAACTCCGATCTATTCTGCCCCTGATGTTTTTAGGGTATATGGACATATATAGGCGAAAGAAGTCGCCAAGGAGCCACGAGGGCCCACGAGGGTGGGGGGCGTGCCCGGGGGGCAGGCGCGCCTCCCTGCCTCGTGGCCACCTCAAAGCTTCCTTGACTTCAACTCCAAGTCTCCTGGATCACGTTCGTTCCAAAAATCACGCTCCCGAAGGTTTCATTCCGTTTGGACTCCGTTTGATATTCCTTTTCCACAAAACACTGAAACAAGGGAAAAACAGAAACTGGCACTGGGCTCTGGGTTAATAGGTTAGTCCCAAAATAATATAAAAGTGTTTAGCAAAGCCCATAAACATCCAAAACGGGTAATATAATAGCATGGAACAATGAAAAATTATAGATACGTTGGAGACGTATCAAGCATCCCCAAGCTTAATTCCTGCTCGTCCTCGAGTAGGTAAATGATAAAAACAGAATTTTTGATGTGGAATGCTACCTAACATAATCATCAATGTAATCTTCTTTATTGTGGCAAGAATATTCAGATCCATAAGATTCAAAACAAAAGTTTAATATTGACATGAAAACAATAATACTTCAAGCACACTAACAAAGCAATCATGTCTTCTCAAAATAACATGGCCAAAGCAAGCTATCCCTACAAAATCATATAGTCTGGCTATGCTCTATCTTCATCACACAAAATATTTAAATCATGCACAACCCGATGACAAGCCAAGCAATTGTTTCATACTTTTGATGTTCTCAAACTTTTTCAATCATCACGCAATACATGAGCGTGAGCCATGGACATAGCACTATAGGTGGAATAGAATGGTGGTTGTGGAGAAGACAAAAAAGGAGAAGATAGTCTCACATCAACTAGGCGTATCAACTGGCTATGGAGATGCCCATTAATAGATATCAATGTGAGTGAGTAGGGATTGCCATGCAACGGATGCACTAGAGCTATAAGTGTATGAAAGCTCAACAAAAGAAACTAAGTGGGTGTGCATCCAACTTGCTTGCTCACGAAGACCTAGGGCAATTTGAGGAAGCCCATCATTGGAATATGCAAGCCAACGTTCTATAATGAAAGATTCCCACTAGTATATGAAAGTGACAACATAGGAGACTCTCTATCATGAAGATCATGGTGCTACTTTGAAGCACAAGTGTGGTAAAAGGATAGTAGCATTGCCCCTTCTCTCTTTTTCTCTCATTGTTTTGTTATTTTTTTGGGCCTTCTCTTTCTTTTTTCCCCTTTTTTTGGCCTCTTTTTTATTTTTTATTTTTTCGTCCGGAGTCTCATCCCGACTTGTGGGGGAATCATAGTCTCCATCACCCTTTCCTTACTAGGACAATGCTCTAATAATGATGATCATCACACTTTTATTTACTTACAACTCAAAAATTACAACTCGATACTAGAACAAAGTATGACTCTATATGAATGCCTCCGGCGGTGTACTGGGATGTGCAATGAATCAAGAGTGACATGTATGAAAGAATTATGAATGGTGGCTTTGCCACAAATACGATGTCAACTACATGATCATGCAAAGCAATATGACAATGATGGAGTGTGTCATAATAAACGGAACGGTGGAAAGTTGCATGGCAATATATCTTGGAATGGCTATGGAAATGCCATAATAGGTAGGTATGGTGGCTGTTTTGAGGAAGGTATATGGTGGGTGTATGATACCGGCGAAAGGTCTTGGCAGTATTAGAGAGGCTAGCAATGGTGGAAGGGTAAGAGTGCGTATAATCCATGGACTCAACATTAGTCATAAAGAACTCACATACTTATTGCAAAAACCTATTAGTTATCGAAACAAAGTTCTACGCGCATGCTCCTAGGGGGTTAGATTGGTAGGAAAAGACCATCGCTCGTCCCCGACCACCACTCATAAGGAAGACAATCAATAAATAAATCATGCTCTGACTTCATCACATAATGGTTCACCATACGTGCATGCTACGGGAATCACAAACTTTAACACAAGTATTTCTCGAATTCACAAATACTCAACTAGCATGACTCTAATATCACCATGTTCATATCTCAAAACAATCATAAGGAATCAAACTTCTCATAGTATTCAATGCACTTTATATGAAAGTTTTTATTATATCCCTCTTGGATGACTATCATATTAGGACTAGTTTTATAACCCAAGAAAATTACCATGCTGTTTAAGACTCTCAAAATAATATAAGTGAAGAATGATAGTTCATCCATGTCTTCAAAATAAAACCACCGCCGTGCTCTAAAATGATATAAGTGAAGCACTAGAGCAAATGACAAACTACTCCAAAAGATATAAGTGAAGATCAATGAGTAGTTGAATAATTATGCAACTATGTGAAGACTCTCTAACATTTAAGACTTTCAGATCTTGGGATATTATTCAAACAGCAAGCAAAAGTAAATAAAATAAAATGAAGCTCCAAGCAAAACACATATCATGTGATGAATAAAAATATAGCTCCAAGTAAAGTTACCGATGAACGAAGACGAAAGAGGGGATGCATTCCGGGGCATCCCCAAGCTTAGGCTCTTGGTTATCCTTGAGTATTACCTTGGGGTGCCTTGGGCATCCCCAAGCTTAGGCTCTTGCCACTCCTTATTCCATAGTCCATTGAATCTTTACCCAAAACATGAAAACTTCACAACACAAAACTTAACAGAAAACTCGTAAGCTCCGTTAGTATAAGAAAATAAAACCCACACATAGGTATTGTTGTGAACTCATTCTAAATTCGTATTGGTGTAATATCTACTGTATTCCGACTTCTCTATGGTTCATACCCTCCGATACTACTCATAGATTCATCAAAATAAGCAAACAACACATAGAAAACAGAATCTGTCAAAAACAGAACAATCTGTAGTAATCTGTATCAAACGTATACTTCTGGAACTCCAAAAATTCTAAAATAAATTGGTGGATGAGGGAGTCCCGGATTAGGGGGTGTCCGAATAGCCGAACTATAACCTTTGGCCGGACTCCTGGACTATGAAGATACAAGATTGAAGACTTTGTCCCATGTCCGGATGGGACTTTCCTTGGCGT
Source organism: Aegilops bicornis (assembly GCA_021605145.1). NCBI lineage: Eukaryota > Viridiplantae > Streptophyta > Magnoliopsida > Poales > Poaceae > Aegilops > Aegilops bicornis. The sequence goes on from CM038675.1 coordinate 502,910,796, forward strand.
GGAAGGCAAGCTTGGCGATACGGATATGTAGATCTCCTCCTATTGTAACCGACTTTGTGTAACCCTAGCCCTCTCAGGTGTCTATATAAACCGGAGGGTTTTAGTCCGTAGGATGAACAACAATCATAACATAGGCTAGCTTCTAGGGTTTAGCCTCTCTGATCTCGTGGTAGATCTACTCTTGTACTACCCATATCATCAGTATTAATCAAGCAGGAGTAGGGTTTTACCTCCATCGAGAGGGCCCGAACCTGGATAAAAACATCGTGTCCCTTGTCTCCTGTTACCATCCGCCTAGACGCACAGTTCGGGACCCCCTACCCGAGATCCGCCGGTTTTGACACCGACATTGGTGCTTTCATTGAGAGTTCCTCCGTGCTGTCGCCATCAGGAAGGATGCCTCATCCCGTCTTTAAAGACGGCACTGTTGCTAAAGGAGCTTTGGCTATCGGCCAAACTCTCCGGCTAGGCGGTTTTCTTATGACCGCTTGTTCGGCCGCCGCGCCGACGATGACTTCTCGGGTCATCGAAAGCAATCTTCACGTCAACTCGGAACTCGCCAAGCAGTTAGATCCGACGGAGCTCTCTTCCTTAAACGAGCTCCTGGATCGCGTCGCCGCCACAGGAGTCGCTTCTGAGACTACGATCAGATTGGGCCTAAACCCGATCTGAGAGAGATTAACTCTCCCTAGGTCACCCATCACGTCGATGTGGTGGAGGAACAATGTGGCGACCCTTCATCTATCTTAAGGACTAGCTATGTCCGGATTCCCGATCCCTCCAAGCCGGATACCCGTGGAGGGGAGGACGTCACTCAAGACTTGAACTTAGAGTCAGGCAACGGGCTAGATTCATTGGACAACATCCAAGAATCCAATCTTCCGAGTTCGGAAACTCCTTGGCCCTTGAGTCTCAGATTGGGTGAGGTTTCGGATTTAATTCCACCCACCCATGAACATATGCGATCTATCCAAAATTAGGCAAGAGCCCGAGGAAGCGATACATCATTATCGGGCGATTCCTCCTGGTTATGAACAGGATAAAGGACCGCCATGAGGAAGACGCAATTTCATTCTTCTCGCAATAATTGCATGGACAAGGGGATCCTCAACGCCATAGGTCATTGTGAAATTACACGCTTTGCTGACTTGGCGTCCATAGTACGAAAATCATGCGATGGAAAGCGCTCGAAAACCAAGTAAGATTTTGGGACAATCCGCCCTGAATACAAACCAGTCCGAAATAAAAGGGTGCATTATCGCTATCACCCGGGTTAAACACCAAAAACAAAAACCCCTACGGTGGCATGGAACCGTCTTTGGAGGGATGGCTCAATGGACCTGTAAAATTCATAGTGCAGAGGGATCCACACCAACTCATAGCCTTAGAGCATGTTGGATACTCCGGCGGTGGCCAAAAGTGGCGAAGAGCTTCTAACCCTGTAATTCACAGAGCACCAGCCCAGGGATACCAGTACGGTATTAACAGTCTTCGAGACTTTCGCATCAAATAATATGTGTAAACGAACACTCCGCGGCCTTGCCGAAGTCTACCAAGTAGCAATGATAAACCCATGGAGTGACACGGCTATTACCTTTAATGCCAGTGATGAACCTAAATTCCGAACAGCCCGAGCACCAGCGGCATTGGTCCTCAGTCCAATAGTGGACGACTTTCGCCTTACCAAGGTACTCGTGGACGGTGGCAGCGGATTGAACCTCATTTACGAGGAAACCCTTCGAAAAATGGAAATAGACTGGAGCCGGATTGAGCGAAGCAGCACAACCTTTAGAGGAATAATCCCCAGTCGGGAAGCGCGCTGTACAGGAAAAAACACACTAGATGTGGTGTTCAGCACGCCGGATAATTACAGGTCCGAGGAGGTCACGTTCCTAGTGGCCCCGTTCAGGAGCGGATACCACGCTCTATTAGGGCGAGAGGCATTTACAATTTTTCAAGCTATACCCCATTACGGGTACATGAAGCTCAAAATGCGGGCCCAATGGAATCATCACTCTTGCTAGTGACCGGACATAGCACTCCGCTACCGAAAATAAGACAGCCAGACTGGCCCTTGAGGCACTATCCAAAACCCTAGCGGCCGAGGAACGGCTGCACTGCGCTCCCACGGTGAACAGGGACGACGTGATACTCGATAAAGATCCAAGTCCACCTCCTACCGGGCGGACAAAATAGTCAAATTCCAAGTCCATCCAACAGACCCTACAAAACGGGCCTCCATCGGGCGCAATTAAACCCTCGATGTAGACGCCAGACCACGAGAATTCCTACGTTAAAATTGGGACATTTTTGCTGGCACCCTTGAGACATTCCAGGAATCCCACGCCGGTGGCCGAGCACAGCCTAAACATCCTAAAAGGATTCAAGCTACCAAGGTGCTCTTGGCGTTTCTCCGAACCTAAGAGACAAGCCATGGGAGAGGAGCTAGCCAAACTATTGGAGACCGGATTCATCGGAGATATAAAACATCCGGACTGGCTAGCAAACACGGTGATGGTACCGAAGAAGGACAAATCCTGGCGCCTATGCGTCGATTTCAAGGACCTCAACAAGGCTTGCCCAAAGGATCCCTTCCCCCTCCCCCGCATCGATCAAATTATCGACGCTACCGCAGGACACAATTCATTGTGTTTCCTCGACGCATACTCCGGCTACCATCAAATTAAGATGGCAGAGCCTGACCAAGCCATAACGGCATTCATCACCCCATACGGCCCATTCTGCTTCAACACAATGCCATTCGGGCTCAAAAACGCCGGGCAATATATCAGCGCTTGATTCAGACATGTCTGGCAAACTAGATCGGCAAGACAGTGGAGGCATACGTAGATGATGTGGTCGTCAAAACCAAGCATGTCGAAACTCTAGTAGACGACTTGAGGCTCACATTCGATAACCCCCGAACATATGACATCAAGCTTAACTCGGAAAAATGCATTTTCGATGTACCAGCCGGAAAGCTCTTGGGCTTCATTTATCCGGTAGAGGAATTGAAGCAAACCCAGCCAAGATCCGAGCTCTGTCACAATTGGATATCCCAAAGGACCTCAAACAAATACAAAAATTGACTGGATGCGTGGCGGCTCTAAGCCGCTTTATCTCCCGCTTGGGAGAAAAGGCATTACCCCTTTATCGCCTCCTCCGGCGCACCGAACACTTTGAGTGGACGGATGCCGCCACAGCCGGACTCGAAGAAATAAAAGCCATATTGGCAACAAACCTGGTCCTGGCCGCGCCTAACATGGACGAACCAATGCTATTATACATTGCGGCAACTCATCAAGTTGTAAGCACGGTGCTTGTTGTCGAACGAGAAACGGACAGACACAAGTTCCCCCTTCAAAAACCAGTTTACTACGTGTCCACTATCCTCACTCCATGCAAGTCACGGTATCCGCATTATCAAAAGATAGCGTACGCGGTGTCTATGGCATCCCGGAAGCTGCAACACTACTTTCAAGAGTGTCCGATAACAGTAACCTCTTAACAACATTATAAACAACCGCGACGCGACGGACCGGATTGCCAAATGGGCCATTGAGATCCTCCCGTTCGACATAACCTATAAGCCACGGCGAGCTATTAAGTCGCAAGTTTTGGCCGACTTCGTCGCCGAATGGACTGAAGCCGAACTCCCTAAAGAGTACGGCACATATTCCAACCGGATCATGCACTTCGACGGCTCCAAAATGTTGGTTGGTGCAGAAGTGGCGTCGCTCGATGTCCCCAACAGGAGATACAGTTCAATACGTACTCCAGATAATGTATACGGACTCCAACAACGCAGCCGAATATGAGGCCCTTCTACATGGTCTCCGGATGGCAGTCTCCATGGGCATTCAACGCCTAGAGGTACGCGGGGACTCGAACCTCACGATATCCCAAATAAATGGAGACTTTGATGCCAAGGATCCGAAAATGGCAGCTTATCGCAACACCGTCCTAAAAATGTCAGCTCGGTTCGAAGGGCTCGAATTTCACCATATAGCTTGGTAAAACAATCAGGCAGCAGACGTCTTGGCACACATTGGCGCAAAGCGTGATGCCGTCCCCCAATATCTTCTTAGAGAGGCTGTTCAAGCCATCCGTATTATGGGAAGGGGAGTCCGGAAATAACAGCTCGGACCCAATCGCACTGCCTGACACCGAACATTCTGACACAACTGGAGGCTCTGCCAACGAAGTAACATCTTCAGCCCACGTAATAATGGCAGTCATTGCCCCGTGGACGGAACCATTCCTAGCCTACCTAACCAGGCAGGAACTTCCCGAGGACCAAAACGAGGCACGCTGCATAGTGCGGCGATCTAAAGCCTATAAAGTCCATGAGGGAGAGCTTTATAAGAAAAGCACCACCGGAGTCCTTCAAAGGTGTATCTCCGAAGAGGAAGGGCGGAATCTTACGCTGAAATTCATGCCGGACTCGGCAGGCACCACGTCGCAGCCCGGGCCCTTGTAAGCAAGGCCTTCCGTACAGGATTTTATTGGCCGACGGCCCGGACAGATGCTCAGGACTTAGTCCAACGATGTGTCGGTTGCCAACTCTTTGCTAACCAAAGCCATATGCCACCCACCGCCCTCCAAACTATACCCATCACCTGGCCCTTTGCGGTCTGGGGGCTTGACATGGTAGGACCCCTTCAAGGGGGAACCCACAAGCAAAAATACCTACTGGTCATGGTGGATAAATTCACCAAATGGATAGAGGCCAAGCCTGTTAAGACGGCTGAATCCGGACCGGTGATAGACTTCATATCATGGGTCAGACATCACATAAATATTCCCCACAAAGCATCATCACCGATAACGGCACGAACTTTACGGCCGACGAGGTCAAACTCGTGCAAAAACATGGGCATCAAGCTCGACTATGCTTGATCTATCACCCACAAACTAATGGTCAAGTCGAGCGAGCAAATGGTCTAATCATGAGCGGCATCAAACCCAGATTAGTGCGGTCCCTCAAGGAATCTAACACGACCTTTGGGTAGAGGAGCTCGACTCCGTACTACGGGGGCTGCGGACCACGCCCGAATCGCACAACCGGATTCACACCATTCTTTATGGTATACGGCGCAGAGGCGCTTACGCCTCACGACATAATCCATGACTCACCTGGCGGCGCATGTACGAAGAAAGTGAAGCCGAACTCGATCGGCAGGACAGTTTGGACGCCTTGGAGGAGGAGCGTGACGTGGCAAAAGCTCGTTCCGCATTCTATCAACAGCAGGCTCGAAGATATCAAAGAAGAGAAGTACGGGCCAAAACTTACAATGTTGGCGAGTTAGTTCTACGCCTGCCGGACAAGAAAAAGGACAAACTCAAGCCCAAACGGGAAGGTCCCTTTATTATTGACCAAGTCCTGACTGGTGGAGCGTACCATCTGCGAGATGCATCGGATAACCGACTCGAGCTGAACCCATGGAACGCAGCCCGTCTCCGAAGATTCTACGCCTAGCGCCGGACTCTGTGTTCGTCTCCTTCCTCTGTCTATTTTTTACACACTAACTGTCTTACATTTCTCTCCTTCTCCCTCCCTTCCCTTACAGCCTTAAGGGCTTGTTCGCGCTTTGTTCAAGACACAACCGACGCACTATCCGCGCTCATTATACACAGGGGCTTCTTTAATGAAGCTTATTTATACGGGCTTCACGCCCAACACATGTGTCACACTTCCGCATGTACCTTTTATTCACCATTATATGCACCGATATGACTTAAGTTTTGGCCAAGCTGGGTTGCCCGGCTCCTGTGCTTACCTCTACGTTCCCGATTGTTCGGCTAGGCGGTAAAGGGAGCACCTCTGCGATTATTCTGCCGAATTGACCCAGATGTGTACCTCGGTGGGTGAAGCCAAAAGCTAGCATTCTTAAGGGAATATTCGATTCGGTGAACTAAAGATGATTTCTCACTTGTTTATTTATCCGCCCCAGATGCTTTTTCTGTTTTTTTCGCAGTCAGGACATGCACTTTAGGGCATGCCTCCCGTGGAAAGGAACCCCTAACGGAACTATTCTCCTGGAAGATGTTTCTTACTAACCATGTAATATAACATAACTAGTTGGGCACTTATGCATTCAAGCACTAATGACCCCTACGCCTGGTCTCCATGCATGCCTGGTTCCTACATAACCGAGAGGGTATTCGGACACACTCCGGACTATTGGGTCCCGAGGCTGAAGCGAAAAGGTCCGCCATGACAAATGATCTACAATCCGGCTAGAAGGCATTTTACATGTCATCTTAAATTACATAGTCAATTTGGTGAGCATATTCCTCTTCAATACCATCCAACAGTGTCTAGCTTACAGTCCTGTTGGGAATATTAATGACCAACTCTACTTGGCCGTACACTAAGCTCACATGGATCTCCTTCCCATCGGCCCCCACAGGTCCGACCTCGGCCATGTGGTTTGGGTCGACAACCGTGTACCGGCGTCTTCACCATGGCCCAGCCTCCTCGGCACCTTGACGAAAGGCCGATATCTTCCATAATCGGAAGCGCCAAGGCGCTCCCTTAAGCATCTCTCGCAAGCTCTCCAAGGCCTTGGCATGGAGACAGATGGCCACAAGGCACAGGCGACGCCTTTCATCACTGCCGAACTTCGTTCGATGCGATCGTAAGAGCTCAAGAAGAAGGTCACCCGTAGAACCGGGCATTTCCTCTGCGGGGACGACTGTGAGCATACCTACAGACATAACTCTGTTAGTCGACTTCCTCGCCGAACTCTTTTTCAAAGTTCGTTCAAGCACTTACTAAAAATGTCGGCGTCGAAGCCGTCGATTCTCCTTCACGGAGTCCGGCAATTTGGGCACGAACATCCTTTAGTTCCTCGCCTAGTTGGGTGTTGGCATCTTGGAGATTATTCTTCTCCTGCCTCACCCTTGTAAGCACGCTCTCGCCGGCCTTTAACCGGCGCAAGAGTTGTTGCTTATCCGGATCTACTCCGGCGCCATCTGCAATGATATTGTCAGATTTGCACACACGCCGCACTTCACAACATACTTATCTTTTGAAGCGTATATTACCAGAGGGGGTCTCCTTGGTCTCCCCTATCGTGGCTTGTGCGGCCTCAAGTTGGGCTTTGCACTCTTCCAGCTCCTGGGACAGTTGGGTATTCTTTTTTGTAAGATCCTGCATAACAAATGATCCTTAAATCAGTTATTCTAACTGTTTCAAGTCTCGGGGGCTACTGACATATATAACCATCAATTTTTCTCACCCTTATGTCTTTCACATACTGCTCCATGGCTCTGGCTAGACAATTTTGAGCGGCACGGAGGTACGCATCTCCCGAATTGAAGGCATCCAATGCCTCTTGGGAGAAACAAGCGTCACGAAGAACTGTCCGGCGACGTCTATGATTCATGGCACTCTCCACCTCGGAATTGGTGGCGGACAGTCTGCCCGCATCCTCTGTCGGAGGAGCGTCCGACGCACGCCTCGTGTTTGCCTCTGCTTCTGGACCTGGCTTTGGAGCCTGGCTAGTGGAGGCTCGATTGGCAATCTCTCCGGATATAGTCCGGCGAGCCCTCTTTTTCCTAAAAAAGGAGAGCACGGGCGTTAGTTTGCATCGTAAGAATAATACCTTGGAATACGGCAGCATGCCTTACTGCTGCGCCGGTGCCTCGACCCGGACTGCATGTCTCTTTAGCCTACCCGCCCTCGCGGTCCCTTGTTGGCTAGTCGTCGCAGGCTCGGCATTCCGCCTCGAGATCCTCCCCTGCGAAACACCATTGGTATACGGTGATAAAAAATAAGCACGGATGGATCATCTTCGAAGAATTAGGACTTCGGTCTCGATTACTTGTGAGGCGGGAAGCAGTCCGGGATAATCGGCTGTAATAGCCACCAAGGCACTGTCGATGCTCAATTGGTGAAATACCCCATCCATCAGCTCCACGGATATATCCGGATCCTCTTGGGAGGCCGAATCGAGGGACCGTTCCGGATCCTCGGGTTGTGGAGGAGGGCTTTTTATCCTTCTACGGCCGGCGCAATTCCTGCGTCGAAATCACAAGATAAGGTACTTGACTATGGGAATATAGAACGGATGGACAAAAAGAAGTGTCCGCTTACCCAGCTTGGAGGATTGTGCATAGAAAAACCGCCCTGTGGATTGACGCGGAGAAATTCCTCCTCTTCTCCCTTGTACAATGCGGACAAGATCTTCGTCAGAGCGGGAACCGACCCCGGCCCCTTACGGCCGCAGCGGGTGGCATCATCCTCCCCGTTGAAATCCCACATGGGGTGGCCTCTATACTGAAGCAGCTGCACCCCCCGCATAATGCATGTGGCCATGACCCCGATCATGGTCAGTCCGGAATGAGCTAACAATCTTATCCGGCCCATCAGGTAAAAGACGTCCTTGTCATTTTCCTTCTGAGCGCTCCGTGGACGCCAACTTAGGCGCTTCTTCAAAGGAGCATTATTGAACTCAGGGAGGCCGACCCGAACAGGGTCCGGCAGGAGGACATCTTCTATATAAAACCATTCTGAAGGCCAGTCTTCGAACGCCTTCCTTGGGGTTCCGGATAGATATCCGGTCCCGGCGACGCGCCATACTTCGGATCCGCCCGCTTGATATATTGACCCCTCCTGAGAACGGGGCACAAGGCAGAACAGCTTCTTCCACAGCGCGAAATGAGCCTCGATGCCCAAAAACAGCTCGCAAAAGGGCTCTGAAGCCCGCAATATGCAATATGGAGGCAGGCATAAGGTTGTGCAACTGGAGGCCGTAGAACTCAGGAGCCCCGGAGAAAGCGGATGAATTGGAAATCCGAGCCCTCTTATCGAGATAAGGGACAAGGCATACCCGCTCTCCTTTGGAGGGATCGGGACGCTCTCCGCTTGCTCTCCGCCATTATAGGTGGCAAGTCCGGCTCGAACCGGGACCATGAAGGCTGGGGAAGGAATCCTTTGGTTTGGGCGTCACTAGCTCGGCTGTGAGGATGGAACATCTCTCCCAACCTCCAGGCTGAGGGCTGGGAGGGCGAGAGGAGGAGCTGCGTCGACTGGCCATGATGGAATGGAACTCTGTCGGATGCGCTCCGATTAATGCTCGCGAAGTGAAGATGGTGTGATTCGGATCTAAATCCTCGTCTCCTTTATAGGCAGCTCATTTGCGCAGCTAGGGGGGTAAATGAAAAAACACCCTGGCTTTTCGCATTCGTTTGACACGTGGAAGATGGCCATTATTGGGCGTGGAAGCCAAGGAGCGCAATATTCATGAGAAGCCGAACACTATTCAACAGGTACACGGAATTTGGAGAAGAACCCGCCTTGCAATGCCGAAGACAATCTGCGTGCCGGACTCATCGTCATTGAAGCCTGGTTCGGGGGCTACTGAGGGAGTCCCGGATTAGGGGGTGTCCGGATAGCCGAACTATAACCTTTTGCCGGACTCCTGGACTATGAAGATACAAGATTGAAGACTTCGTCCCGTGTCCGGATGGGACTTTCCTTGGCGTGGAAGGCAAGCTTAGCGATACGGATATGTAGATATCCTCCCATTGTAACCGACTACTGTAACCCTAGCCCTCTCCGGTGTCTATATAAACCGGAGGGTTTTAATCCGTGGGATGAACAACAATCATACCATAGGCTAGCTTCTAGGGTTTAGCCTCTCACGATCTCGTGGTAGATCTACTCTTGTACTACCCATATCATCAGTATTAATCAAGCAGGAGTAGGGTTTTACCTCCATCGAGAGGGCCCGAACCTGGGTAAAAACATCGTGTCCCTTGTCTCCTGTTACCATCCGCCTAGACGCACAGTTCGGGAACCCCTACCCGAGATCTGCCAGTTTTGACACCGACAGTGGACGTGAGGAATTTCTCTATTAATCATCTGCAAAAAGAATCAACTAAATAGCACTCTCCAGTAAAAAGTTGTAGCTAATCTCGTGATCACTAAAGTTTCTGTTTTTACAGCAAGATAAAAAAGACTTCACCCAAGTCTTCCCAAAGGTTCTACTTGGCACAAACACTAATTAAAACATGAAAACACATCTAACAAGAGGCTAGATGACTTATTTATGACTAAACAGAACCAAAAAGCAAGAAACAAAAATAAAATTGGGTTGTCTCCCAACAAGCGCTATCGTTTAACGCCCCTAGCTAGGCATGATGATTTCAATGATGCTCACATAAAAGATAAGAATTGAAACATAAAGAGAGCATCATGAAGAAAATGATTAGCACATTTAATTCTAACCCACTTCCTATGCATAGGGAATTTGTGATCAAACAATTTATGGGAACAATAATCAACTAGCATAGGAAGGCAAAACTAGCATAACTTCAAAACTTTAAGCACATAGAGAGGAAACTTGATATTATTGCAATTCCTACAAGCATATATTCCTCCCTCATAATAATTTTCAGTAGCATCATGAATGAATTCAACAATATAACCAGCACCTAAAGCATTATTTTCATGATCTACAAGCATAGAAATTTTATTACTCTCCACATAAGCGAAATTCTTCTCATTCGGAATAGTGGGAGTATCATAAGAAACTCGAATACTATAAATTGTTTCCACATTAAAGGAGTAATGTTCAGAAAAAGGGTAATCATAATCATGACAAGTTATATAAATATAATCATCACTACTTTTTATAGCACAAGTGTCATCACAATAATCATCATAAGTAGCAACTTTGTTCTCAACATAATCAATTGAAACCTCTTCCGAAACAGTGGATTCATCACTAAATAAAGTCATGACCTCTCCAAATCCACTTTCAAAATTATCACAATAAGATTCAACATCCTCAAAAATAGTGGGATCATTACTTCCTAAAGTTTACACTCTTCCAAACCAACTTTCATCAATATAATCATCATAAGTAGGAGGCATGCTATCATCATAACAAATTTGCATATCAAAACTTGGAAGGCTAAAAACATCATCTTCATTAAACATAGCATCCCCAAGCTTGGGACAAACATTAATTTCAGCAAATATATTCTCAAACTTGTCATTCTCATCAAACATAGCATCCCCAAGCTTGGGCCTTTTCATATCATAAGCATAATCACTCTCATCATTAATGGTATGGATAGCACCAATAGTATAGCAATTATCATCATCACAATGAGTATTAGGAGCAAAATTATTTGGGAGGGATACCTTTCTACCTTTGCTTCTCCATCTTTTCTTTTTCTCCATGACGTCATGTGTGGGTTTGACCCTCTTTTTGGAGCTCCTTATTAATGAGATGGGTTGAATAGAAGGCTCCTCCTTGTTACCTGATTCATCATAAGAAATAATAGGAGAATATTGGGAATTCTCTTCCCTTTCTTTAGTATTCTCTTCATCTTCTATTTGTTTTGTTTTCTTTATGTAATTGGCAATATGAGGATTTTCAATGCAATTCACCGCACAATACATATAAAATTCTTCTAGATCAATATCGAGGAATTTCTCAAGGTTATATTCCGGAATATGCTTAGTTTGATGTTTCATTTCTTCATAACCCAAAAGCAAACTAAGTTCATTATGATTCAAGGAAATCAAGTCATCACAATTTTTGGACACGATTCGATCATGAAACAATTTGCATTTGATATTTAAATGACCATGTTCATTGCAAAGTTCACAAGTATGGCGAAGATATTTTAAATTTTCAGCACTAACATCTAGCCTTTCTTGTAACCATTTAGTTTCTACATACTTATGCCTTTCGCAAAATCTATCTTCCCTATTTGGTGTGTACTTGCAAACTCTATGCACTCCACAAAAATCGACATGCTTATAAGAGACATTTTCATCATGCTTAGTGCAATCATCATTAGTACTATGGATATTCAAAGAGTTCATACTAACTACATTGCAATCATGCTCATCATTCAAATATCTAGTGCCAAACATTTTATAGACTTCTTCTTCTAGCACTTGAGCACAATTTTCCTTTCCATCATTCTCACGAAAGATATTAAAAAGATGAAGCGTATGAGGCAAACTCAATTCCATTTTTTGTAGTTTTCTTTTATAAACTAAACTAGTGATCAAACAAGAAACTAAAAGATTCGATTGCAAGATCTAAAGATATACCTTCAAGCACTCACCTCCTCGGCAACAGCGCCAGAAAAGAGCTTGATGTCTACTACACAACCTTCTTCTTGTAGACGTTGTTGGGCCTCCAAGAGAAGAGGTTTGTAGGACAGTAGCAAATTTCCCTCAAGTGGATGACCTAAGGTTTATCAATCCGTGGGAGGCGTAGGTTGAAGATGGTCTCTCTCAAACAACCCTGCAACCAAATAACAAAGAGTCTCTTGTGTCCCCAACACACCCAATACAGTGGTAAATTGTATAGGTGCACTAGTTCGGCGAAGAGATGGTGATACAAGTGCAATAAGGATGGTAGATATAGGTTTTTGTAATCTGAAAATATAAAAACAGCAAGGTAACTAATGATAAAAGTGAGCACAAATAGTATTGCAATGCTAGGAAACAAGGCCTAGGGTTCGTTCTTTCACTAGTGCAAGTTCTCTCAACTATTATAACATAATTGGATCATATAACGATCCCTCAACATGCAACAAAGAGTCACTCCAAAGACACTAATAGAGGAGAACAAACGAAGAGATTATTGTAGGGTACGGAACCACCTCAAAGTTATCCTTTCTGATCGATCTATTCAAGAGTCTGTAGTAAAATAACACGAAGCTATTCTTTCCGTTTGATCTATCATAGAGTTCGTACTAGAATGACACCTTAAGACACAAATAAACCAAAACCCTAATGTCACCAAGATACTCCAATGTCACCTCAAGTATCCGTGGGTATGATTATACGATATGCATCAAACAATCTCAGATTCATCTATTCAACCAACACAAAGTACTTCAAAGAGTGCCCCAAAGTTTCTACCGGAGAGTCAAGACGAAAATGTGTGCCAACCCCTATGCATAAGTTCACGAGGTCACGGAACCCGCAAGTTGATCACCAAAACATACATCAAGTAGATCACGTGATATCCCATTGTCACCACAGATAAGCACATGCAAGACATACATCAAGTGTTCTCAAATCCTTAAAGACTCAATCCGATAAGATAACTTCAAAGGAAAACTCAATCCATTACAAGAGAGTAGAGGGGAGAAACATCATAAGATCCAACTATAATAGCAAAGCTCGCGATACATCAAGATCGTGCCAAATCAAGAACACGAGAGAGAGAGAGATCAAACACATAGCTCTTGGTACATACCCTCAGCCCGAGGGTGAACTAATCCCTCCTCGTCATGGAGAGCGACGGGATGATGAAGATGGCCACGGTGAGGATCCCTCCTCGTGGTCTTGGAACAGGTCCCGATTGGTATTTGGTGGCTACAGAGGCTTGAGGCGGCGGAACTCCCGATCTATTCTGCCCCCTGATGTTTTTAGGGTATATGGACATATATAGGCGAAAGAAGTCGGTCAGGGGAGCCACGAGGGGCCCACGAGGGTGGGGGCGCGCCCAGGGGGGCAGGCGCGCCTCCCTGCCTCGTGGCCACCTCGAAGCTTCCTTGACTTCAACTCCAAGTCTCCTAGATCACGTTCGTTCCAAAAATCACGCTCCCGAAGGTTTCATTCCGTTTGGACTCCGTTTGATATTCCTTTTCCGCGAAACACTGAAACAAGGGAAAAAAACAGAAACTGGCACTGGGCTCTGGGTTAATAGGTTAGTCCCAAAAATAATATAAAAGTGTTTAGTAAAGCCCATAAACATCCAAAATGGGTAATATAATAGCATGGAACAATCAAAAATTATAGATACGTTGGAGACGTATCATGCTCCCTGCAAATTCAGCCTTGTTCTTGCAGCGGTACAGCAGACAGTTCTTCCCAAGCAAGTCGTCCGGTGATGGGACACCTGTCAGGACCACGAGCACCGTTTGCCGCGTCCCAAGAGGGAGCCTGGACTCCTGAAACCTCATATGGTCCTGACTGCTGAGCAAGGTCCACATCGGGCGAGAATGGCGCTGAAGCAGAGCGACCCGGCGCTTGATGAACTCCTTCACCACCATAGGCGCGGTCACGCTGCGGTACTTCAGCCTCCTTAGCCTGAGCCAGAAGGGGACAAGATGGGGGCTCGCGAGCCTCTCCTGGCCCCAGCCGGAGTGGGAAACGGCAGGTGCTGACGAGGCATGGAGCAGAGGGCTGAGCACACCGGAGTCGACAAACACCCACCGTGTCCGAAACTCGCTCGTGGATGGAGGAAGCTCGAAGTCGATCCCCGCGCCTGCAGTTGTGGCCACGGCCTGGAAGCTCACGCACCCCGAGCTTTGCCGAGGGTCAATCAGATGCAATGAGAAGAAACGACAGAGAAGGGCCACAGAAGGAGCGATGCCCACCATTGCTTCACACACAAAGGAAAAGACAGCAAGGAGAGTCGCGGATTGAGGGTCGAGATGCTGCATGTGGATCTGATAATGCTCAAGCACCGCGTTGAAGAAGCCGGAGAAAGGAGGAATCAGGCCAGCCCAAAGGGCATCGATGAAGATTGGGACCTCGGTGGCTGCCCAGGCAATGCGAGCGCGAGACACAGGCCAAGCCACCGTCTTCCCCCACTCGTTGAAGCTGGAAGCGAGCATTGGACGCACCTTGTCCATGGCCTCTTCGTTGAGCACCAAGGATCGGCCGACCACCGGCTCGACGGCTGGAGGCGCACTTTGCGAAGACAGGGGCTTCTTCCCCTTGTCTGCTTGTTTCGGCGCCATGGCGACAAAGCGGGCAGGGTGCAGGTCAGATTGGAGAGGAGAAGCAGAGTCTCGAGAAAGCAGAGGGATTGGGGAAGCAAGGCGTGGGCAATGGAAGAATAACCGTGTAGGTTGCGGGGGCCGCATAGCCAGGTGGATTCCAAGGCAGCATGGGGAAGCGGAGACACCCAGGTCCAATCAATCGCCATGCGTCGACCAAGGCCGCAGGCTTTTGGGGCCCGCGGCGCTTCGCACTTGGCCTTTGGCTTCGCCTCAAAGCCAAGCCCGAGCGCGCCTTGGGCCCTGAGGCTACTGTCGGTGTTCTGGGAACGAGGGTCCCCAGACATGCCTGCCTGCGGCCCACGGCATGGCTGTGTCATAGGCCTGTACGGCCCACCTTCATCAACAAGGCATTCAAGACCCTCGCGAGGGGCCAAGCCTCGCGAGGCGGACGACGCAAGACCCCCTCAGGAGCGGCCTCACCAGGTTGCCTCGTGAGGGGCGGAGAGATCAAGGCGAGGCAAACCTTGCGAGGTCCTCATGACGTGAGCCATGACGATCGAGACCAGGCGGGCGCCAGCGCGCGCAGTGTCCTCGTTTCCTCTTTGGTGCTAAGGAGGCAAGCGCAAGCGCGAAGTACCGAGGCATCAAGCAAAGGTTTCCATATCAGTGCAACGAGACCAAGACCGCAAGGACAGCAAGGCGGAGGTCACCGTGGAGCCCCAAGAAGCGTCACCACCAGAGCCTTTTGCAGGCGAAGACTACTTTTGTCAGGATAAGCTGTACTAGCTGTCCCCTTTCAAATTGGCCGTTGTTGGCTCCCTTCCCGCCCAATATTTGGGGAGAGGACCAGGCCCCCTATAAATAGGACTAGCCACCACAGTAGGAGGCAACTGGTCTTGAACTCATTCAGTTCACCCTCACACCCACCAAGCACAAGAACACCTCAACCTCAGGAGGTTGTTCTTCCCCTTGTACCGTTCATCATCAGCCCAAGAGGCAATCCACCACCACACACTGGAGTAGGGTATTACACTGCGACGATGGCCCGAACTAGTATAAATCTTGTGTCTTTGTGTTGCGAGTTCGTCGAGTTCGTCCGCGAGATCTTAGCGAGCTAGGGCGTAGATCGATAGGGAGGAAAGCTTCGCGTGCACCCCCGAGTTCGAACCTTAAGGGTTTTGCTGGAACCCGAGATCCGACAAAAAGGAGCAAATATTAGAGACTTATTCTGCACAACTCCAAAAGTCCTGGAACTTCACGGAGCATGTTTTTGGAATATATAAAAAATATTGGGCGAAGAAAGTACCAGACGGGGGCCACCAGCCAGCCACAAGGGTGGGAGGCGTGCCCTACCCCCTTGGGCCCCCCCGACCTTGTGGGCCCCCGAGTAGGCCTCCGGTGCCCATCTTTGGCTATATGGTGTCTTTTACCCTGGAAAAAAATCAGAAGGAAGCTTTCGGGATGAAGCGCCACCGTCTCGAGGTGGAACCTGGGCAAAACCAATCTAGGGCTCCGGCGGAGCTGTTCTGCCGGGGAAACATCCCTCTGGGAGGGGGAAATCATCGGCATCGTCATCACCATCGATCCTCTCATCGAGGGAGGGTCAATCTCCATCAACATCTTCACCAGCAGCATCTCCTCTCAAACCCTAGTTCATCTCTTGTATTCGATCTTGGTCCCAAAACCTCAGATTGGTACCTGTGGGTTGCTAGTAGTGTTGATTACTCCTTGTAGTTGATGCTAGTTGGTTTATTCGGTGGAAGATCATATGCTCAGATCCTTAATGATAATTAATACTCCTCTGATTATCATTATGAATATGCTTTGTTAGTAGTTACTTTCATTCCTGAGGTCATGGGAGAAGTCTTGTTATAAGTAATCATGTGAATTTGGTATTCATTCGATATTTTAATGAGATGTATGTTTTCTTTCCTCTAGTTGTGTTATGTGAACGTTGACTACATGACACTTCACCATTATTTGGGCCTAGGGGAAGGCATTGGCAAGTAATAAGTAGATTATGGGTTGCTTGAGTGACAGAAGCTTAAACCCTAGTTTATGCGTTGCTTCCTAAGGGGCTGATTTGGATCCATATGTTTCTTGCTATGGTTAGATTTACCTTAATTCTTCCTTCGTAGTTGCAAATGCTTGCGAGAGGGGTTAATCATAAGTGGGAGGCTTGTCCAAGTAAGGGCATCACCCAAGCACCGGTCCACTCACATATCAAATTATCAAAGTAACGAACGCTAATCATATGAGCATGATGAAAACTAACTTGACAACAATTCCCATGTGTCCTCGGGAGCGCTTTTCATTATATACGAGTTCGTCCAGGCTTGTCCTTTAGTACAAAAAGGATTGGGCCACCTTGATGCACCTTAGTTACTCTTGTTACTTGTTACCCGTTACGATTTGTCTTATCACAAAACTATCTGTTGCCGATAATTTCAGTGCTTGCAGAGAATACCTTGCTGAAAACCACTTGTCATTTCCTTCTGCTCCTCGTTGGGTTCGACACTCTTACTTATCGAAAGGACTACGATAGATCCCCAATACTTGTGGGTCATCACGTATCCAAGAATTTTTTCAATTGTGTTGGAAATTTAAGTCTTGATGATACTCCTATACTTAGAAGGACTAGATCTTATTCAGAAGCTATTTCAGCACTAGTTCTGAAACTTGAAAGTTAATTTATCTATACCCATCCTACTTTGCAAAGATTGTTTTTTGAGCTTCTCGTTATAAAGAATCCTAAAGCTAAAAAGTTGGCCACTCTCGTTCTTATGAATGAATTTGACTACATAATAAGGAAGCTAGGGAAATCTTTGATTTTTATGGTATGAGTCGTGAAAAACCAGTGATAGATGAAATTCTTTACAATAGTGATTATGGGTTAAGACATTTGCTTGGGGATAATCAAATCTTCGATGACAATCTTAAAAAGGAAGTCCCCATTTTAGATGCAATCCAACAAGTTTTCAATAATGTTAATCAACACTACTCTTGGATTGTTGCCGGAAATCAAAGGGGTTATGATGATAGGCAACTTAATAGTGCTAAAGTTTCTATGTATAATATGTTTTATGTTGTCTTTACGAAGCCTCACGACAAAAACACCTCTAAGAAAGTTAAGGAGAAGGACAACAAAACATAGATCCTTGCTTCATGCCTAGCTAAGGGCGTGAAACAATAGCGCTTGTTAGGAGGCAACCCAATGAATAAAATTTAGTTTTGCTTTCTACTTTCTATTCTTGAGTGTTTGCACAATTATTCTATTGTTATGTTGTGTATTTTTTAATTAGTGTTTGTGCCAAGCAAAACCTTTAGGATCTTCTTGGGTGATAGTAGATTCGATTTTGCTGAAAAACAGAAAATTCTGCGCTCATGAAAATAATTCTATTTTTTAACAGAAGCGTGATAAAATACCAATTATTTTTGCGGAAGATTAATATACAAATTTCTCAGGTCGTCCTATTTTTTCAGAATTTTTGGAGTTACATAAGTATTCAAAATATCCAGATTGCTACAGAGTGTTCTGTTTTTGACTGATTCTGTTTTCTTTGCGTTGTGTGCTTATTTTGATGATTCTATGGTTTTCTTTGATAAGTTTTTGCCATAGAAAAGTTAGAATACATTAGATATAATGAAAAAAATAAAATATGAATTGGTTTGCTACAGTACTTACAGTAATGATTTGTTTTGTTATACTAATGGATCTCATGAAGGTTTTGTTGAGTTTTGTGTGATTGAAGTTTTCAAGTTTTGGGTGATGTTACGATGGATGAAGGAATAAGGAGTAAGAAGAGCCTAAGCTTAGGGATGCCCATGGCATCCCAAGCTATTATCCAAAGAGAAGCAAGCAACTAAGCTTGGGGACGCCCCGAGTGGCATCCCCTCTTTCTTCTAACGACCATCGGTATTTTACTCGAAGCTATATTTTTTATTCGGCACATACTATGAGTTTTGCTTGGAGCGTCTTGTATGATATGAGTCCTTGCTTGTTTTGTTTTGCTTTTTAAGTCTTGGATCCTTGCTGGACACACCTATTTGAGAGAGCCAAAATTATGCTATCACTTGTTAGAATTGCTCTCTATGCTTCACTCAAATCTTTATGAGCTATGGAATTGCTCTAGTGCTTCACTTATATCTTTTTTTAGCATGGTGTGCTTTAGTATTTTTGAAGAAATGCTCTCTTGCTTCACTTAGTTTGATGTGCGTGTTAGTATTTTTTTAAGAAATTCTCTCTTGCTTCACTTAGATTAATTTGAGAGAAAGAAATATTATGCTCATGATCTTCCCTTACATTTGTTTGAGCTTATCAAAAGTAACACATGAAAATTAGTTCCAAAGTGACAGATATCCAAGAAAGATCTAATAAAAACTTTCATGAAGATCATTGGACAAGATAAACTTGATTCCTTGTAATAGTTTTGAGATATGATGATGTCACATGTGAGTCATGTTGACGAGTAATTGTGCTTTAGTAAGAATATTGTGTTAAGGTTTGTGATTCCCTATGCAAGCACAAAATTCAATGGTCATGCAATGAAATTATATCCTACTTGTGGTGCATTCTTCGGTGTTAATTATGCTTAATGCTCGCTTATGAGATTATTCGTTTCTTGGTTAGTCACTGCTCAATCTTTTGCTAGCCTTCAATGTCGGCCACCGTCTCGCACAAGACATCGTCGACCCTCTCCTTCGGCGGGGCCGGGGCAGCCACGTACAGCTCCCAGCTCAGTGCTAGCTATGGAACCTCACCCTCACCAGGCAACATGACCCACCCCGGGAAGTGGTGCCGGCAAAGCACACCAAGGACCTGGTTGGGCTTGCAGACACTAGGGGAGTGTTTCCAACCCCTGCAGTATGACAAGGCCAACACATTAGATATTAATTTGAAGAAACATGAAGGCAAAAGGTTAAAAAAGGGTAAATGCACTTACTTCTCCCTGTTAGGCTCAATCAACCACCTCTGATCGCGGGTCGGCGGCACGGGCAGGAGCTTTGTACCACCACGCTGGTAGACCTTCTTGCCCCCCTCAACCAGCTCGCCCTCGCTATAGCTATCGTTAGAAAAGGTGTCCTCGCCACCATCAGCATGGCCACTAGCCTCCGGAGTCATGTGGGACTAAGACTCTAGGACCCGAGTCTCTTGGGACGAAGCCTCTGGGACCCGAGTCTCGTCGGACGAAGGCTCGGCGACCCGAGGCTCATCGGCCCGAGGCTCATGGACCGGAGTCCGAGACGTGTCAAAGCCAGACGGGTCCACCTGATACAGAGCACTCCGGTGGTCCGTAGAATCAGTTGGGGGTAGTGGCGAGGAAGGCGCAGCAGCCTTCCTACCTCTCCCGCCGCCATGTCCACCTCTAGCAGCCCTATTCTTCTTCCCCTGACCTCTACCGGCCGAAGAAGAAGCGCCCACCGGTGTCTACATACTATCTACCAGCGCTCTCCGAAGGTGCTGGGGTGGAATAATAGCACCCTCCCAGCACGCGCCGAGGAAGGAGGCTCGGAGCGCTCTTGACCCGCGCCCACCATCTGTCAACACCTGCAATAACAAAGAGTAAATGAAATTAGTACAACATAAACATAGTAAAAAATTTAAGTGTGTATCATCATCATGAACATAATAAAAAATTGAATACCTAATAACATGAACTAATTAATAATATATATATGTACATAATAATAATTGAATACCTGACCTAACTCATAATTCACAAATATATGACCCCGTCGGCCTCTGGAAGGCCGAAGAGCACCTTTTTTGGGAGGTGTCGGGGGTGTCATGTCGGGGTCGGGGTGTTGTGCCGGGGTCGGGGGTGCCGTGTTGAGGTGTCGTGGGTGTCATGTCAGGGTCGGGGGTGCCGTGTCGGGGTCTCGGGTGTCGTGTCGGGGGTCGGGGTGTCGGTGGTGTCATGTCGGAGTGCTGTGTCGCGGTTGGGGGTGCCATGTCGGGGTCGGGGTGCTGTGTTGGGGTCGCGGTGTCGGGGTGTCGAGGCGGGGTCGGGGTGTCGTGTCGGGGTCGGGGTGTCGGGGTCAGGGGGTCGGGGTGTCGGGGTCGGGGTGTCGGGGTGTCGGGGTCGGGATGGCAAATTCTCGACCCCACGGCAACCCTCGACACCTCGATCCTCGACCCCAACACCTTCGAATCCTTTTCCTCTCGATCCACGACACCTCGACCCCTTTTCCCCTCGACTCCTCGACACCTCGATCCTCAACCCCTGACCCTCGACTCCTTTTCCCCTCGATCCTCGACCCCTCGACCACTCGGCGACCCTCTTTTCCCTCGGCGGCCCTCAGGCATTGGCGACCCTCTTTTTCTACTTTTGCTACTTATTTTTTTCATCTTCTACTTCTACTTCTTTTTTTCATCTTCTTTCTTTTTCTTCTTCTTCTTCTTCTTCTTCTTATTATTATTATTATTATTATTATTATTATTATTATTATTATTATTATTATTATTATTATTATTCTTCTTCTTCTTCTTCTTCTTCTTCTTCTTCTTCTTCTTCTTCTACTTATTGTTCTTTTTTTCATCTTCTTATTCTTCCTCTTCTTCTTCTTCTTCTTCTTCCTCTTCTTCTTTTACTTCTTTTTTTCATCTATCTTGTTTATTCTTAAAAAACAGAAAAAACAAACCTAAACTAAACTAAATCTAATCAAAACTAAACTAAAGTAAACTAACCTAACCTAACCTAACCTAAACTAAACTCGGCGACCCCTTGACCCCTCGGTGACCCTCGCTCCTCGACCCCTTTTCCCCTCGACCCTCGACCATCGGTCACTTCGGGGTCAGGGTTCAGCTTTTTCTTCTACTTCTTGTTTTTTTCATCTTCTTGTTTCTTCTTCTTCATCATCTTCTTCATCTTCTTCATCTTCTTCATCTTCTCCTTTTTCCTCTTCTTCTACTTATTCTTCTTTTTTTTCAACTTTCTTCTTCTAATAATAATCTAAACCTAAACCTAGCACTAACCTAAACCTACCACTAACCTAAATGTATCAATAACATAAACAAAAACAGCAATGAACAGTAGAAAAAAAGCTCACCATGGAGGATGGACGAGGGAGGGTGGAGGGGCCGCCGCGGGGCGGGTGGTGGTGGCGGCGAGGCTGGTGGAGGGGCCGACGCGGGAAGGGTGGCGGCGGCGCGCCCTGGCTCCGGTGGCGGGGTGGGTGCAGGGGCTGCCGCAAGGCCTGGCTCCGACGATAGGGCGGTGCGGTCTCCGCGGCCTTGTTCCGGGGGCGGTGGGGCGATGGGGCGGCGGTGGGTGGTTGGGGCGGTGTGACGATGGGACAGCGGCATGTGGGACAGGCGGGCGGGGTGACTGAGGTGGGGTGGCCAGGGCGGGCGGTCATCGAGGAGGAAAAGGGAGAGAAAGAGAGAGAGAGAGAAAGGGCGACGGCAGGTGCGCGACCCGTTAGTTAAATTGAACCTTTGCCGTCCGCCTTCTTGATCTTTGTCGTTTGCTAGCAGACGACAAAGAGGGGCACGTTAGGGTTTACCAGCCAGTGGGCCAACCCCTCTTGCAGACGGCAAAGCTTCATTGCCATCTGCTAGCAGACGACAAAGAGGTGGCTGATGGCAAAGCCATCCTTTGCCGCCAGCCAGCTCTTTGCCGTCTGTTTTCTGGTAGCTGACGACAAAGCCATCCTTTGTCGCTTTGCCGTCTGCTAGCAAACGGCAAAGAAGTGGATGACGGCAAATCTTCTAATTCCTGTAGTGTGGGGAGTTGGCGGGGTGCTCTTCGGTCGGCCTCGGCGCGGCGCCGCCGCTTGGCGAGGCAGAAGCGTCTCCCTGAAGGGGGGGGGGTGCTGCCCCGCTCTTCTTCGAGGTCGCGTGGCCTAACCTCCGCACGACCCGAGTGGCCCCGGACCTTTTAAGGACCCCGGTGGTGCGTGGGGATTCCGCGGTCGGGGGCTCATCAGCATCTTTGTCGTCTCCTAGGCCACGGAGGAGCTCGCTTTGTGACCGGGGGGGGGGGGGATCTCCGCCACATCGTCCTCGGTCGCCTTCGAGTCCCCTTTGCCCTCTTTGTCGGTGCTGTCGCCGGAGGACACCAGCACAGGGGAGCTAGGGCACTCGCGCGGCACAAGCCCCAGCTCGTTAAAGACCGGCATGGATGCAACCAAGCCCCCTCGGTCGTCGTGGCTGTATAGTGGGGCGTAGGCCTCCGGGAGGTCCACCGGCTCACCCTCGAGCAGGGTGTTCATGGCCTTGTCCAGCTCCTCGCCCGTCAAGCTCTCCGAGCACAGCTTGATGTCGTTCGCCGTGCCCCGGAACTCCCACATGGGGCGCGTGTGCACCCTGGCATCCATGTCTACGGTCACTTTCCTCAGGACAGGCACCGCCTGGGGGTCGGAGAACTTCTCGTGTATCCACCTCTCGAGCCGCTCGGGCAATGCAGTTGGCAGTTCCAGCCACGCGTTTAGGCCCTTGTCTCCCATGAAGACCTAGCGGCACCGGAAGCTCTCCACCTTCTTCCCGGTCCTCATGAGCACGTTGTTCTCATGGACCGCGACAAAGGACAAGCAGCCGGAGAGCTGGGTCGGATCATGCAACCGCGGGGAGAAGAAGTGTCGGAGGAGCGGCACGGAGGGTCTCACGCCCACGAATGCCTCACAGTAGTTGGCAAAGTTGAACAGGAGGAGGATGGAATTGTGTTGAAAATGCAAGCCCTAGACCTGGTAGTGGTTGAAGACGGCGGTGAAGAACTCGGAGAAAGGCGGGACGGGCCCTGCATAGATGCTGTGGAGGAAGAAGGGTAAACCGTCTGCGCCAGGGTCCTTTGCTCGCCGGAGCCAGCCAGGAGAATGGTCTCGTTCCATTCATTGTTGTTTCTTGCCGTCTGCGGGGCACGGCGGCAATGTGCTTCTCCTCGAAGATGGAGGACGAGCCAAGGGCTGGCGCAGGAGAGGAGGAGGAGCTTGCGGCCTGCGCTATAGTTTTCGCCTTCCCGGGCGCCATTCATGAAATCTTGAAGGAAGATGTGTAGGAAGAAGGAGGAACGCGACCAGATCTAGAGATGCTCTTGGCTAGGAGAAAGGGGGTCTGGAGCAAGGCGAAGGGGAAGCAATGATGGTGCGGTAGCAGGCGCCAGTCTGTTTTCAAGTCGGGCAGTTGCCGAAGAGACGTCGGGGAGCAGAGGCGCCCGCGTCCTGTCCGCCACGCATCAGCCTGGCCCGCAAGTGATTGTGGCCTACGGCGCTTCGCCCTTGCCCCTTTGCTCCGCCTCGAAGCCAAGCCTAAGCGCGCCTTTGGCCCGGGGGCTACTGTCGGCATTCTGGGAACAAGGGTACCTAGACTTGCCTGCCTGCGGCCCACGGCGTGGCTCGTTCGACGGCCTGGTACGTCCCATCTGCAAGACCGCCAAGACAAGACCCTCGCGAGGGCCCCCAGGCCTCATGAGGCAGACGACACCAATACCTCTGGAGGGAGTGGCCTTCCCAGGCTGCCTCCCGAGGAGCGGAGATTCCTATGCAAGTACCCAGCCTCATGAGGCTGCCGTGACACAAGCGATGATGACCAAGGCAGGCGGGCGCCAACGGGCGCAGAGGGGGCAGTTTCCTATTTGGTGCTAAGGAGGCAAGGACAGGCGTGGGTTCCTGAGGAATCTCGCAAAGGTTTCCATTCCGGTGCAACAAGACCAAGACCACCAGACCTGGCGGGGCGGATGTCATTGCGAGCCCTGCTAACGTCATGACCAGAAGCTTTGCAGGCGAAGACCACCTTTCGTCAGGATAAGATGTAGTACTTGTCCCCTTTCAAATTGGCCACCGTGGGATCCCTTCCCGCCTATGTTTTGGGGGAAGAGGATCGAGGCCACTATAAATATAGGTTAGCCACCACCATAGGGGGGTGAACTAATTGCTCACCCCTGAACCTTGCGAGGTAGTTCATCCTCTGTACCAGTTCATCCTCAGCCCCTCGTGAGGCCAATCCACCACAAAGCAGAAGTAGGGTCTTACACCGGAAGGTGGACCGAACCTGGATAAACTGTCGTGTCTATCTTCTTCCTTGCTCGCATGAATCGGGCTAGACCGTGGGGATGAGTTGGTAGTCTTGAGAGGTTGAGTTCTTTGCACACGCCCCATAGTTTGAACCTTCTTGGGTTTGCGGAGCCCTGAATCTGACACGTAGGTCAAGGGATAATTCTTCCATCTAGACGACCTTAATCCCAGCGTCTCGTCACCCTTCTCAAGATTTCTTCCGAGCATAGAATTTGCTACGTCAAATAGGGATGGTGTTTCTCACAATCGTCTACAAGAATTCTGGTTTGTAGGTCAATGATGTTTCAAGTCATGGTTGCATGACGCCAGCTTCTGTTTGTCCCCTTCGATGGCTGCACCACGGAAGTATATGTCCTCCCGGACATGAAATTCTGGAGCTCACCTGGTATGGAGGGCGCGTGTATGATGTGATACACCAGAACTTCATCTTCGAGGCACAACTGAAGGACGACGGCGCCTTGGATCATCCTACTGGCATGCTCCGTGTACGAGACCGATGACCTTCATCTCCACCTTTTCGAGGGAATTGGATATATTGTTGATCCACTCCCAAACAACCCTTGGATGGTTGGTTATGATGGCAACTATCCTCAGCGAGCCTTTGACGAGGACATGTTTGACGCTAAATACCTGCATAGGGACCTCTTTTTCCATTTGGAACCACTGGACCGGAGGGCTATGGTTTGGAGAATTAGGATTAAGATGGCTAGTCTAACTGAAGAAGATGATTATTTAAAGGAGCTTCAGAATTACTCCAGGCATATCTGAAGAGGTTAAAATAATGTGAATCCAGCGGGGTTTGAGTGCAAATGAAGGAGAGGTGAAGAAGCCGAGAAAATTGGTTCCAGATGGAGAAGTAAATGGGAGAAGTGGCATGCAGGCAGTTGCTTAGATGGCTAGGTAGACCAACGTGCAAAACGAAAAGGCTATGCGGGTAGCGTACCAAGGAGTGGTATGTGTCCGTGTACGTGTCCATCCTTCTACCGCTACATGTGCCACTGGTTAGTTGAGGTCGCTCTTTCGAGTCGCCGTGCCGAAACATTTTATGATTCCTTTTTATTTCTGTACCCCTCCTGACAGGTGGGACCTACGCAAAACCCACTTGGGTGGACGAACAGATATACAAACATATCCATCTCTTTGCATAAAAAAGGTGTAGCTGGTTCGGATGGATATTGGTGCGTGCCTGCGAGACACAACCTTTTCTGGTTAAGGAATATGCGGTTATCCTCAAGAAAGAAAAAACCCTTCTTCGCGCTTCCGCATGCACGAGAATTTGGTTCTGCTCGTAATATGGATGCTACCTGGAGGATGAAGTGAACCCAGAGGCATGCTACCACAGGATACCTCTTTCCGCTATACAGTACTACTACGTAGGTTCCTACTACTAGTAGTACAACTATAGTACACTTGATGGTCAAAATATTATTCATCCGGTCGTCACAATGAAGTGACAAGACCCTGCACCCGAGGTGACACTAGTCCAGGTGACGTGTTCGGGTAACCAAAGTCAGGCTCACCATGTGCACTGTGCAGTCACTGTCACTGCCGATGTATAGCATGCCTCGCCTCGTCTCCCTCTCCCCTAGCACCACTCCATCTCCATCTCCGTCTCGCTGGAGATCCTGAGGTCACTCTTCATCATCTCATTGTGCCCCTGCGTACCATCACCTTGCTCGCCTCCCCCAGTACCACTATTCCCTCGCTAGCCGCTCCAGCATTGAGATCCTTCTCCCCCACAAATCAAGCCCCAAAAAACCCCACCTTCCAAACTCCACCATGGCCGAATGCGAACCGCGCAACATCCATATGAGCTGCGACTGGAGCGATCTCCCTAGTGACATCCTCGACCTCTGTTGGTCGCGTATGGATATGTTGGGCGCCGTGCGGCTGACTGCATGCTCGAGGGACATGCACGCGGCCATCGTCGAAGCGAGGCCCGAGCTTTTCAAGACACTCTGCTTTGTGCTATCTGCTCTTGCGAGATGCGCTCACCATGATACAGAGGCGTACATGATGCCCTGCAATTTCAATCCGACCTCCATTAGCCGTAACTTCTTTGCAGGTATGTACTGGGTTGTCGTACATCATGCCCCTCGACATCGATCTGATCACCATTGCCCGACACTTCTTGGCAGGTATGTACTAGGTCGGCATGAACTCCCACTGGATGGCTACCGTCAGACAAGACCGAAAAAGTTGGTGCTCGTGAACTTCCAGACCTCCCATGAGATTATCCTTCCTATGTTGGATTACGTAGGGTTTTACCGTCGCGGTCCAAGTCATCTAGATTACCACATCAGTTGGATGGACCTTGTTTTGCAGAAGATTGTAATCTGCAAAGTGCCCACATGATATGCGGGATGCAGACTTCAAGCTAATTGCCTTGTTCGACCGCGGACTCGCCTATCTTTTCGCCGGTGCCTTCTTTAGCTGGAGACTACTCACCTCGCAGTGGATCGTCAAAGCTGATACACACTTCTGTGTTGCTATTGAACACAATGGCATCATCTACGCAATCGACAAAGAAGATGGCACCACATATTACTGGGATGGCGCGTGTAAGTTGTTTTCATCTGATTTTAATGATAACGCCATGACACTGTTTGAAATTTTGTGATGATTGGCATATCCCTGTTTGAGCAGAATTTGAGTAGAACTATGGCAATGTATTAGAGACGTTATAAATCAGCTATATTTGGAATGAGTTAATTCATGCGATTGTGACCATGTCATTACAACCAATTTATACCCTTGAATAATCAAACGGTTAGGAAGATATGGATATTCTCCTAACTTTGTAGTAATCGATATACTACTAAATCTGAGTGTGTATCGATAGCCATGTTAGTTTCCTCATTTTCATGATGTAGAAACATGCGTCACACTATTGGTTTCATCTAACCATACACTAGGGAAGTAAATGTGCATATGGAGAACTCTATATCTGGAAGTAGTGAAATCCTATAATGCTTACGATGTGTACATACCTATATTCGCCCTTCAGCAATTAATGGCTAGAATAATATCCTCACAAGAATTTTGCCCATGGAACATGAGTATATAACAATGCATGGTGTGTTAGTTTCCTTGAAGAATTTATTTGTGAGGACAAAACATGATTACATAACATGCATGGCATGGTAGTTTCGTGTGAAGAATCGATTGCGAGATAACATGAGTATAACCATGCATGGCACTTCTATATTTTCGAACCTAGTATACGTTTCCCTGTATTTTCCTCTTAGTTCCAGCAGGGACATATCAATGTTTTTTCTTGCATTATCCTACTCATACTCTGAACAATGCTGATCTTACATTAACAATGCTTATCCTTTTTCATATGGTGCAGTGTCCCTATAGTTACTTCCCTTTGTAATCACACCACCTTTGCCAAAAACAGGGAAGCACAACTGGTTCCTCGCTCGATCAGACAATGTCAAAATACTAATAATCATTCGCACACATGAGCCGACAAAGTTATATTGCAAGAACCCCACTATGTACAAGCACCGTGAAATACGTGAGTATCCGGAGATTGGCTGTTACGTCTATGAGCAGGATACTAGCTTTTTGGGGGGTAAATAGCCTTGGTTCACACTCTCCTTTCTCAAACTCAGTTATTTTCGATTAACCAGGAGATCACCGTTGGCAAGTACCTTGATGGCAGAGAGGCTCTGTTTGCTAGGGAAAACTGTGTCTACACGGCGAGCCCTAGGACTTCGGGAGCCAACTCCCCTGATTGTCAACGATACAACTTGCATCCAAAAGAAGGTGAGAATCACAAAGGCATCTAGGTTAACTTTGATCCTTGGATGTCTCAACTCCAATAGGCAATGATGTTGTTCAAGCCTTTAGGTTGATAGGTAATTTGGTTGTTGCATCGAAAGGTTGGAGTCCTGGTGTCTCCGAACCGCTGGTGGCTGAAGCGGGGCTGCAAATTATGATGGCGTTGGATCATCCCTCTTCGAATGACTTGTTGCCTTTGCTGCTTGTTCTAGATGGGTAGTTCTCTCTTTTGTTATGCAGACTCCTTGTCATTTGGTCATCCTCGTCTTTGTCACTCTTACTATGTAATAGTTACCTCTCTTTAGAATGTCATTCTCGTCTGGACCACGAGAGTCTTAGCGCTACAGATGGGTGTGTTTTGGTGGTGTAGCAAGACTTCTTATGAACTATCATCTCTTGCTGTTTATGTCAGTAGTAGTCACTAGTCAGTGTTTAAATGTTGTATATATCATTGTTTCGAAATGTTTATTGTCTCGAACTGCTGGTGGGCTAAATGAGGGCATCACCATTCTCCAGTGTTGTCGTGGGAAACCACAGACACCTATGGGACCAAGAGTCCCTTCTGGATCGGCGGGGGATGGCACATTGCACAAAGAGCGGAGGAGCGTGGAACAACACGGCAGAGATCACACTGGCAGTCTTTACCCAGGTTCGGGCCGCCGTGAGGCGTAAAACCCTACTCCTGTTTGGTGGATTGATGGTGGAAAAATGGTGGTGAGCGCAACACGCTCGCCCGGCAGGGTTGCCTCGGGGCGAAAATGGCTACGCGCGTATAAGTGTGTGAGGAGATGGATTAGCCAACCCTTTCCACGATTGCCTTGGGCCTCCTTTTATAGATAAGGGGTCACCACACTGGCAAATCAGTCATTATGCACTGATTAGAAGCAAACAGTGCTATCATACCTAACTATGCAGGCCGACAGAGCGCATTAAATGCGCCGCTCAATATCACATCACAGCTCGCCCGGTAGGCCTGCCGGGCTGTTTTGCCAGCTTCACGCCTGCTTTCTTGACACGTCGCAAGACGGGTGTCGCTTGGAGGTATTTTCTATAGGAAGTGGCTACTACCATGCGGCGAATAGCAGCCACTTAGTCACTTTGGAGCTTGACACCACACTGATCGACAACGTGCGTCGTGATGAGGTGGTGCGGTGGGGTGGCTCTGCCTCCATAAGCCTCGGAAGGCCTTCCGAGACGACCCGAAGGCTTGCTTCTGGGGGTAATCCCCATCCTTGCCAGGCTCGCCTACCCGGCAAGGGAGGTTTCTTTCCCTTTGCAATATCTTGCTTCTCTGGCTACTCTTGGTCCTCTTGTGCTGCACGCCGGTCCTTTGAAGGACTGATCCCTTGTGCTCCAATCTAACCTTGGTGCTGAGATCTTGTTCTCGTGCCTGTGCATAGTCTGGGCAGCAGATCCAGGGTTTGTTGCACCAACAAAAGCCCCCGGGCATGGCCCGATGTGCTGTCGGGCGTCATAGGGGTAGGCCCTAAAAAGTGCACAAGCAGGGGCACAGAAGTGGCTGGCCCCTTGAGATTTTCTTTGCTTCTTTTATCTCACGTCTGGGCCAGTTTCCGGTTTTTCCGTGTGTCGCATAAAGCCAATCATGGTGGGGCCGCTCTTGTAATGGCCCGTGAATGAATTTAACGCATGGCAGAGTAACTGCCAATTCACTCTTCCCACCACGCCCTTATCCTCAACCACGTATGTTGCATGCATTGCGTGGGGTAGGTAACAGAGGCGCGTGGTACGTCAAGGCAAGGGCCCGGTCTTCTTGAATTGGTGGAGGAGGGCGGCGGTTACCCGTTGAGGGATCAACTCTCTTCCCCGACCCACCTATAAAAGGAGGGGCGGGGGAAGAGCGGGGGCATTCATCCTTGCATCCCTTCTCCTCCATCTTCTGCCTTCTGCTAGTTATGTTGAGGAGAAGGGCCTGGGGCCAGGCCCTAGGTAGTATCTTGAGGTTGGTGACGCTGAATGCTCGTGCTAGTGCTTGGGGAGTGGTCTGGTCCAGGCCCGGAGAAGACGCGGCGGACGAGTCGTCTGTGGTGTGGGAGATATCAAGCTTCCCCATTGCGGGGGAATGCTTGTCTCTTCTGCCATGATCGGTCGTCCGTTAGGTAATGCAGCATCTTGCCTTGAGCTGCTACCATTTGTTGGCCCGACGACCAGGTTCTGGGTGCCCTCAACGTCCGCATGAGATGCAGGGCTGGGGATCGTTGGTAATCCCAGCACTGCCCCTTTAGGTGGACCTGGGACTGATGTTGAGGGGAGGTGCATCTTCCTACCCGCCAAGGTGGGGAGCGGTGCGCCATGAGCTCCATAGCCGTCTTGGCCCTCGACTGCTTCTCCGGGGAAGGCGTTGGGCTGGGGGCCTGGCGTTTGTCCGGAGTGGTGGTGAAGAAGAATACGAGGGAAGATGGAGAAGGCGGGTGGTAGGGCGTCAGGTCGGAGTATGATGGCACTGATGCCTTCGCCTCCTACTGGCAACCTGCCGCCTCGTCTTTCCGCTCCCCCCCCAGCACCATCATCACCAGTCTCTTTGGGTGATAGCCGGGGAGGGATGTTCCCTTGGTGCCTTCGCCTCCCCTCCAGCAGTCTTCTAGCTGAGCTTTGGTGGATGACTCCACCGGTGCTTAAGCCGGGGCTTCTTGCTGATCCTGGAGGCGGTGAACAGGGCACCGCCGCGCTGCTCTTTGTGCCCCTCCTTTGTAGCCTCGCCACTCCCGATCTTGTCAGGCCACGCCCGACAGGCCGTGGGGGGACCGGGATGGGTTCCTGCTTGGGTGCTTCTTTAGTCCTCTCCTCTTCCCACCGCAATAGGGAAAACGAAAAGAGGGGATTACAAGAACTTATCTTTTTTCAATCTTAAACCTGTAGGCACTTGCCAAATTTTAGTTCAAATAATGTAATCTCTTGAATCCATGTCTGTGTCTTGTAAGGTCTATACTTGTTTGATCAACATATTAATGAAAAAGATGAACCTTGCCAGGGACTCGTGCATGTATATGTCCATGCAGAGGTGGAATGCGTCTATATTTTTAAATACACAAGTTTCCCTCGGCAAGCTATCCTGCCGGTACCCTCTATTTTGTTGTCGGGAATTAAGCCTACCGGGCACAAATTGTGATGAGGGACCAGCCCCCCGCCAATCTTTTTCATCAATGGCCATTGTGTACATCCTGACTAAAGCAATGTTCGAGTCGAGGGATGGGAGGACCTAAGTTTCAAAAAGCAACGAGGTTCTCTTATGCACAAGTATTTGCTTACAGAACACGTATGGACGAGATATAGAACTTATATGTTTGGCTTGCCGGATATCGCAGTGTTGGTTTATCTTTCCAGCTTCCCTTAGAGGCCAAGTTCTCGGCAGGAACCTGCAGCTTTATGGGCACCTCGCGAGGTACCCTGCCTTGAACTCTCCGCCTCCTCACGAGCCAGCCTGACGAGGCTGTGCCTGAGGAAGCTCCTTGTCGTCCGCCCCGCGAGGCTTGGCCCCTCGCGAGGGTCTTGAGCTTGTGTTGATGAAGATGGCTGTCCTGGGCCTCCTTTGAGCCACGCCGCAGGCCGCAGGCAGGCAAGTCTGGGGACCCCCATTCCCAGAATGCCGACAGGGCGCCCCGGGCCCACGGGCGCCCGAACTTGGCCAAGCAGAGAGGCGAAAGGGCAAGTGCGGCGTCGCGGGCCCTAACAGCCTCTTGGCGTTAGGCGCCAGCGTGGCGGTTGATGGGACGCAGCGCGACGCTTCCCCATGATGCCTCGGTAACAGCCCGGATTCGTCAAGTCCCTGCATGCAGAGCTGGTCATGATTACCGGTGATCGTGGAGGCCGACGGTAGGCCTTCGCCGGCAATAAGTCTGGGCAGCGCGCGCCCTTCCAGTCTATCCTTCCTTGTCTCTCCTTCTCCTCCATGGCTCCACCAAGGAAGTTCTCGGCCGCAGAGAAGGGGAAGGGCCATCAGGTCGAGTCTTCCTCTCCTCCGCCTAAGCGTGGCCGAGGTCGCCCTCGCAAGCACCCCGTGGCCTCCGCGGCGGTCCCCCGCGGCCGTGGGGGAGGCTCTCAGCGTGGCGACCCCCGAGGCCGCGCCTTCATGCCGCTGAAGCGCTGCCGGAGTTCGTGGTGAGGGCGGAGGAGCCGTCCGGCGTCCGGCTCCAGCTCCCGTGCTTCCTCCTGGGTGAGCTCCCAGATGGCGCCCTGAGTGGCCTCTGGCCGTGCAGATGGCTGCTGCAGCCGGGCCGTGGGCTTCTCTGGAGGTCTCTTTGTGGGGAACCTGTTCTCTGGCCCTTGGTGGCAGACGTTCGCTTCACAGCGTGGTCTCCGCCGCGGTGCTCCCTCGCACTTCAAGTACGATGGCGGCGCCACCCTCTACGTGAGGGTGTTCGGGAAGACGGTCGCCCGGCGTGGTGCTGCCACGAAGGCGACGCGGCCGAGGACTCAGCCCGGCGTGGGTGGAGAGGGCAGCAGCTGGGCGGCCGGCGATGCCCGCGACTCCTCACGCTTCACCAGCTCTTCTTCGGGTGGTGATTCTTCCAGCAGCGGCCGCGGCCAGCCCCCACGCCGCCGCGCCTGCTTGGGGGTGGCAGCGGGTCTGCTTGCCGCCACGCCCCGGTGAAGCGCGAGAGGGAGTCCGCCTGAGCTCCGGAGGCGGCTCGAGCCTTCCAAGAGAGCCGGCACGGGGCGTGCTTCGCCTGCTTCTGTCCTTTTTCTTTCTTTTCTCCTGCGTAAAAAAGGGGACAATGTGTGGCCCCGTGGGGGCGTGTTTAGGTCAACGCCGTTAATTGTTGTACTGCTTTTGTTATCCTGATGTTGTTCCCTTCTGCCGTGCGCCCATTCACAAGTGAACCCCAGCCGTGGCCGCGGGGGCGACCGACCCAGGCCCCGTGTGCGCGTTGTGTTGCCCGTGAGGCATGGTCAGGAGGGGTGCTCCAGCTGTGGACCAGGGTCGTGAAAACTTGAGCGATAGGGGCAGAGCAGCCATGGGGCTCCCGAGGCTTCCGCCTCGCGAGTCCCCGCGCAAGAGAAATCGAGGCAGGAGAGTGAAAAAGATCGAAGAACCACGGACCAAAAGGGGGCGATAGTTTCGATAAAAACTCCAAATGGGAATAACTAGTCCTTGGGAGCCCCCGCGCAAGAGAAATCGAGGCAGGAGAGTGAAAAAGATCGAAGAACCACGGACCAAAAGGGGGCGATAGTTTCGACAAAAACTCCAAATGGGAATAACTAGTCAACTTCAGAAAGCAAATGAAAAAGCCGCGTCCGGCACCTAGTCTAGTCTTCGACGTCTTCTCACCAACGCGGAGCTAAGTGCTGCCACTGGGCGTGGGAGGGAGCCCCACAGCCTGAGGCCGGCACTCCTGAGACTCCGGGGCGTGTACATCCCCAACTCATTATTACGTGAGAGTGTCATGGGCGGCGAGCTTCACATGCGTTCGCCTTCTTCACAGGCTCCGGGCCTTTCTTCTGGGAAGCAAGCTTCACGGGCGTTTGCCCTCTTCACAGGCTCCGGGCCTTTCCAGAACGCGACGGCTTCACAGGCGTTCGCCTTCTTCACAGGCTCTGGGCCTTTTCCCAGAAGGTGAGCTTCACAGGCATTAGCCTTCTTCACAGGCTCTGGCCCTTTTCCAAAAAGATGAACTTCACAGGCATTCGTTTTCTTCACAGGCTCTGGGCCTTTTCCAAAAGATGAACTTCACAGGCATTCGCCTTCTTCACAGGCTCTGGGCCTTTTCCAAAAAGATGAACTTCACATGCATTCGCCTTCTTCACAGGCTCTGGGCCTTTTAGGGGTAAAACCTCCGGAGGTGCTGGATGTTCCACTCGTTCTGTATAGGTACTCCCTCTTGAGTCTCCAAGCGCACGGAGCCAGGCCTGGAAACATGAACAACCTTGAATGGGCCCTCCCACATGGGAGAGAGCTTATGCAGTCCCTCCCTGGAGAGGACCCGTCGGGGCACGAGGTATCCTACCTCGAGAGTTCTGGGGCGGGTGTTGCGGCAGTGGTATCGCCGGAGTGCCTGCTGGTACCCTCTCGCTCGCAGTGCAGCTTCTCGACGGCGCTCCTCCCCCAGCACAAGGGCCGTCCCCCGCATGGCGTCCTGTAGCGTTTCATCGAACGCCAGGACCCGCGCGGATTGACGCTTGACCTCGTGAGGGAGGACCGCTTCGGCTCCGTAGACCAGGAAGAAGGGGGTCTCTCCAGTTGGCTTGGTTGCGGTTGTGCGGATGGACCACAACACGGATGGAAGCTCGTCGTACCAGCCTCTGCCGCAGGCTTCCAGTTTCTTCTTGAATGTCCTGGTCTTGAGGCCTCTCAGGACCTCTGCATTGGCCCGCTCGGCCTGTCCATTGCTGCGGGGGTGCGCCACCGAAGCGTAGCATATCTACGTCCCAAGGTTAGCGCAGTACGTTTTAAAAAGGTTACTGGTGAACTGCGAACCGTTGTTGGTGATGATGCGGTTCGGCACTTCGAACTGGCTCACGATGCCCTTGATGAACTTGACCACGCAGAACCCGGTGAGGATGGCGCGACGGCCTCGACTTCGCCCACTTGGTGAATTTGTCCACGGCGACGTAGAGGTAGCGATAGCCCCTGGCGCCCGAGGAAAAGGGCCTGAATGTCCAGCCCCGGACCGCGAATGGCCAAGTGAGGGGGATGGTTTGCGACCTCTGCCGGCTGGTGGATCTGCTTGGCATGGAATTGACAAGCCTCGCAAGCCTTCACGAAGTTCGATGGCTTCATTGAGCGGTGGGCCAATAGAAACCGCTGCGTAACGCCTTGCCAACAAGGGTCCGTGACGATGAATGGTGCCCACAATCTCCGCCATGTATATCTGCCGGCAATTCCTTCCCTGTTCCTCGGTGATGCAGCGAGGATACGTTGTTCCGTCGTTTCCGGTAGAGTTCTCCATCCATGATGTTGTATGTCGTGGCTTGCCGCGCCACACGCCCGCCTCCTCCTCCTTCTCCCAAGCAAAGTTCCACGCGTTAAGTAACTCTTGAGCTCCGTGATCCAGCACTCCTCTTGAGGTTCCTTCGTTAGAAGCAGGCGTGCTCTCGAGGCCGGGCCCGCAGTGCTGGGGCTCCCGAGGCAGGTGGTGAGGAGCTCCTCCCGAGGCTGTCTTGTGCTTGATAACGGCGGGGCTGAGGGCTTGAAGAGCCGTTCCTCAAAGACACCCGGCTCTGGGGTAACCTCACGGAGGTTCGTTTAGCGATGTCATCGGCCTCTTGATTGGTGCCGCGGGGCACGTCTGCAGCTCAACCCTCGTAATTGTTTCTCCATCCTGCGGACCTCCGCAAGGTAGGCCTCCATGTGTTCATCTCTTGGCTCGTACACCTTGTTGGAGAAATTGACGAAGAGCTGCGAATCGCCCTTGATGGTAAGGCGCTTCACCCCCAGGGCAGCGGCAGCCTTCAGACCCGCTATCAGCCCCTCGTATTCCGCTATATTGTTGGAGACCTTCTCGCCATGCTGGAAACAGAGCTGCACGGCATAGTAAAGCTTGTCCTGGGCGGGGGATATGAGCACTGCCCCAGCCCCAGCGCCCTGCTGGAGAATGCTCCGTCAAGTACATGACCCAACCTTTCGGGCGCCGCTCCTCGGGAGAGGGACCGATCCTCGCCGGCCCGAGGCCCGGTGCTTACATCCATTCGGCCATGAAATCTGCCGGTAGCGGCTCCCTTGATGACTCTGGTTGTCTTTGAACTCGAGCTGGAATGCTTGCAGCTCAATGTTCCACTCGGCGACCCTTCCGGCCGAGTTGGGGCTCCTGAGCACCCTCTCCAGGGGGTAAGCCGAGACAACCTTGATTGGATGACCCTGGAAGTAGTGCCGCAGCTTGCGCAAAGCCACCAACAGCGCGAGGAGGAGCTTCTGCGGCATGGGGTACCGTGCCCTCGCATCCCGTAACACGGTGCTGACGAATTACACCGGTGCTCGACGAGGTTAGGGGCGTCGGTGCTAGTGGCGTCTTCTGGAAGCTGTGGTGCCTCCCGAGGCGACGGCGCCTCCGGGAAGTTGGGTGCTTGGATGGGAGGCCTCCCCGCCCTTGGTGCGCTTCTGCATGACGGCTGATCTTCTTCCATTGCGGTCGGGCTTCGCTAGTTCCTTCCGATTCGGTCTTGCCTTAGCTCGGGTGGCCGCCGTGGTCTTGGCCTGACGCTCCTCCCTAACTGCCACCAGAGCAGCGCTAGCAGAGTAGGGAGTGGCGGCGAGGTAGAGTACCAAGGGCTCCTGAGGGCGCGGGGCCACCATCACGGGAGGGCTGGTCGGTACCTCTTGAGGTCTTGAACGCTTTGTCGGCCTCTTGATCCACTCGAAGGGCCCTTTTCTTCATCACCGGAAGAAAGGCAGCGTCCGCTCCCCAATCGGGAGATGAAACGGCCCAGCGCCGTTCTGGCGCCCGTGAGCTTCTGCATTTCCACGAGGGTCTTCGGTGGGCTCATGTCTTCCACTGCCTTGACCTTTTACAGGTTGGCCTCGATGCCTCGGTGGGACACGAGGAAACCCAGGAGCTTGCTGAGGGAACTCCAAACACACACTTCTCCAGGTTGAGTCGCGGGCTCACTGCGTTGAGGCTCATGAAGGTTTCTTCCGTGTCTTGTATCAAGGTCTTGGCCTCATGAGACTTCACCACGATGTCGTCGACGTATGCCTCCACATTCTTCCCGAGCTATGGGCCCAAGGCGATGTGCATGAGCCGCTGGAAGGTTGCCCTCGCTATGCGCAACCCGAATGGCATGCATGTATAGCAGTACACTCCACACGGGGTTAGGAAGGCCGTCTTTTCCACGTCTTCCACCGCCATCTTGATTTGGTGATACCCGGAAAAGGCGTCTAAGAAGCACAACAGGTCACACTCGGCGGTGGAATCGACGATCTGGTCGATGCGAGGGAGCGGAAACGGATCCTGCGGGCATGCTTTGTTGAGGTTGGTGAAGTCGACACACATGCGCTCCTTTCCTCCCTTCTTTGGCACCACCATGGGGTTGGCCAGCCAATCTGGGTATCGGACCTCATGAATAACCCCGCGACTTCTAGCTTGCGGGTCTCTTGGACGATGAAGGCCTGCTTTTCGCTGGATCGCCTTCTCGCTTCTGCTTCCTTTGGACGACGTTGGGGCACATGTTGAGGTGGTGCTCGATTACGCCCGTGGAATCCCCGCCACTGATCGGGCTCCCAGTGCGAACACCTTCTTGTTTGCATGCGTGAACTTGACAAGGGCTTCCTCCTGTTCGGGCTCGAGGTTGGCGCCTATGGTGAAGGTGGCGTTTGTGGACCCGTCCTCATCGACAGGTATCTGCTTGGTCTCCGCCTTGTCTTGAGTGAACAACTGCTTCTTCTTGGTCGGCGCAGCCCCCTTGGGCTTGGGGGCTTCCGCATCGGTGGGCTGTGCTGCGGCCGCCATCTTGAGGGTGAGCGCACCTTCAGTATCCCCGGGCACGGTGAGGACGCCGCTGCTCCCAGGCATCTTCCTGAGGTTGTACCCCGGGTGGGTTGCGGCCATGAATTTGGCCAATGCTGGATAGCCAAGGATGGCATTGTAGGGGAGGCCGATGGGGGCGATGTCGAAGTCGACCAGTTCCGTGCGGAAGTTGTCGTAGGTGCCGAAGGTCACCGCAAGCCGGATTTGCCCCAAGGAGCTGGATGACCCCCCTCCTACGCCCGAAAAAGGCCGGCTGGGCTGCAGCCGCTCTCTGGGTATGCAGAGGAGGTTGAAGGCCTCGACTGAGAGTACGTTGAGGCCGGCACCGCCGTCGATGAGGGTCCTGGTGACAGCAACCTGGCAGATGGTGGGTGTGCAGAGCATGGGGAGCGCACCCGAGCCAGCCGAGTTGGTGGGGTGGTCTTGAGAGTCGAAGGTCAGCCCGGCCGACAACTCCGTCCGACTGAGGAGCCCCCAGCGTGGAGGCGGCGCCGACCCGGACGAATGTCTTGACATGGCGGTGGAAGGCGGCGCCGCGAGCCGCCGAGGAGGGCTGACGAGTGGGGGAGCCGGCGCGAGGGGGCGGGTGACCAGGGAACCGCGCGGCCCCTCCCCTGAGGTTGCCGAGGAGTGCAGGGACGATGCTTGCTGCCCGTCCCCCGCCGGGCCGGTGGCGGTGTTGATGGCAGGTGACGGGGAACGACGAGGGCGCCCGCCGACAGGAGCTGTCTGGGCGACATGGGAAGCGAGGGCGGCTCGGCGCCCAGCGCGGGCCCGGCGGGCGTCTGACATGGTTGCGGTGGTCAGGGAAGAACGAGGCGACGAAAGGCAGATTCCGGTGCACCCCTACCTGGCACGCCAAATGTCGGATTTCGGGTTCCGGCAAACCCTTGAGGTTCGAACACTGGGGTGCGCGCAGAGATCCAACCCTCCACCGTCTCGTACCCCGCTGAATCGCAGGGACCTAAACTACTAAACAGAACAACACGAGAGACACAAGATTTATACTAGTTCGGGCCACCGTTGTGGTGTAATACCCTACTCTAGTTTGTGGTGTGGTGGATTGCCTCTTGGGCTGATGAGGAACAGTACAGGGAAGAACAGCCTCGCGAGGGTCTGTTCTTGGTGGGTGTGATGAACTGCTAGGTGGTGTTCCGTCGCTCTAGCTTGAGGATCGGGTCTCTATCTCTCTCTCTGGATTCCAAATGCCAGATCCCCTCTACTATGGTGGCTAGCTCTACTTATATAGACGAAGGCCCCAGCCTCTTCCCAAATATTGAGCGGAAGGGCACCAACAATTGGCCATTTTGAAGGGAACAACGGGTACACTTATCCTGACTAAAGTTGGTCCTCGCCGCCAAAGGCTCTGTGATGACGCTTTGCTTGGGCTCCACGATGACTCCTTCCAGCCGTTGGGGCTGGTCTTGGTCTTGTTGCACCGAAGCGGATGCCTTTGCTTGATGCTCTCGCTGCGCTTGCTCCCTTTGCACCAAAGAGGAAAGGAGGACGCTGCTGTGGCTGGCGCCTGACCGGGCGCCTCTTGGTCGTCATGGCTTGCGTCATGGGCACCTCGCGAGGTACCCTGCCTTGAACTCTCCACCTCCTCACGAGCCAGCCTCGACGAGGCTGCGGCTCGAGGAAGCTCCTTGTCGCCCGCCTCATGAGGCTTGGCCCCTCGCGAGGGTCTTGAGCTTGTGTTGATGAAGATGGGCTGTCACAGGCCTCCTTTGAGCCACGCCAAGAGGCCGCAGCAGTGCAAGTCTGGGACCCCTGCTGTAACGCCGACAACCACCACTGCCTAAGGTGGTAGAGGTAAATTCTCTAATGAAGTTCAGTGATAATGATAATCCTCACAATATGCATCCTAGCCAATGCCTTTATGAGTTTGAAAGCGATATTAGAAAACAAGATCACTGCAATGCAAATGTTATGAAACAATTGAAATACAATTCTGATATGATTGCTCGCTTGAGTGACTTGTTATTTAGAATTTCAAATGATGTAAGAGGTGTTGGAAAACATGCTTCTATGGTACAAACTCAACTAGAACAAGTTGCTAAATCACAATGAGAATTGCTTGATGAAATGAATCATAATATGCATGACTTTGTTGTTAGAGTTGCAACTAGAGGAGGTAAAATGACTCAGGAACCACTTTATCCTGAGGGACACCCAAAAAGAATTATACAAGACTCACAAAGAAACAACACTAGTGCACCTAGTCCTTCTAAAAAGAAAAAGAAAAATAAAAATGATAGGATTTTGCATGCTTCTAGTGAACCTGAAATAGAGAAACCTCCTGATAATGAAAATGAAACTTCTATCTCAGATGCTGAAACTCAATCTGGTAATGAACATCCACCTAGTGATAATGAAAAAGACAATGCTGATGTTCATGAAGATGCTCAACCAAATGAAAAGAACCAGATAATGATGTTGAGATAGAACCACCTGTTGATCTTGATAACCCACAACCAAAAAATAAAAGATATGATAAAAGTGACTTTGTGGCTAGGAAACACAGTAAAGAAAGAGAACTGTGGTTTCAAAAACCTATGCCTTTTCCACCCAAGTCAACTAAAAAGAAAGATGATGAAGAATTTGAATGCTTTGCTGAAATGCTGAGGCCATTCTTTTTATGCATCGCTAAACTGATATCTTGAAAATGCCTCCTTATGCAAAGTATATGAAAGACATCATCACAAAGAGAAAAATACCGGAAGCTGAAATCTCCACTATGCTTGCTAATTATACTTTCAAAGATGGAGTACCTAAAAAACTTGGAGATCCGGGTATACCAACTATAGCTTGCTCTATCAAAAGGAATAATGTGAAAATTGCTTTGTGTGATTTAGGACCTGGTGTTATGTTATGCCTTTCTCTTTATACAAAAGACTTAACTTGAATAAACTCACACCTACTGAAATATCTTTGCAAATGGCTGACAAGTAAACTGCCATACCTATCGGTATTTGTGAGGATGTGCCCGTTGTTGTTGCTAATGTTACTATTTTGACTGACTTTGTTATACTTGAGATGCTTGAGGACGACAACATGCCGATTATCCTTGGTAGACCCTTCTTGAATACTATATGGGCTGTTATTGATTGCAATAAAAGCAAGGTCACTTTTCATATTAATGGTAATGAGCATACAGTGCACTTTTCGAAGAAACAATTCCAAGTGAATGGTATTAATGTTATTGAAAAATCTCCTACAATCAC
This sequence comes from Aegilops bicornis, assembly GCA_021605145.1. Taxonomy (NCBI): domain Eukaryota; kingdom Viridiplantae; phylum Streptophyta; class Magnoliopsida; order Poales; family Poaceae; genus Aegilops; species Aegilops bicornis. Next base: position 502,951,954 of record CM038675.1, read on the forward strand.
TATTGGAAGTTTTCAAATACCTCTACCTACTGTCAAAAAGAAATATGAAATGCTTATTGTTGGGGAGATGCAAATCCCCATTGAGGTAATTTAGTGATTTACGAAATTTCTTCGGTTTGATGCTAATCGAAAGTGGTTGTTAATAAGACCTGATCAACCTTATTAATGAATCATTTTTGAACGGTATGAAGTTGATGAATTTAGTAAGCACTACTTTCTGTCCCTACTCTTTGTTTTCTGTAACTAATAGTTAAATAAAATAAAAGGCCATGTTTTGTCTGTTTTTTGAATTTCCCTGCAATAAAAAAATGACCCAAAAATAGAAGTTCTCAGAATGCCCTGAACATTTTATTTGATTTTTTCTTAATATTTAAGAATTTTTGGTGCAAATAATACCAGAGGGAGGTGCACCAGGTGGGCACAACCCACCTGGGAGCGCCAGGACCCCCAGGCGCGTCTTGGTGGGTTGTGGTCCCCACGTGGCCCCTCACTTATCTCTTCAGCCCACACCATCACTTTCTTGATATCGAATCTCCCAACATCCCTATTCCTTATAACCTGGTTTTTAGTGTGAGGACTCATGATGTTATTCCATTGCCTGCTCCTGCTTTGTTTGATTCTGTTGCCAGGGGTGGACATAGAATTATGCCTGCGGACATCATCGCCATCTTTGGAACGCCTGTGCTGTCAGATCGACAAAGTGAGCCTCGTGATGGGGTGAGTGGATGCCCGCTCCTTAGGATCCCTACTACCCTCCAGGATACTGATCGATTATCAACTTAGGCCAAAAGCCTAAGCTTGGGGGAGTACGAGTTTCTCATCGACATTATATTCATGTTCACTCTTATCATTCCATTTGTTGGTGTTCACACTTTTTCATTGTATCATCCATGCTTAGATTTATTTTCTTGCTTTCTTCTTGTGTGTTTGAAAAACTTTAGAAAAACCAAAAAAATTAGTTGTAGTAATTTACTTTCTATGCATGCTTAGTAGTAGAACTAAAAAGAAAATCCAAAAAGATTTATTTGTTCTTATTTTGCTTGTTGGGGGCTTTGCCGTGTAAATAGTTTTTCTCGTTTTTGCTTTTTATTTGCTTGTTGAAGAAAACCAAAAACTCCAAAAATATTTCAGTGTGTTTCTCTGAATTTCTTTTCTTTTTATTCGAGTCTTACCGAGGAGAAGACCACGATGAAAATGTTGAGTGGCTCTCATATGAATAATTGTTGAACTAACAAGAGCCCATTTTACCTTGTCTTCTCCTGTTGATTAAAATGTTTTGCAGATTCCAGCTTAGTCCGTGGCACTCTTGCACTATTATTATTTTAATATCATTCGGTCGTGCAAGTGAAAGGAAATAATGATGATATTCGATGAGCTGGCCATGGCAGGGAGAAACTGGTATGAACTCGACTTGTTCTGTCTGTGTAAATATGTTTAACCTAGTATCCAGGCTTCAGCCCATTATGATTAAACATGTTGCAATGACAATTAGAGATTATAGTTTCTCATGCCATGCATAAGTAGTTGGGAGTTGATAATGATTTATCTTGGATATCAACATAGTGTTAAAATGATTGTGATGTAGTATGATGATATGGTATCCTCCTCTGAATGTTCGAGTGGCTTGACTTGGTACATGTTCATGCATGTAGTTGAATGAAAACCAACATAGCCTCTATAATATTTATGTTCATGGTATTCATATCCTACTCATGCTAGTGTCCAATGTTACTTATGTATAATGCCTGGTTATGATCATTGTTGCTCTCTAGCTGGCCGCTTCTCAATCTTAATTGCTAGCATTTGCCTGTACTAAGTGGGAATTCTGCTTGTACATCAAAAACCTTGAACCCAAAGTTATTCCAGATGAGAAGGGTGCATGTCCCAAAATATCATTTATCTTTGTTTTAAAAATCGAGCTCTGGCACCTCTGCAAATCACTGCTTCCCTCTGCGAAGGGACTTTCTATTTACTTTTATGTTGTGTCACCACCTTCTTAAACAAGCACCAGAAACTGAGTAGAGCACGTCTGTCATGATTTATACATTGTGTATAGCTAATGTTGGGTGCATCATGAATGGATCTTTTCTACCATGAATTACAATGTTTAGTCACTGCTTTAACTTTGGAGGTGCTCCGCATTTATGTTTTGCGGTCTCAGAAAGGGCTAGCGAGATACCACTATTGTCATATTATATCATGGTTGCTTTGACAACGTGTTGCTGTTTGAGATCTCTTATTATCGCTCGCTAGCTGATTATGTCATTGATATTAATCATTATAATCATTAAATGTTATTGTTGACATGGTTAGTTATAATGTTGGTTGAAAACCTGGGTGCTGTTTAAGCTTATTTATGCAAACAAGAGCAAAAGAGTCCATAAAAGTTTTTCTTTCCCACTTTCAGTTTATCAACTGAATTGCTTGAGGACAAGCAAAGGTTTAAGCTTGGGGAAGTTGATATGTCTCCAACGTATCTACTTTTTATCACGCTTTTCCTCTTGTTTCGGATCTAATTTGCATGATTTGAATGAAACAAACCCTGTACTGACGCTGTTTTCAGCAGAACTACCATGGTGTTGTTTTTTGTGCAGAAATAAAAGTTCTCGGAATGGAACGAAACTTTGCGAGGATTTTTTATATCAATAATAAGAATTTCCGGAGCCAAGACCTACCGGAGAGGGGCACCTGGGTGGGCACAGCCCACCAGGGCGCGCCCCCTCTCCTGGCGCGCCCAGGTGGGTTGTACCCACCTGATGGCCCCGCTGACGACCCCCCTGATACTATAAATTCACATAATTCCAGAAAAAATCAGGAAAAAAGAATTATCGCGTTTCACAAAATGGAGCCTCTGCCAAGCCCTGTTCTTCCTCGGGAGGGCAGATCCAGAGTCCGTTTGGGGCTCCGAAGAGGGGGATCTTCGTTCTTCATCATCACCAACCAATCTCCATCGCCAATTCCATGATGCTCCCCACTGGGAGTGAGTAATTCGTAGGCTCGCTACTCGGCGAGGAGTTGGATGAGATTCATCATGTAATCGAGTTAGTTTTGTTAGGGCCTGATCCCTAATATCCACTATGTTCTTAGATTGATGTTGCTATGACTTTGCTATGCTTAATGCTTGTCACTTTGGGCCCGGGTGCCATGAACTCAGATCTGAACTGTTTATGAATTCATCATTATATCCATGTTTTAGATCCGATCTGGCAAGTTATAGTCACCTACTACGTGTTATAATCCGACAACCCCGGAGTGACAACAACCGGGCCCACTCCCGGTGATGACCGTAGTTTGAGGAGTTCATGTATTCACTATGTGTTAATGCTTTGTTCCGGTTCTCTACTAAAAGGAGGCCTTAATATCCCTTAGTTTCCAATATGGACCCCGCTGCCACGGGACGGTAGGACAAAAGATGTCATGCAAGTTCTTTTAATAAAGCATGTATGACTATTTACGGAATACATGCCTACATTATATCGATGAACTGGAGCTAGTGCTGTATCGCCCTAGGTTATAACTGTCACATGATGAATATCATCCAACAAGTCACCGATCCAATGCCTACGAATTTATCTTATATTGTTTCTGCTGCGTTACCATTGCTATCATCACTGGTACACTTGCTACAAAATTACTGCTATCACTGTTACTGTTACTATTACTGCTGTCACTACTATCAAACTACTTTGCTACTGATCATGTTGCTGTAGATAATTAATCTCCAGGTGTGGTTGAATTGAAAACTCAGCTGCTAATACCTTCAAATATTCTTTGGCTCCCCTTGTGTCGAATCTATAAATTTGGGTTGAATACTCTACCCTCGAAAACTGTTGCGATCCCCTATACTTGTGGGTTATCACTTGACGCAGGTCGCGAGTAAAGGCAGGGCACCCAACCTCGAAAGGCAGGCACCCGCCATCCTCGAGCGCAGGCTCGTCGATGTCAGGACCATCGCACCTATTGGTCCGACGGTGGTTGTCGCGGTGTCGCTCGATGACGAAGCGCACACCTCCCCTCCGCCTGTCCTTCGGGGCTCGCCGTTGACTTGGTTGTGCTCGAGGGTCGGAAGAGGCCAGCGAGACGTCGTCAGGTTCTTGATTCCGTAGCTCCCGCGCTAGTTGCCATGGTGGGGACTACATAGTGGGGGTGGCCCCTTTTGTACGTCCAGCAGCGCGAGCAGTTGTCGTCGCTTGGGGAGGCCGCGGTGGGCCAGCCCGCTGTGAGCCTGCAGCCTTGACGAAGCCAATTAGACTCTGAATGGTGGCTCTCCATTCATCCATCTGATCGGCCGCCGACGGGAACCTCAACAGCAGCTTGGCCCGCGCCATGGCCTCCGTAGCGGTGCTTGGCATTGGTGATGATGATGTAGATTGTACCGTCGTCCGGCTTCTGACAGTGCCAGTGGCGATTGCGTCGCGCCCTCGCTATTGCGAGCCAACCACTTGGATGGCACAGTGATGCGGTGAAGGCGCTTGAGGGCCAGTGGCTCCATTGGGCACAGTGGCTTGGTCAACCTGCTCCGGGGGAGGCGTGCGCCCTGCGGTCGCGCCCGTGGTGGGGGCGGCCGGAGCATGGCGGTTCGCCCCAGACTGGGTGCCACCACTGTGGTTGTGCCCTTCGGCGAGGGGAAGAGGTACAAACAGAACAACTCCTTCATTCGTACCTCGTGGAGCATTACCACTGGGAAGTTGCTGATGTTGCTCCCCTCCGGTGCCTCCTGCTCGTGCTTCGGCCGTGGGGGAGGTGGTGACAACGCCGCTTGCACCGACCGCGTCCCCTGCAGTGCCCACATCCTCGTGTGCCTCCGCATTCCCCGTGGCGTTGGCGGCCATGGGTGGCAGAGCCTTTGAGATGGACGGGTGAGCTGCAGCACCGTGTTTCTTCTTGGGCGCCATAGTCGATGGAGCCATTGATGATGAAAATGGTGATGAAGATGATGCACTGCTCACGCTTTCAGGTTCGTGCAAGTGATCCCCCTACCTGGCGCGCCAAAGATATCGTGGAAACCACGACCATCTATGGGACCAAGAGTCCCTTTTCGGTTCGGCGGGGGGATGGCACGTTGCACAAAGAGCGTAGGAGCATGGAACAACACGGCAGAAATCACACGGGCAGTCTTTACGGTTCGGACCGCCGTGAGGCGTAAAATCCTACTCCTGCTTTAGTGGATTGATGGTGGAAAAATGGTGGTGAGCGGAACACGCTCGCCCGGCAGGGTTGCCTTGGGGCGAAAACGGCGACGCGCGCATGACTGTGTGAGGAGATGGATTGGCCAACCCTTTCTACGGTTTCCTTGGGCCTCCTTTTATAGATAAGGGGTCACCACAGTGGCAAATCAGTCATTATGCACTGATTAGATAGCAAACAATGCTATCATACCTAACTCTGCGGGCCGATAGAGCGCATTAAATGCGCCGCTCAACGTCACATCACAGCTCGCCCGGCAGGCCCTGTCGGGCTGTTTTGCCAGCTTCGCGCCTGCTTTCTTGACACGTCGCGGGACGGGTGTCGCTTGGAGGTATTTTTTGTAGGAAGTGGCTGCCATGTGGCGAATAGCATCCACTTAGTCATTTTGGAGCTTGACACCGCACTGATCTATGATGTGCGTCGTGATGAGGTGGTGCGGTGGGGTGGATCTGCCTCCATAAGCCCCTGCAGGCCTGCCGGGATGACCCGAAGGCTTGCTTCTGGGGGTAATCCCCATCCTTGCTAGGCTCGCCTGCCCAGCAAGGGATGTTTCTTTCCCTTTGCAATATCTTGCTTCTCTGGCTAGTCTTGGTGCTCTTGTGTTGCACGCCGGTCCTTTGAAGGACTGATCCCTTGTGCTCCAATCTGACCTTGGTGCTACGATCTTGTTCTCATGCGTGTGCACAGTCTGGGCAACAAACCCAGGGTTTGTTGCACCGACAAGTGTTCAGTCTATATATCCTTTTTTCAAGTTATAATTTGAGCTCAGTGTCTTTTCGATGATGTACACTTGTTTGGGCCAATGTGAGGTATCCTTGAATATGGGCCGAGTAGTAACACAATGCCAAACAGGTCATTTATGACTCTCAGTCCAGGCACTCAAGAAAAGAAAGAAAAAGGACTCTTAGGCCGACATGTGGGCGCCATCGGTGTTTTCGTGCGCTTGTGTGCCGAGAGCGTATTGGCGCATGTTCGAAATTCATGCTACCTTTTCATCCCCAATCTCCCGCCCCTCCCCCACCTCTGGAATCTCGATTCCTACTCCAGTTCCCCCAAATCCCCCTCCTGTACTCAAGTGCACTATCATGTTGCCGGTCAACGCGGATCTCGGGGCCGGAGATCCTAAGGTCCGTCCTGTCTTCGGGCGCTGCATGTTGTCGCTCAACAGTGGCATGGCGGCGCTTGACGAACAGTTTGCCGACAAAGGCTGATGGTGACCATCAATGGCGACTGGCCTCCCGTCTCGCAGAACGACCTTATCAAAGATCTTGGCATTGCTCACGGCATCCAAATAAGTGACTTGCTCATCGAAGTCTAGCCGCCACCGACTGATTTGTTCGTCAGGTTCCGGACAACTTTCGACTGCAGTCGTGTGTTCGAATCTTCCCGGCGTTTGTTTTGTGATGGCGCGCTGGTGAGCTTTGATCGGTGGCACCTAGGATGGGGCTCGGTGCCCTCTGAGATTGAGTTTTTAACAAAGCTTACCTTCAATGGCATGCTTCGACGTGCTTGGAACAATGAGTCCATGAATGAGCTTATCAACGACCTAGGAGGTGAACTCGTAAGTATGTTTGTTCCTCCAGACAGCTGGGCTCTAACGGTTATGGCATGGATGAGGAAGCCATCCAACATACCGAAGGTGATTGGTGTTGAGACACCGGTGCAGGAACCGGGGTTGCACTATTCATCACCACCAAGGCCGCCACAGACCACGTTATGGATGTACCTGTATCGAGTGTTCGTGCATGTCGAAGTAGTGGTCAATCGATCAATCGAAGTCCTACCACCACCACTAGTGCCAGGGTCCATTGACGACGTCCATTACATGAGTCAACGTCAGGCTTTCCCCGTGTTGCTTGGAATGATGAATGGCACAGGGCCTACTCATCACGCGGCGGAGGCCATTGCTTCTTTGGGAGAAGAGGCAGGGCTGGCTGCCTGGATGTGCTCTAATTTGAGGTAACAACTGAATCTTCTCAAATACTAGTTAAATCCGAGCTATCAGTGTCAAGCACTAATGTGCCAGTACATTTGATTATGACCTCTTCAATTTTTGTACCTGAACTTTTTTTAGAAAGGGGTGTATGTCAACTTAATGTACTAGCAGAACTTATTGTGTCGTCTGTCTGTTTTCTTTGCACAACATTCAAGATATTTCCCCGTCATTGATAAAGACGATGAATGGTTATGTACGAGTTTGTTGGTTTCAACATAGCCCTGCCCATAAAGATCCACTGCTTCCACCCTGATTGTGCTGCCTGCGTGAAATTTTTATATGCAAGTTCAATGTGCTATGATGTTGTATATGATTGTGTCAACTATATAAGTTATTACTGAGCATCATCAATGCATATGACTAAAAGATGTATTCACGAGCATTGACCGATGGGTATCTCTCTCTCACACACACACACAAAACAAGTGGGACCCATTGAATTATTTCTTCGCTCGTGGCAGCTTTTAATTAGGTTCCACTGTACTATAACTTTTTTCATAAGTTATAAATTGAGCCCAATGACTTCAAAAAGTTGTACACAAGCCTTATTTGGGCCTTTTCAGGTGTCGTTGAATGTGGGATGAGTAGCAATGTAAAGTTGTATTGTACTACTACACAAGCCTTTTTTGTTGAACATGAGCAATGCAACTGGGCCGGCAGTTGTACACAGGATCCTAAAATAAGCGCAACAATCATTGTTTTTAACCCATCCCAGAAAATGGGTCCATTTCTACTAAAATCAAATGGGTTGTAAATTTTCAGAAATAATAAATGGGTTGCATGTATGCAATATTATTTTTCACCCAACCCAGTAAACAGGTGTATTCGAATAAATCATCAAAAGCTATTACAATTTTTACCCAGCCTAGGAAATAGATTATTTTTTGAGTCAAAGCCCAGGAAACAGATGTAGTGGCCAACAAAATGAAATTGGCTGTTAAACCTAAATGAGTGGGTTGCATTCCGCCACAACTTTTGAAGCTGACATTGTTGGCCCACTAGGACAAAGCCTGTGCAAGGTGTTGTCCATTTAGTGAACAAAACGATTTAATGGTCTAAACCAAAAATTCAACAAATTTTTCTAAAATCTATATTCGTTGGATTGACATCCAACGGTGATCCTGCTTCTTCAATATCTGATCTAGTTGCTCTTGCTCCAGCCGCCAAAACCATCGCCGGCTGGAGCACTTGCATCTGCCTCCCGTGGCCGGTTGTGCTGCCGTGCAGGCCTCGCCGCCCCACCCTACTCCCAACGGTAGCCAGGTCATACATATACTCACCCACACCTTCTGTTATTCTCCAACGACGGCAGCCTCACCCCATAGTCGAACCAGTCCCTCGCACTCCCCTCTGCTAGGGACTCCAGTGCCCCTTGTTCCACGACTCGAGATCGTTCCCATCTTAGGCCTCGCCGTCGTCCACTCGATGATGCATGGTCAACAACGAGAGCCAACATGGAGTACGTCGAGAGTCTGACAGCTGGGAACCACCAGCTACATCTTCAGACGCAAGCTACCGCCTCCTTATTATCTGAGAATAAATGATTCCTCCCCCTGACAGGTTGGACCCACCAACTAAAATCTTCGCACCCAAGGATGTTCCTTCTTATTACACAAAAATGTACCCCCATGACAGCTGGGACCCACGAGCTAGATCTTTGGATCGAAGGAAGTGCCTCCTTATTACGCGCAAGAAAAATGATTCCTCCCCTGCTAGCTCAGACCCACCTGATTCGGAGGCTGACTTGTGGTCCTACTATGTTGACACATACGTAGGGCTTTGTTAACCTACTGAACATACGATTCTAGCAGCAGTGACCATTGGATTAACATCCAACGGCCGCGCTGCTTCTTCAATCTCTGATCTTCTTGCTCCAGCCGCTGAAACCAGTGCCGGCGGGAGTGCCTACTCTTGCCTCCCATGGCCGGCTATGCTGCCACCGCTGGCCATGCCATCCCTCTACTCACCCACACCTCCTATTATTCTCCATTGACGACAGCCTCACGCCACAGCCGAAGTAGTCAACCCTCATACTACCCACCGCGTGGGCATCCACTGTCGCGTCTTCCCCGGATCCGCGTCGTTCCCTTCCTAGGCCTCGCTGTCATCCACCGCCTTGGTGCTCTCGTCGCGGTGTGGTCAACATGGTCAACGACTGACATCCATCAGAAGACGACTGTATGCGGTGACGCTGACAGATGGACCCACCAGCTACATCTTCGGACGCAAGGAAGTGCCTCCATATTAGGCGTGAAAAAATGATCCCTCTCCCTGACAGCTGGGACCCACCAGCTATATCTTCACACGGAAGGAAGTGCCTCCTTATCCCCTCTGACAGTTGGGACCCACCCGGTCGAAGCATACATAGCGTTGTCTGTCTGGTCGTGAACGTGTACGTACATACTGGTCGATCGGTCTCTCTGCAATGATGAACCATGGCCGAGCAAGCACTTGTATGTCTCGTAGTAAAGCCCCCGAAGTAGTAGTTTAGGCAGTCCCGTCTAAACCGTGTACACATACATATAGCCACAGGGCTAAAAATATGGTCACGTACGTACATACGGGCGGCGGTCTCGAACACGTACTCGCGCATACATACGGCTAGGGCTCGCGTACATGGAGAGGCAACATATGATAGCAACAGCGTCCAGTTCATCGGCAGCCAACCGGCTGGGTCAAAACGGAGAAACTGTATCATGTTCATCGGGAGGCAACAAAATGCGTCATGTTCATCGGGAGGTAACGGAATGCGCCGTGTTCTTCGGGAGCCAACTGGCTTGGACGGAACAGCCAAAACGGGGCATGGCATACCACAGAACAGAGGAAATAGCCTTTAGTTCGACTGCCTACGGTCGAAACGGGATCCTGTTCATTAGGAGGGTCTGGCGTACTGCAAAATAGAGGAAACGAACTTCTGTTCGGGCGCCTCCGGTAGTAATGGGGTCCTGTTGATCGGGATGGGTGTGGCGTATCACAAAACGGAGGAAACAGACTTCTGTTGGAGCGCCTACCGCCAAAACGGGGTCATGTTCACTGGGAGGGGTGTGGCGTACCGCAAAACGGGACTCCACGGGGTACTGTTCATCCACCGTCGACTTCCTCCAGCCTCCACCTGCTACTGTTCATCCACCGTGTCTTCCTCCTACCTCCACCAGCTACTGTTCATCCACGGGCTACTATTCATCCAGCGTCCATGGGCTACTGTTCATCCAGCCTCCATGGGCTACTGTTCATCTACCCCCAACCGGCTGGGGTGTGGTGGCCTCCTCGGGGTCCTATTCATCCAGCGGCAACCGCCAACTACCATGGGGTCCTGTTCATCCAACCCCACAACCAACTGGCTCAACACACCACGTCTTGACTCGTTCTACATACTGTGCGCATGGTAGCAACGGTCACTATTTGGAATGCAATTTATGCACCATGGGGACTAAGTGCCCCAACCAAGGTGGGCGCACAAGGAGCCTGCATCCCTATTTAGGGTGTGGTGGTACGAGACCGAGGTCGACTTGTGCAGCTCGCATGCGCTTTGAAGAGCTGGTGGTGCATTTATCTTTGCGGGCCGCCTCCTCGAACGCCTGTACCTCAGCTGCAAAATTCGCAGTCTGCTCCTCCGTTCGGAGTGAGCGCTTAGTGTTACCATTGACTGTGATAACACCATTGGTTCTTGGCATTTTAAGCTTGAGATAAGTGTAATGTGGGACTGCATTGAAGCGTGCAAAAGTTGTGCGCCCTAAGAGCGTGTGGTATCCTCTTCAGAAGGGGACGATGTCGAAGATTAACTCCTCGCTTCTGAAGTTCTCGGGTGAGCCAAAGACTACGTCCAGCATGACCGTTCTAGTATAGCAGGCTTCCATGCCTGGAATGACGCCTTTGAAGGTGGTGGTGCTTGGCTTGATCCGAGATGAGTCGATGCCCATTTTCCTAACCGTGTCCTCATAGATTAAATTGAGGTTGCTTCCCCCGTCCATGAGGACTCGTGTCAAATGATAACCATCGACGATTGGGTCCAGGATGAGCGTCGCCGATACGCCATGCGTGATGTTGGTCAGATGGTCATGCTTGTCGAATGTGATCGGGTAAGCCGACCACGGTTTAAAATTCAGGGCGACTGGCTCTAATGCATAGACATCCCAGAGCAATCGCTTCCTCTCCCGTTTGGGATGTGGGTAACATAGATCATATTGACCTCTGTTACCTCGTTAGGAAACTTCTTTTGGTATCCATTATTGGGCCGCCGAGGTCCATCCTCATCTTCGATGCGATTTTTGGTTTTACTTTGACCCTCCGTAGCTACCTTGCCAGCATGTTTAAAAATCCAACAATTCTTGTTGGTGTGCGTTGCTGGTTTGTCCTGGGTGCCGTGGATTTTGCATGTCCGGTCCAGGATCCTGCCGAGCTGGCTAGGTCCATCTTTGTTCCCTTTAAAGGGCTTCCTCCTATGTCCAGATCTAGGTCCGGTGAACCCTGCATTGACTGTCGTTTCCTTTGTGTCGCTCCCGCCATTTTTATGCATGCGCTTGTTCTTGTTACGCTTAGGCTTTCCATTGGCGTCACATGTTTACATGCTGCCCGCCTCACCGTTATGGGTACTTAGGGTGAGCCAGCTATCTTCTTCTGTGCAAAAGCGGGTCATGAGTGAAGTGAGGGCTGCCATGGTCCTCGGCTTTTCTTGGCTGAGCTGGCGGGCAAGCCACTCGTCTCGGATGTTATTTTTTGAATGCTGCAATGGCTTCGGCGTGGTAGCAGTCAATGATTTGGTTCTTTTTAGTGAGGAACCTGTTCCAAAGCTTTCAAGTTGATTCTCCTGGCTACTGGGTGACACGGCTGAGGTCATCAGCGTCTGGAGGTCAGATGTAAGTGCCCTGGAAGTTTGCCCAAAAAGCATCTTCAAGGGCTTCCTAGCTGCCAATAGAATGAGGAGGCGGGTTGTTAAGCCAATGCCTAGCCGGCCCCTTTAGCTTGAGCGGCAAGTATTTAATGGTGTGGAGGTCGTCTGCGTTGGCCATGTGTATGTGGAGAAGGAAATCTTCAATCCATACTTCGGGATCTGTAGTTCCATCATATGACTCTATGTTGATGGGCTTAAACCCTTCTGGAAACTGGTGTCCATGACCCTATCTATAAAACAGATGGGGTGGGCTGGTGAAAGGTTCGAGAAGCGGGGTCCATAGGGGGGTGATTAGACCCTTAACAAGCAAAAGTGACAGTTTTTTATTTCTTCAAGTTAAGGTTGAGTTTAGCACATGTTAAAGCACTCCCAATACATTTCAAGCAAGCATGACAAGAGTATATGCAGCGGGAAAATTAAAGCATGCAAGTTGCAAGAAAGTAAAGGGATGGGATTGGAGTTTGCAACCGCAATGGAGACACAAAGAGTTTTGGCGTGGTTCCGATAGGTGGTGCTATCGTACATCCATGTTGATGGAGACTTCAACCCACGAAGGGTAACGGCTGCGCGAGTCCACGGAGGGCTCCACCCACGAAGGTTCCACAAAGAAGCAACCTTGTCTATCCCACCATGGCCATCGCCCATGAAGGACTTGCCTCACTCAGATAGATCTTCACAAGGTAGGCGATCTCCTTACCCATACAAACTTCTTGGTTCAACTCCACATCATGACGTAGGCTCCCAAGCGACACCTAATCAATCTAGGAGACACCACTCTCCAAAAGGTAATAGATGGTGTGTTGATGATGAACTCCTTGCTCTTGTGCTTCAAATGATAGTATCCCCAACACTCAACTCTCTCTCTCAGATTTGGCTATGGTGGAAGAGTGATTTGAGTGGAAAGCAACTTGCGGAAGGCTAGAAATCAAGGTTCAAATGGTAGGAATGGAATCTCTTGATTCAACACATGAGTAGGTGGTTCTCTCTCAGAAAATGTATGGTGGAAGTGTAGGCACGTTTTGATGGCTCTCTCACAAATGGAGAAGGGGGTGGAGGGGTATATATATCCTCCACACAAAATCCAACCATTACACACATTTGACTCATCTCGGTGAGACCGAATGGTTAAACTCGGTGGCACCGATCAGTTCAAAAATGTGAACGTTAGGAATCTCGGTGGGGCCGACTAGAACAACTCGGTGGGACCAATGTGCTAGGGCTTATGGCAAACATCATCTCGGTGGCGCCGATTGCATCAACTTGGTGGGACCGAAGTGAAGCAATAAGCAACAGAGAAACTGTCAAGCCAACTCGGTGAGACCAAAATAAATGCAACAAGTCACAGAGCGCTGGCAAGGCCATCTCGATGAGACTGAGATCCATATCGGCGAGGCCAAACTTTTAGGGTTTCTGGCAGTGGCTATGTCAAGTAAACTCGATGGCTCCAGATAGAAAGAATCGATGGGGCCGATTTGGAGTTTTAGGTTTGGACATATTTGGATGGAGAAAGTGGCTGAGGGTTTTGGAGCAATATCACTAAGCACTTGAGCAAGTAGACCATTAAGCAACACCTCATCCCCTTTTAATAGTACTGGCTTTCCTATGGACTCAATGTGATCTTGGATCACTAAAATAAAGATGAAGAGTCTTGAACTTTTTCCAATCTTTATCCTTAAAATTTTGAAGGGGTTCCACATCCTCTTATCCTTGCCATGCCAATGTTGAGCTTATCTGAAATGCACTGGATAGAACCATTAGTCCAACAATAAATATGTTGACATTAATTACCAAAATCACCCAGGGAGCACTTGTGCTTTCAGCTGGACCTCGGAATTGGGTGGTGTCCCGTCGGATGTCGGGCGAGAGACATGTGTAGGCTTGATCTCGGGCGCGATTGTTCCTATCCATCCAGGCGTCATAGTTGTCCGGCCAGGCGAGCGTGATGTCTACTACACAACTTGTTCTTGTAGACTCGTGTTGGGCCTCCTAACACAAACTTTTGTAGGACAGTAGCAATTTTCCCTCAAGTGGATGACCTAAGGTTTATCAATCCATGGGAGGCGTAGGATTAAGATGGTCCCTCTCAAACAACCCTGCAACCAAATAACAAAAAGTCTCTTGTGTCCCCAACACACCAAATACAATGGTAATTTTATAGGTGCACTAGTTCGGCGAAGAGATGGTGATACAAGCGTAGTAATGATAGTAGATATTGATTTTTGTAATAGGAACAATAAAAAACAGCAAGGTAGCAATTGATAAAACAGAGCACAAACGGTATTGCAATGCTTGAAAATGAGGCCTAGTGTCCGTACTTTCGCTAGTGCAATCTCTCAACAATGCTAATATAATTAGATCATATAACCATCTCTCTCGTGCGATGAAGAATCACACCAAAGTTCTTATCTAGCGGAGAACATAAGAAGAAATTGTTGGTAGGGTACGAAACCACCTCGAAGCTATTCTTTCCGATTGATCTATCCAAGAGTTCGTACTAAAATAACACCAAGTTATCCTTCCCGATCGATCTATCAAGAGTTCGTACTAAAATAACACCAAGTTATCCTTTCGGATCGATCTATCAAGAGTTCGTACTAAGATAACACCAAATAATATCAGATTCGTAATACTCAATCCAACACATAGAACCTCAAAGAGTGCCCCAAGATTTCTACCGGAGAAACAAACACAAGAACGTGCATCAACTCCTATGCATAGATTACACCAATGTCACCTCGAGAATCCACGAGTTAAGTGCCAAAACATATATCAAGTGAATCAATATGATACCCCATTGTCACCACGGGTATTCATAGCAAGACATACATAAAGTGTTCTCAAATATATAAAAGTATTCAATCTGATAAGAACAAAATCTCAAAAGGAAAACTCAATTCACAACGAGATAGAGAGGGGGAAAACACCATACGATCCAACTATATTAACAAAGCCCGCGATACATCAAGATCGTGACATCTCAAGAACACGAGAGAGAGAGAAAGAGAGAGAGAGAGAGAGAGACTAAACACATAGCTACTGGTACAAACCTTCAGGCCCGAGGGTGGACTACTCCCTCCTCATCATGGTGGCCGCCGGGATGATGAAGATGGCCACCAGTGATGATTTCCTCCTCAGAAAGTGCCGAACATGGTCTAGATTGGTTTTTCGTGGCTACAAAGGCTTGCGGCAGCGAAACTTCTGATCTAGGGTTATTTCTGATGGTTTCTCTATTTGTAGGGTTTTTTGGCGTTGGTTTCACACAAAGATGGGCCTCGAGGTGAGCATAACCCACCAGGGCAAGCCAGGGCCCCTAGCATCATAACAACAATTCTTTCTCATAAAACTTCTCATGTTAAAGTAGCAACCAATTCACATGTCATGGTTCAAACAACGAATTCTCTTGAAACTCAACAACCTATATTATTAGTCACCAAACAATTGCAATTCAACTTATTCAACAGAGTCTAAGTAAGAGCTCCACATACTCAATCATCATATAGTCTTCTATGATTGCTAGTACTCATAGCATATTTTTAGAACAAATGGCATCTATCGAACACAGAGAAAGATAGGGGCTTAATATTTCGCCTCCCAACTCATTTATCATAGACATAATTGTCAACAGTAATAATTCATGATCAAATATATTTGACTGGTCATATGTTCCTAGATCTTTCCCCACCACATGATGCTTGCCAACTAGAGAATTCTTGAGGTTGAAATTGAGAATGCATACTACCGACTCTTGCATAAAAGTAAATACTGAAAAGTAAGAGATAGGCCCTTCGCAGAGGGAAGCAGAGGTTGTCATGCGCTTTTTATTTTTGGATGCCCAAGCTCTTAATGCAAAGGAACGTCACGTTATATTGCTCCTTATGATAGCAACCTTTATTATGCAGTCCGTCGCTTTTATTACTTTGCCATCACAAGTTCGTACAACGCTCAATTTTCCATTACAATAAAATATCGAACATATTTAGGAGCAATTTTTATTGCTTTATGCATCGATGACAACTTATTTGAGGGATCTTATTCAATCCATAAGTAGGTATGGTGGACACTCATGGAAAGAAACCGAGTTTAAGGGTTTTTGGATGCACAAGTAGTATCTCTATTTAGTATGATTTTTTTGGCTAGCAAAAGATCCTAAGCAAACACCACATGTTGGAGGATCCATAACAATATAACTTGTATGCAAATATACACAACCATAACTCATTACGTTGTCTTCCTTGTCCAACTTCAACTAAATTTGCTCAAGTTTGAAAATAATTAATGGGTATTCACAATCATAGAGGATTTCCAATATAATATATTTGCATGTGAATGTTCTCTTCCTTATACTATTCATGAATTGCTTGTATGACCAATATTGTGATTGTCAAGCTTCAAAAGATTTCACTTTCTAAACCATATGTGAAGCTACTACTAAGCATGATACAAGCATGTGAAGCACATATGATTTCAACTTTATGGTATTCAATTCATTCAACAGTTTACTCATAGGATATATGTGAAGCACAAGAGTAAATGACAAACTACTCCAAAAAGATATTAAGTGAAGATCAAGCGAGTAGTTAAGTAAATGGGTAGCCATTTGAGGACTCTCTCTTATTAAAAAAACTTTAAGATCTAAGTATTTTATTAAAACAGCAAGCAAAACAAAATAAAATGTCATTCTAAAAATATCACACATCATGTGAAGAAGCAAAAACTTAGGCTCAACCGATACTAATCGATAATTGTTGATGAAGAAAGGTGGGATGCCTACCGGGGCATCCCCAGGCTTAGATGCTTGAGACTTCTTGAAATATTATCTTGGGATGCCTTGGTCATCCCCAAGTTTGATCTTTTGTGTCTCCTTAATTCCTTTGATATCACGTTTCCCTAAATCTCAAAAAACTTTATCCACACAAAACTCAACAAGAACTCGTGAGATGGGTTAGTATAAATCAATGCAAAAACCTTATCATTCTCTAATGTAGCAAATAACTAAAATTATTATTTAACATTGCATACTAAATTCATCTGCATATTTAATACTCCTATCCTCAAATAGAATCATTAAACAAGCAAACATATGCAAACAATGCAAACATAACATCAATCTGCCTAAACAGGATAGTCTGTAAAGACTGCAATTATACTCATACTTCCCTAACTCCAAAAATTCTGAAAATTTACCACACTATAGAAAATTTATCATAGCTTATTGTGCAAAACATTTCAACATTTTATCACATTCTTATTTTTCTGAAGAATTCCCGCACTAGCATGCAACTTTCTGTTTTCAAACAGCAACACATAGACTTGCAAAATAAGCATGGCAAAGGCTATACTTGACATTTTTATTGAAATAAAAGATGCAAAACATTACCTAAATAACAGCAATAAAATCCTAATAAAATAAAATGACGCTCGAAGAAAAACTCATATCATGTGACGAATAAAAATGTAGCTCCAAGTGAGGTTACCGATAATGTTGAAGACGAAAGCGGGGATGCCTTCCAGGGCATCCCCAAGCTTAGTTGCTTGGGTATTCCTTGAATATTACCTTGGGGTGCCTTGGGAATCCCCAAGCTTAGGGTATTGTCACACCTTATTCTCCTCATATTGACATCTCACCCAAAACTTTAAAACTTCAATCACGCAAAGCATAACGGAACTCCGTGAGATAGGTTAGTATGATAAGGACAAATCATTCACTTTGGTACTGTCAAAGACAAGATTAATAATTGTTCTCACACAATTCCTATTGTACCTTATCATTTCCACAATTTATATTGAGCAATATAAGCCATAGAAACTAGGAAACAAGCAAACTATGCATTAAAAACACAATCTGTCAAAAATAGAACAGTCTGTAATAATCTGAACTTTGACCATACTTATGCTACTACGAAAATTCTAAAAAATTAGTTAAATGTAGGGAATTTTCATATAAATCATCTGCAAAAAATTCAAGAATTTATCACGTTCCAGCAGAGCTAATCAATTATATTACTGGGTGCAAAAGTTTCTGTTTTTGCACAGAATCAAGTCAACTATCATCCACACTATCCCAAAGGCTTTACTTGGTACTTTATTGAAAAAAATCTATAAAACATGGTTACTACAGTAGCCTAATCACGTCAACACACAAAAGAAATAGGGGTAAATGTTGGGTTGTCTCCCAACAAGCACTTTTCTTTAATGCCTTTCTAGCTAGGCATGATGATTTCAATGATGCCCACGTAGAAGTAAAGAATTGAAACACAAAGAGAGCATCATGAGGCATATGACTAGCACATTTAAGCCTAACCCAGTTCCTATGCATAGAGATTTTGTGAGCAAACAACTTACGGGAACAATAATCAACTAGCATAGGAAGGCAAACCATGCATAACTTCAAAACTTTCAACACATAGAGAGAAAACTTGATACTATTGCAATATGTAAAAGCATATGTTCCTCTCTCATAATAATCTTTAGTAGCATCTGATACGACTTCATCGTATCTACTTTTCCAATCTCTTTTTCCCTTGTTTTGGACTGTAATTTGCATGATTTGAATGGAACTAACCCGGACTGACGTTGTTTTCAGCAGATTTTCCTTGGTGTTATTTTTGTGCAGAAATAAAAGTTCTCGGAATGACCTGAAAATCCACGGAGAATATTTTTGGAATAAATTAATAATATTGGCGAAAGAATCAACAGAGGGGGACCCACCTACTGTCCACAAGGGTGGAGGGCGCGCCCACCCCTAGAGTGCGCCCCCTGTGATGTAGGGTAGACCCCAGATCCCCGATCTTTCATGAAAGGAGCGGATCCCAACAAGGAACACGAAGAACATGAGGGGAAACACGAGGGAAAATGAGAGGAAACACGAGAGAATCACTCAAACCAACAAGATTCGATTACACATGTGCTAGATCCACGAGACACAAACAGATACACGATCCAAAGTCAACAAGGGATTGCTGTTTGAGTGAGGATAACCGGTTCTTCTCCGTGAGGAGGTCTTGACGGGGCCACCCAAGAGGGGGTCTTGAATCCAAGGTGGATCTTCTCCATAGAGGCGGGTGGTCTCTCTCATGGAGTAGATCCGTATGGATGAGCAAAGCTCTATCTCACATATGAGCTAAACCAATGCTGACCCTAGAAAGAGGGAGAAGGGGGAGTATATATAGTCTAGGTGGACGAAGGGGTACATGGGCCTCGGCCCTTTACTGTGCGCAGACAGACGGGGCCGGATTTCCAGGCGTCGGGCCGGATGTCCGGGCCTTCAGGAGGAGCCGGATGTCCGGGCTGGCGGGGCTGGTCTCGGTGCTCTCTGGATAGAGGGTGCCAGATTTCTGGGCTTCGGGCCGGATGTCCGGGGCCTGTTGGTGCCTGGCGGCTGGATTGCTGTTGTAGTGGATGTCTCTAGTGGTCGGATGTCCGGGGCTGGGGCCGAATGTCTGCGCCCTGGAGCTGCCTTCTTATCCTTTCGGCGTTCCTCTTCTTCCGTGAAATTGGGGGCTTGTCCATCTTCACGTGCATCTTCGAGAGGGTCTTCTTGGTACCTAATCATGCACAACATTCCGGACTTAGGTAGTAGCTGAGGAAGTCCTGGATTAGAGGGTGTCCGGATAGCCGGACTATAACCTTCGGCCGGACTCCTGGACTATGAAGATACAAGATTGAAGACTTCGTCCTGTGTCCGGATGGGACTTTCCTTGGCGTGGAAGGCAAGCTTGGCGATATGGATATATAGATCTTCTCCCATCGTAACCGACTCTGTGTAACCCTAGCCCTATCCGGTGTCTATATAAACCGGAGGGTTTTAGTCCATAGGACGAACAACAATCATACCATAGGCTAGCTTCTAGGGTTTAGCCTCTACGATCTCGTGGTAGATCTACTCTTGTACTACCCATATCATCAATATTAATCAAGCAGGAGTAGGGTCTTACCTCCATCGAGAGGGCCCGAACACAGGTAAAAACATCGTGTCCCTTGTCTCCTGTTACCATCCACCTAGACGCGATTCGGGACCCCCTACCCGAGATCCGCCGGTTTTGACACCGACATTGGTGCTTTCATTGAGAGTTCCTCTGTGTCGTCATCTTTAGGCCCGATGGCTCCTCCGATCATCAACAACGATGTGGTCCAGGGTGAGACTTTTCCCCCAGACAGATCTTAAATATTCGGCGGCTTTACCTGCGGGCAATTCGCAGCCATCTGGAGCAGATCGAAAGCTACGCCAGCCATCGAGTTAGATTTGGAAGTTTGAACTACACGGCTGACGTCCACGGAGACTTGATCTTCGACGGGTTCGAGCCACAGCCGAGCATGCCGCACTGTCACGATGGGCATGATCTAGCTCTGCCGCTGAATTGTGCCCTGGAGGCCACACCAGTGTCCGCTCCGACCCCTCGCTCGGGGCCGACTGCGCCAATCGAGGACGGGTGGCTGGACACCGCCTCGGGGGCTGCAATCTCTACGGCGATCGAGCCGAACACCAGCCTTGTCCTCTACGAAGCTCGCGGCTCCAAGGTGCCGGACTCCTCTCCGGACTCCGAACCTTCCGCTCCCCTTTCATCACTCGCCCTTCGGCGACATTCTGAATTCATTAAAGTCTCTCTCTTTATCAGGAGAACTCTGGCCGGACTATGGTCAGCAAGGTTGGGATGCGGATGACGAAGAAATTCAAAGTCCACCGACCACCCACTTCGTAGCCACTGTCGATGATTTAACCGACATGCTCGACTTCAACTCCGAAGACATCGACGGTATGGACGATGAGTCAGGAGACGAACAGGAACCAGCGCCTATAGGGCACTGGACAACCACCTCATCTCACGATGTATACATGGTGGACACACCTAAAAGAAACAACGACGAGGAACAAAGGGACGCAGCGAGGGATCGTTCCCTTGAAAAGCAGCCAAAGCGGCGGCGTAAGCGCCGCTCTAAACCCCACCTCGACAGAGACAGCAGCCATCTGAGACCCAGCCACGAGGCGAGGCGAACCGGCGGACGACGAACATGCCATCGAGCAACCGTCCGAACAGGGCAACTTGGATAAACAAACCGAACAACCCGTCCCCGACGAAGATAACAGTCCGGACGACCTCACGCCGGACAAGTTGCTGGAGCAGAAGAACCTCCACAAAAGGCTCGTCGCCACTGCGCGTAGCCTGAAAAAGCATAAGCTGAAGCTCAAAACAGCGGAAGATGCACTCAGAATTAGATGGAGCAAAGTACTGAACACCGCAGACAAATACGGCGACAGTCACCACACAAAGAGCTATCCGAAGCGAAAATTACTGCTGGAATTTGATGAAGAGGCCTTAGAGTCCCCGCAATCAAAAAAATAAGGAAGCCACCCGGTCGGATAAGCAACCCCATGGCCAACATAGAGCGGCAAACGACGCCGCACACAAGCCGGCACGCGATCCGCACAAGGATTCGCATCAAAAAGATGGCCCAGCCAGATCTATCTACGGGCCAAGAAAGCAAGCTCTAGTAAGCGATGCAACGCAAAAAGTATCCGAACATCACGGCACACCCAAATATAGGGGTGCCGCATACCCCCTATGTTTCACCGATGAGGTGCTGGACCATGAATTTCCAGCGGGATTCAAGCCCGTAAACATAGAGGCATACGACAGAACAACAGACCACAGAGTGCGGATTGAGAATTATATCCTCCACATACACATGGCTAGAGGAGATGACCTCCACGCCATAAAATACTTACCCCTCAAGCTCAAAGGGCCAGTCCGGCATTGGCTTAAAAGCCTTTCCGAAAACACCATTGGAAGTTGGGAAGAGCTCGAGGATGCTTTTCGGGCAAATTTTCAAGGGACCTATGTCCGACCTCCGGATACAGATGATTTAAGTCATATAACTCAACAACCCGGAGAGTCAGCCCGGAAATTCTGGAACAGATTTCTTACTAAAAGAACGGATAGTCATTGTCCGGACGCCGAAGCCTTAGCAGCTTTCAAACACAACGATCGAGACGAATGGCCCGCCTGACACCTCGGTCAAGAAAAGCCAAGAACAATGGCTGCATTAACAAGCCTCATGACCCGCTTTTGTGCGGGAGAGGATAGTTGGTTTGCAAGATGCTGTACCAGCGACCCAAGTACATCCAAAGTTAGGGATGGAAACGGGAAACCGCGATGCAGCAAGGACCAGCGCCGGACCAAGGGAAATAGCCCGAAGAGCACGACAGTCAACGCCGGATTCAAAAGATCTCCGCAGAATCAGAAAAAGCTGCCCCTCAAGGATAACAGGGACGAGCTATCTAACCTAAAAAAAATCTTGGACAAGATATGCCAAATCCACAGTACTACCGGGAAGCCTGCAAACCATACCCACAGAGATTGTTGGGTCTTCAAGCAATCGGCAAACTCAACGCCGAACACAAGGGGCTCGACACACCAAGCGAGGACGATGATGAACCCCACAGTAAACTCACTTCACGTGACAAAAGGGAAAAAGAATTTCCCACAAGAAGTCAAAACAGTAAACTCACTTCACGTGACAAAAGGGAAAAACAGAGTGGCGCCTATAGAGATACACGCCATACGGCCTATCCCAGAGGAGTCCCGCTTGGTTGTTAAAACCAATCACCTTCGCCATCGAGATTACTCTAGAAGTATCCGGAACGCAAGCTGGACTGCCTTGATACTAGATCCGATAATTGACGGACTCCACTTTACACAAGTCCTAATGGACGGCGACAGTGATCTAAACCTGCTATATCAGGACACAATCCGCAAAATGGCGATAGACCCAATAAAAATTCGCCATAGCAACACTTCCTTTCAAGGGGTAACGCCAGACCCAGATGCCCATTGTACGGGTTCTCTCCTGCTAGAAGTTATGTTTGGCTCCCCTGACAACTTCCGCCGCGAAAAGCTAACCTTCCACATCGCCCCATTTACAAGTAGCTATCAAGCACTACTGGGACGTGAAGCTTTCGCCTGCTTTAACGCAATACCTCATTATGCATCTCTTACGCTTAAAATGCCCGGTTCGCGAGGCATCATCTCATTAAAGGGAAATATCGAGTGTTCCTAGAGCACAGAAGACTGTGCGGCTGCCTTGACAACCACACACTAAACCGGCTTCACTAATCAAAGCACCTAAACAAGTCGTTCAGACCCCGGACATGGCTAGACGAGTCCGGCATAAACATACAAGGGCTTACTAGCCGCCTACCCCAGTACAAGGGGCTCCGCGCATGTACAACAAGAGACAATAAAGCTCAATTTTACCCATTTTTTGAATTATACTTTGTTTATTTAATATAACATACATTTTCGCACGATCTTTTTCAACTAAGTTCCTCTCTTTTCTGAGATGAACACCGTGCTACACCCGTCCGAGGATACGGCTGCGCGGAGACACAGGTATGAGCGTGCGATGAGGGACCCGTTCCAAGGATTCTCTTTAGATTAAGACCCTGCGTAAACCTTTTTCACTGTCTCTTGTTGATACACATCCTCCGGTTTTTTGGTATAACCGAGGAGGAGGCTGGCGTCTTGGCATGTGGCCACGTCAGAATTTTGCGCGTACCTGGACACCAGGGGCTTATTACCAAGGGTGTTGTTCAGCCCGTTTTCACAAAGACCGAATACCTTAGGGAGTGTTCGGCATCACGAGTTTGGCCTTATATGCATCAGCTCCGAATCATGTCTTTGGTCAAATGTTGGGTTTGCCCGGCTCCTGTGTTTTGCTGCCTTACGTTTCGCTCTATCGGCTAAGGCGGCACCAGGAGAACTACTGCGATTGTGCCCCGGTTCGGCCAGGTGAGCACCTCAGTAGAGAAAGCCGAAAACTGACTGTCATGATATAGCGTGAGACTGGTCAACCACTCGATGACCCGCCGGAATCTTTAGGATTCCTCCGCATTAACGAAGGGCTGTTTCCCGGCCAGGCACACACGCGCCCCGAATTCGGGTGAGCGCGGTGCCCCTAGGGGCTATATAGTAGCCCCACTGTCAAACTCCTATGGCTAAGTGAAAGTGATAAAGCATTATTGTCCAGTTGCCTAGTTCGCTGCGCTATCACCTCCTTAATAGGACCAAGACATTGGATCAAGTGTGAAAATGCGCCTTCTGCGAACACCCCCGCATTATATGCGTGGGGGCTGAAGCCGAAGACTGCCATCTTTATGGTTATATACATATATACATTAACGGCCGCACAGGAGGTATTTTAATTCTTGAAGGCACACGTATAAAAAGCTTTTATATTCCCTCGAATCATTGTTTTACAATAATACATGTTATTCGAACATAATATCCTTCGAGCACTACGTCTCTATTAAACGAAGCGCCTGCAGAACTTCACGAAAATAGTGCTCGGCGGTACTCGGCTCCGTCCGAATCTTGGGATGCAACAGCGATGGCCTTCATCTCCGCCCGATGAAGTCTTGACACG